>OX638299.1:41425638-42025638 GCA_951812265.1 Taphrorychus bicolor | reverse complement strand
CCGATTTTTAAAATAAAAAAAAAATACTGAAACTATGCATGCATAGTAAATTCTTAAATGAGTATTCTTTTGAGACATTCTATGAATATGCCATTTTCGGCATCCTCTGAACTGATTCATACTGGATTTTAAGTTTTCTCATTCCAATAAAAAACAGCAAAATTTGCATAAAAAAAAGGAGAATGTACAGGAACTTACCAGTAATTCTTTGTTCATTCTGGAAACTGTGTTTTATAACGGGGTTGGAGTAGCGTTGAGCAAGACGGAAACAATTTGCATTCACAACTTTCCAAAATCTAAACTTTCCTGTAAGGTAAGTATCCGCTTAAGGAAAGTTTCGGACAGTTTAGGATAACTTCGACGAGTTTCTTTATATTTTAAAAATTTGAGAAGCAATTGAAACGATACACACCAAATTTTGAATGAACTTTCAAACTGTCTATCTAGTTATAAAGCCACTCAACCGATTTTCGTTTCGTTAGCAATGCCATTTTGGAAAGCTTCATGTATAGACCGCTTCAGGTTATGTACTGGGTTATATGTTTCGGAGGATTGCTAATACAGGGGCCAACAAAACTTGATGTACATTAAGTCATCATTATAAAATTTCATCTAGTTGGCTGTGAAATGTGAAAAGAAAAAGATGGAGAAACAAAAGTCCATTTATTTTGATTATGTCAGCCTTTTCTGTCAAAATTTCATAGCCTACTAGATGAAATTTTATAATGAAAACCCTGTATTTTGTTTAAACTTTTCAAGCATATACAGGGTGTTTCATTAAGGGTGGCCGCCGGCCATATCTTGGAAACTAATTGGTTTGGAAGCTAGAGAAAAAAGTTTTGATTATTAAAGTGGACATGAGAAAATCCTGGAAATCATTATCAAGTTCCTAATTTTGCCACAAGAGGGCTCAATTAGAAACCAAATAATACAATACAATTTTTAAATTGTAGTTTTAAGGTGTATCTTGGGCAACATTATTAGAAAGATTGGACAATTCTGCAACATTTTGACCTGACTCACGTAGATGTACTGTGCTTAATAAAAGTGAGGAAAACAATTGAAAGTGAAATAATCAAAAACCTTGTAACTTTCAAGCCTCATATCCGATTTAAACTTGGTCTTGTTTGGAAGATAATTGCCATTACTTTTAACTGTGGTATCCAGTGCTAAACGATAGTTTTTAATAAACGTGCTAGAGGGCGCAATTTCAAATTAAAGTGGTTATTTTGGTTTTATACCAAAAAGTTAAATCATTCGGTATAATTTTGATATCATAATTGGAAAGTAGATTAAATTTGCAACAAAAAAATGTAAGATCCCAATATGATATCTTTATTCGTCCCGGAGTTATTTTAAATGGCGGGGGTGACGCGCCAAATTCAAATTCTTGCACTTTTCGAGGCGTTTTTCCAAAAAACAGCCTCGGCATTGAAAAAATTACAGGATGATAGCTGACCATAAGCTCTACAACTTTACTCCTAAAAGTTTTTCAATGAAATTAACAGTACAGGAGCAAAAAAATCAAAACCGATTTCCCATGTTAATCTCCTATGTCCAGAGTTCTACTGGACATCCGGTATCTAGATTGCCTTATATGCATTTTTTATACTCCATATTAAAATTTTATCAATATTTGTACCATGGGACTTAGTGTTAAAATATACTACTTTTATAGAAAAGAACTACATATCTATTGAGCCAGGCAAAATAGCCAAACATATTCCGAGGTATGACGTTTCTCTACATACTTATATATCGAAAGTGGTTCTAATTTTTTTTTTTTTTTACAAAATTATATTCTCATAAGTTTTAACAAAAATTTGCTGAACTTTGTTTTGTTGGACCCTGTATTAGCAAACCTGCAAAATATATAACCCAGTAATCGACAGAAAATCGGCGAAATGGCTTTCGAGATATACAGCTTAAAAGTTGATTCAAAATTTGGGGTGTATTGTTTCAATTGCTTCTTAGTTTATAACAAAGGCAAGCAAACTTCTTCATAGTCTGTTGGCATATATTACAACACAACAATCGACGAAATTTACTGAAAAGTTCGTGGAAAGGACCCCGCAGTTTTCATATGGGAAATGGCTCTCGGTCAAAGTGAATGACACTTAGAAATCAAGTAGTCCTTGGTGTGTAGAACAAAAGCCTCCCCATGGGCACTAAGCTCAAAAAACTAATGGATCCGTGTTATAGAGATTTCATGTTATGTACTTTAAGCCATTCGCAGTAGAGCAAATGTACTGTATGTTTGTTGAAGTTTATGCGAATGTCTGATATTAATATGTGTGTATGTACGGGGTGTTCATTATAAAACTTCATCTAGGTGGCTGTGAAATGTCAAAAGAAAAGGATGGAGAAACAAAAATCCATTTATTTTGATTATGTCATCCTTTTCTGCCAAAATTTCGTAGCCTGCTAGATGAAGTTTTATAATGAACACCCAGTATGTATGACAACGTGAAAAAGAGAGAGAGAGAGAGAGTGTGTGTGCGAAAAAAAACAGAGGGGGGGGGGGGCGTAGGAGGGAGTGAAAGAGGAGAGACATAGACGGAGAGACGAGATACGGAGTGGTAGAGAAGGTTGGAAGGACTGAGAAAGGAATGGCGAATGTCATAAGGCGATCGGCTAGCTGATTTTTTTCATCACGCTTTGCAACTGCAATTTGCCGTCTAATAATGTTTTCATTTCCATTTAACCGCACTAATTAATTAAATACTCTGATCACACGCCTAGCAACGAATTTGCGCTGGTCTACCACCCCTGCCAGCCATATTAACGTAAATGCTTTACCACCAGCTCTTCGTACTGAACTTTATCTTTAAACCTTTTAAAAATGTTCACAAGACAAAAAAATAAGTGGATTTTGCTAGCCGGCATTAAAATTAAAAATTCGAGTGGCATTTGTTTAAATTGCGGGCTTGTTTCTGGTCTGTTGCCAGGCAAGACGTGTGAATCCGTACGTTTGGTTCACCGTGCGAAAGAAGCTTCTTACTAGCGAAGTAGAGCGTTCGTTAATTGCTATTTACTTACTAATCGTAGATAAAAAAAAATAAAATTGATATTTCTAAATAAAAAAGCTTCTATATCTAAAAAAAGTGCACAAGTTTTAATGTAAAGAAGATAATAACTAAGTAAACTATTGTTAAAAAGAGAAATAAGTAAATAAACTGACATCAATAGAACGGACAGGTGAATACTAATCTTAACAACAGAGACAGTTAAAAAACGGGGAGTTAATGTAAGAATTAACCAAAGTCACTTCCTCCTACGTCGCCCCACCATTTTTTTTTTCGCCCTCACCCCCTCTCTCTTTTCCACGTTGACATATATATGTATAATGTTACACACATTAATAACAGACATTCGCATAATATACTACAAACATAGAGGCATACAATATACTTGTCCTACCGCATATGGCTTAAAGCACGTAACATGAAAGGTCTTTAAACTCGGAACCATTAGTTTTTTGAGCTTAGTGCCCATGGAGACTTTTGTTCTACACACCAAATACTACTTGAATCCTAAGTTTCATCCACTTTGACCGAGAGCCATTTCCCAAATAAAAACTGTGGGGTTCTATTTCGGTAAAGTCTGATATGCGAGATTTCATTTATAGAAAGCTGAAAATATTCCTCTAGAGAGACTTTATCAAGAGGTAAAAATCCTCTCAAGAAAGCTTTCGGATAGTTTTGCTAAATTTCAGAAAGTTTCTGAATATTTCCGAAAATTTCCGGAAACTTACCAGTAATATTTTATTTCTGGAAACTGCGTTTTATAAAACGAAATTTTGGAGTCGCGTTGAGCGAGACGGAAACATTTCGCTTTAAAAAACCTTTCCAAAATCGAAACTTACCTCAAAAATAAGTACTCCATATAAGTCCACTTAAGGAAAGTTTCATACAGTTTCCAAAATTTCGAAAAGTTTCTTAACATTTTGAAATAGCAAGTCCAGTGAATAACAAACTTCTTGATAGTCAATTGTCAACTTAATATTTACAACCCAACAATCGACCAAACTTACTGGAAAGTTCCTGAAAACTCTCCGATAAAGTATAATACGAACCTTAATTTATTAGGTGGACTAGTTTATTAGTATTGGACACGGCGCAAACATTCCATTATAGAGTCTTCTTCGAAAGGTAGGTATTCGCTTAAAAAAAATGTTGGAAACACCCAAAACTTCAGAAATGTTCCGAATATTTCTGAAAATTACCGGAAATTTTTTGCGAATTCTGAAAACTGCGCTTTTGTTAAAACTTGCTCATTTGAAAATTTTGTATCGCGATTCAAGCTAGATTCAAGGCGGAAATATTTCGCTTTGTAAACTTTATCTACGACTACTAAGTAAATGGCAAATAACACACGCTCTACTTCCCTAGTAAGGAGCTCCTTATGCAGGCTGTACCAAGCGTTACGTGCAAGCTTATAAAAACAATTGAATATAAGATGAGTCATGTCAGAAAAAAAGAATGCTAAAACTGCCGGAAACCCTTACAACAGTAGACTAGATATCCGGTGCGCATGCGCGAGTTCATGGACTGTGGGTTGCCGGCATTACCACTATTACCAGAATTATCCCTATAATATCGATATCACGTGACGATAAAGTATTAAGTATGTCCAAGGAAGTGCTTCATATTTGCGGTCTATCCTAATATTTTTAGTAAAAATATTACATTTTATTATTATTCTAAGTAATGTGTTTGATATTGACCTTAGGAAACATTTTTTAAGAAAGTCTCGAAGACTGTGAATGCGATTTGGCAATAATGCAAGTGATTTAGCGACGTCTTTTTCTATTCTTCCTTATCTATATTGACAATCCTTCGCATCTTATAAAAAAATTTAACATAATAGCATAATAACCAAACACGGTACACGTCCTTTTCCGAGAATGGAGACAACTGTAACTTTAGCGGCAAATTCAAAATGCTTTTTTCAAGAAGATTTGGACTGGAAAACACTCCGTGCGGGTATGAGTCGAGTTGAAGCGTGGAATGCCTGGATTAATGAGGGAATGAATGAGTAACTCCGTTAAATTGGTAATCGACATATGCCTATTCTAGCTTACCCGTACAACAAACGATATTATTAGTCAGTTTAAATGCACCCTCAATGAATTCAGTGTTCCTATTCCTTAAAAATTAAGTAATTAACTGCAAAATTAGTAAAATATATGATAAACATCAATTAGTTGTCAAATCGACGTCAAAATGGCAGGTGGGGATTGTGTAAACATTAGAACAGCGTTTTCGGGTGGCCTTTCTAAGAGTATACCTAATCTTAATTTTAATTTAAAAAAAAAATAATAGAAGTACTCTCAGAGAAACACCATTTAAAATCTCGCACATGCGCAGTTTGTATCGAACCTACTGTTGGCGTATTCCAATGCCTACTAAGGACGTTCTAATCCCTAACATGGGCTCCATAGGAGACTGGCCGTATAGTTCTAGAAGGTATTTGCGTGCAAGGCCCTCATCCGGGTGGCCTCATTCACGCGTCGCCTGGCAACAGCCCACTCGTCACCAAATCGTAACTTCAATGGCGGCTAGCAGTCAAAGTCAACTCTCATCAATTTTCTGATTAGTTAACATTTATTTCTAATAGTTTCAAATTGTCTATACCTATAGCGTCGTAGATAAAGTATAGTACGAAATGCGGGTTGTAAAGCATTGAAGTACTCATGGAAATACGCACTCACCGTGCGTATCGCGACGTCCTGCGCAAACTTTATTCCATTCGTACGTTATAAGCTTCTTACAACCCTTATTACGTACTATTACCAAACCGAAACTTCTTCGGATCAGCGTTCGAGCACGAGGGGTATTCGGTAAGAAAATTTCACACCTCACCAATTTTAAACGCTTGAAAACTGAAATTGATTATTTTTATCAGGATTGACATTCCTCTAAAAACTAACATCAAATACTGCCAGCAACTTTAGTTAGTTAAACTTATTAAAAAATGAAAATATAAACTATCTTTCAATGATTTATGTTGGGCTTAGGTAACTAAAGTTGAAAAGTTGTTTTTTATTTTGCTACAGAATTTCGCATTTTTGTAGGCAGACACAAGATGCTCGACTTCATATCAAAATTAAATAATGTTTCAGCAACTTTGGTTAATTAAAGTTATTAAAAAATTAAATTATATAATCTTTGAATGATTTACGTTCGACTTAACGTGGGAAAATGGCATTTTATTTCAGTAAAAAATTCGCTCCCATGTAAATGAGACTTTATATTTGACAGATCTGGTAAATTTCCACTTAGTAATTTTCCTGAAACGTCAAAAACCAACCAAAAATCCGGCCTTTGATTGACTAAAAAACGTAGGTGTGAAATTTTCATAAATAATATATCAACGGGAAATCTAATGTTTAATCTAACTTCTTGATGTCAGTGTCATTCTAACCCAACGCTCGACAAGCATTACTATAAAATATCTTGTAATTTCCGAAAACTTTTCGATTTCGCAAAAACCTTAATCATTTCAGAATTTCTAAAATCGTTGGCGTTCATGCAAAAGATGGTCTTTGCGGTTAATAAACCTGCGAAATCTAAATTATAAGTACTGTTCGGCAAGGCGGAAACCAAGGCGGAAACATACCGCTTGGAAAATTTCCTGAAAATTAAGGATCCGCTCAATAAAAATTTTGTATAGTTTCCGACACGTTGAAAATATTTCCGAATCGTTTGGAAATTTTCAGGACTTGATTGTCCACTGTTATACTTTTTACTTCATTCTGTATCATTTAGGACACTTTTACGTACTTGATTTTAATCCGGTAGTAGGTACACAAGTCCAGTAGGTGACTTGTTACAGTACGAGGTTTTTACGGACGAGGGACGCCGACGTCAGGAGCCGAGTCTGGAAAGTTATACGAGTACTGTAACAACACCTAATGGACGTGTATCGAACAATATTTTATTTCATACTATTTTTATAATTTAGAAATTACAAACAAAAAATTAAAAAATGACCACGTAAGAATTAGATTTATGAACATTTGGCGGTGTCTGTATTATTGTCAATGTCAAAATTCATAATTCGAGAGCTATCGCATAATGATTTAAAGTTACGCTAGTTGCGGTGCCAAAATAAACTTTTGAAAATTTGTAGCCACTAGTTTTAAAACTTTATTAGCACAAATTATTTTTTATTAAAATTATTACTACATACGAGTAATAGATGTTTTTCAAATTCCTTCGAGAAGTATTTTCCTAATGGAGAAAATGATGGAGACGTCAGCATTAAATCATCAACAAGGTGCTTGTGTTTCTTCAAATATATGTAGTACTTTGAAATAAGTCGGTTCTGCTGGGCATTGCGGAGATTTTTGAATTTCACTGGATAACTTAGAAGCTCCTTTCGAATATCAGGAAATTATGGTTGATTTGATTTAATGACAAGTAATATAAAACCTCGTAACTACTCTGCACAAATTTTGACGTCGCCAACTGAGCATATGACATTTAAGTAAAGTTATATTTTATATTAGACGGTAGCTCTCTAGCAGTGCCTAGCAACCTTTACCGGACTTGTACGGTAAAGTTCCATTTACCGGACTCAAATCGATGCATGTAGGACGTATTGACGGGACAGTATGAAATAAAGAAATTTTACAGTATTGAGTACCCGCACAGGATGTGATAATGAATAAATTCATTGTATCCACGGTATCCTGTACCGGTACCGTAATGAAACTATACCGGATTTCTCAAAAATATATTCGCCGCGCATAAAATTTATTTTTTCCTGTTTTTAATATGTATGAAGTAAAATGTTGTACATCATACGTCCGGTAACGTGTTACAGTAGTCGTTTCGAAATTCCAGACTCGGCTAGCGCCTCGTCCGTAAACATCTTACTCCTACTGTAATAGTTATTTACGTTATAAGTCCGGTAAATATAGTTTTACAGTAGGAGTAAGATGTTTCCGCTCTAGCCGAGTCTGGAATTTCGAAACGACTACTGTAACACGTTACCGGACGTATGATGTACAACATTTTACTTCATACTTATTAAAAACAGGAAAACAATTATTTTATGCGCGGCGAATATATTCTTGACAAATCCGCCAATTTGACAAGTAGTTCCATTACGGTATCCTGTACCGGTACCGGTGCTACAATGGATTTATTGAAGATGCGCCGGTACTCAATACTGTAAAATTTCTTTACGATATCCAATCCTGTAAAAAGCTATTAACCGGATTAAAATCAAGTACGTAAAAGTGTTCCAAATGATACAGTATGAAGTAAAACTATATTTACCGGACTTAACGTCTAAACTAATAACCCAACGATCGCAACTTTCCAGGGAATAAGTTTGTTACGTTTATCGGAGATTGAAATCGTCGCATTCCGATAAAAAAGAGCAAAAAAATATTTTTCGTTTTTTTGCTGTTTTTGAAGGTTAAATTTGAGATTGGTATTTTTTTATACCTCAGATTAGATGGCTTAATAATGACGTTTCAATCCCGTCAGTTTTACGACGTGTTTATGCACTATGCAACGTGACGTCATACTGAAAAAAAAATCATTTGTTTTGATTCTGTTGAACTGAGTTTTGAGTCTGTCTAATATTAATTTTTTTCAATAGTTCAGGTTAGTGACAAAAGTTCACATTTTTTCTTTTATTTGTAACACAAATGTGGAAATTTTGGCAACTTTTTTAAAATAAATCTGAAAAGTCGTATCCATTTCAATTGTCAATATCTCCATATTTGCTTCATAATACCTATCACAAATAAGGTTGAGTAATTATTCTTGACAATTTCGTTCTTGACATTATTAAAACTTAAATTGAAAATTCACACATGGTTCAGGAAAATAAATTGTTTAATATTTCTTTCAGTTCGTTCGTCGTTCACTGAAAAAAGTGTAAAATTTTGTTGTAACATAAATGTGCATTTTGGCAACTTTTTGAAAACAAAACTAAAAATTTATAGATATTGTATTGTCAAATGGGACAAGAAGTAAAAAAAACTAGGAACTCATCGCCGACGTTTCGTTTACCTAATTCAACTAAAACTTCATAAGGGCTCGAGTTTGCACAATTATTTGTGCAAACTCTCCTCTCAAAATCTACATAAATTGTACAATTATTTAATATCTAAAATCACCCACTTGTAATCAATGATTTTTCTAATTTTAATTTTAATTTTGGCGTAACTCGAGCCCTGATAAAGTTTAAGTTGAATTAAATGAAACGTCAGCGATGAGTTCGCAGTTTATTGACTTCTTGTCCCAATTCGCCAATTTACTACACATCTTGGTACTTCCTGGGTCACAACGTCCATTCGTCGTCTCATTCCTATCAAAAATAGCAAAAAAAATGTTTAAAAATTTGTTGAAATTGACTAAAAGGATAATTCGTTCTTTTTTTCTCAACTTTCACCGTTTATAAATTTAGAACGCGTGAACTAATTGAAGAGAATTAAATGGATTTTTTACTATTCTGAATGTCCTCTTTCGCCTCCGGCAAACGAAAGTTCTGTAGATTCAATAGTTTCGAAGATAGACCCCATCAGCGGTCGATTTTTAGGCACTTTTAGAATTGACGTTTTTATCATGCTTTGAAAAAAAAGTCGTCTTATTCGGATTAAAATTAGCAACAAAAGATTTCTGCATTTTTTCAAATTGATCAAAGGAAGGGGGGGGGGGGGGTTATTCTTTCTTTTTTTTCTCAACTTGCAACTTTGACCGTTTATAACTTTAGATCGCGTGGATCGATTGCAGTGAATTCAACGTTTTTTTGCTCTTCTTCATGTTCTCCTTCTTCGCCTGCCGCAAACATCAAGTTATTTGTGTGATATTTGTCCTTAAGAAGGTTAAGTTTGAGATTGACATTTTTCTATACCTCAGACTAGATGGCTTAATAATGAAGTTTCAATCGCGTCAATTTTATGACGCCTGTATGCACTGCGCAACGTGACGTCATGTTGAGGTCACCGGTTTCGAACTGACCAATAGGACCTTAAAATGATGTCACTGTGACCGATTTCAACCGAAAATGATCTAAGTGATTATGGGGCCTATAGCTGATTAGTAATAAAAAAAATATTTGTTTTGATTTTGTTGATCTGAGTTTTGAGTCTGCCTGATATTTTTTTCAATAATTCATTTATTTGTAGCACAAATTTAATGTGGAAATTTTGCCAACTTTTGGAAAATACATCTAAAAAGTCGTATACATTTCAATTGTCATCATCTACATATTTTCTTCCGTTATAACTATCACAAATAAGGTTGAGTAATTATTCTTGAATATTTCGTTCTTGGTTCTTCGAGCCAGCAATTCTAATTTGACAAAACCAACAAAAAATATTAAAACTTAAATGGCACAAGGTTCAGGAAAATAAATTTTTATACCATATTCCATTATTTTCTGCATCTTACATTGCCATGGAATTTACCCTGTATAACATCGATGGCAATTGTCGTTTACTTGTCGTCAAAGCAGATACGGTAAATACAGAATTGGAAGGTGATAACTAAAATCGGCAATTTGAAAGCTGGCCAATAAGATCGCTTGACATGTTTTTTTTAACCAATACAGTCAAACTAATTACTAAATGATATTTTTAGTCGCAATTGTCTCCAATTAGCTTTAAGATTTTGTCAAATTGAATTTGCGTCGTTGTCAGTTTTCAATACGTGTATCAACATTTTAAGTGGATTAAAGAGTATCAGAATTCTAAAATGCCCAAAATAATCGACAAGAAAATTCGAGAATTTATAAAAAAAGAGCTTTCCAAAAAAAGATTTGCAGTATTTTTGAGGTAAGTACGCATACAAGTATAATTTTTTCTTGCATTAGCTGTAGGATCTATTTGAGGACTAGAAATGCTACTGAATGTCTTCATTCATGAGCTGTTAATGGTTTAAGTATAAAAGTATTATGTACTATAGTTAATTGCTTTTTGTAGTTTTACTTAATATAGGATAGAGAAATACAACAATAATAATTTTATTAACCAGGATATGCAAAGCAAAATAACCTAGGTAGATACCAGCACCCCCGACCCCCGAAAACGTCTACACGACAGTACTATAATTCACATGTCAGTTAACTCCGCTCCTCGGCCCTTGCACAAATCCACTTTCCAGCTGCCAACTATTGAAGGGCTGAACGTCAGGCGTAAAACCTCGAGACGCAAACATTACAAAAAGTGCGCCAGGAGAAAAGGAAAATCATAGAAGAAGACATTTTGAGTAGCAGTAGACGCTCATCCAGAAAACCTAAAGGTCTCCTGACCCGCGATGATTAGCTGCAAAGCGACTCACGTCTAGAAGATTTCCTGGAATAGAAAGCTACTAACACTAATACCAAAAGGCCATTCAAATTGTGTAGGGGGGGTGCAAAGAAGCGCTTTCATACACGATCTGTAAGGAAATTACTTATTACCAGGTATTCATGAATTATTTTGTAGAAGCCTAATTTTTCATATACGAGTACATATTTCGCTTGGGTTTACAAAAGAGATCATGATGTTCACTCAGTGCCACTGCGCTTTTATATACCTACTAGAACCTCAGTTCTGTAAATAACAAATTGTATAGGAGTACTCCAAGTACTCCACCAAGAACTACTCTACCAAATGTGATAAAGATCGTGCATATTCTGGTTGCTTGGTAAAGATAAAAATATTTAGTAGCACTTTCAGTTTAAGATAAACAAAGAAAATTATTGAATCTAATTTATTAAATAGATGAGTTTTCAATATACTTTTACATGTACTTTATTTTTAGGTGAGTACCTACTAGAACTGTACAAAACATTATATAAGAATACGCCCTCGACAAGGATGAAGCAGACCATGTGTCACCAGTAATGGAAAGACGTAAAAAAAAGTTCTACACTTTTTACTTTTTACAGAATAAATTATTATAGTTTCTTTATTTTTTCCTCAGAATGTTACTGTTAAACATAATATAGCTATAGCTTATTATTTTTTATTATTTATATTATGTAAATAATGTTATAACATCAAGGTAAATTGTAAAACTGTAAAATTTCACTTTTTGGAACGCTCAATACATGTAAAAAGAAATAGGCTCACGAATTTTGATACCTTAGTATATAGCTTTGGTCTAGTAGGTAGCATAGGTATGATGATGAATGATAATAAGCTTAGAGTTTTGGAATTGAATGAAAAGTAGCGAAAAGTGAAGAAAAGTCTGTTATATCCATTTATTGCTAATAACCGTCAAAGTTCAATAATTAAATTAACCAATAAAACCACATAGAGAGTCGCGAGACTTAAGAACTATGAATAAATTAGTTGCCTTAAAACCTGGAATAATTGGTAGAGTCTGGCATCTATGTAGGCTTAAGTGTAAACAATATCCATAACCTTAAACCCATTTATCAATCACTGTCAGTGTCCGTTATATATACTGGGTGAAATATGTCAAATTTCCAAGGCTAACGAGATGCAGAAAAAACTGGAACATATTATAGATATTTCTTTCAGATCGTTCATCCTTTACTGAGAAATATGTATATTTTTTTTGTAACAAAAATGTGTAAATTTTGGCAACTTTTTGAGAACAAAACTGAAAATTTATAGATATTTTCTTGTCAATTGGGACAAGAAGTCAAAAAACTAGGAACTCATCGCCGACGTTTCGTTTAATTCAATATACACTTATCAGTGCTCGAGTTTAAGTGCAGTTTAAATAATTGTGCAGTTTATGTCTAAAGTCATCCACTTGTGATCAATGTTTTTTCGAATTTTAATTTTAATTTTGGCGTAACTCGAGCCCTGATAAAGTTTAAGTTGAATTAAATAAAACGTCGGCGATGAGTTCGCAGTTTATTGACTTCTTGTCCCAATTCGCCAATTTACTACACAGCTTGCTACTTCCTCGGACACAATCTCCATATTAGTTTAATGTCAATATCAACATTCGTCGTCTCGTTCCGATGAAAAACAGCAAAAAAAATGTTTAAAAGTTTTTTGATATTGACTAAAAGGATAATTCATTCTTTTTTCTCAACTTACCACTTTGACCGTTTATATGTTTAGAACGCGTGGACTAATTGAAGGGAATTTAAGGAATTTTTACTCTTCTTAATGTTCTCTTTCGACTCCTGTAAACAAAAGTCCTGTAGCTTTAATAGTGTGGGACATAGACCCATAATAAACCCCCCAACATAAGACCCGCTAATAAATTTTCAGGCACTTTTAAAATCAATGTTTTTTATCATTAAAAAAACTTCCTTAAAGGACCTACTGCTCTTGTATTTAGTTTGATATATTCATAGGGGATTGAAATTGTCTCATTCCGATCAAAAACGCTCTACAAAAAATGTTTTTTTTTTTCAAATTGACCGAAAGAGGAGGGTATTTCGTCTTTTTTCTCAGCTTGCAACTTTGACAGTTTGTAAGTTTAGAACGCGTGGACCGATTGGAGTGATTCCAACGGTTTTTTACTCTTCTTAATGTCTTCTTTCGTCTCCCGCACGAAAGTTCTGAAGGTTCCATAGTTTGGAGACCACCCCATTGGTGGTCGATTTTCAGGCACTTTTAGAATCATCGACGTTTTTATCATTTTTTTTTTAAACTTTCTGAGAGAACCTACTGCTCCTATATTAAGTTTGTTATTTTAATAGGAGATTGAAGCCGTCTCAATCAAAAAAAGAAGGAATTTTCTAAGTGAGAGTATTCCTTCTTTTTCCTCAACTTGCAAATTTGACCGTTTAAAGCCGGGTCCACACCAATTCTGCAACAAAGTTGCGGATACATTCAAGCGAGTTTTTTTCTTTTGTCGCGGGTCTGTTCTATTCCTATAATATGTCCATGCTCTATAACGGGTAAATGTCAAAGAACTTCTGTCCTTTTTTTTTGTTAACGTAGTGCTTTCACACACAAAAAAAAGATAAACTAGGACTGTTACTTACATCCTTTTATCGGGTAAACAAAAATTATCCGTTACACCCTCTTAGAATACCCCTTTAACGCTTTACGATCCCTAGGAGAAAGTGAAACATATGGACAAGAAAAACTCACATTCTTTATATAACTGTACACATCCTTCAGGTCGTCTTCCAGCAACCTGTACGGATCCACTTGGTATTCCGGCAAGGTGCCCGGCTGTTGGGTGTTCATGGTGGCATAATTTCTGGCCGTCGTTAAGTTGTGTTCAGGGCGGACGCACGGGTGTAGGATGGGCGGCCCATGGGCCGTGCTTGGCTGCTGATTCTGAAAATTGAATAAAAATATATTTGTCAATGCAACAATCCATCAGAATATTCATGAGCAATAAATATTAATAAAGATGTTAGTTCTACATGACGAAATTTATTAATAATAATATGTGGCTAATTAAAGCCCATTAAGAACCATTATCATTTTATTTAATTAAAAAGTTAAACTCGATTGAAACACGGTAAATTTCACAATAAGACAATTATTATTTCAGGTCTGATTGTCGATGGCGCATTAGTTTCTAATAGTTATAATAATGGGCAGGCGCTCTTGCGCCTGCTAGTAAAAGTGGTTCTTTCCAACTGCGTGGAAAAATTATGTTAAAATCGCGGCAAATTGCGATTTCTATCTTCGTTTTGATGTTAAATGTTAGCGCAGTTGTTTACGTCTGGTCCGCACTGAAATATTTATCGCATGAAATATTTATTAATACCTACTTGCTGCTGAAAACTTAATCTCCCCTTAATTTTGCGTTTAATTACTTTTTCTTATAGAAACAGGCCCCTCCGCTCACTCTTATTTTTTCTCCTCTGATTAAGTGTCCGTCGATCTGTTAAAAATCTTTAATCATTTAGCTTTATGTGGAGTTTAAACGGCACTTGTAAAAGTCAGCTGACACGCGTCCTCGCGCGACATGGCATCCTTTGAGGCAATCGTCAAGTTTAACGATGAGCCCTTAGTCTTGACTAGAGACTTCTTTGCAGCTAATACATTTTTTTAATGTCCTTTATTGAGCTAAACTTTGAAACCTATCTAAAACTTTTTTTCTCTTTTGATCGAAGCACTGGTCAACCAACCAGTTTACGCTCTGAGTGACAAATAAATATCTGATTAACCTGATTAATAAGGAAACGTCTCGTTTTAAGTTTCCCAATAAGTGTTCGTTAATAGCGCAAAAAAAACGCACCTAACCACCAGGTGGTGGTAGTTCGCACAATCTACAGGGCGTTACTCGGCCGCTTAACAGGATTCTCTCGACCCAGATTCCACCATGGAATGTGAAAGTGAATATCCCAGCATCACTTGCCGTCTTCGCACTGGCCGACTGCTGGGTTCTCTATTACATTATTTCACAATTAAATACGCTAATAGAGATATATCGCGTCTAGATTACGAAAGACGTATTTTAATTTTATTGACATTGACAACGGCGATGATTCGTCTAAAACAAAATTCAGCACTTAGGAAATTGGGCAACGGGGTAAATAAAGGTGGAGGTCTCACGAAGCCTTATTTGTACTATATTAGCGGCTGTTCTATAATCGCTGCTGAAGGTGATGATTATATAACATCGCTAATCTACCAGGAACTAAGAGCTTCAGGTCAGGGTCTCAAAAAACCAAATAAAGGGCTTCATACTCCATGAGACCCAGGCTAACCTTGACATTAACCTTCATGGTACCGGAGCCAAAATATCCGGCGCGACAGATCTCTAATATTGAAAAGTGAAAAAGAAAGACCCCAAGAGATCAACGAATTGTAAACAATGTCAGCGCAACGACACACGGTATATTATTACTTCGCGAATAAATTGGACGTTCGCTTTGTTGTTTTCGCTTTTTCAATGTCTAGGCTATAAAAAGTGCAAGTTTTCGTTTAAATTTCGGGTACTTACGGCTGCTGGTCAGTAGCACCGTGACAATAGTGCAATTTTATGGTCAATGGGAGCAGACTTTCTATTCGTAATCGTTCAGATTTATTACAGAGAACGAGGTTGCTTTGAAGGTACCTATGTACTAGGTTGGATGAACTTTTCTTAGCAACTCTGAACTATAAGAGTATAAGCTGGTTACTACCGTCTGTAGGGTTGGAGAAAATTATTTGTGTAAATTTTTTTATTACAATCGTTTTGGCAGACCTGTTGCTGCTCGCAGATCATCATCAGCGCAAAAAAATCTAACGACTAATTATGGCTTCAATGGTGCAGAAAGGCACCATGTTAAGGGTGAAATAGTTTTTCATTACTGCCAGAGGTTATGTTATTTATCGAGACGGGTAGCGTCGAGATAAATAAAATCTCGAGGCAGTAATGAAGCTTCCCATCGAGTATATGTATACTATTTTATTTTCAACCACACTTCAACCACAACATCAAAAAATTGTGAAGCGATCCAAAAACCAGTTTTCTGCAATATTGTCACTTCCCACAGACAAATGGCCGAGATTTCGTACCTATATTGTCTGGGGGCGACGTTTAGCAGAGTATCAGACTCATTTCTCTATCAGGCAGAGGAACCATAGACCAGTTTCACTCTTATTAGAGCTCATCAGTACGGTATGTACGGTATACCTCGAACCTGATAGAAAAATAAGTCTGAACGGCAATTGGATCTAATTCTTGCTTAGACGCCTGTACGTATATGTAAGTGGCGCCATCTGACGACGGCGGGTGCTTCCACTAGGGCATGCGAGATGATTGTGAAGCGATCCAAAAACCAGTTTTCTGCAATATTGTCACTTCCCACAGACAAATGGCCGAGATTTCGTACCTATATTGTCTGGGGGCGACGTTTAGCAGAGTATCAGACTCATTTCTCTATCAGGCAGAGGAACCATAGACCAGTTTCGCTCTTATTAGAGCTCATCAGTACGGTATACCTCAAACCTGATAGAAAAATAAGTCTGAACGGCAATTGGATCTAAATCTTGCTTAGACGCCTGTACGTATATGTAAGTGGCGCCATCTGACGACGGCGGGTGCTTCCACTAGGGCATGCGAGATGATTGTGAAGCGATCCAAAAACCAGTTTTCTGCAATATTGTCACTTCCCACAGACAAATGGCCGAGATTTCGTACCTATATTAGATCCAATTGCCGTTCAGACTTATTTTTCTATCAGGTGCGAGGTATACCGTACTGATGAGCTCTAATAAGAGCGAAACTGGTCTATGGTTCCTCTGCCTGATAGAGAAATGAGTCTGATACTCTGCTAAACGTCGCCCCCAGACAAAGAAATCTCGGCCATTTGTCTGTGGGAAGTGACAATATTGCAGAAAACTGGTTTTTGGATCGCTTCACAATCATCTCGCATGCCCTAGTAGAAGCACCCGTCGTCGTCAGATGGCGCCACTTAAACATCAAAAAATGTTCTTGGATATTATTTATTCATATAATATTCTGGCTCAAATCTTCACTCTTTAAAGTCGAAATTTAGTTCGGAGTTGGGAAGGTCGGAGTTCAGTGACGTAGACGCAAGGTTAATAAAACATTTCTATTCCATGTTGTACAAGACGGGCAAAATTTTTTTTAAGAAATTGAATCCATATTTTGTTAACTACGACGTCATGGCGGGTGTCCTAACTTTAAAACCCCTTATTACATTTAAGAGCTATGATCGATATCTCGGGACGTTTTTTGCGGTTTTTTGTTGTTTGGTCTACAAGAAGAGTTACGGGACGTTTACAAAAAGGTTTACACCTTCTTAGAAGTTACAGTGTTTTGCGGGAATACCCGCGCCAATAAAACACATAGACTTTAAAAGTTCATTGATTTTAAAATTACTGACGTATATTGACAGTTAATAATGATAAAAAAATAAAATTGTAGAGATAATAAAGTAAAAAAGTAAACTGCTAACAAAAAAAATAGATATAACACAAACAAAAAAAATAGTTTTATCTCAGAAACCACTTATGATAAAGTCATAGTTTAAAAAGGCTCTGAAAGAACGTTTCTTCTAGAACTAACTACGTGGGCCAATCTTTAATTAAACAAGTTTTATCAATGTGATACGGGCAAAATTTTAAAATTTGAACTCACTGCATTTGATATCTAAGGTAAATCTTAATTTTCGTTGTCATGTCATTTTATAGGCTTGGTAGATATCTCGGGACATGTTCGGCGTTTTTTACATTTATGCCCGAAAAAACGATACAACTAAATTCCGGCTTTAAACTCGGAATTTAACTAAATTCCGACTTTGAACTCGGAATTTAACTAAATTCCGACTTTAAACTAGGAATTTAAGAAAAAAAACTTGTTGGCCCTTCTACGCCTTCGTAGAATTTTGATGGTTGCTATGGTATAGAGCAAAACCGACAATCGGGGTTTCTGTAATTCCCTGAAGTTTCTGCGCTTTGTTTGCATGTGCATTACTGGTCTAGGACGAGAAGTCATTCCATTACTTGTCTAGGACGGGAAGTAATTCCATTACTGATCCAGGACGGGAAGCAATTCCATTACTGGTCTAGGACGGGAAGTAGTTACTTCCCGTCCTAGACCAGTAATACACATGCAAACAAAGCGTAGAAACTTCAGGGGATTACAGAACCCTGATTGTTAGACCAGTAATGGAATTACTTTCCGTCCTAGACCAGTAATGAGACTATTCCAAGATTTTAAAGACAGAAATGTCATCATTACATATGTGGTCGAAAATAAAAGTAATGAACTAAGTGGTTGCATTTGAACTCACGCGAAGAAAACCATCTCAACGTGGATCTCAACCTCTGCACCACTTATGCAATATCAATTTTTAAAGGTTAAAATAACATTAAAGTAAAATGTACGTTACAAATAAAATGTAACTTTAAAAACAAAATGTAACTTTACAAAATTTGGTTAAAAGTATTAGGTTTGGAAATACGTATTTTGTTTGTAAAAATTGTAGGTTTACGAGACTGAAATTGTTATCGTATTCATATTTATACAAAACTGAACCAACCATTATTTTAGAAGATTAAAATTATTAAGTAATCCAGGAAAACCTCCTTAGAAAAGTTGCCAGAAGGTTCATGATTTGACTGAAATCCGAGTAAAATACTCCTCTGGAGACTCATTCCTTACCTACCTACTACTCACCAATAGTTGGTATTTTTATTTTAATTGCAATTTTGCCATAACATATTCTATATTTATATAAAGGAGGAACCTTGGCAGTAAGATAAAACGAAAGATAGTTGATTGTCGATTGACAATGATAAACTTAACTTTGCAAGAAAACATATCCGAAAATTTTCGTTTTGAAAATTTTTGCCTTTGCATTACTGCATACACCCGCAATGACAATTGTCTCTAGAGTTAAGCAAAAATTTTTATTTTAAAAGTCGCGAAAGTTACTTGAAAATTTCCAGATATTTTCCGAAAAGTTTCTCTTTTACTGACTGGTAGACTTATGTGTAATCGACGACATATAATGTCGTTAGGATAGTTGTTCAGGTTGCTAACTCTAGAAACATCAGTAACTCCAGGTTATTGTGGATTATTGTGAATGAAAAACAGGGTATTGTGGATTGCCAATAATGAACTTAACTTTTTTGATTTCAACAATCAGGGTTTTTTGTTACAGATCCATTTCAAGAAAGAAATCTTTCCCGGAAAATTTTCGATTTCGGAAATGATTTGTTTTGGTGGTTGAACAGATGCGGATAGTGGGTTATGGAAACAGTACTAAAATAAAAAAATGCTGCATTCCTACCAGTTAATTTAAAACAAAAGTAGGTTATCACAGCAGTATTAAAATAGTTGGTTGGGGTGTAGCAGGTGTAGGACAAAAATA
Source organism: Taphrorychus bicolor (assembly GCA_951812265.1). NCBI lineage: Eukaryota > Metazoa > Arthropoda > Insecta > Coleoptera > Curculionidae > Taphrorychus > Taphrorychus bicolor. The sequence continues at coordinate 42,005,910 of OX638299.1, read as the reverse complement.
AAAAACTTCTACGTTTTTGCAGAAATTATGCCGACGTTTCGACGTCTATTTGACGTCTTTCTCAAGGCTATTCTACATGAGGTTATTCTAGCCTTGAGAAAAACGTCAAATAAATGTCGAAACGTCGGCATAATTTCTGCAAAGACGTAGAAGTTTGTTTATTTTTGTCTTACACCTGCTACAAGGCAATCAACCACTTTGAGAAGGACGCGATACCACACAGTTAAGTATTAAAATATAAAAATCATGCATTCCTACCAGTTTAAGTTAAAACGAAAGACAGTTGATTGTTGAATGACAATAATGCACTTGACTTTTGACAGATTCGAAAAATTTCCATTTCAAGGAAGAAAACTTTTCCGGAAAATTTCCGATTTCGGAAAATTTTTATTTGGTGCGACAATGAGTTGTGGAAACAGTATTATAATAAAAAATCCTGCATTTCTACCAGTAAAATTAAAACGAAACACAGTTGATTGTAGATTGACAATAGTAAATTTCACTTTTGACAGATGTCATAAGTTTGCATTTCAAAGAAGGAAACTTTTCCAGAGAACTTCCGATTTCAACAAATTTTTGTTCAATTCAACAATAGGTTATTGGAAACAGTAATAAAACATAAAAACCCTGCATTCCTACCAGTTTAAGTTTAAACGAAAGACAGTTGATTGTTGATTGACAATAATGCACTTGACTTTTGACAGATGCGGAAAATTTCCATTTCAAGGAAGAAAACTTTTCCGGAAAATTTCCGATTTCGGAAAATTTTTGTTTGGTGCGACAATGAGTTGTGGAAACAGTATTATAATAAAAAATCCTGCATTTCTACCAGTTAAATTAAAACGAAAGACAGTTGATTGTAGATTGACAATAGTAAATTTCACTTTTGACAGATGTCATAAGTTTGCATTTCAAGGAAGGAAACTTTTCCAGAAAACTTCCGATTTCAACAAATTTTTGTTCAATTCAACAATAGGTTATTGGAAACAGTAATAAAACATAAAAACCCTGCATTCCTACCAGTTTAAGTTTAAACGAAAGACAGTTGATTGTTGATTGACAATAATGCACTTGACTTTTGACAGATGCGGAAAATTTCCATTTCAAGGAAGAAAACTTTTCCGGAAAATTTCCGATTTCGGAAAATTTTTGTTTGGTGCGACAATGAGTTGTGGAAACAGTATTATAATAAAAAATCCTGCATTTCTACCAGTTAAATTAAAACGAAAGACAGTTGATTGTAGATTGACAATAGTAAATTTCACTTTTGACAGATGTCATAAGTTTGCATTTCAAGGAAGGAAACTTTTCCAGAAAACTTCCGATTTCAACAAATTTTTGTTCAATTCAACAATAGGTTATTGGAAACAGTAATAAAACATAAAAACCCTGCATTCCTACCAGTTTAAGTTTAAACGAAAGACAGTTGATTGTTGATTGACAATAATGCACTTGACTTTTGACAGATGCGGAAAATTTCCATTTTAAGGAAGAAAGCTTTTCCGGAAAATTTACGATTTCGGAAAATTTTTGTTTGGTGCGACAATGAGTTGTGGAAACAATATTATAATAAAAAATCCTGCATTTCTACCAGTTAAATTAAAACGAAAGACAGTTGATTGCAGATTGACAATAGTAAATTTCACTTTTGACAGATGTCATAAGTTTGCATTTCAAGGAAGGAAACTTTTCCAAAAAACTTCCGATTTCAACAAATTTTTGTTCAATTCAACAATAGGTTATTGGAAACAGTAATAAAACCTGCATTCCTACCAGTTTAAGTTTAAACGAAAGACAGTTGATGGTTGAGTGACAATAATGCACTTGACTTTTGACAGATGCGGAAAATTTCCATTTCAGGAAGAAAACTTTTCCGGAAAAATTACGATTTCGAAAAATTTTTGTTTGGTGCGACAAGGAGTTGTGGAAACAGTATTATAATAAAAAATCCTGCATTTCTTACAAGTTAAATTAAAACGAATGACAGTTGATTGTAGATTGACAATAGTAAATTTCACTTTTGACAGATGTCATAAGTTTGCATTTCAAGGAAGGAAACTTTTCCAGAAAACTTCCGATTTCGACAAATTTTTGTTCAATTCAACAATAGGTTATTGGAAACAGTAATAAAACATTAAATCCCTGCATTCCTACCAGTTTAAGTTAAAACGAAAGACAGTTGATTGTTGAATGACAATAATGCACTTGACTTTTGACAGATTCGGAAAATTTCCATTTCAAGGAAGAAAACTTTTCCGGAAAATTTCCGATTTCGGAAAATTTCTGTTTGGTGCGACAATGAGTTGTGGAAACAGTATTATAATAAAAAATCCTGCATTTCTTACAAGTTAAATTAAAACGAATGGCAGTTGATTGTAGATTGACAATAGTAAATTTCACTTTTGACAGATGTCATAAGTTTGTATTTCAAGGAAGGAAACTTTTCCAGAAAACTTCCGATTTCGACAAATTTTTGTTCAATTCAACAATAGATTATTGGAAACAGTAATAAAACATAAAAACCCTGCATTCCTACCAGTTTAAGTTAAAACGAAAGACAGTTGATTGTTGAATGACAATAATGCACTTGAGTTTTGACAGATTCGAAAAATTTCCATTTCAAGGAAGAAAACTTTTCCGGAAAATTTCCGATTTCGGAAAATTTTTATTTGGTGCGACAATGAGTTGTGGAAACAGTATTATAATAAAAAATCCTGCATTTCTTACAAGTTAAATTAAAACGAATGACAGTTGATTGTAGATTGACAATAGTAAATTTCACTTTTGACAGATGTCATAAGTTTGCATTTCAAAGAAGGAAACTTTTCCAGAAAACTTCCGATTTCAACACATTTTTGTTCAATTCAACAATAGGTTATTGGAAACAGTAATAAAACATAAAAACCCTGCATTCCTACCAGTTTAAGTTTAAACGAAAGACAGTTGATTGTTGATTGACAATAATGCACTTGACTTTTGACAGATGCGGAAAATTTCCATTTCAAGGAAGAAAACTTTTCCGGAAAATTTCCGATTTCGGAAAATTTTTGTTTGGTGCGACAATGAGTTGTGGAAACAGTATTATAATAAAAAATCCTGCATTTCTACCAGTTAAATTAAAACGAAAGACAGTTGATTGTAGATTGACAATAGTAAATTTCACTTTTGACAGATGTCATAAGTTTGCATTTCAAGGAAGGAAACTTTTCCAGAAAACTTCCGATTTCAACAAATTTTTGTTCAATTCAACAATAGGTTATTGGAAACAGTAATAAAACATAAAAACCCTGCATTCCTACCAGTTTAAGTTTAAACGAAAGACAGTTGATTGTTGATTGACAATAATGCACTTGACTTTTGACAGATGCGGAAAATTTCCATTTTAAGGAAGAAAACTTTTCCGGAAAATTTACGATTTCGGAAAATTTTTGTTTGGTGCGACAATGAGTTGTGGAAACAGTATTATAATAAAAAATCCTGCATTTCTACCAGTTAAATTAAAACGAAAGACAGTTGATTGCAGATTGACAATAGTAAATTTCACTTTTTGACCGATGTCATAAGTTTGCATTTCAAGGAAGGAAACTTTTCCAAAAAACTTCCGATTTCAACTAATTTTTGTTCAATTCAACAATAGGTTATTGGAAACAGTAATAAAACCTGCATTCCTACCAGTTTAAGTTTAAACGAAAGACAGTTGATGGTTGAGTGACAATAATGCACTTGACTTTTGACAGATGCGGAAAATTTCCATTTCAAGAAGAAAACTTTTCCGGAAAAATTACGATTTCGAAAAATTTTTGTTTGGTGCGACAATGAGTTGTGGAAACAGTATTATAATAAAAAATCCTGCATTTCTTACAAGTTAAATTAAAACGAATGACAGTTGATTGTAGATTGACAATAGTAAATTTCACTTTTGACAGATGTCATAAGTTTGCATTTCAAGGAAGGAAACTTTTCCAGAAAACTTCCGATTTCGACAAATTTTTGTTCAATTCAACAATAGGTTATTGGAAACAGTAATAAAACCTGCATTCCTACCAGTTTAAGTTTAAACGAAAGACAGTTGATGGTTGATTGACAATAATGCACTTGACTTTTGACAGATGCGGAAAATTTCCATTTCAAGGAAGAAAACTTTTCCGGAAAATTTCCAATATCGGAAAATTTTTGTTTGGTGCGACAGTGAGTTGTGGAAACAGTATTAAAATAAAAAAATCCTGCATTTCTACCAGTTAAATTAAAACGAAAGACAGTTGATTGTAGATTGACAATAGTAAATTTCACTTTTGACAGATGTCATAAGTTTGCATTTCAAGGAAGGAAACTTTTCCAGAAAATTTCCGATTTCGAAAAATTTTTGTTCAATTCAACAATAGGTTATTTGAAGCAGTAATAAAATATAAAAACCCTGCATTCCTACCAGTTTAAGTTAAAACGAAAGACTTGAACTACAAACCTTTAAAACGTGTTTCATTTGAGTTTGAAGTTGAGACGGTGCTTGCGAACGTTTTGTGCGATTTTTTAGTGTATTATTAAAGATTTTATCATTATGGTGAGATATTGTGGCATATGTAAGGCATAAAAGTGGGACAGAAATCTTTCGAATCACAGGTAAGTTCATGTATCATGTTTTCACCGATTACCCGACTGGGCGGCCATTTTTTCATTCCCCTCGTGACGCGCGCCCGCTGTGGTCCATGCGTATAGTTGAAAGTAAACAAACCTGACAATTTATGATTGACTGACTGAGTCAATTGATGAAACCCCACTCAATTGATACAAATCCCACTCAAAATCTGTCAAATTGTCATTGTGACACATGGTAACAGTAATGCTTTTCTTATGTGGCCGAGTTTAGCTGAACCCGACTTTGAGTGTCATATACAATAATTACTGCACTTTAAAACCGTAAAGAAACATGACTTTCAGCCATTAAGGTACCACCGCTGCTTCTTTTTAAGATCTTTAGCACTCTCGCACCCCACTAATAATTTCATCAGAAAGCTTCTCGTCCAATTGTAAATTGAACATTCCGGAACGGATTACCTATTACAGTTTTTGATTAACGCGATTTGATAAGTGCACTATTTTAGGTAATAATAGCTTTGCTGGCTTGGATTCATGCAATAATTAACACATTGTAAACGAAAGTTGATTGTTATCCTAACAGACATCGAGCTATTAATTAATAGAAACCAAGTTGCAATCCAGCTTTGTCCAAGTTATTGGGAAGGCCGTTGTCGTATTTATTGCTAAAAATGAAAACAACAATGTTATGTAAATAATGCAACTTTATAATGAAGAGGAAAATAATTGACATAATTTCAATGTGTGTTATGCAAAATCATCACCTCAATAAATAAAATAGTGTCTGTTGCGTTGGAAATATTACTTAATCGTATGCAGAACATGAGAATTAAAAGGTCAATAACTCGACAGGTTTAATAAACTTTTTCATTTACCTGAATGTCGGTTGTAAGTACGCGTACGTGTAGTTGACGGCAATTACAAAAAACTTGACTTTGATATTAGGTATATGGCAAATACTGTAATTAATATCGCGTTCTTGTGCAATACCAACATTGCAAATAGTAATTTTATGGGGCGCCATATCATAATGGGAACACGACGAGATGATGAATAAAACTTAACTACTTCGAATTTTTTTTTCTGAAATAGTTGAAGAATAGAAGTAATAAAGGGGGAAGTGCCACCACTTATTACTCTTTTTATGTCATGTCAATCTACGAAAAAGTATTACGGATATTTATAAACAAGATTTGGGTATATTAATCAATTTTTCTCTTTCGCTTAATGTAGTAGTGCATCCTATATAAAAATCCTAGAAGCACAGCCATTTAATAAGCCTTGATACGGCTTGACAGCACGGTTACCAGGGAGACCGTCTCCGGGGCTAATAAGAGTTCGCTTCTCGTAGCAAAGGCTGATAATAAGTTGCAGGCTTACCTCTTAATATCTCTCTACAGTTAAAGTAAGGCTTCATTCGTATTATTGTTAATTGGCGATTAGTGTTCATGATGATAACAAAAAGATAATGAAACGATGTGGGTATAAAATTTCTCCTTTCGTTAATTCCCCATTTTCATTACAAAATAAAAGAACATTGGCACATAATGCCTCTATAAGAACATTAAGACAGTCTCTTAACACCTTTTTATGGACCTTCGGTTATTATACAAACTGAGATTTTGCTAAGCTTTACTACTAACGGAGAATCTTGTGTTGACAATCGCCCGGTGCTTGTTTGACTTCTAAAATTACAGCTCCAACACATTCTTTGCGTTGGTGCAAATTGTTGGTCTTGTGCGCAAATATTTGCCTACATGTGCAATAATAATATATAAAGGTTACCGATAAGTGGTTTCTGCGGTCCATTGCCCAATCGAATAAGTAAAAAATCTCGACAAACTAGAGCAACAAGTAAACGCATACATGGTCGAGATTGTGCAAATGCACTTGTCGCCATTTTTTTCGAGAATGCTGCTAAAAGCCTGTGATATTTAGTAATGAATATTTTATTTGCTTTATGTGTACGTATGGTGGTTATTGGTCATTGCCGTATGCAAATAATTGCATTGGTATATTTCCATGCAGGTTATCGGGAAAGTAGCTTTCTTCTACTTAAAGGCATCCATACACCTGGAAGGGTAACTTCACACTGCCCTTTATTAATCGTCCGCTTTTTTTTGGATTTTAGTTAAACGTAACCCTAAGCATAGTCATTCAATGACAATAATATTTACTAATGCATTTTGTTTGCTTTAAGTAGTATATAGTCACTGGTCATTGTCGTATGTTAATTCTAAAGAATATTTATTGCATGTATAGGTTAGCTGATTGGAGAAGGATTTAATAGGCGTCCTTCCACTTTAATACAGATTCCTGGTCAGTTTGTTGTAGTAAATTTTTAACTAAAAAAGAAAGAAAAAAAGGTAATTTTATTCTCGCATTGTTGGCCGAGGTACAGGCAGAGATTGAAGAAAGAGCGGGTTCTATCGTGACTCTTGGTTTGGTTAGATGTCCAAATATCCTTCTTCTATTTTCAAAACTTTAGTGAAAAGTTTTTCCGTTATGACCTAACCTATGAGTCACAACTTGTCAGTCACATCACAAGGATCCTTTCCATGGTAACGTCATTGTTACATCGCCAGGAACCCACTGCAATGTTTTATGCATGATACTTCAGTATAATAACCCCGGACAAAAGTGTTTTTTACATAAGTATGAATAAATTTACACATGTCAACAATCCGTTAAAACATACAAACATTGCATAATTCCCGCATTGTTTATTTAATTTGATATACAGAGTATCTTCCGAGTCGAGGCAGTTGAGAGAAGAACCCTTCAAAGGATGACGGAGAAGTCAACCTTCGGTAAAATTTTGGGGACCATAAACTTAAATTTTTTTTATAACACTTTGACCAGCTATGGTTTTTATGTTTCTAAGACATTGAAATGATATCAAATGTTATTAAATTAAGGGTATTATGTATCTATTTATATATTATGTATCTATTTATTTAAGATAGTCTTTGGTCCAAAAAGGCTAGACTTAAAAGCTATTTTTTTGCCAAGATTTAATCATAAAGTAGCATTTTCTTGACATCTGGCCAAATTGCAGGTTTTATTTCGCCAACTTTTTGATTAAAATATGTTCTCCAAAACCGTCGTCGATACACGTAAAGTAAAGCAAATCTTGCAGAAAGCTTAAGGACAATTTCCGGCAACTTTCGTGATTCTAATCGACTAATCTCAAACAATTGCCGAGACACGTAAAGCGAAAGAATGAAAAGTAAAGTAAAGCGAAACTCGCAGAAAGTTTTCGGGCATTTTCCGGTAACTTTTTTGATTCTGAAAATTTTAAGTTTTGCCTAACCTTAACCAGAACTACCGTTACCGAGATACGTAAAGCAAAAGAATGAATAAAGCGAAACTTTCAGAAAGTTTACGAAAACTTTCAGAAAGTTTACGAAAACTTTCGTGATTCTGAAAATTGTTAGTATTGCCAAACCCCAACCTAACGTAACCTCAAACCGTTGCCAAGAGCGAAACTTTCAGAGAGTTTACGGAAACTTTCCTGTAACTATCTTAATTGTGAAAATGTTCGGTTATTGCCTAACTCTAGCGTGAACTACCATCTATCCGTTGCCGAGACACGTAAAGCGAAAGAATGAAAAGCAAAGTAAAACGAAACTTTCAGAAAGTTTACGGAACTTCCCGGTAACTTTTGTGATTCTGAAAGTTTTCAGTTTTTCCCTAACCTGAGGTGACCTCAAACCATTCTGAGACACGTAAAGAGAAAAATTAAAAGTAAAATACATCGAAAATTTCAGAAAGTTTAAGGAAACTTTCCAGTAACTTGTTATTCTGAAAATTTTCAGTTTTGTACCCTTAACCTGAGCTAACATTAGACCGTTGCAAAGACACATACAGCGAAAGAATAAAAAGTAAAGAAAAGCTTCTTGCCAGGCTAAAATTGCAAACTGTTTCTGGTTGAAATGCATACTTTATTACAGTATATATACAAAAGTAAAATAAAGCAAATCTTGTAGAAGGCTTACGATTAATTTCCGGTAACTTTCGTGATTCGGAACTTTTCAGTTTTGCCCAACCCTATCCTGGACTCATCTCAAACAATTGCCGAGACACATAAAAGAATGAAAAGTAAAGCGAAACTTGCAGAAAGTTTACGGAAATTTCCGGTAACTTTCTTGATCCTGAAAATTTTGAGTTTTGCCTAACCCTAACCAGAACTAACCTCAGATACGTAATGAAAAAGAATGAAAAGTAGAATAAAGCGAAACTTTCAGAAAGTTTACGGAAATTTTCCGGTAACTATCTTAATTCTGAAAATGTTCGGTTTTGCCTAACTCTAGCGTGAACTAACCGAGCGAGATGTAAGGCAAAAGAATTAAAAGTAAAGTAAAGCGAAACTTTCCGGTAACTCTGTGATTCGGAAAGTTTTCAGTTTTGCCCAACCCTAACCTGAGGTAACCTCAAACCATTCGGAGACACGTAAAGAGAAAAACTAAAAGTAAAATAAAGCAAAAATTTCAGAAAGTTTACGGAAACTTTTAAATAACTTGTGATTCTGAAAATTTTTCATCAGACCGTTGCGAAGACACATACAGTGAAACAATAAAAAGTAAAGTAAAGCGAAACTTGCGGAAAGTTTACGGAAATTTTCCCGTAACTTCCTTCATTCTGAAAATAGAAATAACCTCAAACCGTTGCCGAAACACGTAAAATAAAAGAATGAAAAGTAAAGTGAAACAAAATTTTCAGAAAGTTCACGAAAAATTTCCGGTAATTTTCTTCATTCTGAAAATTTTCAGTTTAGTTCAGTTCATACCTGAACTAACCTCAAACCATTGCCGAGATACGTAAAGCGAAAGAATGAAAAGTGAAATTTTCAGAAAGTTTTTTTCCGGTAACTTTCTTGATTCTGAAAATTTTGAGTTTTGCCTAACCCTAACCAGAACTAACCTCAAACCGTTACCGATATACGTAAAGAAAAAGAATGAAAAGTAGAATAAAGCGAAACTTTCCGAAAGTTTACGAAAACTTTCGTGATTCTGATTATTTCAGGTATTGCCCAACCTCAACCTGAGGTAACGTCAAACCGTTGCCAAGACACGTAAATCGAAAGAATGAAAAGTAAAGTAAAGCGAAACTTTCATAAAGTTTACGAAAATTTTCCGGTAACTATCTTAATTCTGAAAATGTTCGGTTTTGCCTAACTCTAGCGTGAACTAACCTCAAAGCCTTGGCGAGATGTAAAGCAAAAGAATTAAAAGTAAAGTAAAGCGAAACTTTCCGGTAACTTTGTGATTCTGAAAGTTTTCAGTTTTGCCCAACCCTAACCTGACGTTAAAACCTCAAACCATTCGGAGACACGTAAAGAGAAAAACTAAAAGTAAAATAAAGCAAAAATTTCAGAAAGTTTACGGAAACTTTTAAATAACTTGTGATTCTGAAAATTTTTCAGTACAACCTTAACCTGAGCTAACATCAGACCGTTGCGAAGACACATACAGCGAAAGAATAAAAAGTAAAGTAAAGCGAAACTTGCGGAAAGTTTACGGAAATTTTTCGGTAACTTCCTTGATTCTAAAAATAGAAATAACCTCAAACCGTTGCCGAGACACGTAAAGTAAAACAATGAAAAGTAAAGTAAAACAAAATTTTCAGAAAGTTTACGAAAACTTCTCCGTAATTTTCATCATTCTGAAAATTTTCAATTTAGTCCAGTTCATACCTGAACTAACCTCAAACTGTTGTCGAGATAAGTAAAGCAAAATAAAGGAAAAATAGTGTAAATCTAAACTTTCAGAAAGTTTACAGACACTCTCCGGTAACTTTCGTGATTCTGAAAATTTTTAGAATTGCCCAACCCCAACCTGAGGTAATCTCAAACCGTTGCCAAGACACGTAAATCGAAAGAATGAAAAGTAAATTAAAGCGAAACTTTCAGAAAGTTAACGGAAACTTTCCGGTAAGTTTTGTGATTCTGAAAGTTGTCAGTTTTGCTCAACCCTACCCTGAGGTAACCTCAAACCATTCTGAGACACGTAAAGAGAAAAATTAAAAGTAAAATAAATCGAAAATTTCATAAAGATTACGGAAACTTTTCAATAACTTGTGATTTCGAAATATTTCAGTTTTGTACAACCTTAACCTGAGCTAACATCAGACCGTTGTGAATACACATACAGCGAAAGAATAAAAAGTAAAGTAAAGCGAAACTTGCGGAAAGTTTACGGACATTTTCCGGTAACTTCCTTGAGTTTGAAAATGGAAATAATCTCAAACCGTTGCCAAGACACTTAAAGTAAAAGAAAGTTCTCAGAAAGTTCACGAAAACTTTTCGGTAATTTTCATCATTCTGAAAATGTTCAAATTTGTCCAGTTCATACCTGAACTAACCTCAAACCGTTGCGAGATACGTAAAGCGAAAGAATGAAAAGTAAAGTTAAGCGAAACTTTCAGAAAGTTTACAGAAACTTTCCGATAACTTTCGTGACTGTGAAAATTTTAAGTTTTGCCTAACCCTTACCAGAAATAACCTCAAACCGTTCCCGAGATACGTAAAGCAAAAGAATGAACAGTAGAATAAAGCGAAACTTTCAGAAAGTTTACGGAATCTTTCGTGACTTGAAAATTTTTAGTATTGCCCAACCCCAACCTGAACTAACCACAAATGGTTGCCGAGATACGTAATGCGAACGAATGAAAAGTAAAGTAAAGCGAAACTTCCAAAAAGTTTACAGAAACTTTCCGGTAACTTTCGTGATTCTCAAAATTTTAAGTTTTGCCTAACCCTAACCAGAACTATCTTCAAACCGTTACTGAGATATGTAAAGCAAAAGAATGAAAAGTAGAATAAAGCGAAACATTCAGAAAGTTTACGGAAACTTTCCTGAATTGAAAATTTTTAGTATTGCCCAACCCCATCCGGAGGCAACCGCACACCATTGCCAAGACACGTAGATCGAAAGAAGGAAAAATAAAGTAAAGCGAAACTTTCAAAAAGATTACGAAAACTTTCCGGTAACTATCTTAATTCTGAAAATGTTCGGTTTTGTCTAACACTAACGTGAACTAACCTCAAACCCTTGTCGAGACACGTAAAGCGAAAGAATTAAAAGCAAACTAAAACGAAACTTTCAGAAAGTTTACGGAAATTTTCCAAATCCTCCTTGATTCTGAAAATAAAAATAACCTCAAACCGTTGCCGAGACACGTAAAGAAAAAGGTCAGAAGATTGGTATCAAGAGAATTTGTATTAAAGTGATATAAGTTATCATTGTTACCTGTGGTTTCACATATCAGTATCAATATTATAACCTCAATTGATACTCAATCGCAAAACGTCGCATCGCTCAAAAATGTCCGATATTTTTCGTTATTTTATTAGTTTTTGGCCGACAGGGGCCCAATTCTTGAATCTTAAGACCAAAGTTTTATGTTGCAGTGTTGCTGAATGACAGTCATATTGACGTAAATACATGTCATGTTGACGTCATTCTCCGGGAGAACTGCTCTCCCCAACTTCATAAATCTGGCCCCTGGTCGTCTGCGTAGGTGATTGCCTTAATTTTTTCCTCCTACACAATCTCTTTCATTTTCTTCAACCACCATTCTTTCCAATAACACTAACAAGGAAGTCTCAGATTCGACCCCTAAGGACATATCGTTTCCATTTCGATCTCTATTCTACCACTTTCTGAAGGTTAAGATCTCTTTTAGTAGTTTTTTCACCCGTTATGAAGAAGCAGCCAGACAGTTCACAAAAAAAAGGGCGAAGCTGAAATAACGGAAAAACTAAGAGTATTAGAAAAAAACAAAACGTGGGAAATAGCTTTCTGGAAAAGACAAAAAACAACAAGTAGGCTTTTCGTATCAAGGAGGATCAAAATGGACTTAAACCCCGTTTTAGAACTAGACTCAGATTTCACTGAAATGAAGGAAGTTGATTTTCAAGAAACCATTTCACTAATACTACGAGTACTTCTGGCCTCTTCAGCTCAACGCTGAATGAAAATGAAACAGTCGAACATCAAAACTGCCTTTCTATATGGAGTCATAAGGGAAGAACTATATTTGAAAAGCCCTGAAGGTTCTGCAATCCAATCAGCAAAGTTATGAAGCTTAAGGAAAGGATCATCATTCTAGCCCTCAGAGAACTCTAGCATAGCCCTTCTAGATGACATAGGACGTCTGCCATCTCCTTCTCCACCTTAATCGACCACGTCGAGTTGAAAGTTGAAAGCGTTAAACGTCATTCCAAGCGAATGACTGCCAGAGTTTCCCCCCCCCCCCCTACACTAAAGCCAAACTGACCCTCGCTCAAAAAAATTTTTTTCTCTAATATAGCTGGTCGATCTTTTTTTTTAGAAATTTGTCCAGTCCCTAATTCAGGAGGAAACGCAGGCCAGTTAGCCCCTGATGCCTGAGGGGCCAAAATAGTCTCCTTAAACAGCCTCGGAAATATTCTCACCCTTGCTGCCTGTATACAATCCCACTAATCCTTCCACTCCTTCCTCCATCACTTCTCACACCTTTTCTAAATATTCTTAGAAGATCCCGCCTCCTCCCCCCTACCACTTTACCCCTCGCAAATCCATTTATGGTTACCCCAACTACCCTTCCCAAAACTTTCCCCTTGCGCTTCTTTCCTGGTACTCATCTATCACTTTCCGCCTCACTCGTCGTCAAGAAGGAGAGAAGAGAGTGATGGTCAACCTCGAATGGGACTTTTCAAGAAGAAAATTGTTCCTTTCATTCTCTTTTAACTCCCTTTCTCTACTTCTCACCTATGCCGCACTTCTTCTCTATACGACTCTTCTTTTTCCCATATTATCCCAAACTTTTTCCCACGAATTTTCCTCGGTGATGTCCTGAACTTCGCTAACCCAACGCCCAATCTGCCCAACTGTTCTTTTTCTCTTCCCTTAATAATTTCTCTATACTCCCTCTGTTTTTCTCTCCATACTCTCACTTTTTGTCGATTAAGGACAAATGGGAAGGTAGTCTCAATTTCTTTGTCCTTGTCGACAGTAATCAGGGCATACCCTTAGACTTTTTTTCATGATTTACCTTAGAAAGATTGCCCAATTCTAAGGTTCTTAGAATTGGAGAAGAAATTTTCAGTGACATTGTTAGTTCAGGTCAGTTCGGGTTAGTTTTGGTTCTTTTAAGTTAGTTCAGGTTAGTAATAAGCCACCCGTCAGATACATATAGGTAATAATAATGGGCCACCCGTAGTCGTATAGGTAATTTATTGTTAGGGTGAGCGGTGGCTGGGAGGCGGAGCGACATTGGAGGTTGGACCTTCGCAGCCTATCGCGGCGACGTGGGAACTGTCACGAGTGATTTATTGCTCTGTTTATTTAGAACGCAGTTATTTACGACCTTTTTTTTATGTGTCTCTTATCAATTATTTTTCTTCTAAGAATGTTCTAGCCTTTTCTGTACTCTTAGGATTTTGTATAAAAGGCTAATAGCGTCGCCGTTAGGAGCAGTCTTATTTAATCTAGCTAAAGTACCAAACGATAATAGAAGGCTATAAAGTGTTAAGTAGTGAGTTATTTAGTAGTCGAATTGTACTTGTATGTATCTGTGGGATAAATAAAGTGTTTTCGTGTTAAATCGTTACACTGGAATTATTGAACCCTGAGTTCGCAACAACACGAATATCTAAATCGAATAATTCATATATAAATAAATTTAAGTTAAAAATAGATTTAGCCACAAATCTTAATGAATCTCATTAGATAAAACGGACGCAGGTGGGATTTACATTTTGTGCCTCTGTGTGATTATTCGCCATAAAAAAAAACCAAAAAGCCGTTTTCTAAAAATAACCTGAATTTTATTCTAAAATAACGTGTATACATACATAATGTATTTTTGGAACTGAAATGAATTCATAATATATTTATTTAAATAATTTCATTTAACGTTCTTGACATTTGTTTTGCAGGATTTTACTTATAATAAGCACTCCTTCCGATATTTTTCTCCTTGTATACCTTGTAATTATGATATATTACAACGCACCTAATGGTTTACCTTATTGACTCCCTCAAGGTTCTCGTAAAATGTTCATAAGTCATCTACAATTGTTAGGTCTTGGCGCGCCTCTTATTTCAGATTTTTTTTTTCTTTCTAATATATGGTGGCTTTAATTCTCTAGGTAGGGCAAAATTGAAATTTTCCAACGGAAAAGCTACTGGAAACTTTCCGAAAGTTTCGCTTTTACTTACTGGTTGAGTTGTGTGTATTCAAAGTCATAATAAATCATTTGTCTATTATTCCCAAAGCACTAATAATGGTAATGGAAGTAATAATGGTAATAAAAACGCATTTTGAAAATTCAACACACTGCTGCTTCTTATTAGAAACTTTTCGCCGTTACCAACCCTACTTAAAAGTGTAACAAAAACGGATAATGCTTAATGAATTTTTTAAAAATGGTAACGTGTCAAGTTACTATTCAAGTGAGTACTAATTGCTTTCATAAACTGCTTTTGGCATTTGGAGTGCTTTTCAAATAGATATTTGTCTAGTAGGCTGAAATATTAACATATGAAGGATGGAATATGACAAAACCGCCCCATTCTTGGAGTAAGTTAGTTCTTATTTTTAGGTTTACTTATTCAACAGCTAAAAGGCTAGAAGACATTTGAGAATTTTTTTTCTTGCTTCAAATTGATATTTAAATGCAAATTAACCAAATGAATTATAAGAGAACAACCCGTACGTCGATCGTATGGCTTATTGCAAAAAATGTTGTCTTCGAGATACGACCCAAAAGTAGCACAGCAGCATAAAAGACCTGGTGAATTCCAGTGCGGCAGGTATATAATGTTACCTAACTCTTGCTTGTGCAATCATACATCTACTACACACGTTATTGCTCTCATCACTTTGGCAATTTTATGTTCTGCATGTATCGGAGAATTTATTTTTCTTTAGATCTTTGTCATCTTGTATCAGGTGGTAACGCTTAATGGGGCGCTATAGAGCATGTTAAATATTAATTATTCACGAATTCGTTTTTTTCCAGGAAATCCTCCATTCGTACCAACGAGCTAGTATATACCTATTACATCTGGAGAAAACCTCCTGTTTTACAGCTTTGGCCCCCATTTAGCAGTGTGTACCTGCAAAATGGCGGCGATATCCGCTCTTGAATTGACATAACTTGACTTCTTGCATCACATCATTTGAAGTTATGATTCGCCAATTGATGTGTTCTGACGATGAAATTACGTCATGGGTACCTTTAGTGGCGGACTTCCGGCCGCAAAACGGGACCATTTTTACGGAAACAACGCAATTTGTTAACTCTGTCCATATCTCCTAAGGGATTATTGATTTGTACATATCCAATTTGCAACCTTTATAAGTTTAGAACGCGTGGACCAACTGAAGTGAATCCAACAGTCTTTTACTTTTGTTAATGTCCTCTTTCGCCTGCCGCAAACGAAAGTCCTGTAGGTTTAATAATTTCGGAGATAGACCCTGTCGGTGGTCGATTTCTAGGCACTTTTAGATTCGAGGTTTTTATCATTTTTTAAAACACTCCCTTATTCGAGCACCTACTGCGCTTGTATTAACTTTGTTATGTTCGTAGGAGATTGAAGTCGTGTCATTCCAATCAAAAACGGCAGAAAAACTTTTAAAACTTTGTTAAAATTGACAAATGACTGGGGGGGAGGGGTATACCTTCTTT
Source organism: Taphrorychus bicolor (assembly GCA_951812265.1). NCBI lineage: Eukaryota > Metazoa > Arthropoda > Insecta > Coleoptera > Curculionidae > Taphrorychus > Taphrorychus bicolor. The sequence goes on along the minus strand of OX638299.1, from coordinate 41,989,640 downwards.
TTTCTCAACTTGGAAATTTGACAGTTTATAACTTTAGAACGCGTCGACCGACTGTAGAGTGAATTCCTCGCTCTTTTACATTTAAGAATAAGAAAAAAAAAATATATTTTTTAATTGTCCAACAGTGAAGGGTATACGTTCTTTTTTCTTAATTTGCTACTTTGACCTTTTATAACTTTAGAACGCGTGAAACGATTTGAATGGATCCAACGGTTTTTTACTTTTCTTAGTATCCTCTTTCGACTCCCGCAAACCAAAATGGGTCGAATAGTTTGGAAGATAGATCTCATCGGGCTCAAAAACCTTTTAGCCGACCTACTGCGCTCTTATTACGTTTGTTACGTTCACAAGAAATTGAAGTCGTCTCATTCCAATTAAAAATGGCAAAGAAAAATTAAATTTAAAAAAAAATCCAAAGGGGGAGGCGTATTTCTTCTTTTTTCGCAATTTGCAAATTTGACCGTTTATAACTTTAGAACGCCTGGACCGATTTGAGTGAATTTAACAGTTTTCTTGGTCCTCTCGTCTCTCGCAATTGAAAGTTCGGTCGGTTCAACACTTCGGGAGAGAAACCTACCTCATCGATGGTTGATTCTTAGCACTTTTAGAGCCGACGCTTTTATCGTTTTTTACAAAACTTCCTTATAACACCCACTACACTCCAATTAAGTTTATTACGTTCATAGGAGATTGAAGTCGTCTCATTCCTATCCAAAATTGCAAAAAAAAAAATGTTTAACTTTGAAGTAAAAGCGAGAAGCTTATCTAAAAGGTCTACTTTTGGAGCGGTTTATAGGATGCTCGGAAATGTAGCACCAACGACTTTTGATTCATCAGCAAATTGCAAAATTCAAAACCGCATCTTAACAAATTGGATGAAAAAATCAGTAACAAAAATTATAAACCTTTCTAAAAGGCTCATAAGACTTTTCCATTTATTGATATTGTTACGGTGGGCGGGCGCTGGGAGGCGGAGCAATATTGGAGGTTGGACCTTCACGGCTCGAGGCGTATCCGGGCGCTGCGGCGTGGGAACTGTCACGAGTGATTTATTGCTCTGTTTATTTGGAACGCAGATATTTACGACCTTTTTTTTATGTGACTCTTATCAATTATTTTTCTTCTAGAAGAAAGTAGATTTTTCTAATAGAAGACTAAGTAGTGAGTTATTTAGTAGTCGAATTGTACTTGTGTCTATTTGTGGATAAATAATAGTGTTACGATTCGCAGCAACGCCGCATGGGAGGCGGGGCAACGCGTGTTGGTTGGTGGAGCTTCGCGACCTATCCGCGCTGCGTCATGGCTGACACGAGTGATTTATTGCTTGGTTTAATCTAGAAGGCAGTTGTTTACAACCTTTTTTTTTATGTGAGATTATTCAAGAATTCTTATAAAGAACTTTCTAGGTTTTTCTGTAATTTTAGGATTGTATATAAAAGGCGCAAAGAGCGAGTAGTAGTAGTAGTCTTATTTTAATCGAGCTATAAGTAAGCTAAAGTTACGAAGCGATAATAGAAGGCTATAAAGTGTTTAGTAGTGAGTTATTTACTAGTCAAATTGTACCTGTGTGTATTTATGGAGTAAATAAATAGTGTTTTCGTGTGAAATCGTTACACTGGAATTATTGAACCCCGAGTTGGCAACCATATACCGATTCTTGGGAGATGGTTAGATTTCGGACACCAAAATCCTCTGAGTTTTTCTTTTGAATTTAGCATTCTGGAATAGAACAAAAAATCTTTCTAAAACGTCTACTTTCATAACTTTAGAGCGACGTAAGTTTCCGAGCACCAAAGGCTTCTAACTTGCAAAAGTTTTATAATTTTCAAAATTTCTTGATATATGATTAGGATTCTGAACACCTAACTCTTATGGGCAATCTATTGAATTTTAACATTTTTATGTAGAAGGATTTTCCAAGTTTTTCCAAAAGTTCTACTTTCCTCACCTAGACCGACGTATATTTCTGAGCACCAAAGAATTCTGAGCATCTAGCAAATTGCAAAAGTTATTGCTGCGAACTCAGGGTTCAATAATTCCAGTGTAGCGATTTAACACGAAAACACTGTTTATTCATCCCACAAATACACACAAGTACAATTCGACTACTAAATAACTCACTACTTAACATTTTATAGCCTTCTAATATTGTTTAGTACTTTAGCTTACCTATAGCTCGATTAAATAAGACTACTACTAACGGCGGCGCTATTCGCCTTTTATACAAAATCCTAAAAATATAGAAAAGCCTTCTTAGAAGAAAAATAATTGCTAAGAGACACATAAAAATGGTCGTAAATAACTGCGTTCTAAATAAACCGAACAATAAATCACTCGTGACAGTGCAGACGCCGCAGCGCCCAGATAGGCCGCGAGACGCGAAGGTCCAACCTACATTGTCGCTTCGCCTCCTAGCCAACGCTCAGCGTAACATTATGTAAGTTTGTAAAATGTCCTCTATCCGTAGGTCCAATAGTTTGGGAAAGAGACCCTTTCGGTAATCAATTTTTAGGCACTTGTAGAATCAAAGTTTTTATCATTTTTTCATCGCTTCAAAAGTGGACCTTTTAGAAAAGCTTCTGCCTTTTACTTAAAACTTAAACATTTTTTTTACAAATAAAGGGTATTTGTTTTTTTTATAAAAGCGTTTTATACAAGCGTGGTAGGTCCTCCTCTAAGGGCGGACCTACCTCGCTCCTCTAAGGGAGGACCTACCTCGCTTGTACTAACTTTGTTATGTTTTTAGGAAATTGAAGTCGCCTCATTACGATAAAAAAATACAGCAAAAAATTTAAAAATTTTTTTCAAATAGACCAAATGGGGGGGGGGGGGGTTATCCCTTAGAATGCGTGAACCGAACGGTTTTAATGCTCTGTTTCGTCTCCCGCGACAAAGTCCTGTAGGTTCAATACTTTGGGAGATAGACCCAATTTCAAAAATTTCCGTCGTCGATTTTTAGGAACTTTTAGAATCGAGGTTTTTATATTTTTTTAAAAAACTTCCTTAGGCGACCTATTTTGCTCGACTTAAGTTTCGTTCAAAGGGGGGGGGGGGGGGGGGTATTCCTTCCTTTTTTCAAAACGTTTAACTTTGACTTTTTATACATGTAGCACGCGGTGTGTTTCAGGTTAGTGTTTCAATAATTTTGGAGATCCCTTCGTCTTGGAAACCATCTTCGGTGGTCGATTTGTAGCCTCTTTTAGAATCAACGTTTTTATAATTTTTTAGTAAACTCCTTTATAGAACTTACTGACCTCGTATTAACTTTGTTGCGTTCATAGGAGGTGGAAATCGTCTCATTCCAATCAAAAATAGCAAAAAAAAATCAAATTTTTTGAAGTTGTTCAAAGGGATGGGATTCTTTTTTTTTTCTTCTCAACTTGTAACTTTGACTTAATGTACATTTAAAACGGGATTACCGTTTCAATAGTTTTGGAGATAGACCTCCTCGGTGGTCGATTTTTAGGCTCTTTTAGAATCAATGTTTTTTTCATTTTTTTGTAAACTTCCTTCTAGAACTTACTGAGCTCGTATTAACTTTGTTACGTTCATAGGAGATTGAAATCGTCCCATGCCGATCAAAAACAGCAAACAAAAATTTAATTTTTTTTTGAATTTGTTCAAAGGGGGGGGGGGGGGGTATTTCTTTTTTCTCAACTTCTAACATTGACTTTTTATGAATTTAGAACGCAGTCGGTGCTTCAATAGTTTTGGAGTTACGCCTCTTCGGTGGTCGATTTTTAGGCTCTTTTAGAATCTACGCTTTTATAATTTTTTAGTAAACTCCCTTATAGAACTTACTGACCTCGTATTAACTTTGTTACGTTCATAGGAGATTGAAATGAAATCGTCTCATTCCAATAAAAAATAGCAAAAAAAATCAAATTTTTTTGAAGTTGTTCAAAGGGGGGGGGGGGATTATTCCTTTTTTTCTCAACTTATAACCTTGACTTTTGATATATTTAGCACGGGGGTTAGTGCTTCAATAGTTTTGGAGATAGACCTCCTCGGTGGTCGACGGCTCTTTTAGAATCAACGTTTTTATCATTTTTTTTAGTAAACTTCCTTGTAGAACTTACTAAGTTCCTATTAACTTTGTTACATTCATAGGTAATTGAAATAGTCTCATTCCGGTCAAATACAGCAAAAAATTTTTTTGTTGTGAAGAAAAAAAAAGTTGTTATAAGGGGGAGGGGGGGGGGTATTTCTTTTTTCAACTTCTGACTTTGACTTTTTATAAATTTAGAATACGCTTGGTGTTTCATAAGTTTTGGAAATAGAGCTCTTCGGTGGTCGATTTTTAGGCTCTTTTAGAATCAACGTTTTATCATTTTTTAGTAAACTCCCTTATAGAATTTACTGACCTCGTAGTAACTTTGTTACGTTCTAGGGAGATTGAAATTTTTTGAAATCCGCCAAAGGTAAAGATATTCCTGATTTTTTTTCTCAACTTGCAATTTTTACTGTTTATAACTTTAAAACCCGTGGGCCGATTTGAGCGAATCCAATGATTTTTTATTTTTCTGATTGTCCTCTTTCGTTTGCCACAAACGAAAGTCCGGTAGGTTAAAAAGTTTGGGAGATAGACCGCGTCGGTGATCGATTTTTAGGCACCTTTAGAATCGACATTTTAATGATTTTTTTTATTTTTAATTTTCTCGACGGACCTGCTGCCCTTGCATTACGTTTGTTGCATTCATAGGAGATTGAAGTCCCCTCATTCAGATCAGAAACAGCAAAAAAATATTTCAAAATGTTTTAAAACTGTCTAAAAAAACTGGGCTATTTTTAGGCATTTTTATATAAGTTTTTTAAAACTTTCTCAAAACACCTACTGCGCTCGTATCAAGTTTGTGCAATTTAAACAGAGAGATAAGCAATAAGAAATACTTAGTTCAAGCAAATTTAATTCAAATATATTTTATATTGGCTCATCATCTGGCTCATCATGGTATTACACTCAAATTCGTAAGTCCTTCACCAAGAACCACTCAAAGAACTTTTGATATACTCGATTTCATAGAAAATTTTGGAATTAGACGAGATTGGTTACCTATCTAACTTTGATTATAGGGGATTATAAGCTATTATCTAACTCTCTGTATTATTGTTGGTGAAGTTAGCGGGATTAGGACAAATAATGCACCTCTTCTTTATTTGAAAATGGCCGACGTTTCGACTATTTATTCAGTCTTCATCAGGGCTATTCTCACTTAGAGAGGGTAGTCAGTTAAAATACGATTGCTATTCCCAGGGCATTTGGACACTAAGGTAATTTCTGGGTGAGTATATTTGGTACTTTTGGAAAACTTGTTCATGGTTGATGGTCCAGTTCAGTCCTTCTCTCATCAATAACTGCTTGAATGTGGTCTTCCTGTCTCAATTTTTGTAACTCTACTCTGGCATCTTATTTTGCAGAAGTTGGAGGTTGCAGGTTGCAGATGAGTTTTCTGGGTCATGCGATGAATTGTGTCAATAGTTCTGTGTGGTAGTTAGTTGCTTATTAAGCCAGTTTACTTTTTCTACATTACAAACGCAGCATAACAATTGGATTTGAGCAAAATTTGAGAAATAAAGTAGTTATGTTTCAAAATTACAAAATTTTGAGGTTAAAACCCAATAAATTAGTTCGTTAAGCTCGATTCGCACCACTCTCTGATCTAGTAACTTTTCTGGTAACTTTTCAATTGTTTTTAAAAGATGCGTTTACAATGTCATGGGTGGCTAGATGAATATCTTCCTGAAAACGACTATAAAAACATTAATTATCTGACGACTGAAGCAGATGAATTGTTAAAATCAGTATGTAATTGGTTTGCTCAAAATAGATTAATGATAAATAAGGAAAAAACCAACTATGTACTATTCACCACAAGAAATTCCACAATCAAAAAACCATCGTACCTCACAATAGCAGATATAGAGAAACCCTTGTCCAGTGAAGCTAAATTCTTAGGTCTTTATATTGACGAACATCTGGACTGGGGATTTCATATCAATAAGCTAACTAGGAGGGCAAATTCTATTTGCTATTGCATACGGCTCATCCGCAAGTATATGAATCAAAAAGGTAGTAACGGTAGCAAACTCCATTCGATTGTTCGGTGACCCTGGTATCTTGGGCTCGACAAAACACACATCCGCTGCCCAAGGTACAAAATTTGCGAATAATTGTGTTTTGTCGAGCCCAAGATACCAGGGTCACCTAACAATCGAATGGAGTTTGCTACCTTAACTACCTTAAATCGTATTTTAACTGACTACCCTCTCTAAGTGAGAATAGCCCTGATGAAGACTGAATAAATAGTCGAAACGTCGGCCATTTTCAAATAAAGAAGAGGTGCATTATTTGTCCTAATCCCGCTAACTTCACCAACAACTTATAACTTAAGGACGCTAATTACAACAATGAATTTGAACGGGGGATTTATTGACCAAATTCTCTGTATTATGTATAAAGTACTATTAGTATCAGGAAAAATGTTTAATAATAGGATATGATTAGGTCTTAGGTTCAAATATGAATAGAATATTTTTAGTAAGCCACATAATTCATGAGGGAAAAAACGGAAACATAGTTTTAAGATTGGAACATAAAGAAAAAGGCTGCTGGTGTCGTTTTTTGGGGTTGGTTTTTGGTAGGAGTCTTTCAGACGAAAATTTTGAAAAGAAAAGCGTCTGTTTGGGGAGAGGGGGGGGGGGTTGTTGATAAAGGGGTTGGTGGCTCAAGCCTAGTAATTCAGTCCTTGATTGACTGACAATGGCCCGAACACCTCTTAGCTCTTGTCACGTCACCTCGCTCATAGGGTCGTATATGGCTTACTCTTTTGATTTAAGATATTATATAAATTATGATATATAAATTCTGATTCTTTTAGGTTTCATTTTAATGGTTCTCTACTCAACCGGAAGAAATCGTCGTGGTTTGTAGCCAAAAAAAAAAGCACACCGCGAACCGCGGTTTTGCTTCGAAGCAAGTCCAACTAGTGCAACTACTTCTCCAGTCTCGAATTTGTAAGAATAGTAACACCATGTTATTTTTGCATAATTCCTCTATAATAGCCTTGAACGGTGCAGCAGAAAAAGCAAGGTCTCTATTTCGCAGGTACCAACGCCCTTTATATACGAGTACGTCTAGTAATTATTACAAGATTTCATTAAAATCGGCGGCAGTCTTTTTTTTAAGGTGACATAAATACCTAGGGACCGAGTGAAAATCGTTTTGACAGAGCCACCGACCTTGGAATACAAACTGCATGATGGTACGAGGCATGAGCAGGGTACGACCTTGCCGGGCGTTTGGCAATGCCATACCAATTTACTTCCTATTAGTCCGATTTTAATGGTATGTTATCGATTTGTGCTTTCTAATTACTACGAATATTAATGATGATAATATCAAAACAAGAATTTGTAATGCTTTTTCTATGGGTGGCGATTTGGTGCAGCTAGGTCCAAACTATATGATGTATCGTCAGTTTTAGCAATCAGCTAATTTCCATAGAAACGTTGAAGTGCAGTACCAACAATACTTGATGGGAATGATGGTTTCTTTCGTAATTGATTCACTGTTCACACGTTCATAATTTCAACCTGGTAGGAGATCCCTAGCAAGATGAACTTGCGCCAGTCAATTTACTACTTATGCATGTTTTGAGCTTTGACCGCCATTCATTGGTGACGTAAAACAAAACTCAAGCAGCGGGTTTGCATGCACCATCATTGCGGTAATTGCGGGTTGTTGCTGCTCACCACAGATCCGTGCTGTGGTGGCGTCTGGTGCACGAAATGGAAAAATCGACGCGAACCTCGGCAATTTCGCGGTCACTAGCCGAAGAAAGTAACATGTGACCCAGTTGGTGCCAAGGCCACTCTCACTCAGCCACTCGCGCTATCACAATCCACAATAGACCACTGCAACGCGCAACAGGTGCAAAACGAACGGGTGCCTTCCATTCTCATTCAGGCATCTTCATCGTTTCGTAGCGGTGCTTTACGTTCGCTTCATTGTTAATATTAATGCTTTTTTTAATTGTTTAAATGTCATGGATGTTTCTGGTGGAATTTTCCTAATGGGTTAGGTCAGCCCACTGCCTCTAAATCAGATGTAGTTAAGCTCGTAATCTTCAAATGAAATCTTACAGAGCTAAACCAATCACCGCTCTTCCATGGTTGTCACACGTAAAAAAACTCAAGTTTGATTTGCCATAGATTATCCTATATACCTATTAGAAGCAGTACCAATCTTTTGAAATACAAAATTCATTTTTTTGAATTTTCTTTTAAATCTTAAAATTTTAACCCATTACACTATAATGAACATCGTTTTGCTAACCTCAGTACGATTGTCATGTAATCCCTAAAAAGCTCATATCGAATTAAACTGCTAACGGAAAAGATCGATACAGCAAAATTTTTTGTCATTTTTGGGGGGTCTGTATCTAGGAAATGCCTAAGCCGAAATTTAAAAACTAAAGAGATTTTGAAAGGTCGTTTCTTCTAGAATCACGGCGGGAGATTGATGTTATTCTTTAAAGGATATACAGGGTAAAGAAAAAAGCACTGCAAAATGGTTGCATTTCAACCCACTGCATTTGGTAGGTAGCGTAATTTCAGAACATTCATTGTTATGACATTTAATGGCGTTAGTTAGTATCTCGGGACATGTCCGGCAGTTTTCGGTTTTTTGGCTTACAAAATAAATTACAGGGGTTTTTTCAAAAAGTTGACGCTCTTTTGTAAGTTACCCTGTATCTCGAGAATGCCGCAGCCGATTTTAATAAAATAAAAGATCTTTAAAATTTAACTGGTTGTAAAATCAGCGACTCATAGTTAATAAAACAATTGTATTCCATTTTGTACAAGGAGCAAAAAATCTAATAAAAAACTGATTAAAATTTTGTTTACTACTACCTATGTCATGACGGGAGCCTAGAGTACAAAATTACGCTACCTACCAAATGCAGTAGGTTGAAATGCAACCATTTTGCAGTGCTTTTTTCTTTACCCTGTATATCCTTTAGCGAATAACTTAGTTAAGATCAATCTTCCACCGTGATTTTAGAAGAAATGACCTTTCAAAATTTCTTTAGGTTTTATATTTCGGATAAGGCATTTCCGAGATACAGACCCCCAAAAATGACAACAAATTTTGCTGTATCGATCTTTTCCGTTAGCAGTTTATAAAGAAAACCTTTCGTTGATCTAGAGAGACTATTACCACACATAGATGTCTATTGCGACACATAGAAAACTCAACGGAACGGCTGAGAAGATTAACTCATTCCTAACTCCATTACTAAGTAGAAAGTGAGAAAAACTGACCTGAAACCTCAACAATTGTCAATTTGAGAGGACTTAAAGCCTATCCTGAAAGCGAAGACCGTTTTATTCCATCACAAAATCTTTTGCCATCTAGGGAAACCATTATTACTTATTACATACAGACGTCTATTACCACAAATCGAAAACTCTACGCAGCAGCAGAAAAGATCAACTCATTCCTAACTCCATTACTGATCTCAGAGAGACTACTAACACAAATCCTTATTTTTATTTGCAGAAATAGCCGTTTATTGCCGTATACAAAAAACGTCTTTATAGATAACTAAGAAAGCTGACTTGAAAACTCAGCAACTGTCAATTTGATAGACTCTAAAGGCGACCGCGAATCTTTTATTCAACCGCGAAAGTTTTATTCAATCTGAAATCCTTTTGCCACCTACAGAGACTATTACCACAGAAACTTCTATTACCACCAATAGAAAACTCAACGCAGCGGCAGAGGAGAGCAACTCATTCCTAACTCTTTTACTGATCATAGAGTGACTATTAATACAAATTCTTACTTCTATTGCCACAAATAGACGTCTATTATCACGCAAAAAAAAAAACGCGTTTTTATAGATAAATAGCAAAAGTGACTTGAAATCTCAACAATTGTCAGTTTGATAGACCTTAAAACCTACCACAACAGATAAACTGCGAAGGCAGGAAAGGTTTTAAATACCTCCTAATCAATGGAGTTAATAACCACTATAATTGGTGACCCCGCCGAACACGTGCATCTCCGGTACTCCCGAGGTTTTCGAGAAGATAATGCGTTAAAGTTTCCAGTCGAGGTTCCAGTTTATTTCTCCCAATTTTCCTGAGCAGAATTCACTCAATATGACTGAGTAAGTTAAAATGATTTCAAGCAACCAGCAGTAAAAACCTGTGCCATTGATCACTCTCTGAAATTTCTGCAGAAAATTTATTTGTCACCAAGTAACACTTGTTTACTGGAGTAATACCATATCTAATCCACTAGGCAATGACCCAAGTGCACTACCTGTACATGTGGGCCGAGTTGGTGTTAAACCACCACCATTTTGCCGGGCCGATCCCAAACTGTGGTTTATACAGCTGGAAGCCCAATTTGAAATTGCCCACATTACAACAGAGAGCACAAAATACAATCATGTTGTTAGTGCCATCGACAGAGACATACTCACACAGGTGGCTAATTTTTTGCTAAACCCATCGGCACAAAATAAATATGAGGAATTATAAACCAGGTTAATTGAAATTTACTCCGAGTCAAACGAATAGAAACTTAGGAAGTTACTGAGTGAAATTTCTTTAGGGGACCGTCACAAAGGAGAAACCGCTCAACCTCCAGACCTTCTAAAACTTCTAGTCCAGGAACTCATTCTTTTCAATAAGAAACTCCTCGCGATACCAACGACCTTTGTTGGTATCACCTGAACTTCAAAGAGAAAACTCGAGCCGGTAAGCCCCCCTGCAATTTTGGGGACCAGGAAAACAAGCAGCCCCATCATTGACGGTGATAGATTGTGTGGACAGTTACGGTCATTTGAGCAGCAACCTTACCAGCCACAGGTTAGTTATTAAAGACCCCATCACTGGCATAACATTTTGCAGTTGCTTTTTTAATACCCAAGAGTATTCAGGATTTACATAAAAATGATAAGTTCTTTTTGTATGCAGCTAATGGCTAGTCCATGGGCTAGTCCTCTCCATTTGATTCAGGAAAAGTCTGGCGATGGAGACCTGTAGGAAACTATCGTTGTTTAAGCTCTGTTACGCTCGAGGATAAATATCCTGTTCCAAATTTGCAGGATTTTACTCATATTTTGGAAGGAAAAACTATTTTTACCACCCTGGATCTTGTTCGAGCTTACCACCAAATTCCCTTAGACCCTTCAGCAGTTCCTAAGAATGCTATCAATACTCCATTTGGTCTTAAAAATGCAGCACGAAGCTTCCAACGTTTTATACATGAAGTTCTTGGAGATTTACACTTCTGTTTTTCTTACATTGATGATATTCTCATTGCATCATCTGATGAGCAAGAACATCAACGTCATCTACAGCTGATTTTGAACGCTTGGATAAATATGGATTGGCTATTAACCTGGAAAAGTGTGTGTTTGATAAAGATAAAGTCAAATTTTTAGGGCACCACGTTTCAGCTGAGGGTTCTAGGCCATTATCTGATCGTGTAACAGCCATTTTGGACAACTAACCTGAACAATTTTTATTGCTGTTCCTTGGCCAATGCTTCTAAGCACCAGGCTGTGTTGCATGGTTTGCATAACCATGCTAAAAGGGATCAAAAAACACCTCTTAAGTGGTCAAATGAAGCAGTGACTGCTTTTCAGGAATATAGAAGTGATTTAGCCAATGCACCTTTACTAGTACATCCTTCAGCAATCGCTCCTTTGTTCTTAACTGTCGATGCTTCCAAAACTGCAATGGGTGCAGTAGTCGAGCAACTCGAACAGGGCATATGAAAACCAATTAGTTTCTTTTCTGGGAAGTTCACTTCAGCTCAAACTAAATATAGCACATATGATTGAAAACTGCTTGCTATATTTTCAACAGTCACATATTTTCGCTACCTTTTAGAAGCAAAATTCTTTATCATTTTTACAGACCACAAGCCACTCATTTTTGCGTTTAGGCAAAAGTCTGACAAGGCTTCACCCAGACAATTTCGTTAGTAGGACTTCATTAGCCAATTCTCTACTACGATTGTACATGTCAGTGGGAAAAATAATATAGTGGCTTATGCCTTTTCTCGCATTGAAAGTATTAACCTTCCCCAAGTAGTGGACTACGAAGCTTTTCGTATTCAGCAACTTGATGACCCAGAACTTCAGACAATTTTGCAAAACCCTACTTCCACTTCGTTAAATCTCAAGCAGTATACTTTCTCAGACACCACTTCGTCAGTTTATTGTGATGTTCACAACTCTAAAATACGACCTTTTGTACCACAAAATTTTCGAAGGCTCATTTTCTCTAAATTGCACGGTTTGTCGCATCCTGGCATTAGGGCCACAAATAAACTAATATCATCTAGATTTGTTTGGCCATCAATGAAAAAGGACATTCGCGAGTGGACAAGATCTGGTCTTAGTTGTCAGAAAGCCAAAATACACAAGCATACTGTGACACCCTTACAAAATTTCCAGCTGCCACTTGATCCTTTTTGAAGTCGTAAATTTAGACATAGTAGCACCACTTCGGTCTTCGCAAGGTTATTCATTTTGTTTAACTTGCATCGACCGGTTCTCTTGCTCTGAAGCTATCCCACTAGCAAACATATCAGCTGAGACTAGCTTCAGCTTTTTACTCACAGTGGATTTGTCGTTTTGGTGTTCCTGCTCGGATAATATCTGACCAAGGACGACAATTCGACAGCAGCCTTTTTAATGCACTTGCACTACTCATGGGTTGTTCAAGAGTTCGTTCCTCTCCTTATCATCCCCAATGTAACGGGAAGATTGAGCGATGACATCGTACATCGAAATCAGCTATTATGGCGCATGCTACCGAACGCTGGATTGAACTCCTTCCAACTATTCTTCTAGGTTTCGTTGTACAATAATTAGAAAAGATGCAGGCGTTTCATCTTCTGAGGTTGTTTATGGAACGACTTTGCGTCTCCCTGGAGAATTTTTTCAAACACATTCCCTTAATTCAGAACCCACTCCTTTTGCTGAACAATTGAAACAGAAAATTGCAACAATTAGACCCATGCCTGATACTCATTATTCTAGACAAAGAATTTTTGTTTCACCAGAGTTAAACAAAAGTTCTGACGTTTATTACGAAGGGATACAGTAAAGAAGCCCCTGCAACCTCCTTACGACGGACCTTACCGCATTAATGATCGTCACGACAAATATTTTACTATTTCATGTAATGGCAGGAATGTTAATATTTCCAAAGATCGCCTAAAGCCAGCCTTTTTACTGCCCAATGGTTCTATATCACAGGATCATAATTCTGCCAAATTAGCTTGTAGAATTTTTTTCTCGTGCAACGAAGGTCAAGATTAAGAAGCATGTTATCTGTCACCATCTAAAGTGTTTTCCGGGCTATAAAGCCGTGGTCGAGAATGGAATTGCTTCCTGACGTTTCGTCTACTACTGCGGCAGACATTATCAAAGGCGATGAGGCAGTGGGCGAAGTGATCTCCCTTGCTGCGGTAGTAGACGAAACGTCAGGAAGCAATTCCATTGGACCACGGCTTTATAGCCCGGAAAACACTTTAGATGGTATTATGACCGGACGTGAAAGCCTTCTCAGTATGTTATCTTTCGTTTAGAGCATACCTATTGTGATTAATTTTACAATACTTGCTTATTGATCTCCTGAAGTGTTCTTAATTTAGAAATAAGCTTAGAATTTAGGAATGTGTTTAGAATCTAAACTGTTCATTGTACGTAATATCAATTTATGATGTTCTATTACACACCGTTTTTAGAATTCTGGAGAATAAGGATACGTTTTAGGTTCCTAAAAATGTTAAATAATTAAACAATACCTAATTTGTTGAAACTTCAAACGAAATACAAGGTGAATGTGGTGGAAGAGTGATTTTAATTGTACCTGACCCCAAAGGGTCAACAAAATCCTCAATAACCACTATACTATAAATAGGCATCTATTACCGCACATAAACAAACCTCAACGCAGAGATGTTATAGGTAACCAGCGACCAGGAAAATAGAGGTGACACTGGATCTAAATCATTAGAGATATGAAGCTTGAAATCAAAAATTGATTTCCGGTTCCTGGCCCTAATATACGGGGTGTTCATTAGAAAACTTCATCTAGCAGGCTATGCAATTTTGACAGAAAAGGATGACATAATCAAAGTAAATGGACTCTTGATTCTCCATCCTTTTCTTTTGACATCTCACAGCCAACTAGTTTTCTAATGAACACATGGTATATATAAGAATAACATAGCACATCTAGCCTGCGCCCGGTGCATACAGGCCTATCTGTACAGAAGAATCATCTTCCATAACCCAGTGAAAAAATTCACCGACAGGTTGTGTGAGGTCATCAGAGCGTTACCTCCGAAGACGGATTTCGCTCCCACTAGAGCTCGTCAGTTGGGTTCACTCTGATGATCTCACACCTCAAAATGTTGAACCTTTAAAGCGAAATGTCCACCCGCCGATGGCAGGGCAGTCCTACTTCCGCCATCCCTTTCACTGAGTCGGCATTTTGTACTGCACGTAATGCAGATACTGACCATGAATCGCTTCATCGATCGATAAATGTATCTGTCTCACATGCAGTACTTCTGTCTAACATCATAACCGGATGCTATGAAGCTTTTACTTCTACTGCTTGGAGACCTGTTAATTTTGAAGCTGCCTCCGCATGTTTTCCTGAGAGGTGGATTGCCAACTATCTTTCCATCTTTTAGGTGGCTTCCCGGCAGGTCTTGACGCGTCTGGGCGGGTTCTTTTCTAGGACTATTTTCAGAAGTCTGTTCTCGTCTATCCGTCTTACATGGTTGTACCACTGTCTCTTACGTTTTCTTCCCCATCTCACAATATCTTGTATTCCTCATTGTTCTCTGATCTCTATGTTTCTCTGTCTCGTCTTGTTTTCCCCACTAATGTTCTCAGTGTTTTCATTTCGGCCACACTTAGCATGTGTTTCGTCTTGTTGGTGTCTTCACGGACTTCTGTACCATACATCATGATCGGTCTGATTCGAATTTTGAGATCTTTGCGCATGCACGGGTTTGATCAGACTATATCTCGTAGGCATCCTGATAGTGCGGATGCTTTGTTAATCTAGCACCTCAGGTCTTCAACTGGGTCGTGAGTGCTTGACATGTTGAGTGCATCACCTGTTCTATGGGATTGTCTTCCACCACCAGCTTACATTTGAGTAATCAAGAGTTGTCTCTGCAGCTCGTTTTCTGCTTCGGCAATAATCATCGGCGTAACACAACGTACCAATTCTTTTGTTGCCCAGTCTGTATCCGAGATTAAGATCTGTTAGTTTATTTATAATTTTATCCATGAGAAGATTAAACAAAAAGGGACTTAGGCTGTCACCCTGTCTAATTCCTCCTGGTGTTGGGATGTTTTCCGTGAATTGATCTCCTGCTTTAACTTTTGTTACGTTATTGTTATTTAGATATCTATCAATATATGTAGAATGTCTCCCAAACGATTCCTGTCAAACGCCTTTGTTAGGTCAATGAAGCAAATATACGCTCGCATATTGTATTCTATAGCCTTTTCTTTTATTTCTTTTATGAATACTGCGTCTGTTATTGACCGTCCCTTTGTGAAACCCTGTTGTTCTTCCTCATTCTTAATTTGCGTTTCCAGTTTGTCCTTGAGAATACTCGTAAATAGTTTCTTTGCTGTATTTAAGATCGTTATTCCTCTATAGTTTTGTGGGCAGGTTTTTAGTCCTTTCTTAAATATGGGTATTTGGAGATTGCGATAGTTTCTTTGCAAGTTCAGGGCCTCCATATTTCAAAAGCTCGTTGGGGATGTCATCCGGCCCGGGTGATTTTCTGTTTTTTAATTTGTTGAGTTTTGTTTATATTTCTTCGTCAGTGACCCTACCACTTATGTCAGTTTCGTATTCGTTTATATTCAGCGTTTCTCCAGCATCGTAAAGCTCTTTAAAATGCTCTTAGCATGTCTCTATTGGGACTCCTGTTACGAAGCTTGAAATCAAAAATTGATTTCGGGTTCTCGGCCCTAATAAGTATGTAAGAATGACACAGCACATCTATTCTATGTCCGGTGCATATAGGCCTATCTGTTACGGAAGAATCATCTTCCATAACCCAGTGAAAAAATTCACCGAAAGGTTGTGTGAGATCATCAGAGCGTTACCTCCCAAGACGCGTTTCGCTCCCACTAGAGCTCGTCAGATGGGTTATCTCTGATGATCTCACACCACAAAATTTTTTGAGGTTAGATGTGTTGTGTCATTATGAAACTATATGTGGCAATAGACTTCGGTTTGCGGTAATAGACAAAAAAGTATGTGAATGGAGATCGGGAGCCCTGTGACTAAATCTGCACATGTCAGTTTTTCCTGTCTCTTTTCAGAACTCTCGACGAATTTATCTGCTTGTAGTACAAGAACGTACCTCCCAAAAGGCCCAAATCCTAATAGACGTAACACTAGCATGCTTTAGTAGTACTCTAGTAAAACTGCTAGTTATAAATCACATTTTAAATTTCGTGGTGAGTGAAAAGATAAGAAATAGTTGGCACACGAATTATACGATCACTGCATCTCCGTGTAAGTGCAGTTATCTGAATATTAATAAGTCTCATCTTTACTAGTCTCTTCTCAGTCTTAAACTTATCGCCCAATTAAAGTTTCTTTCCTTCCCTGGGGATAGCTGAGATCAATTTTTGGAAGAATTAGCGTCTCTTGTTTTCACAATCCAGACGGATCTCTAAATTTAGAGAATATTGTCCTTAAAAAGTTCGTCGAACAATACAAAAACTATTACGTTCTTTAAAAAGACCTTTACTACACCCAGACGTTTATTACCACAAATAGAAAACTCAAGTCAACGCAGAGGTAGGCGCTGGAGATAGGAAACCATGGAATGGTTTCCTATCTCCATTAGTGACCGCAAGTAGACAACTCTTAACACAAATTTAACGTAAACATTTTATTCAACAAGAAGTGGCACCACAATCAGGCCTGCGTCTTCTATTCTATAATTTTTATGTTTTATCGGTCAAACGCAAGAGAACCAGACACAGAATGGAATTTTGTTTAGGTACCTACGTAACGAGAGTAAGCTTCCGAAAGCTTTAATAAACTGTTGTCACAAACAAGGAGATGGAAGGAATCGCGATTGTGACGAAAATAATAGCGCTTGCATCAGACTTATTCCTTCTTCAAAGAACATAATCATTAATGAATATTACCGCGAATAGACGTCTGTTACCAGAAATAAACGGACACAGAAGAGTGTGCTGACTTAGTGCTGGTAACGTCCTGTTATCAAGAGCCATAACAAGCAGCTTTCTGTCTTCTATATGCTAATGATTCCTATGTCTATTAGTAACTACAACGAGACATCTGTTACCAAAAACAAATGGTCATTCAATGGGGAGACATGAAATATTCATATGTGCAGTTTTTGCCGTCCAGTGACTCCCGATCACTATTAACATAATTTGTATGTCTATTACCACAAAAATACAAGTCTCAACGCAGAGGTGTCATAGATAGCCGGGAACCATAAAAATAGAGTGAGAAACTGGATCTAAAACAATTACACAGCAACAAGAAAGTACCTACCAAAAAGCTGAAACTCAACTAGCACCCTAGTGTACAGTGTGTCCCAAATTGGTCTTCCATGCATTGGGATCTAGGAAACTATAGGAGCTACGAAGTCGGTTAAATTACTTAGAAAAAAATTTCCTTACTTACAGTAATAACCACATATTACTGTCAAATCCAATCGATGGCCTACTAGTAAAAACTATATTTTTCTTGACTTTTTAAAATACTATAAAATCTTGCTAGGGTTTTTATACATTATTGAAACGCATTTCTTGTCCCCTGTAAACAAGTGTAAGAATCCATTATGGCCGTCATAAGAGAAACAGAAGTTGATGATGGTTCCGAAAAACCGAAACCTATTATCGAAATTTTACCTTTTACAGGTGAATTCCACTCAAAAAGTTGTTTCAGAAATGTTTTCACAAATTTCGAATATCTTTTAAAATAAAGGACAGTTTTTTAAAAATGCATCATTTTGGTTTTCCCAAAATTTCTCAAAAACCCGATTGGTTACAGCCACCTCGTTTTTGTTATTACATTACTAACATAATTGTCTAAAACTTTGCCTATTTAACCGACTTCGTAGTTACTATAGTTTCCGAGATCCCAATACGTGGAAGACCAATTTGCGACACAGTGTACACAAATACTGACATTTTTATAATAAACCTAACATACTGTAGAAACGATAATCTAGTTTACATTCCCAATGTCACATTCCAAGGGCCTTGCCCACATCTGTGGTGGACATTTTTAAAGTCAATGTCCATAGATGAGGAGTGGGTTGGAGCACACTAATGGGAACCAACACCGAATCTCACATATCACTAGGCTCAAAAAAACATGCTCTTAATTGAGTTATTAGTAGGCGTTTGCATAATTCTACCATCCAACTTAACTACGAGATCAACAGTCTGATTAACTGGGCGCGGACTTTGTCGAGCACCAGAATCACGCCTTTACACCCACAACTACAATAGACTTTTTTTCGCGAAACACCCCTGTTTAGCATAATTACATTCGTTTGCATGTTGCGTGCGAACAAAAAATATTATTGTCTCGATCTCCGGATTGTCTTCTTTGTCGATCGAATTAATCTATTCACAATCGAAGCCCCCTTCTGCGCAATAATAGTTGAGAAATTGGGCTTGTAATTTTTAATTACATCGCCCTAGATTCGGAATAGGAAATGATTGGTGAATAATCCGACCGGTTAATTAGGAGTATTATAATAATTATTGTATTAAAAGAGTGTAACGTAATCTTGGAATTGTTCCACAAGAAGTAGAATGGATTCGTGAATCGATCTATGTTGAGTAATATAATAGTGGTAGAACTGTTGTAGTAGAAGGTTTTTTTTTGATGACATAAACGAAAATTGGTTCTATTTTTTAGCTGGAAGCTTCTATGTTCGTGTGGTTTATAACGAAATGTAACGTAAGACGTTCCTACCATTTTGCAGCCACTCCTGTGTGTAGCTTTTCTTTAAAAAAGAAGGGGCAAATCTGTAAAGCACGAAGCTCCCTCCATATATGCTAGCTCGTTGATCCATACAGAATTTTTGCTGGGTTATTGATCATTCCAGAATTACGTCATTTGACATGTATGCCCCTCAAGACAATATGGCGGACCAACCTCCTTATTAAATGTCAGACGGAACTTAAAACTTCATCTTGATCATCATGTTTCGTGTTTGATTTGAGATATATTTATAATATGTTTCTAAATTGTCAATTTTAGGCAATAGCTTCAAGGTAGAATGTATAGTTTTGTAGCTGAAGTACTGAAGAAAATCCTAAAATGTCAAAACAAATACGTTCTTGATAATTAATAAACTGGCTGCGGTGTTGCCGTTCTTAGTATTTTTTATAGTTTAATTTATTTATATGTCCTTATAAGTTATATAAGGGTAAAGATAATGTTTAAAAATGCGAATAATAACATCAAAACATTGTTTTAATGAGGATACCTATATCATCCTAAAAACAATACAACATTGTATTGTCGATTCTTATTCATCATTTCCGTATAAGCAGAGAAAAGTTGTTGTCTGACTACGCTGTTTGTGTGCCCCTCAAAAAAGCTTGTCAAAAACAGATGTTTTGGAATGGTCAATAAAAGCCGAGTTCGGTAATTCCATCCGAGCGCTCCGGACACAGACCATCTCCCAAAATCTTAACAAGCTAGAGTGAAATAGAGTGATATCCCGAGCGCTCGGGATGTAATTACCGAACTCAACTATAATATGATAATTGACATTCAAGAAGCTTGCTTAGGCATTATTAGGCAACACGACAATTAGATTGTCAAACAAACTTCATCATGACTGTTTTAATAAGTTTTTTTTTACTATAAAAGTGCGGTGGTAAGACGATGAAGAGTTCATTTCTGACAATCTACTGAAATTCGTTCCATTTTTTGGCCGGAAAATCACCGTATTATTGTGTCTCATAACGAAAAAATGTAACGTATGACCGGCCAATTTCGCTACAATTCTACTATGACTTTTTGGTAAAAAAAGGGACAAACTGTAAAGCACAAAGCTATCTCCATATATGCTAGCTCGTTGATCCAACCATAATTGTAAGTAGTGTTGGGCAAAACTGAAAAATTGACCAGTAATTTTGAATCATTGGATTAAAAAACATGACAACTGATAATCAAGAAGTTTGATTAGACATTAGAATAGTAAAGTTTCCGTTGACATCAACACTTCACGACGCAAATAAATAAACGTCTTCACAAGAAAAATACTACATAACAAAGCGTTAGTTTATATTTTTTATCAATAACTTTTAAAAGCGTAGTGATAAAACAGTGAGAGTTTCTTTCTGACAATCTACTAAAGTTAGTTCTACTTTCTGACAGTCTACAAAAACTGGTTCCATTGGTTTCTTCAAATAAAATATATCGTAAAACGTTCCTCCTAATTTCGCAACCATTCCTCTGTGTTTTTTTACTGAAAAAACAGTGAGAGTTTCTTTCTGACAATCTACTAAAATGAATTCTATTTCTGACAATCTACTAAATTGGTTTCATACACAAACAGGACGACGCGAAGACTTTTTACTAAAATTTGTTCCGTTTTATAACAATCTACTAAAACTGGTTCCACTGGTTTCTTACGACGAAACGTAATACAAGATGTAAATCATAACCTGTTTTTGTTTGCTAAAAAAACAATGAGAGTTTCTTTCTGGCAATCTACTAAAATTAAAAAAAAAAAGTGTATCCACACACAAACATGATGGCCGGATAGGTTTTTACTAAAATTGATTCATTTTCTGACAATCTACTAAAATGTGTTTCATTTTTGATAATTTACTAAACTTGATTCCACACAAAAGCATATTAGCCGGAAGGCTTTATACCTGACTTTTTACTAAAATCTGTTCCATTTTCTGACAATCTACTGAAACTGGTTCCACACACAAACATAGCGGCCGGAAAGCTACCATGTTTGTGTTTTTGAAGACGAAATGTAACGTAAGACATTTCTCCTAATTTCGCTGCCATCCTGTGTGTTCTTTCGCTAAAAAAATAAAATTTTCTGAGAGATTCTTTCTAACAATGTACTAAAATTTGTTCCCTTTGTGACAATCAACTAAGATTTGGTTCTACATACGAACATAACTGCCGGAATGCTTTTTACTAAAATTTGTTCAATTTTCTGGTAATGTACTAAAATTGGTTCCCCGCACAATATGTATTTGTATTTCTCTAGACGAAATATAACGTAAGACGTTTCTGCTAACTTTGCTGGCATTCTTGTGGGTCTATTAGCTAAAAAAAGGACAGTGAGAGTTTCTTTCTGACAGCTGATAAGCTGAACTAAAGCCGCCATGTTTGTGTTTCTCAAGACAACAGAGATTTCTGAATTGTCTTGAGACATTTCTCAAGACAACCTAAGACGTTCTTCCTAATTTCGCTAGCGAACTTTTTTGCTAAAAAAAGGGACAAAACTGCAAAGTACAAAGACAAAGCTCCCTCCATATATGCTAGCTCGTTGATTCAACCAGAACTGTAAGTAGGGTTGAGCAAAACGGGAAATTTTAAACATTAGGAAAATTACCGGAAAGTTTCCAAAACTTTCTGTAATCTTCGACGATTATTGAGTTGTAAAATAGGACAATTGACAATCAAGAAGAACAGACAATTAGATTGCCGTTAGCATTAATAATTTTTAAATTAATTAACGAGGCAAATAAACAAACGTCATCATTAGTGTTGTTAAGGTTAAGTTTGTTAAGGTTTTTTTTTCATGAGTAACTTCTAAAAGTGCATTGGAAGGACAATAGAAGAGTTTCTTTCTGACGATCTCGTAAAAGTGCTTCGATTTTTTGGCCGGAAAGCGGCCATGTTTATGTGTGCCATTAGGGACAAAACTGTAATGCACGAAGCTTCCTCCATATTAATGTAGCTCGTTGATCCAACCAGAATTGTAAGTAGGTTTAGGCAAAACTGGAAATTTTGAAAATTGGAAAAGTTTACCGAAAAGTTTCCGAAGCTTTCGGTAAGTTTCGACGATCACTGAGTTGTAAAATACGACAATTGACAATCAAGAAGATTAGATTATTAAATTAACGTTGACATTAATAAAGTGTGATCTTGAGTTCTTGGTTAAGTGTGTTTTTTATCAGAAACATTTAAGAGTGCAGTGGTGGGACAATAGAAGAGTTCCTTTCTGACAATCCCCTAAAATTGGTTTATGTTTATGTGTGTCAAAGCGACAAAACTGTAAAGCACATGGCTCCCTCCATAGATGCTAGCTCGTTGGTCCAACCAGGATTGTAAGTAGCTTTGGGCACAACTAGAAATTTTTAAAATTAGGAAAATTACCTGAAAGTTTCCGAAATTTTCGGTAATTTTCGCGATCATTGAGTTATAAAATATGACAATTGATAATAAAGAAGATTAGACTAGTAAAAGTCATTCACTTCTTATTGTCATCTAGTATAATATCTTCTCAACATGTGCTAAAAGGAGAAAAAAAATTAATGGTAATAGATTGTCGTTGATATTAATAATTAGCGAAACGTCATCCTGAGTACTTTGTTAATAGTTTTTTTTTAATTAGAAATTTTTACAAGTGTAGGACAATAGAAGAGTTCCTTTCTGACAATCACGGCCTTGTTTATGTCTGTCAACAGAAACAAAACTGTAAAGTATGAAGCACCCTCCATATATGCTAGCTCGTTGATCCAACCAGACCTGAAACTAGGGTTGGAAAAAACTGCAAAAACTAAGGTTGGACAAAACTGGAAATTTTTAAATTGGGTAAATTACCGGAAAATTTTCGAAACTTTCGGTAATTTTCTACTGTAAAATATGACAATTGATAGTTAAGAAGATTAGACTATAAGATTGTGTGTGAAATTAATAAATAACGAGGCAGGTAAACAAACGTCATCTTGAGTGCTTTGTTAAGAGTTAAGAGTTTTTAAGTTTTTTTTATCAATAATATCTAAAAGTGCAGTGCTAAGACAATAGAAAAGTTTCTTTCTGACAATCTCTTAAAGTCGGTTTTATTTTTTGGCCGAAAGGCGGCCATGTTTATGTGTGACCGAAAGGCGGCCATGAATAGGGGCAAAACTGTAAAGCACAAACCTCTCTCCATATTAATGCAGCTCGTTGATCCAACCACAATTGTAAGTAGATTTAGGCGAAATTCGAAATTTTGAAAATTGGATAAATTATCGAAAAGTCTCCGAAACATTCGGTAAGTTTTGACGATCATTCAGCTGTAAAACGACGGCCATTTCGCTGCCATTCATTTGTGCCTTTCTGCTTAAAAAAGGGACAAAACTACCAAGCGCGAAGCTCACTCCGTATATGCTAACTCCTTAGGCCAAGCAGAATTGTAGGTAAGATTGGGCAAAACTGGAAATTTTGAAAATTGGGAAAATTAAGGGAGTTTTCGAAACTCTCGGTAATTCTCGACGGTCAATGAGTTTATAAAATATGACAATTGACAATCAGGAAGTCTGATTAGACTCGTTGAGTTTACAAATAGATTTTTGATTATCCATTCAGTTGTCAATAATTATTACCGGCCCCCCATTAATATCGTTCCTAAATTTAAGTCGTTTGGCCGGTTGCGTTTTTTTTTTCCGGTCTCAACGTGGATTTTATAAATAATCTTAAAAAGTGAAAGTGAACGCACCCAGGTACCGTGGGCATTGAATTCTTCATTCTGTACTGGTTTGCAAAATTCTTTCGATTAACTTAATATCCTTGAGAGAGTATCCGTTGAAAATTGACGTGTGAACTTTATTTAAGAACCTTCCCGTTATAATATGAATGTTTGGGTTGGCACCTTGGAAACCTTAATTTATTTATAAATATCTTCTTTTAGCACATTCTGAGAAGTACTTCAAAGCTCGTTCGAATTATTTTTCTTTCATCATGAACTTTGTTGTTTTGTAAAAAACATTGTAATTCTTAAAACACTAAATTTTCTACCAAGAAAAAAATTCTTCAATGAAAAAGTCAAAACACAATCACGTAAAAGACATGAGACATGTGGTATCTTGGTAAAAATCTGTTCTTGATAAGGCTCATTAATAGTGTTGGAACAGCGGAAACTTTCCGGAAAAGTAAAAAAACGACTAATCAGAGAATGTTTCCAAAACTATTTCAGGAAGTGGCAGTGAGTTCTCAGTTATTTTTTAAAATAAGAAAAAACATTCTGCAAACAGTTAAAATAAAAAAAAAATTGGCGTTGAAATTTTCCCGACACGTGCAAAACTGAGAGAGATAGAGCAAAATGCATTTTTTACTGATTTTTATAACCCACTGCTTTGGAAATAATAACTAGATAGTTTATAATGTTTATTTTGTTTTTGATTACGCAAAATTCAGCAAACAAGTAAAGCGCAATTTTCAGAAAGTTTACGGAAGCTTTCCGATAAATCGTTGGCGAGATTCGTAAACCTAAAGAACGGAAAGTACGGATTTACGGACTTTCTGGTACTTTAGTGATTCTGAAAATGTCCAGTTTTGCCCAACTTGAACTAACCTCAAAACGTTGCCGAGACACGTAAATCTGAAGAATAAAAAGTAAAGTGAAAAGTAACTTTCAAAAACTTTACGGAAATTTAGTAGTAACTTTCGTGATTCTGAAAATATCCATGTTTGACCAATCCTAACCTGAAACTATTGCCAAAACACGTACAGCGCGAAAGAATAAAACTTTTAGAAAGTTTGCAGAAACTTTCCGGTAGCGTTCGTGATTCAAAAAATGTTTAGGTTTGCCCAACGCTATAACCGTTGACGAGACACGTAAAACGAAACAATGAACGGTAAAATAAAGCAAAACTTTCAGAAAGTTTACAGAAACTTCAGGTAACTTTTGTGATTCTGAAAATTTTCAGTTTTGCCCAATCTTCACCTGTTTACGGTAACTTTCGTGTATCTAAAAATGTTCTGTTTTGTCCAACCCTAACCTGAACTAACCTCAAACCGTCCCGAGGACACGTAAAGCAAAACTTTCAAAAAGTTTTCGGAAACTTTCCGGTAACTATCGTGATACTGAAAATTTTTAATTTTCCCAACCCTACCCGAAATTAACCTCAAACCGTTGCCGAGACACCTAAAGCAAAAGAGTAGAATTAAAGTAAAGCAAAACTTTCAGGAAGTTTAGGGAAACTTTCCGGTAACTTTCATGATTCTGAAAATTTTCAGTTTTGCCCAACACTAACCTGAACTAACCTCAAACAGTTGCTTACACATATAAAGCGAAAGAATGAAAAGTAAAGTAAAGCAGAACTTTCAGAAAGTTTACGGAAACTTTCCAATAAATTTCATAATTCTGAAAATTTTCAGTTTTGCCCTACCCCAACCTGAATTAACCTCAAACCGTTGCCAATACTAGTAAAGCTAAAGAAAGAAAAGTAAAGTAAAGCAAAACTTACAGTAATATTAAGGAAACTTTCCGGTAACTATCGTGATACTGAAAATTTTTAATTTTCCCAACCCTACCCGAAACTAACCTCAAACCGTTGCCGAGACACCTAAAGCAAAAGAGTAGAATTAAAGTAAAGCAAAACTTTCAGGAAGTTTAGGGAAACTTTCCGGTAACTTTCATGATTCTGAAAATTTTCAGTTTTGCCCAACACTAACCTGAACTGACCTCAAACAGTTGCTTACACACTTAAAGCGAAAGAATGAAAAGTAAAGTAAAGCAGAACTTTCAGAAAGTTTACGGAAACTTTCCAATAAATTTCATAATTCTGAAAATTTTCAGTTTTGCTCTACCCCAACCTGAACTAACCTCAAACCGTTGCCAATACTAGTAAAGCTAAAGAAAGAAAAGTAAAGTAAAGCAAAACTTACAGTAATATTAAGGAAACTTTCCGGTAATTTCGTGATTCTGAAAATTTTCAGTTTTGCTCAATCCTAACTTCAACTAACCTCAAACCGTTGCCGTGACACATAGCGTAAAAGAATGACAAGTAACGAGAAAACAAACTTTCAGTAAACTTACTTTCAGGAAACTTTCCAGTGATAGCATGATTCTGAAAATGTTCAGTTTTGCCCTACCCAGCTTGAACTAACCTCACACAGTTGCCAAGACACGTACAACGAAAGAATGATAAGTATAGTAAAGCTTTCAGAAACTTTCAGAAAGTGTACGGAAACTTTCCGGTAACTCCCGTGATTCTGAAAATTTTTTGGTTTGCTCTACAAACTAACCTCAAACAGTTGCCGAAACACGTAGAGCAAAAGAATCAAAAGTAAAGTGAAACAAAACTTTAAGAAAGTTTACGCAAACTTTTCGCAAAACTGAAAATTTTCAAAGACAAACAAAAATTTTCCGAGACTTGTAAAGCTAAAGAATGAAAAGTAAAGTAAAACAAAATTTTCACAAAAATTACGAAAACTTTCCAGTGATAGCATGATTCTGAAAATGTTTAGTTCGGCCAATCCCAACTGGAACTAACCTCACACCGTTGCCAAGACACGCAAAGCAAAAGAATGATAAGTATAGCAAAGCTAAATTTACAGAAAGTTTGCGTAAACTTTCCGGTAACTTTCGTGATCCTGAAAATTTTCAGTTTTGCCCAACACTAACTTAAACTAACCTCATACCGTCGCCAATACGCGTAAAACGAAAGAATGGAAATTATAGTAAAGCAAAATTTTCAGAAAGTTTAAGGAAACTTGCCGGTAAATCGTTACCGAGATTCGTAAAGGTAAAGAACGAAAAGTACGGATTTACGGAAACAATCTGGTACTTTCGTGATTCTGAAAATGTTCAGTTTTGCCCAACCCTAACTTGAACTAACGTCAAAACGTTGACGAGACACGTAAATCTAAAGAATGAAAAGTAAAGTGAAAAGTAACTTTCAGAAAGTTTACGGAGACTTAGTGGGAACTTTCGTGATTCTGAAAATATCCATGTTTGACCAATCCTAACCTGAAACTATTGCCAAGACACGTAGAGCGCGAAAGAATAAAACTTTTAGAAAGCTTGCGGAAACTTTCCGGTAGCGTTCGTGATTCAGAAAATGTTTAGATGTCTCCCAACGCTAATCGTTGCCGAGACACGTAAAACAAAACATCGAAAAGTAAAATAAAGCAAAACTTTCAGAAAGTTTACGGAAACTTCAGGTAAATTTTGTGATTTTGCAAATTTTCAGTTTTGCCCAACTTTCACCTGAACTAACCTTAAGCGTTGCCGACACACACAAAATAATGAAAAGTAAAGGGAAGCGAAACTTTCAGAAAGTTTACGGTAACTTTCGTGTTTCTAACAATGTTCTGTTTTGTCCAACTCTAACCTGAACTAACCTCAAACCATCCCGAGGACACGTAGAGCAAAACTTTCAAAAAGTTTTCTGAAACTTTCCGGTAACTATCGTGATACTGAAATTTTTTAATTTGCCCAACCCTACCCGAAACTAACCTCACCGTTGCCGAGACACATAAAGCAAAAGAATAAAATTAATGGGGAAACTTTCAGGCAGTTTAAGAAAACTTTCCGGTAACTCATGATTCTGAAAATTTTCAGTTTTGCCCAACCCCGTAAACCAATATCAAACCATTTCCGAGACTCGTAAATCTAAGAATAAGTGAAAAATACTCAAACCATTGCCTGGACACGTAAAGCGATAGAATGAAAAATAAAGTAAACCTGAACTTGCAGAAAGCCAACAAAAACTTTCCGTTAATTTCCCTATTATGAAAATGTTCATTTTTGTCCAGCCCTGACCTGAACTAACCTCGAACCGTGGCCGAAACATACAAAGCGAAAGACCAAAACATTAATTAAACCAAAATTTTTAGAAAATTTACGGAAACTTGTATGTAACTTTCGTGAATCAGAGAATTTTTAGTTTTGCCCAACCCTAAGCTGAACTAACCTCAAACTGTTGCCGAGACACGTAAAGCGAAATAATGAAAAGTAAAGTAAAGCGATTCAGGAAGTTTACGGAAACTTTCCGGTAAGGCTCGTGATTTTTAAAATGTTTATTTTTGCCCAACCGCAACCTGAACTAACCTTAAACCGTTGCCGAGACACGTAAAGCGCAATAACAAAAAGTAGGCGAAACGACACGTAAAGCGAAACGTTCAGAAAGTTTACGGAAACTTTCCGATACCTTTCGTGATTCTGAAAGTTTTGAAAACTTTTGTAATTTTCTGAAAATTTTCAATTTTGTCGAACCCTAACCTGCCATTTGCCGAAACATGTAAAGTAAAATAATGAAAAGTAAAGCGTAGCATAACTTTTAGAAAGACGGAAACTTTTGGTACCTATCGTGATTGTAAAAATTTTCAGTTTTGCTTAACTCTAGTCTGAACTAACCTCCAACCGCTGCCAAGACACGTAAAGCGAAAGAATGAAAAGAAAATTAAAGCGAAAAAGATTTCTTCTTAAGTGATTTGCAAAGAAAAAAATTGCTAATTTCTATATCAAACAATCTTTAATCATAGTCCAACGATAATCATTAAGGTGGTCAATGCTCATACAATCTTATAGCCGCCTAATTTGCAAACGAGACCCCAATTAACCATCACGAACGGTCGGACTCGCACGCCAAACCAGATTCGCTTTCGAATAGTATCACGCACCGCGGTACCAACAGTACCATCCATGTATGCCCATCAGTTTTACCAAAATCGCGGACTGACGCAACTCGCATTAGTATTTATCGACCACCCTGTATGTCGCAAGGCAGAAGATGGATCCGGCATACGTTATCGCGTATAGAGAAGAAAGTTTCATTCTTGCGAAGATAGAATGGGAAAGTGCCCGGGCAATTTACCGGGTTTCAGACCGTTCGATTTTGTTGTTGTTGTTGCTGCTCTTGCCGCTACTACTGAATGAGCGAATAGCGGCCGTTGTTTTGTTATTTACCTTTAGTTTATTTATCCAGTAGTTAACGCTTTTTTTTTTAATGTAATTGCGACTGTTTATTGAGTTCTCAATACTTTTTTTAGCAAACTCCTAAATGAGGAGAAATCAGATTTTTATAAGTTAGGTATCCACATGAAAAAAGCAAATGTGCCTAGTCACGAATGAAATAATTGGGCAAGTATGCACCCGTTTCAATGCAAATAGAATGCGACTCAAAAATGCAATAAAAAAGTTAAAAAAAATAGTAGATTATGTCACTAGGAGTAAAAGTGGGTCTTTTCGTGCTGAGCCCACAGATTGACGGCCGAAGCTGAGGCCTGCAACTGGGCGAAGCACAAAAAGACCTTTTACTCCGAGTAACATATACTATTTTTTTTTCAAGCATGCAAGAAATAAGAAATCTATTTCAAAGTGGTTCAATTTTTCAATTTTCTCTCATCCTCTTTAAGCGGGTCTAGGTACTTACCCAATTGTGTATATTATTTGTAAAATACATAGAATATGTTAGAATGGTGGTTTTCAATGTTCAATGGTTTTAATGTGTTAAATAATAACCGATGATTATGGTAAACTAAGAATTTGTAGCATTATTTTCAATACTAAATTAATAAATGTCACATTGACAGATAAATATGATGACGTGCATGACATTTAACAGACGAATTCAGAATTCGAGAACCTATGCGATTTCGACTAATAACGGTTTCGGATGGTGCTCTTGAGTGCTCTGAGAGTATTTCTGTCCTTTGTTTTTTCAACAAGAATGTAAAGATGGCAATACACTCAGATCGGTTTATTTGGTGTCATCTATTATTAAAATAATTTTGGTGAATGAAAATCGTTTATATATGCGCCACCATGACACTAGCGGTGACTTTTGACTTTACTTTTACTGCCTAGGACTTTGTTGCTACTTTTTTGGTCTCAGGATTTGAAAGCCCACTTTAGGTGTGCGTATGGAGAAAACAAATAACGTACTTTTAGTCCGCTTGAAAAAAAACACTTTTTGTTTCATAAAAATTCACATTTTTAAGGATTTTTCTTTTGGTCTGTCATGCTATTTCTATATTCTTGGAAGTATGTATGTGACTTTTCTTCGAAACCGTTGATAGCGGCTTTTTCTGTCGCTTCAATTCACATCCTACTTGAGGACTTTTCCCATTGAACTCATGGCATTACAACTGCGTATTTCATAATCCAATAGCTCAGCAGCTAAGACGAATACAGAAAGTTATAACCTCGATTATAACCAAATATTTAACGTCTCTAAATAAGAATTGAAATTGATATTTTTATTGTAGTTTCGGACATGTTTTACAAAAAAAAAAAAACAAGTATCTGCTGGGAATCGAACCCAGACCTTCCACAATACGTATTTTTTTACTTAGTAAAAATTATTATGTGCAAAGTGAAACTAAAAATATCAATTTTAGTTGTCATCACTAAAGAGCTTAAAGATGTTCCATTTTTTTTTTATTTTTAGAAGAAGTAAAGAAAAAACATGTTGATGCTACTTATCACGAAAATATTGCAAATGCCCATAGCCGTCTAAAAGCTGCGTTTCCAACAAGATTCCTCAATATTTAACAAGTTTCATCATTATTCTATGATATTTGCGTTATTAGAGTTCAAATATAGATACAAGAAGATATTATTACACTCATTTATGCGCTTCCAAGAATCATTTAAATATCAAAATTAATCTCTGTACTTTCAAATAATGGTTAATTGAGAAAAATATGTGACGTAGCCCTCGGGGGCACCATTGAGCAATGGTCGGCTTTGAATTTTAAACCATACTTACGGCAGTGTTGACCCAAAAAGCGGGCCTTCATTTTCACAATTTTTAATAAAATACACATTTAAATACTCGAACATTTTGGAAATAATGTTTACATAACTTATCATTGGGTAATATCGCGAACATGATCCGTTATGTAAAAGAAAGGCTGGATCGCATCTGTTGTTTCACCTCTAGGCGTTAAAAATTATTAACCATCATCATCCGCAACAAATTTCATTCTCACGCTTTCTCGCCCTTAAGGGCAAGAAAGCCACTATTATCAACAATTAGGTAAAAAATATATATATATATATATATAGAAACTTACCCTCTGAAACGGTGCATCCCCCAAAATAACATCCGATCGAAAATATCCACATTGAGCGAACCACCGAGAAGTCACCCCGTCGACTGCGCACACTCGCCTCCTTAGTATACCGGGCGACCCGAAAAATAGGCTACCGATTTTTTCGTGAAACCGTACATTGAAAATGGTTTTGGAACCCATCATAACAGCGCACTGAACTGCCCAATGTTCGTTTAGAAAGCACCGTGGTGCGAAGCCCCCTTCTATGTCCCTCACTCTCAGTTTTCGGGCGATGGGTAGCCAAGGTATGGTCGGGGGTCCCCGGAGAGTTCTTGGTCTATGGTTACGAACTCGGCGGCAGGTGGTATCGAAAGTAAAAATTGATAAAAGTAAACGTTTGTTTATATGCGCGGCGCGGCTGGCTGCCGAAGAATTCGGTTTCTCGTAAAGCTTGTGTAATTTTACCTCTTATAGTTTTTGGCTTTCCTGATGTGACTGAGTTAACCGTAGTAGTTACTATTCTTAATATCACTAAAATAATAAATTAATTTCTTCTAATTTATCACTTAACTAGGTGCTAATACTGCGTTCCTTGTCTTTGGTTTAGTAATTACTTTAGGAACAACAGAAATCAATCACATATGGACTCACAGCTCGGCGAAAATTTGTACTGACGAATCTGAAATAAAAAAAGCACTATGAATTATAATATATCCATTAAACCTTGTTGAGAGCAAATTATATACGTGAAACGATATTGTTTCCCAGTGGGTGTAGTTTTAAATTATTACAATGATGGCCAGTGGTGCCTGTTCATTAAAACGTTTTTTTTTTATTAAAAATTTTCTGCACGCATTTGAGCGTGAAAAACGCCACTTTCCGCACTAGTGTAAGAAAAAAAATTGTCTCGCACTATTACTAACATTTTGCATTATTTTTAATGTTTTACATGTATAGCACTACGCCACAGCTCTATGAGTGGTTGATAACTTCACTCTGCATTGACTATTCCAGAATGACGTCATTTGACATGAGTGCCCCAAAAGGCAATATGGCCGACTGACCTATTAAAATATCTAACAAAAAATAACTTTGAAGATCATCATCTTTGATTTGAGATATTTAACTGCAAGTTATCCCCTTAAGTTTCTAATCCATATCTCATTCTTATAATATAGTTAATATTCGAAAGCATGTTGAATGAAATAACATTTCATTCTTGCAATTTAATCCTCTAACAGGGAAATAGAAATGCTTTGGGTTTGATTCTGAATGGGTTTAATAGAAGCGAAAGCCACCTAATGAATGGATGTGTTATGAGACATTTCTATACGAAGGCGTAGAATAAGAGCTAACATTTGTTTACTGCATTTCTGTGTTTTATTTCTTTCTCTCTTTTTGTATATCTATCTGTGTTTATTAGTTGAAAATTAGTAAATTGTTTAGTAAGTAGCTTTAGTAATTTGTTTAAATTTATTTGACAAAAAAAATGTAGAACTCTCAATAGAATCGAAGTTTAAATTTAAAATTGGGTGGTTCTATTTGAAAAAAAAACATGGCATTGACGTCCGTTATACCCCAAATACCCCACCGAATTTATTGCAATATCAAATTTTCAAATCTTTAGTACAAGTAGTTGTTCCAAAGTCGATCGACGCATGTCCGGCCGACCACCCTACTGTATATCTCATTCACTTATTATTATCATCATCCAATTAACTTTGAAGTATTCAACTTTTTTATATTTATCTCTTTTCAAAACATATCGAGAAGATACAATAAAACGTCAATATTTCAACGCTACCTAGATGAGAATAATAAATAATTAAGATCTAATATGATCCTCAACATTATTAATAAACTGGCTGCGGGGTTTTCATTCTTACTATTTTTTTATACTGGTTTGAATAGCCAATTGTCTCCAACAGGTTTGGCCCCCTTTGTTAGCAGTTGCAATCTTAAAAATTGAGGCAGTATTCGTCCGAAGTGACGTCTTTGTGACGTCATGAAGTCTTACGTCCAATTATTGCAAAACAATTGTCACTCATTATTTTTATTACTTGTTTTTTTTCGAATCCATTCAAATATCGAACTTATAACCATCTCCTAACTAGAGCGTTAGGGATTCTAGCCCTTAGATGACCTAGCTCTAAAGTTGTCTAAAACTTCTAACCTAACAAAACCCAAAAACAATTGACAGTCACGATCCGGTCCAGCTTTAAGCTTGTATGACGCTTGTATGACGTGTGCTGATGAAAACATTACGTCATGGCGAACCTTCGGCTAAAAAAACTGGATCACTTTTAGGAAAATATCGGTGATTGTTGGCCCTATCCATATCTCATAGGTCATTGAGTACTTAGAAAAGGTGGACAGAGGAAGAAGGATACGACGCCGGCGTCTGGCGTCTGTTACCAGTTTGCTCCAAACTGTCAAGTGTGAAAATGAAAGTATTGCAGCACATAAGAAAATTTTTGATAAAAATAATAATGGAACTAAATTACGATTTGTAACATTAGCAATATTATACGTAATATTGATTTCAACGAGGTATATACTAAATCATTTTTCGAAGATTTGGATGTAAAATAACTGGTTTTAGAGTTATTTGAGATAATTTAATTGTTGCTGAAAAACGCCATTATCTGCTTACCTGTGAAACGTAACTCCAGGCACCTTTCTATAGCCACGGCTTTTACAACCGCTACACTAAGCGGAGCGCGCAGCTAAGCTGCACATCCCACCATTGTAAACAACACAATTATTTATATTAAAGTCTTGCAAAATGCATTTTATTGCAAAAAAACACATAACCAACGAAACCTTTGGTTTTCGTCTTAAACATGGCGTCTCATCATTTTTGGTAACAGCTGTTAATGTAGCGGAGAATTGCCCGCGCGGATTCCATTGTCTACCTATTCAAAGGTTGAGTAGCTCAGTCGGGACCAATGACCTAGGATATACGGATAGATCCAACTAATGCCGCTATTTTCCTAAAAATTGTCCCGTTTTTTGGATGTAATGTTGTCGTCAGCGCACGTCACAAAAGCAGCGTAGCGGCTTAAAGCCAGAACGGATATTGATTGTCGATTGTTTTTGGTTTTTAGGTTTTGGTTAGATTCGAAGTTAAGTTTTAGAAAACCATGGAGTTAGGTTAGCCAAGGGCTAGAAGCCCTAGCGCCCTAGGTATAGGAGCTGGATGGAATTCGATACTCGATTGGATATATCAGAAGTAATAAAAATAATGACAGTGACTATTGTTTTCCAATAATTTGACGTAAGGCGTCAAGACGTCACCGAGACGTCACTTCCGGAAGATATCGCCAGGGCTGTTTATCACTAATGGGAGCAATCGTCCAATTGGCGATTAAAATTACCGATGGGGGCGCTGCGAATATAAACAAATATGGCGACTTAGGAGGTAATCGAAAAGTGACGTTTGTTAAATTTTAAGTAGTTTTTGTGGTTTAAACGACTTTTTTTCTTCTACTTTCAAGGTATACTTATTGTGTGAACACCGTTTTTAGAAAATTACTGTTTAAATTAGGTACTAATGATATATTTATAGTTCAACAGTGGTTTCTGTGAATATTTGGAAGTGTTTTTTTGTGAAACCTTTGTGGGCATAATTTCGTGTGAAGCACAAAATTGCTTGAAAAAGTAAGTTTCCATGCAAAATGTACCTTTTTTCGATTCTATTCCATAATTGTGATTTTTTTTAATTCAGTTATGGCTGAACCTGAAGCATAATTAAAACTAGCTAGTCTTTCAGTACTTAGAAGCCACACTGTAACCAGCAGATGTGTTGTGGAAGAAGAAAACATCTTGAATTCCAAACACTTAATTTTTGTGTGGCCATTATGGAAATCTCTCAACACTGGAAGGTGAAGTGATAAAGATCGTAGCATTGTGCCTTCAGACAAGTGCTCTGCTGAATGGCAAACCCCATAAGGTGTCTGGAGCCGTGATGATCCATGCATCAGGTTACAAAATTTTAAACTTTAAATGCAGCTGTAAAGTAGATGCATCTGGAAACTATTTAAGTAGGTACATAGTAAAAAACTATAGTAAAGTGGATGTGTTGTCACTAAAGTGTGTTTAAAATTTAAATGCAATAATATAGATAAAAGGTTTTTAATTAATTGTTTTATTTTGAAACCTGGGATAATAACAACTTGTGTTCTGATTTTGTCAAGCAATGTTGAAATTGAGAGGTAAACCATTGCGTTAAATTTTGTACACCATAATGCCACAGTGGTTTACCCCTCGGTTGAAGTACTGGCTTTCATGTTCGGCCTAAAGGTTTTGCTCCAAGATAATTAGGTAGTACCTGTCCTTATTTATCTATTACATCACTACCTAAGCTTTATATTACCAATACAAAATTAAATATAAATCCTTTAAAAATAAAATGCCTAGTAATTTTCCTAATTTCTTTGGAAGAAAATTTTAAGTGTAAGTAGGTAACTTTGTGCAAGGTAGATTGTTTTACTTGCCAGTTTATTAACCAATAATCTTTATAAAGATGAGATACTTTAGCCTCAACTTTAGTTATGTATTAGTAACAGTTTCTCACAACTATCTCCTCACAACTAGGCCAAGGAATAAATCTTTTAAGAAAGTTTGACAAATAATTTACAAATTCACAAAAAATGGTCTGAGCGGTAGGCTGTGAAATTTTAAACAAAAAAGCTAAAATATTAAATTGTATGGCCATTTTCAACTTCATAAAAACCAAAATAAATCTATCTTTTACAGTAAGTTTATGTGCCTTTTTATCAGAATACATTTCTGTTATTAAGGAGAGAAAATCATTTAGTAAACTGAAACTGTTAAGGCCTGTTAAAGATAGTAATTGTTGCTCAGATTTAATACTAAAAGGAAACCTTCCAACTATATCACTATTCTGGGCACCGTTACCTCTGTATCGGTTACCCGAATAAAGGTTCACTACTTTTTGTTGTAATCAAAAAATGAACTGTTTACCAAGACACTATTGCTTTATGATTTCGGATTACTCAAGGAAACACAACAACTTTGTCAAAATCTAGTTATAATGAATTACTAATATAACAAAAGTAGCAACACATACAGCTATGCATCTTAATAATTGCAAAAGATTGACAATGTTTTTATATAAGCAGTAAAATATAGAAATAACCCAACAATCAATTACTAGTGACTATATAGTTCGGTAACCACAAAATCAAATTACAATGCCCTGAAAACGGAAAACTGGTGGGTCAATGGTATCAATGTCCATCAAATTATATAAATTAAATTTGGGTCAAAATACTAGTAATTTTGGACAAGCAGGTATACACAGAGCGACAAAACCAAATGCATCAACCTTTAGGTCCAACTGTGTTGCATTTACTTCGCCTACCTTCGATCTTTCTCGATAGATATTCCAATGTTGAGTGACTTGGAAATCATAATTTCTGAAGATAATCAGCTAGACCTTTACCTTGTTACTTGTAGTAGTACACTAGGGATTGCTAGTATACTACTACAAAAGGTTGAGGTGGGTGGGACTTCAGAGTTAAAGGGGGGCCTTTATGTTACTTGGACACTTTTATCCAAAAACTAGACTGTGGTGCTTCTTGGTGCACTGATGTCTTCATATCCACCAAAGCATTTACTACCAATTGTTCCTTAGGTGTTAGATCACTCAATCGTAACAACTTTTCCTCACTAAATTCAGAATTTAAAGTCATAGGTTCTTTATTACAACTATCACAAACACTACTAAAGTCTGGGATAGAGAAATCATTGTCTGACAAACCTTGACTGCTTTTAACTGAGGTCTCAAAAAGTTTGATGCTAGTGTTCCTGAAAAATTATTACCCAAAAATGTTAAACAAAAAAACGCTTAATTGAAAAATATGTTTAAATACCTCTATTGTAATCATGTTGCTTAAAGTGCAATGAACACCCTCTCAAATGTTTGCCAACTGGTTTTGTTATTGATAGGACTTTGATCCAGGATTTTCTCCTGTCCACAAACTCATCCACGCCAAACTCTTCTTTGGAAATACTTCTGTTGGTGTTTTTGGGGCCATTGCAATTGAATTCGCAGCAATCTGTATTATGGAGAGTTTTCTTCTGCTTTTTTCTTGTACTAAACATTCTTGCACAAAACTAATCATTAAACACCGTGATACATGAAGTAAAAGAAAAACTATACAAAATGTAAACAATTTCGGAAAATGTAGGAAAATTTAAAAATAAATAAGACTTTGTTGATGCAACTAGGAATATTAGGATACAACTCCCGAAGCAAGGACGAAAATACGTATAAATATAAATAAACAATGAAGATGATTACTTCCTAACTAGTTTTACATTTTTGCCCCCAAGTGGCGTCTAGATTTTTTTAATCGCCAATAGCTTGGTTAGTTAAAGCCCCACTCACGAGAGGCGCGTCAAGCGACGTTTCATGACACTCTACGATTTCGCACCGATTTAAAATCGCGCAGCGTCGGTATCATGGCGGTTTTCTTGTCAAATTTGACACATTTTTTATTTATTAGATGATTTTAGTACGTTTTTCCGGTTTTTATTCATCAGATTTTCTCAAAATTTATTACTGTTGTGTTCCACACAGCAATACCAATATAAAATACACACACGGTGTCCAGTTGCATAGGTTTACAAGAGATGAAGGGAAAGAATTTCCTGGGTTGATCGAGTCACCAACGAAGAGGGCCTTCCAAGAATAAACTGCCAATGAACCCTCATAAATACCGTAAAACAACGCAGACTTGAGTATTTGGGCCATGTTATGAGAAACCCTGTCAACTATTGTCTACTACAGCTGTTCCTGCAAGGTAAAGTGGAGGGAAGAAGAGGACCAGGTAGAAGGATGAATTTCCTGGCTCGTGAACTTACGGAAATGGTTTGGCTGACTTCCATTGAGCTGTTCCGCACTGCAGCCAACAAAGTGCATATTGCCATGACGATAGCCAACATCCGGAACGGATAAGGCCGACGAAAAAAAAGAAGGATAAGTAGACTCAAAATATTTGGGCTAGGGACCTCTGTTATATTAAGTGACATTTCATGCATTTTTAGCTATTACAAGTTGTAGCTAAGTGAATTGAGGCCTTAGCCAATCAGAATGAATATTTAGTTTTGTATTCTTGAGATTTTTTCTAAAATATTCGGCAATAGAGAAGTAATGCCCTTTGCATTACTGTCTAAGATTATTTTATACCTACGTAATCTACCCTACAAGCTTTTGATACTTTGACCTGAATGTTTTACTTTTTTTTTAATTTTTGCCGAGATGGACCTTTTGAAACCTCATTAAACGGATATTTTAGATAAAGAACTATAAGCTACATATAACTTTTAATAGTTATTGCAGTGCGTGACCCAAAAGATTGGTTTAGGAAATCTCTAAAGATAGTGTCATAAAGCTAAACTCTTATTCTCAATTTTGCCAGAGAAGTGTTTCAATTCACATGTTTGACCCAACCATGAGCCAAACATATGAATTGAAACACTTCTTTTTTTCAAGGACAGGATCTTGATTTTGTTTTCACTAGAAAATTTAGAAGGCGACCTAGGTACTTACGTTCGGACTATACAGTTGTATTCCAATTTCGTTGTATCAATGTAATCGTTTATAGAAATCATGTAAAATATTATTTTAGCTCCGCAAGGTTTGGATAGCTAAAATCAGAACACCGGGCTTGGAAAATACGCCAATTGAACGCCTTCAGAATTCACATAGGATTTGTACTCTATGGGAGGTGGGAGGACAAATCATCATCTATGGGAGGACAGTACCTTGGCAGCAGAAATAACTCTAATTAAAAAATGATGCTGTTCCCAGTTTATTGTTAACATCTGTTTTCAATAAACCAAGTAAGTATAGGGTGTCCCACTATAAACGCCACCCATTTTAGGTAACTTTCTTATTTTTAATTTTAGATAGAAGGTCATTATATATACATGCCTATTTGAGATGAAGTGCCTTATCAAAAAATGAATCCTAAGAAAGATAGAAGGCTTTTTGAACATGGCCTTTCAATTATGGTTTCTTTATAATTTGTCAGATTGCCTTATATCTGGAAGGACCAAAAATTGAAAACTACAATGTATTTTAAGTTAAAAAAGTGCTCTTGTCCTAGTAGTAGTAGACTAGTAGTAGACGAGACAATCCCTACACCATCTGGGCCCTCATTCCATCCACGAGTTTCTTTTGTTCTAAGCTCTTCTCCTAAGTTGCTAAAATGTACTGTAAGCGACAAAACTCAATTTCTATTTTTTTTTTGTTTTCTGTGCATAATGACAAAATTACACAGTTTCAGCTAAATTAGTAGTAGACTTTGAAAAACCAATTAGTTGAAATTTGGTGTTAATTAATATCATAAAGTGGCAAAATCTTTGTGATATCATTTAACACCAAATTTCAATTAATTGGTTTTTCAAGGAAAAATACTAAATTTAGCAAAAACTGTGTAGGTTTGTAATTATGTAAAAGAAACCTTTTTAAATTCATTTTATTTATGCTTACCCCTTTTTACTATTTTGCTAAGCTTATAGGCGTGTTTATTTAAAAACGTCATCTAGTTTACTGTGAAACGTTAAAAGAAATAGATGAAGGAACAAAAGTTCATTTACTTTGATTATGTCATCTTTTTCGGCTAAAAATGTATAGCCTTCTAGATGACTTTTTCTAGTGAAACACCTATAGTAGTTTGTAAGGCTGATTCTAACGTTTTTCGAAATCGAAGTTGATGTCAATCATCCTTCCTATATCATATGGATCTGGATATAGCATTCTTTGTCAATTTCAAATTTTACTGCAAAATTTCGATGTTGAAATGCAACTAAAATAGACCTCCATAATCATTTTTACGCCTCAATCCTTAAGGCAAATAAATTATATCATTTAATATATTAAAAATATTTATATAAATAAAATGTCTCAGGTCGTTAATACGTTCTATACTATTTTAATCTAAGATCTAATCAAACATTTCATTAATTACATAAGTACATCCATTAGGTACATAAGGAGCAATATACAACGCTTATTATTGCTTAAATGAAATTTGTAGAGGCCAATATTATCAATTTTCTTCTTTGTAAGCTTTGTTCGTTGTGTAAGTTTGTTTCTAATGTTATTTTTATCTTTATGTATTTTATATATTTTACAAAAGTCGAAAATATATTTACTTAGATGGATTTCATATACAGTGAGAGTTTTTTAACTTTGAACATATAACGCTATTTCCCCTATGTTCAATTTTTAAAAAACCATCTCAATGCATTGCTGTCAGATCTTAATTTTTAGGTTCAGATATATGTACAGGTAACTTTAACAGCTCGAAAACTTCAAACTTTATTTGTTATAACTCTGCTTTTAGTAAACTTTTTGCTGAATATTTTTCATAAACTTTAGATAATGTATTCTAAAAAAATTGATTTCGAAAAATTCGGAAAAAATAGAAGTGTTTAATCTTTACAAAAATGAAAATAGCCTTAGGAGAATGCGTGATTTATTTGCAACGAGTTATCCAGACAGGCCCATTCGTTCTATTGGAACGATGCATAATATCGTCAAGATGTTTAATTCAGAAGGATATGTAGTTAACTCTCATAGGAAAAGGAGCAAACAACCGCATGTTCTTACAGAGAAATTAAAACTGGAAATGTTATGTTTTATGGAAGAAAATCCTGGTTCCACCTTAAAACAAGTGGCTGATTATTTCCAAATTTAAAAATTTTCTGTGCGAAGGACCCTAAAAGAATTCAAGTTCAAATCCTACAAATACTCTAATCATCAAATGCTCTATGACGACGACAAAGAGAGACGAACTGTGAAAGATTCCTAAATTTACTCCATGGGAATGGCAACATTTTGCGAAAAATTGTATTTACAGAAGAAGCATCCTTTTCATTAAATGGTTGTGTAAATTCCCAAAATTATAGGTAAAGAACTTTTTTAGCTATCGCCTGAATTCTGTTTTTTAATATCCTAATTACCTACTGTTTTTAGATACTGGTCTCAAACAAATCAGCATTTACAAAATTTAACTCACTCCCAATATAATGCAAGAGTGAACGTGTGGATAGGCATAATTGGAGATACACTTATAGGACCATACTTTATTGAAGGGAATTTAAATTCCCTTCAATTGGGTTCGGCTAAATGCTGAGTCCCTGAGTTGGGCTAAATTTTTAAACCTGCACCGTGACTTAAAGTTTTTTTTCTCCAGATTTCAAATGGATGGTGCTCCTGCTCATTCCACGAACGAAGTTAGAAAATTTCCTCAATCAAGAATTTCCTGACAAGTGGGTAAGAAGGTTTGGGCCTATTTCATGGCCATCAAGGTCCTCTCTCCCCAAACGATTTCTTTTTATGGGGCTAAGTCGAAAATTTATAACAATGTTGAAATTGAGAATGTGGACATTTTAAAACAACGTATCCGAACAGCCTGCAACGAATTTATTCAAAATTTCTTAAGAAACACAGTTCGTGCCTTTCAAGATCGACTTGCATATCGTTTAGAACGCGAAGGGGGACATTTTGAGAATTTGTTATAAACTTTTAATTTTCTAGTGTTTTTAATAAATGTTTTCTTGTTATAAAATAGTTATTTATGTATTAAGAGCTAAAAGTACTTGTTTTTTGCTCGGAGAGTGAAGTTTGCCGCGCGACGCGAAGCGGAGAGCGGCAATCACTCGAGAGCAAAAAAGTTACTTTGTGCTCGTAATGCATACAACGTTTTTTCTACAAACAATCAATTCCAAATAATGTGAATCACAACTGAGCATAACTGAAGACACAATCTGAAAATTTAAATCAAAGGGACAATGACGTTTTAAATATTTGGTTGGATGGTGGTAGTTGCTATTGACAGCAAGCGATAATAGCTAGTTATGTAACCAGTTACGAAAAGTCCGATTTTGTGTAACGAATGAATGTTTGCGGGACGAGCGCAGCGAGTTCCCGCAATTTGAATGAGATACACAAAAAAGGTTTTTCGTCACGTGTTTCATACAAGATTTTATCTAATTTTGACTACAAATACCTACTTAGAGAGAGAATTATTATTATTAAACTTCAATATTTACGTTTGAACCACTTTGTATCTACTTAATACCGTAAAACTATAGCAACGGTGTGCCACAGCCGAAACCTGCAACTGGTGGTGACACCAACTTTTCATCACTAGTTACGAAAGATTTTACTTTTCGTAACTAGTTACGAAAAGTAGGACGTTACGTCACTGTCATCAGTATTGAAAAGTACCACTTTATATGTCAAAATTAGAAAAAATCTTTTTCGCTTGCTGTCCTGTGCAACGCGCGTAAAAGTGAACTCACATTCTGATCCTCAAAAAAGGTTGGGTTTTTGTTTGTCTAATGAAAGCGTAAAATGAGTCATTATTTGACGTTTGTAGAAAAATGTTATTTAATTGGTGGATATCATTGGCGGATTAGGACAAAGCAGCAAATTAGACAACTATCTCTGTGCCTGTGCCTCTCTGCTTTGGCAGAGAGATAGTTTTGTAATTTGCTGCCTTGTCCCAATCTGACAACCATATCAACCAGTTACTTTTCTAGGACTGTATACCTTTTTATCAATGTTATTTAATGTTTAAAAGCAATGTCTAAATTGAAATAATTAACGAAATATATTTGGAGGCTTTTTTGACGTTTTACCTATACCAAAACGTCAGCGACTGACACCAATGCTTTGAGATGATTTTTTAAAAATTGAACATAGGGAAAATTGCTTGTATGTTCAGAGATAAAAAAAACCTCACTGTATATTGTAGTAGGTTTTTATTAATTTAATGTGTCAATTACTATAAATTATCATGTGGCACTCTTTCATGATAATTTTTAGTAATTCTCACTTCTCGGAATATTTAAAATCCACATTTAATATAGGAATAAGGGGCATTTAAAAATCCCGCCAATTATTAGTTCGTAGCCCCACTCGCTGTGCGACGCTAGTGCGCCAGGATCCCGAGTGGTGTCATTCCAGTTGCCTATCTACAGTAATAATATAATTCTCTTATCTATGGATATCGCCGCCATTTTTAAGGTGTCCAAGGGGGGCCAAATCTGTAAAACAGGGAAAGATCTCCAGGTGTAATAGGTATACGAGCTCATTGTTCGGAACACAAAAATGGTGGCAAAATCTCCAGGAAGCAATGACCTTTAGTTGCTAGTCACTAACTTTTTTTTTCTATTTTTTTTTAGCTATTTTTTTCGTCATAAAGAAAGAAAGTTTCATATTATATTTTTGTTTTGGCAGCGGGT
This sequence comes from Taphrorychus bicolor, assembly GCA_951812265.1. NCBI lineage: Eukaryota > Metazoa > Arthropoda > Insecta > Coleoptera > Curculionidae > Taphrorychus > Taphrorychus bicolor. The sequence continues at coordinate 41,946,308 of OX638299.1, read as the reverse complement.
TACAGAAGAAAGAATGGCACAAGAGAGACAACCTTATCAGAAATTATAATGTTAGAAAGAGATGGTTAAGAAAAAAGATAATTTTGCAACAGAATCTATTCTGCGCCGTATTGCCATGCTTGTCTCTAAAAATACGTGGTCTTTGACAGAGAGTGACGTCACCTGATATGACGTCAATTGATTTGGCACGATGCACATTTATATCGTAATTTAGAAACATAGAAACAGATGGGTAGAAAAAAGGATATTGAACATTTTGGCAACAGGATTTATTCTGCGGCACATGGCCACGCTTTTGTATAGAAATACAAAGTTTCTAACAAAAAGTGACGTCACCGTCACTTGACAGCTTACAACTTGTTACCAAAATATAAAAAGGATATTTCCTCGATCTAGACCACTAGAGTGATTAAGTTAAGTTAATGACGTCAAGGGTTAACCTAATGACATCACGGTAATTTTTTATAATGTCAACGTGTCAACGTCACTCCTGACTCCAGTCGGTTTTCCGTTAAAATTTAAGATATCTGTCAATCGTCATCGTGAAATCCTGGCATATTTATGTGTTTTTCATCAAAAAGTGATGTCCAGATCATATTGGTTACAAAACCACAATTCCTAGATTCGGCCCTTAATAAGGAATCAAATTGAGGAAAGTGGAGGAACTATTAGGCGTTAATAATTCATAAAGGATCACACTCTACAATAGTATATTGTTTAACGAGTGACGAAAATAGCATTTTCTCTCGCAAGAGAACAGTTTACCAACCGAGGCGAAGCCGAGTTTGGTAATGTTCTCTCACTAGAGATGAAAGTTACGTTTTCGGCTAGGGCAAGGAATGGCGCAAGTTGATTATTTTTACATGGTCGTAGAAAAACGTTTTTTTATATTTATCTTCTTTCTATTTGCCAGATTTTTTTTATTTACCAAGAGATTCCGAGAAGAAGAAACCCGCACTGACATGATAGAGAACTCTGCCACTTTTTCTTTTGAATTTTTACTCTTTTTCAAAAAAAAGACTGTACAAAATTGGAAAGAAAAAGCAGAAATGTGCTGCATTTAGCGCATTCACTACATTTTTGATTTGACTATAAATGAACGAAACATAGACAAACAACTGAACTATATACATGGCAACAGGCAAACCATCCCCGGTGGCAGGTTAACTGGTCTAGTTAAGTTTGACGTCACGGTTTAAACCACGGATCAAGGAAATTCGAATGGTTAACTTTTTTGTTAACCTGGTTTGAGTAGTTTGGTCGAGGAAATATCCTTAAAGCCTTCTTCTTTTATTAACCTAGCTTTTTCGTCATAAAGAAACTCACAAAACTTATGTTTGCCTTGGCACTGGGTCACAGAAGAAGACTCACAAGAGACAGCTTTATCAGAAAATGTAGTGTAGAAAAAGATGGGTACGAAAAATAATATTCAACTTTTGGCAACATAGTCTATTCTGCGCTGTTCGAATATTCAAAATCGTCAGAGTTGTTTTCGTTTGAGTGTACCGCTTATGAGCATTATGGGAAAGACAGGGCAGTTATTGACATGCTAGAAATATTTACTGCCGGTTTTCGGTGCCCTTGCCAATAGAATATTAAGTATTGTACATACTTCCTTTTTGAGTGCATTTAAACTTTCTAAATTTACATTCTTAACTTACAAAACTTTTTCAAACTTTAAACTTTATTTTCCCATTCAAAACGGTACATTCGTTTGAACTTTGAGCTACATTATACGTCATCCAAATCAATTGCAACCAATTCTGACCACTGCCAAAAATGTCTGTCATTTTTAAATCAACCAGAACCAGCAGTGAAACGAAAACGAAACTAACCTGAATTGATGATCTCTGATAGCCTGTAACTCTCTGACCAATAATTTACGCCATTTTACGACATGATGGGACTTAAAGCGTTTTCAATCGAAAGAATCCAGAGCGCCCAGCATCAGAAGGCACACGAGTGTACCGTATCACACGGCAACAACGCACACGCAAATAGTACATGGAGTACAAGTGCCCCACTTTTTGTAATCAAGGTCAGTAATGAATAGGAAGTATGTATAGAAGTACGTGGTATTGAGGAACTCCGAGACATATTCGTACTAGTTAATATACTACGAACATCAATCTTTCCCCACGGACTAAAAGTGCAGCTTCTAGTGACCTATGGAAACCAAGATTAGGCTCACTGCTTGCTAATGCGCACATTCTTCTGCGCAAGACATATGCAGAGGACACGCCCACCGAAAAAATAGCGTTTTCGGCCGGACGCCCTAGGGCGCTCTCGGAGTATTCTCATCCTTCTATTCGCAATGAGAAAACAAAGGATGGTAGTAATGTCGCAGCGCACAGAGCAGTCTACCGAAAACTCTAGAAGAACAAAAGTTTGACTTTAGGTCAACTCTGAGTACTTTTTGATATGAAAAGAAAACTTGTAATAACGAAAGATCGAAGATTTGTTTTTTTGATTATAGGCTCGTATTTATTTTAAAACAAATTAGTGTAATAAGTAATAAATACTTAACGGGCGGCTTGCAACATCGCTTGGTGGTAGTGAAAGTGGACCGTTCCCGTCAAAGATCGCGTAGGTTCAAATACTTTGTCCTACAATAACACCAAGACTATCAGTGTATTGTGTATTGATTTCTTATTGATACCTGACTCGTAAGCCAAGGCAAGGAAGGGCGACAAAAGACTATCAAGTGTATTGTGTATTGATTTCTTGATTCCTGACTTGTAAGCCAAGACAAGGAAAGGCGCTAATATTTTATAGGATGGTTAGACTTTTTCTGATCATGAAAATGGTGAGTATTGGGCCTTTTTGAGGTTTTATGATTATAATTAATTAAATTATATTGCATTATTATAATTATTATTATGGTTTTATTATCAATATCAACTGACTAATGTGTAAATGTTACGCGCGTACCCGCCAAAAAAAAACCTCAAAAGTTAGGTTAACAGCAAATGATGTTGACAGCATTACGGCATTGTCATGTGTAAATTATATTCAGGAATAGAACAGAAGCTTATTTTAAATAAATTATGAGTTTTTAGTTTTTTCTTACACCACACCATGCTAATTTACCAAGTTAACTAACAGCTCAAACATTTTAGAAACTAAAAATAATTCTTGTATTTTTTATATTGATATAATACATTATTAGATATTTTATATTTCGCAGAAAACTTAATAAAACATGAAGCTTGGCATCGTCGATTTTTCAAAATTAAGGGGCGGAGCTTGCCAGCCGCGCATGCGCTTTTGTTGCCACTGAGCCGGACTTTTTTTCGAGCTGAGCTTTTTAATGTTACATTATAATTATATGTCATTTATTATTTATATGCTCCGAGAGCGTTTTCGGGTGGCGGTCTGAGGGCACTGTGAGAGTACTTTCATCCTTGTTTTTTTTTTTAATAAGAATGTATGTGTAGCAATGACCTAGCAGATATGGACAGAGCCAACAAATGCCGATTTTTGCCTTAAACTCGCACTCCTTTTTGGCCGGAAATCCGTCACTTCAAAGCTTTTCCTGACGTAATTTTGTCGTCAGCACACGTCATACAAGCGTCATAGCAACTTAAAATCGGACCGGGTATTGATTGTGTCGATTGTTTTTGGTTTTGTTAGGTCGGAAGTTAAGCTTTAGAAAACCTTGGAGCTAACTCAGCTAAGGGCTAAGAGCCTTAGCGCTCTAGCTAGGAGATGAATATAAGTTCGATAGTCGATTGGATTGGAAATTAGAAGTAATAAAAAAAATTGACATCGAGACGTCATTTCGGGCGGAAGACGTCATCAGTTCAAAGGTTTCCACTGCTACGAATCTCCACTCTCGAGATTAGCTCGATAATGGGAAGCAATACTCATATTACCCATTCAGTTATTTTTGTCATCTAGTTACCTTCGAAACATCAGGTCCACATAATGTAGACGGCAACGCGGACAAGCGTATAGCATGTGGAACTGTATAGCATGTCTTATTGGTTGAAAAGTTCAACTTTTCCACGTCTCCGCCAACACGTGGACATATCATAAGATATTGAGTGGTCTGAATCCTTTCGATTGAAAACGCTTTAAGTCCCATGTCGTAAAGGTGTAAAATAATCGTCAAAGAGTCGCAGTCTTTTCGGGTAGCAGATCTGAGAGTACTGCTATAATTAATTTCTTATAGCGAATACTAAGGATGAGAGTACTTTTAGAGCCACCTGACAACGCTATTAGACGTCATCAATTCGCGATTTCAATACAGTTGAGGTCAAGTGACGTCACTTTCTGTCAAAGACCTTGTATTTCTAAACCCAAGCATGGCAATACGGCGAAGTTTAGACTCTGTTGCCAAAATGCTTAACATTCTTTTTCCTACCCATCTCTTTCTACATTACGATTTCGGATAAGGTTGTCTCTCTTGTGGCAACCTTTTTCTGTGACCCGGTGCCAAAACAAAGATGAAATTTTGTTTTGTTTCGGAAATGACAAGGACAGCAATTTTTCGGCTGTTGAAGCAATTTATGATATGTTACAAAGCCAGTGTGACCACTTTTAGTAGATTTCCTCTCTTCTATCTTTTTTAGCATACTTTAGTAAGCACATCTCGTTTGATAGATTTTGGTAGATTTTTCAAATCATTTTAATATAAAATTTTATAATAGCGTTTTCGATTGGCAAAACGAGTTTTGCACCCAGTCGACTGCAGTGCAATTCCAGTTTCCTCAAATATTTGCCCCGGTGAAGTTTCAATAAAACTCGCATTCGCATTTGCATTGCACTCAGGGCAAAATTACCTAGTACAACTCGGGTCGAAAATGGTGCACTCAGTGCGAAACTCGCTGCACTGGTTTCCAAATAAAACATATCAAACAACACTAGTTTAGCACTGGGGTTCCCAATCGAAAACGCTATAACTCTGTTGTTGACCTCTTGATGGCGTCTGCTCCAAGTTGGGTAATTTGCCATATAATGCCACCAATCCAATAAATCTGTTCACAAAAACCGAACTTATCTAAGTCATTTTCGTTTCACAGCGGTTCTGGTTCTGGTTGACATAAAAATGACAGACCAGCTGATTTTTACCAAAGCTAACATTGGTTGAAAATCTGTCATTTTTATGTCGACCAGAACCAAAAACAAAAATGTCCTTTATCGTTCTAATGCTAAGTCTACATGTAGACGCAAACGCGAAAAGCGGAACTCGCTCACGTGTCGAATTGCTTGTCAAACTGTCAAATAATAGTGTCAGCTGATTTTCAACCAAAAGAATTGGCAAGCCAGTTTTGCTTTTCCGCCTACATGTTGGAATCCCATATATCAGTGTCAGTCCAGAAAAAATGTTCTGACAAATTTTTAACCAATCACAAGCTGGCATTTTTTAGTCAAATTTGAGGTATTAAACATTTTTCATCGGATTGATAGATGCATATGGGACTTCAAATCGACAATTGCAGAGATGTGATCAGTCCACACATGATATGTACTACCCTCTGTCTCATAAAAAAGTTTTTTAAATCATTTATTTTTTTTTAAATCCCCGGTCTTCTTGATAATATTGCCTTAGTGTGATATTTGTCTTAAAATCCAGGTATAGTTAACCATCATTTTTATATTTAGTAGATTTTCGTTAAGTTGTTCGATTAAGATATTGTCTCAAATCATGGTTAGACTGTTCAAAGCCCTAAAGGAAGAAAAACTGACAAAAATACACTTGCGAGCATTGCATTAGAGTCACCTCGTAATTTGCATTTACTTTAATAGATAATAGTTTATTTAAATTTGTTTCGCCTGTCCCATAGTTCATTATGTATTTATCGTAGTAAAAAAATTTTTTTTAGCATTAATCTTTTGGAACTAATTAGCCGATAGGGGTATAGATCCCAAAACTTTCATGGCTATGATGGTTGTCTCAAAAATGCATGAAAAATCTTTTTTTTTTATAAATTTTCACTTCCCTTTTCCAAGTTCTAGATAATCTGGTGAATGCATTTCTTCCAGTAAACCTTTGAATCAGTAAACATAAATAAATATTTCAATGCATCTTCAGAAAGCAGATAATTCTTCAAAAACTTTTAACAGTTCAATCATGAAAGCAAAGTTTTGTTAGAAACTTGATTAAGTCCTGCTGCATTTGGTAGAAAAAAAAGATGGTATAGACTTTATCAAAAGGGCTTTTCGGAACATGCAATCATTATTGGTTCAATCACTATCAGCTTAATTTTAAACAATGGGAATGACGGGCCTGCCTTTGCATTAATAAAAGTAGGTAGGTAGGTACAAAGTGCTAAAGATCTTTGTACTTTTATTAATTCATCAATTTCTTCAACAACTCATAAGCAACTTAAAGTATCCATAATATGGTCCATTAAATCTCAGGCAGTTAAGTTTAAATATGTTATGTTGCTATAGGACCATTCTATCCTGTTAATCTTATATATCTTATTTCATCAGATTAGTTCAGGCAGAATAGAAAAGTATCAATAAAAGTAATAATAAATAATGACCAACAGATGAGAAGAGTTAGAAGGTAAATTTTTTGAGAAAGATACCTAAAATACTGTTTTATTGCAATGAGATATTAATAAAACAATAAATAAAATCACATTCTTGACAACTTTCAACAGAATCGGCCGCATCCCCACCGCTCAAAATCAAATACCGCGGCCAGTGAATGAAATACTGAAATTGACAGATACAAGAAAATAACAGAAATGGCCCTTAGTACCTTGGTTTGTCGGTTGAATACTGCACTCAGAGGACTGGAAAGGGCATTCTTTGGGGCCCTTAATGGCAGATATCCTCCAGGTAACTCCCGAAATTAAAATTACATAACTTCACCAGGGCACATTTTGACACTGACACACCTAACCCTACTTTCTGTTAGACGATTTTAGGTTATGTTTGGATTTTGAGCCCCAAAGGGGGCAAAATTTGAATGAAATCCCTCCGCAGAAGAACGTTTTGGATGAAATTCTTGGGGACGGGTTTCTATTTGCCGTCCCCAAGCACCGGAGGTCCGTAGAAGCCCGTTTGAGGAGAAAATTTGGACATCCAGATTATATCTTGAAAATTTTACTTCCAAAGAAGAATTTGAAAACTTGTAATGTTTGCGGAGGCGACCACGAGGCAGGCGTTTTATGTCGTAAGTACTATTTAGTACCTCCAAGACTAACTATTTCACTCTCAACTTACTTTTTACTTTTTACTTTCTGCTAAACAATTTAATACTCTATAGAAGAAAATAAATGAATTTTTTTGCAAAGTCAGTGTCATCTGAGGCTTAAAGCATAATTAGTGTTGGGTCTTAAAGATTCCCCCTTACTTATTGATAATCTTTTAAGCCACTTGTTATAAGAAAGTGATTGAAGAAACCACTTTGATGCAAGAAAAGATTCAGAACGAATTAAAATTAGAACCTGTAGAACAAGAGGTGGTGGTGATGTATGAGGGAGAGAGAAATTCTAAATCAGAAGAGTTTTGGCAAGGAAAGAGAATTGTGGAGATGAATAAACCTAGGCCTCAGTGGTTCAGCGACAACCTTCTTCAGAAGAGCACTCAGAAACCTGCGGATACTAGTGAGGTTAAGCCTACTGAGCTCGGTTAGATTTACAAATATTTGTACTGCAAACTGTAATATATAAGTTAGTTCATAATATAAACTTTACATAGAAGCTGCCTTTGACCAAGTTACAGAAATCAATTGCAATTAATTATAACATTAAAATTTAATAAAAAGATTTTTTCTGTAACTAGGCAACTAATATTACTCGGGCGTAAGGCAAGTTGCATACCCATCGTCATATTCTCCAGATTTGACAGATTCAATCATCTGTCAATAAGTGAATGACAGTTGACCTCTACTAAACTCGTAACCTCAAAAAAAAAAATAAACAATCTGTGAATTTTTCTCCATTTAAATAAAAGTGAAAAAGCTGTTGCTTTAAAAGACAAAAATGATGTGGAAATTATTTACCCATTCTGGAAATATGTACATGCTTCGGGCTGAAAAGAATGAGGATATCTTGAGTGTATTATTAACGGATCTCACCTTTGCTTGGGAAGGCCAATTTTCAACAAAGGATTTGGTGAACATATTTAAGGTAAAAATTTGGTTTCTTGAGGACCACAGTTTAAGAAATAGAAAAAGTTCAAACACTTCTTTCATATCTGCATAATACCGACAATTTTTTGTTGTGGTGGCAGAAGGGTCTCCTACCATCTGAATTGCAAGATTGTTTCAAGTTATGTAGGTTCAGGGATTCGATGTATAAAGAACTAATATATAAACCATTCACTCATTATTGACATTTTTATTGTATCTGCTCAACATGCACTGAAAGGAGATAGGTAGAAATATATATACAGATATAGTAGAAAAAAATTAAGATTTTAGAAGGTAAGGAGAAGTCAGAAATAAGTGAATGAGTTGTATCCCAACTAACATTTTGGTATTTATAAAGGTAACTGTTACTTTCTGGATACCATTTTATAAAAACTTTTAAAAGTTTTATTAAAATTTTATGGAAACAACGGTTTTATTAATATACCTCTTATAGGACTTAAATGGAGAATCTTATAAGGGTAACAATGGCTATTTATAAGTTTCCTTACAAATTCCTTGGTCGAAGATAAGTGGTACCTAATAAAAATATTCCTGAAACCATAAGCCAACCGTCTTTTAAAACTAAATGTTTCATAAGAGTAACAAAATTGTTTTCGTGCCTATTATAAGTTTAATTTAGTTCTTATAAAGTCTTATTAGTACAAGGGGCGCTACCTATGCATAAAATGTTTTGCTAGTTTTATCTGTCTCACATATGTCTTTCAATGGCAGTTTCATATATTCATGCTATGATATGGAATCAGCACTTGGAAGTCAACTTCCATCTTATTGGCAAAAGCAAGAATAATTAATGGCTGACGTTTCAGGATAAGTTTGTCACAAATGAAGGTAGTGCAGATGGATCAGAGTGCCAAATTGGTTGCCAAATTAAATTTACTGTGAAAGTGAATACACTACCCCTCACAAAAGAGCGCGCCTCTTAAAAATAAAAGATGTAAAGAAAAATACATAACCTTGAACGTTCATCTATTTCAGTGATTTTAATCAAAATTGCTTCACTGAGAGCAATAGAATAGGTAAATAAGTTTAACCTATACTCTATTTACAAAAATAAATAAAATATTATAAAAAAAGAATAATTTGAGGTTTTACGTCATTATGTACTATAAAAGTCAACATGGCTGACTTCATGTGTTTCAGCACAATCCAACATAATTCTTTATAAACACTAGAAGTCCCATAGAAGTTATTAATTCCCTTAAAAAAAACTTGCAAACTCCTATAAAACATTGCCGTTGTAGTATAATACTTCTTCTCTAGTTACAATACTATACTTCTTCTTTAGGTAGGTAACCTAAGTTACCAAGAATTGACTAAAAGTTTATAACGTGCTTTACAAAAACTTTCATAAAAATTGTGGACCAATGTATTTATAAAGAAAGTCTGGAAAACCTTTATTAAACTTTTTTATAAATCTGTTAGTCTTTGCATCTAAAGTTTTATAGGTATTGCAAACAAAACATTCTTGTTACTTTCTTTGAAAACCAAAAGTGTACTGGTATTTGTAGTCTTTGAGAAAACAATAAGCACCTAAAGTTTACATATAAAACTTGCAGACCCATCTATAAAGCTAGATAATTATTATAAATCTCTTATAAAATCCAGTTACCATTTAAAAAAACCGAAATCATCCACAAATGTTAGTTAGGATAGAGCTTTTCATTAAGTTTTTCCAAACAGTTATCCATGGAAACCTGACAATACATCCCCTGCACTGCCAAAAATTTTACATACAAGCTGTCCATAAACTGATTTGCCAAAAATGTGATTGACAGTGTTCCTCCATGAAACATAAATTAAATTGTTCTATATTGATATACAGTGATTACGACAGAATTTATGATAATATGTTTTTTCTTTATCATAGGTAGCTACCTGGATATCTTCTAAGCATGATAAAATAAAAGAAATCGCTGATCAATTATATACAGGGTGTATTTCTGCGTGATGTGATGGGCGGTTGCTGTTTGCTTTGTTTGCCGGTAGCAACCTTAATGGGTCCTGTTCTAATTACACATAAATAGTCATTTTTGTTCACGTATCTTTTTAGATTAGTTCTTGTCAAGTTAAATTTTATTAGCATGTCACGTCTGGTTATGTTAGGTTAGGTCAGATTACTTCAGGTAAGATGATCTCAACTCAGGTTAATGGTATTTTGTGGTCAGGTCATGTTAGTATATTTCAGTTCACTTATCTGTTGGGGTTGGTTCAGGGTTCAGGTAAACTGTGACACAGATTCTTGACTGAATCTGTAGTGGCCCACCAGGGCTGTACCCTCTCCTTCATTGAATCCATAATGGCCCATCTGAGGGCTCATCATAACCATGAAGGACACCTTACATATATATTCTAGAAATGTTTTATCTTATTGTGTTTAGGGCAGTCTACACTTCAATGTGCCATTTAAAAAGAAAAAAAAATGGGAGATTGTGAGGTTATATAACGTTATAGACTAAACTGAACTATGTACAGGCACATCATTTTAAGTCTCGCACTTGATTAGCAGTTTTCCTGTTACACTTCTTAAAAATTTGATACTTGCAGTTTGTATGGCATTTAAGGCTGACCTTGGATCCAGGCCCAGCTACTTTAGTGGTTGTCCTGTTTAAGAGATAAAATGTCATCTTGGAATGGAAATGTCCATCTCTAAGTGCCTTCATTATACTGGGTGGTAAATTTGTAAATAAAAACTGCTATTGAGAGAGTGACTTAAAATGATTTTTGAAATTTGATAAAGTTTCCACACTGGATAATTGAAACGTCAAGAGAACGACATGCAAACTTATATATTTCTGCAATCTGCTTGTTCAGCTCTATTAGATTGTAGCTAAACATATGTGGTTTAAATTTTTAAAACTCAAGATGTGGTCGTATCTGGCAAGTGCGGCAGCTATTAAAGTTGCTAGCCATGGAGCTGAGATCAGCCTTGGATGCTTGTCCCAGCATATAAAATTTTTAAGAAATTTATTAAGAAAACTGCACTGTGAATTTGGTCAATCAGAGATCTGAACCTTACATAGGCTGGACTAACCTAAACTAAACTGAACTTGTCTAAAAAGATAACTGAACTGACTTAACATATGTCTTATGTTTAATAAGTAACAGGACCTGTAGACACTGCAACCACCAGTCGCGTATCACGCAGAATGACACCCTGTATATGAATGATCCAGCGATTATATTGTTTTGTTGTATTTAGAAGACTTGATCAGAAAAGTGGCAGGTACCTACTTGTAAAAAATTACTAGAAATTCCGTGGGTCGTATAACTCGTATATGGATATAAAAGCGTTTCATTTATTTTTCATATAGCTTTTATTTTTAGCAAGTTCTGGCACCGACAATTTTTATGTCAATGTTTTCTAACCTTTAAATTTTAGGCGGTTCAGGCCTTTCAGTTTTCCATGGTCAACTGTTTGGAAAAACTTATTGAAAAGATATACCAGCCAGGTGGTGCACCAGTCATAGGAAATCAACATTACCGTAAATTTAATACCTTCAAATATTGGCTTTCCTATCAATTTTGCAGAAAAACAGTATTGGACTTTTTTAAAGGCTTGCCCACCAAATTTTATTAATTTCTAATAAATTAATTAATATTTATTGAAGGAAAACTATTCATAAGATTTATGTTAAAAATTAAATACAAACCTGAATGAAACCACCAGTAATTATGATACTGATCTTCTTCTTCTTTAGGTGCCCTGTCCTCTTCGGACGTTGGCAATCATCAGCGCTATCTGAACCTTGTCTGCAGCTCGGCGGAACAATGTGGTAGTGCTCACTCCATACCATTGCCTTAAGTTTTTTAGCCAGGATATCCTTCTTCTACCCGGGCCTCTTCGTCCTTCGATCTTGACTTCTATAATAAGGTTTAAAAGTCGATATTTGTCATTCCTTAAACAGTTGCTTGTCGAGGCGTTGAAGTACCTCGGTGTTACGCTCTCTTTCTACCCAGGAGATTCTCAATAGCCTTCTGATATGTTACATGATGCTGTTACATTTTCTAATAATTTGATGAAGATTTTAGGAATCCCTGTTATTTCTTCCATTATTTTGTTATTCCTTACATAAAGTAAAATGTCTAAAACTGTATCATTTTGCAGTTCTTAATTACAGTTCAAAAGTACATTCAAAATTACTAATAATATTCTAGATTGTTGTTTTGCTTGGAATAATTCTGTCAGGAAATGTCACAGACAATATTTCAGTCCCTCTCTGAGAACTATTTTCCATGTTGTACCACTTAATCATTGTTATCTCTTCCTGAATTGTCTAAAACATGTTGTAACTAACAGAAATTAATGGAAAATATTACTCCTCGCCAAATCTGACATCACATTATTGTAATTACTGGTGGTTTTATTCAAGCTTGCATCAGGACTGTATTTGAGTTTTAGTAAATTTACGAATAGTTTTTCCTCAATAACTTTTAATTAGTTTCTTAGAAAATAATAAAATTTGGGGTTTAAGTCCACCATACATACAAAGACCTTTAATAAAAGTCAAATGCATATTTGCTGTAAAATTAATAGGGGAGACAATACTTGAGTCTACTGTATATTAACGTTCTACAGTATATTAAAACTCAGTCATTTTAACCAACGGCCGGGGATTTCATATCAACATATATAACTTCTGCTTGGCAGGGGATTTCATAGACAAAATGTTAGAGGCGAAGGGGTAGGAAGGTTCGTCCCCATCCACTGAGTGCTCCAACTTGTTATGTTACTGAATGGTGCCAGGACTATATGACCCAATTGGTTGCTATAAAACTCAAGGGGATGGGCAAGGAGATTCACCTGAGATGAGTCTGGGGATCTGGTCATCAGAGGCCCTATCCCTATCTCAGAGGTTTTGAGTATATTTAGAATCTTATTTATTGACTGTACTGTAATTTTCATTTTTCTTGTAAAACTCATGCCATCCTCATGTCTGATATCGGAGCTTAAAATGAAAGTTCATAAGTCTGTGCTGTCTTCATTGCAGACTTCTTTTTTCGAGATTAATTTCTTGTACTGATTACCGAATAAATCGGATGGCGGACAGTTTCGATATGACATAGCTACTTCAAAGAACAAGTTGGTCAGCAGAAATCTTGAGTTGGTTTGTTTATGGTGTGCTTTATATTGGGACGAGTCATTTTTAGTGTTTTTTTGCGTTTGACCATGCGCGCGGCTCGCCCATAGTTTAGGAAATATCCGAACGTTCCTCTGATGTAGCCCAAAACTGCCGCAAAATTATGAACAACGAACCTGATGATACCTAAAAGTAACTGAAATGTCGAAACATTTGAAATACCTTATTCGTAAACTTAACAGCTTTTGAAGGATGGTAAAGAAGGTGCTAAAATTCATAAAAAGATATTAAATGGTACCACGAGTACCCATACCAAGGTTCCCATTTATGACATATTGTTTGTGATTATAAACAGAATCTACAAATTGAAATTTCAGTTTTTTTAGCTTTAATTATTGCTAAAAATGTAAAATTTGCCAATTTTTGGGTCACCCTATAGTATCTAAATCAGGATTCAAGGTACAGTTTATAATAATGAAATAAAAACTTACAAAAAAATATTGGTAAACAAAAAAACTAAAGTTAAATGTTGCTGCATTATTTGGGACTTAGTATACTATTTAAAACAGAAATCAACGCTCTATTTATCATGAAACTACTGGAACTTACACAATAAATTAATTAATATCGATTTACATGCTAAAATCCAAAAATTCCATGTTGCTTTTTTTTGGGACGCTCTATACTATCTAAAACTTAAATATATGCCCTATTTATCATGAAACTACTAGAACCGAGGAATAAAATCGATTACTATTGATTTATATGGGAAAAGTCGATATGAGGCTCTCTCCAACTCCTCCAAATCCCCTCCAAAATCCTAAATTTTGAGATCAAAATGGTGAATTTCAACCTTCAATAGCTTATATCGCGTTTTAATGAAGATTTATCCGAAAAGCTATACGAGGAGCCAAAAATGCAGAATAATTTTAGTTTTTTAACAATTTGTGGATAAAATGGCGAAGGAATTATTTCGCGGTAAATACTCATATCTGACAACACCAGACTCCTTGCATAATTAAAAAAATTGCTTTCATTGCGCAGTTTAATAACGCTTTCATCGCCTTTATCTAACATTTTATTCTGCCTTGTCTACGTACTAAATAATCCACCCTTTCTATATAAAAGTCACACTGATCATGGACCTTTTCTGCATTATTAGCATATATTAGCTTTCTGCATCATTGTTTGAACCACCCACTATCTAAAACAGAAATCAACGTTCTATTCATTATAATATTCACTTAATTAATAAATTTAAAAAATTCAATTAATAAAATCGATTACTATAGATTTGTATGACACATATCGAAAATTTCATGTTAAACATATGGGGCTCTCAAACGGGCTCAAAAAACTAAATTTTGAGAGCAAAATCGTGACTTGCGGCCTTTAACAGCCTTTAAAGCTGAAGATTTATCAGAAAATGTATAAGAAGAGCTAAGGAAGTAGAAGAATAGAGCTACACGTAGAGCATATTTTCGACGGTCTGCCTAGAACAGTAACTGAGCACGGGTGGCCCAAAAATAAGGTTCTAATTTTGCACTTTTTTTTTAATTTTCTCGAAAACCGTGAAAGCTCGCTTCTTTCTGATACATGCATGTGATAGCCCTTAATGACCTCCTCATGCATCATATTAACGTGCATATCGAAAAACCTTACCGTTTCCAAGATAAGAAAAATGTAAAAATTTCAAAGTTTTCAAAGGGTCGTGGAAATTTTCGACCGAAATTTATTCTCATAGACTTTATCAAAAATAGTCTCATATCAGTTATCTCATTCAAAGAGAAAACAAAAATATGTAAAAAATTTGCAATTTTGGAATTTTCAGTAATTTCCTTCCCTTTCAAAATGGCGCCAGTAACGTACTTTTTCCACTTTTTATCGACATTTTAATACTTATAACTATATATTTAAAAAACTTAACATGGTATAACGATGCTATTGACACCAATGAATAGACCATTCTCGACCACAAAATAGCTGCTTAATTTGTCGTTCAAGGTTTTTAATTTAGTCAAATAAAAACATTAGGTAATTTTTACAAAATTTTAACAGTTTTTCACTTCCTATAAGACTGCCGTAGCGAAATGGTAGTTAACGTGTTGACCAGTATTTGAGAAGACTCAAACTTAATTGAGACACTGTTGTTCTATTGTCATAAGCTAATGTCATATGCTATAAAATGGCAAATGTCACCTTACCCATGAGAAATTTAATCGGTCAAATCTCAGAACCTAAAAACGATAAAATCGAACAGTTAGTGCTAGTTGAATGGTCTTCGTTAAAGCTATTTTGTCAGTCATATACGAAAAACCAATTAATTGGGCGTGGCACATTTATAAAGCAATATTTGTAATAAAAGAGAATACCCTGATGATGGCGTATAGTAAGCATAAAGTCGAAACGTCTGATATATTTGGTTTCAGCGCCCTTTAGCAACAGTGAGTAAGTTGTAGCAAAAAAGTGTCAATAAATTTAAAAAGTTTCCAAAATAGAACCTTCGGTACCCGCGACAAGGTTCTGGACTTTAAGACTTTAAAGACATTTAGCCCGTCCCATAAAGTAGCCACATACCAAATTTCAGCTTTCTAGCTCAAACGGTTCCAGAGGTATCGGCTTAAAACCAAAACTTTTCAGGCGGCCATCTTGGATTTTTAAAAATGTTACTTTTAGCGAATTTTACATAAGGGGTACCTACTATTCGATTTTCAACTTGATATCAATATCGGTTCAAAAAACATGTATAACCTAGCTACCTTCAGCCAGTGTTGGCAAGGTTAATTAACCAACGTTTTTTAACCGGTTAATAACCGGTTATTAACGTTAAGAAAAAAACGCTTTAAGGATTTTTAACCTGGAAGAAGCGTCAAATGTCAATGTCGTTTGTCATTTGTCTTCGGTAGACGTATATTTGAGTGATTCCTTGTTTATTAGTTAATTAATTTGTTGTATTTTTTTATACTTGATAATCAAATAATTTAGTTTAATAAGTTTATTATTGATGGGATAAAATGGGGCTTCGAGAAATCAATATTTGGAAACACTTCAGAAAAATTCAAAAAGCTGGTTGTAAATATGTAAAGGCCGATGTAAATATTGCTCATGTGAGTACACTTCAAATGCAAGACATATGGAAAAACATCTTGAATGACATTTTTGGATAAAGACCGCTTGCAATGCAGAGCTCGGCTTGCACACTTTTAATTGCAAAAAACATATTAGAGGTTATTAACCGGATAATTAACCGGTTATTAACAGGTTAATAAGTTAAAAATATTTTTAACCGGTTAATTGCCAACTGCCTTCAGCTACATAGCTGTCAGCTATATTACAATTCATGGTACCCCGATGGGCACCCGGCGTCCAAAGTTAAACCATATATCATTAACAGTTCACTAAATATTAACGTTACTGAGCTACTGTAGCCTTAATAGCTGAGTCAGCGATCTCACAATTTATGATACCCCCATACATTCCACCCTTATAATACGCATTGACCAATTTCTTTCTTATGAGAAATACACGTGTAAACGCCTGAAAACTTATATGCTAAATTTCGTTAATGGTACCCAGAGGTTTGGTACCATAAATAAGGTTTCGACCCATGGCAACTGGCAGTCCATTCCCTAATGAACCATGGTATCAAATTTCAGCTCTCTAACTTTATCCGTTTCAAAGATATTCCCATTTTTTAATCACCCTGTCTACGGAAGCCATTTTTTTTCGCCTCCATCTTTTATTTATGTCGAAATCAATATTGTCCCATTTAAAAAGCATTGCACAATGTATTTCTTATGGGAAGGTAAGAATTAGTAAAATGTATTGTATCGGATTGTTTGCAGCAACTGTATGCAAACAAACTATAGACAACGTGGTCGGGTCTCGACGTCATCGGGCTCGACGTCATCAGCCATCATGATTCATGAAAACCGACACGAAATTTTCAAATCGGCCAGTCTTTGTGAAAACGTGTTCGAGGATTAGGCATTTTGCCAATAATCTTCCTAGAAATGTTCAAATTTTCCCCGGCCACAGACGGGACAGTTTTCCACGCTTTTCGGCCGATTTTCCTTAGTCTGAGGCTTTAAAGTTAATGTTTACATTTCGGAAAATCTTAGCTGTCAGTTGACGTTCAGTGGGAGGAGCCTAATTCCGAATGGTTCCGATTACTAGTTAAGTGGCGATTTTCGGAAGCATTCGGGATTTTGGGGCCAAAATTTGCAAAAATCTGCATCTTTTGCTTCGAAATTCAATTAAAACCATTTCGCGACGTCTCAACGAAAGGTGGTTCCTAAGTCCCAAAAAGAAAACATTCCAAGGTATCCCCTGGGATAGAGTCATTCGATTAGATGCACGGTCTCGGCACAAATATACCTCAGAGTGGCAGTTTGAAATTTAAGTTTAAAAATTCGTCAAATTTTCAAATTCAAAGCTAGGCCCTTGATTTTTTGTGCGGTCAAGGGCTCATATGTGTGCTACCTCTCTGAATTATTTGAATTTGATTTTTTGCTGCAAAAATGTGGAATCTACAGGGTCAAATGTGAGAAAAGTACACCAAAATTGGCAAAAAATGCGGCACAGAAAAACTTTTGTGGCTCGCCCGGTATAAGAGCTAGACCAAAACTAACAACTGATTTTTTTTCTTTCCACGTCTTTTAGTTGCCTATATACAACCGAAGCTGGACCGCTCCACAGTTTTCGTAAAAATCGCAAGAAACTACCTTACTATTTTAGGTACTCCTTAACTGTCTTTAGAGATTTTTTTGACCACTCTGTATTAAAGTGACACCTTTGGCGGGATAGGATTAAAAGTGCCCAAGGATATGCCCTTTCTTCTGGTACCATTGTTATTAGACCAATCGTCTAACTAAGGGGGTCCAGATAGCCAAGAAGTTGACCATTACAAATTTTTTTTTAAAAAACCGTCTTAACTTTGCGAAATTTTGTACATTTTCCCATTGAACTTATGAGAATTAGACTTCAAAATTTATCGTCTACGCATATGAGAAAATCTACCCACGGGGAGCCCTATGTCCTACGTATCCCCGGAGTTACGGTAAAGACCCTAGACTTTCGGGTTTTGAAAAAAACGCATTTTTGACTTTTGAACGCCACTGGTCACCCCCCCCCCCCCCCCCCCCCGTACATACCACCAAATCGATTACATTTTTGGAAAACCCGTTCATTTCTGTACATACGCGCGATACTACAAAATCCTTGGAAAGCCCGTTCATTTCTGTACATACGCGCGATACTACAAAATCCCTTCAAATGAGCAGTTCAAACGTTAGAAGCCAAAAAATACCAAATATCTACAACCAAAATGCCAGAGTAAGCGGCTCTTTTTATTAATCCTCATTAGCGTTCGGAAACAATCAGGGGAAGTGAGATTTTTCATATAGGAAAAATTCCAAAGAACTAACCATGGCATGAATGATACTTTGATAAGGAACTGCTCTCTATTTGACATTCAGGTTTTTAATGGAACGTAAACATTTTTTCTCTACCCATCTTGTTTGCTAATTTCAAAAAACGCAAAAGTCAAATTTACAAAATGTAGTTTTTCAGTGACTAAATTGATATTTTAAAATTTCATATTTCGAACCTTAATGAAAATTACCTAATTTATCTTGTAGGAAGCTAACCCACTTATATCAGCCACTGATGAACTTATCACAAACAATTTTTGGGAAGTTATAGAGGGTCTGCCTGACAATACAAATGTTGATGTGATATTAGATAGTGGGGCAATGGTGGCAGTTTTGGAAAAAAAATGTGAGTCAGTAAACCAAAAAATTGTTTACAAGTTAATATTAACTAAAGCAAGTCAGGATAAGGTAAGGTCAACATTATTTCTCAGCACAAATCAATGTAAAAATAAATTTCAGTTCAAACATGGCATAACTATACCGACAATACAAACTATCTACTTCTTGGAAAAACAACAAAAAATGTTATTAAGCTTAATACAAAAAAAAGATAGAGAGTTGGAGGAATTTAGGTTGGAAAGGGGAGACATCTCTCGAGGTGAGGACTATTTTCTTCCTGGACATAAGTTAATTAAGCAAAGTTTTCTCCAGGAGATTTAAGGACTGACAAATTTGAACCCAACGCTTTGAAAAGCAACAAGAATAGCGTATTTTTAAACCTATTTTCTGATGTCGATAACAATTCCTTCTGGCAAAAGTTTACTGAACAAAATGGCGAAGTGAAACCTGCGGACTTACAGTAAGTTTTGTGGAGACAAGTTGAGTTTTTCCTACGTCAAAAAAAATATTTTAGTGTGGAATTGGAGCCGTGGAACTCAAGGCCCAAGCGGAAGATTATTCGCAGTGGTAAAAATGTCTTGAAGAAGGGATCAGGAGTTAGCTTTAAAAAATAACAAAGTGTTCTTATATAGCTTTTATAAGTATAAAAAATTATTTTATTTGGCAGTGGGCCACGTTATAATAATATAATAAAATTGTGATATACATTTCTACAATAGACAAGTGTTTACCAAAGCAGTGATAACATTGTATGGGTCGGCGCAGGCGGACGGCCTTCTATCTTCGAAGAAACCCTTCTTCTTGTCTACCACCGAAGGCGACAGTCGAATACATGCAGACCTATCCCCCACACCCCACTTAAATTTGTCTATGTTGCAAGTTTGATGTTGACCTGTCAGTCTTTCCCTCATATGGCTTCCTAATTTTTTGTAACATTGTTGAATAAAAGAGGAATAGGAAAGCTATATACCTACCTTTATCGCAATCAAAATATTTCAGATCAGACTTGTGGTTCTTTTCCAGTTTGCTGATATATTCCTGAATACTTTTAAGGCCTCCATCGTCTCTGGTTCTCTTCGTAGACATGGTGGTATGTAGTCCTAGCATAACACCTCTAACATAGCCTTTTAAATTTAGTCGTGATTACTTACCAGATGGAATCCCTTTCCTGGCAAAATTAGCCTTAAACGTGGCAGATATACCAAATTCTTCGGAGACCCTTTGAATGATGTATCTGAGCAGCCACAGGTCGTCTGCTGCCTTAATGCTCAACGTAGGCCCGGTAAGAATCTCCCATTGTCCGTAAGCTCTCTAGAAACTTCCATTAAGTTATTCATCATATTGACCACATGTACAACCTACCTCAGCTGTGGTTCCATAAATATCTAGACCAGCGTAAAGACAACACCGATATATGCATTCAATTATTTCTCTACCTACAGCTCTATGACCGCCAATGCCGGCGTAGTTCTTTCCTAAATACCTCGTATATCTCTGAGAAAGCACCAAAAGAAAAATTATAGATATGTTACCAGTCATTTTAGGTGGAGCTCCGCACGGCCAACCATAAGGCCACCCTTGAGGACCCATGAAGTAAAACTCCTGTTCGAAGCCAAACATGACCTCCTGGTCGCACACTTTGTTCAGCACTTCGATGCAGCACTGTCTGTTATTGGTTTTCGTGGGTTTCTTTTCGTGGGTGAACGTTTCGCATAGAACAATTTTGTTATTTCCTGTCTCCGCGCAAAAATCATTTTTTACAAATCATAATATGTTTTGCGTCCTTTTAAACTAAGTTGAAAGAGGTTAATAGTGGGTTTAGGACATAAATAACACGTTTGGGAAATTGCTAATGTTTCGACTTTTGTTGAGGGTTCATCAGGGCCCTTTCAGTAAGCGGAGTTTGTTGCAGGCCTGGAATAACATTCCACTTAAAAAAAAAATTTGTGTGCCCTGGCGTGGTCTTCGCTCATAGTTCAGACCAGTGACCAAAAACCTCAATAAAGGTCGAAACGTTGGCAGTTTCACAAACATGAAGTGTTGATAATGACCTACACCCGCTATTCATCTCTTTCAATTTTTACACATTGTTAACAACAAACCTCTTCGAAATGGGTCAGCGTACATGGCAATTGGTACTATATAGTTATCAGACTTCTCAACAGAACCTGAGTGAGATTGGGTGAATTAAATAGTGCCAAATGATAATTATGGGGCGATTTACTGACTGAAGAAGGTGCTGCTACCGTCGAAACTCCAGTTGGGACAGTCTTTGTAAGTGGAAGGTACAAAATCCAAAGTTCTCGTCCGCATACGCAAATCAAGGCCCGTGCCGTCGATCCAAACATAAGACACTTGCGTTTTGGGTTCTGGTATGGGTAGACACATGTATCTGCGTCCAGATTACTTTGGATCACAATAGGAAAACGTAAATATGAAGAAACCAGTACCTGTCTGCGATGTTCTTATCCAACTGAGCGTTGGCTGAGCACCCCAGAAAGAGATCCAAGCTGCAGAGGGTAGTGTGGATGTGCTTTTTAAAGTTCACTAGTTTTGTCTTATGCAATAAATTCTTTGCCAAATTCATAATTTGTTATTATAGTTTTGAAATGTATCATGACATTTCGTAAGTGAAAGGTGGATTATTGCCGGTATTAATCATAAGTAAGGTAAATGGAACTTACCTTACGTCCATAAAGGTCCGTCACTGAAATTTGCAATTTTATCGGTTTATTATGAATATAGGACGTGTCACAATCTAAAATGATCAAATTATTTAGCGCTCTCTTTAATTTAACCTGAAAATTTCAGATTTATGCCTCCCAAACTAATATATCCCGTCAAACTTGGGGTTACTTATTGAGACAATTTTTGAGCTTTTTTGCATTTAAGGGGAAAATGTGAACAAAGCAAAAAATGTTAATTTGCAAAATTTTTTCCAGTGATATTAAGAGTTAAAAAGTCTTTATTTTATTTTTTTTTGTTTCGAATTTTTATACATGTGTCTCAAGTTACCCCGGGGTAACTTAAGACTCACGAATAAACAAGCGAAAACATCATATTACACCTACACAGGATAACTTATTAAGACACAAGAATACTCCTTTGTAGGTATGTTACAATAATGATAAAAGGAAAAAAAAAACACTCAAAAATTCATTACTTTAAGAATCTTTATTGTTAGCTTAAACAAATATTAATATAAATATATAATAATATAAATAATAAATACAACTTAACATATTGTTGCGAACTCAGGGTTCAATAATTCCTGTGTAACGATTTAACATGAAAACACTATATATTTATCCCACAGAAACACACAAGTACAATTCGACTACTATATAACTCACTACGTAACAGTTTATAGCCTTCTATTATCGTTTGGTACTTTAGCTTACCTATAGCTCGATTAAATAAGACTACTCTAACGGCGGCGCTATTCGCCTTTTATACAAAATCCTAAAATTACAGAAAAACATAGAACATTTTTGATAAGACTCACATAAAAGAAAGGTCGTAATTAACTGCGTTTTAAATAAACAGAGCAATAAATTACTCGTGACAGTTTCCCCGCCGCAGCGCCCGAATAGGCCGCGAAGGTCCAACCTCCATTGTCGCTCCGCCTCCCAGCCACCGCTCACCGTAACATTACCCTCCTCCTAAGCCTGTTCGTCCCGAACAGATAGAGTTCCATGGTATCGTGGTAAACGATCCAGATGAACAACCTTCATCTTTGACCTGGTGGTCCGCTGGATCCTATACACCACGCCATTAATCTTCTTTATAATAACTGTATGAGGCCCTTCCCAATTTTGGCTAAGTTTGGGCGACTTCCCCACCTTTCGCCGCGGATTGTACAGCGACACCAAATCACCATCCTGGAAGCCGCGGGAGTTAGCCAGTAGGTCATATCTTGCTTTGGCTCGATCACTGGAGATCCGTAGTTTATTCCTGACTTGTCCGTGAACATTGTTAAGCCTCTTCTTGAGCTCCTCCACAAAATTCTCAGAGTTGAGCATTTTAGACCGATGCTCCATGGTCCGATTAAATCTCTCCACCATCCCATCCCACTGTGGATCCAAAGGAGTTGTCCTGGTCTTGCAAATCCCGAGAAGATCCATGACCTTCTGGAAAACAGCCGATTCAAAATTTCGGCCTTGATCAGAATGCAGTTCGAGAGGAACTCCAAATCTGCAGAACATTTCATTTACTAGCACCGTTCCCACAGTTGTTGCTTCCTGATTAGTGATTAGGCAGGGCGTACGCTTCAGGCCATTTAGTGAAGTAATCCATGGCGACAAAAATGTATTTATTGCCTGACTCAGTCTGAGGAAATGGTCCCGCAACATCAATTGCTACTCTCTCGAATGTAGCACCTACAGTGTACTGCACCATTCGGCCCCGTGATCTTGTTCGAGGTCCTTTTGTGGCACAACAAACTTCGCACTTGCACCAAGATTCGACGTCTTCATGATAATTCACCCAGTAGAACCGCTCTTTAATTTTTGCCAAGGTTTTATTGATTCCAACATGACCTCCACTTGTTCCGTCATGCATTTCCTGTAGTACATCCGATTTTCTGCTACCAGGAACAACCAACTGACTGACTACGGTCTTGCCATCCGGACTCTCCCACGCTCTCTTCAGTCATTCATTTTCGATTCTAGGCGAGTGCCACTGGGTAATAGCGCCTTCAGGTTTGGACTTTTACCAGCAATATCTTGCCACTCTGGTCTCTTGTCGTCAGTCTTTGCCAAGAGTATGGGTCCAATATCTGGATCATTCATTTATTCGTCTCGGAGCGTCCGTGTGGTCCAGCCATCGTTTATTTCCATCGACGTTCTCCTTACAGAAGGTAGTCCCTCACACTGCTCAGTTCTTTGACAATGCCGACTATCTTCTTTACATGGCCGTCTAGACAATGCATCGGCCATTCCGTGAGACTTTCCTAGTCGATGTTCAATTTGAGTCTCCTGTCCCTTAATGCGTCCGGCCTCTGTAAGACTTTTGCTACCCAAATTATTGACTTGACTTGATTGATTTACTTGACTGATCCTGGGGGTCTTAACGGGCTCGGTCAATTGTCCGCTTCTATTGACCGGAATTGGTTTTTCCTGGAATCTAGGGCGGTCAGTCTTCTAAACGACGGCGACGGACTTCTTGCCCTATTACGGCACTTCGAGTCCTTCGTTAACGGTTTGCATTATTCTTTCTTCCAATTGTTGCTCTCTAGCTGCGAGATGATTCACTAATTCTTCTTTGAACTGTTTCTGTTCATCCTTTTGGTCTAGATAACGTTTTTCCTGCTCCTCTTTTTGTTCGTTATAACGTTTTTCCTGCTCTTCCTTCTGTTGTTGATAACGTCGCTCCTGTACTTGATAACGTCTTTCTTGCTCCTCTATTTGTTCGTTATAACGTCGCTCCTGTACTTGATCACGTTTTCCTGCTCGTCCCTCTGTTCTTGCAGAAGGGAGAGCAGGGTGGCAAGTTGACCCTCCATCGCTTGATGCTGGCTTCTAATCACTAGCATAAACACGTAATGTCCGGCAATGAAGCATTCAGTTACAGTTCAGCAATATTAGTCCTCAAATTCCGACTGGAATCGCACTTCTGACACCGATTGTTGCGAACTCAGGGTTCAATAATTCCAGTGTAGCGATTTAACAATAAAACACTATTTATTTATCCCACAAATACACACAAGTATAATTCAACTACTAAATAGCTTACTACTTAACACTTTATAGCCTTATATTATCGTTTGGTACCTTAGCTTACCTATAGCTCGATTAAAATAAGACTACTACCAACGGCGGCGCCACCCGCCCTTCATACAAAATCCCAAAAATACAGAAAAGCCTAGAACATTCTTGATAAGACTCACATAAAAAAAGGTCGTAAATAACTGCGTTCTAAATAAACCGAGCAATAAATCACTCTGTCACCCGGAGCAATTAATCACTCGTGTCACCCAGAGCAATGAAACAAATGTTGCTCCGCCTCCCAGCGGCCGCTCTCCGTAACACTATAATAACTTTAAAGAACTAGTCCTCAAAAATTGTATTATCGAACGATGGGCCATTAAGGCCACCTTGAACCCACTCTGGATACAAGTTTTTAGCTCTATAGACTATATACGTCGGCAAGGTTTTTCCAGAAGCGGAAGCGGTGAACAACAAAAGTAGAACTTTTTGAGTTACCTATCTATGATACGCAAAACTCTTTTAACACCGGATTGTGCTTCCACTTTTATCTGACCAGGATCATCGGTCAGATTAGTTTCATCATAGTTCATTAAATTATCAGGATTTATCCCAGCCAGACATTTTTCAAGGTTGTCGAAATATTCATTTATTTCGTCCCCAGTAACTTAATTCCGGGACCTTTTCAAGTTCTGTGCCATTCTGATACTAAGATTGCAGTGTCTCTTTAAAAAGAAGTGAGCCCAGTCAAAACCTGGCAAGTCTTCACCAATACTCGAATATCCATTATGGTCATCCGATAACTCCATTCTGCTGCTTTTTGAATAGCAGCTACAATTGCAGATTCCTCTCTTTCCTGAAGAACTCTTCCAGGTTAAAAATATTGACCCCTCTATATTTTCTACTGAAAGTTACCCTTGGAATTCCGTATTTCTCTTCGGCTTGTCGTAATGCAAGTCTACTTTCTACGACTTCTTCCAAAGCTTGTAAATAATCCACATAGTGGATTTTGTCTATTTCAAAAACAAGTAGATTTTTGGAACAAAGAAGACTATTTGGGGAATCAAAAAACGATAATTAAGAAGTCTTCCTTAGCCTGCTTTTTGAATTGAATTTGAAAAAACCTAACCTGAACTAACTTGAACTTACCTCAATTAACCCAAACTAACCTGAACTTACCAGATTTACGCTGCCTTGAATATTTAATAAAATCGGGACCGTCCGCGCAAGACTGCCCATACGGGGCCCGCTTTACGCAGTAACATACTATTCTATAGCAAGAACTGAACTGACTAAAACAGGAAACTAAACTAACCAAACATATAATTAAACTAACCGAAACGAAAAGTAAATTAACTTGAACTTACCGCAATTAAACCAAATTAACCTGAACTTACAAGAGTTACGCTGTCTTGACAATTTAATAAAAGCTGTATGGGCCTGCTTTTGCCTTTACGATTTTATTTTAACATTCCAAATGCTCAAAAACCAGTAATTATAAAGAGGCGGACTGTAAGGGAAGTACCCTTACGGGCCCGCTTTTATCACTAACTTACTATTCTTTAGCAAGAACTGAACTAATCTCAATAGGAAACTAAACTAATCGAAACCAAAACTAAATTAACTTGAACTTACCTCAATTAGCCCAAACTGAACTGAAAAACTAACAATTATATAGAAGCGGGCGTTTACATGCCTGCTTTGAGCATTAAAACACTATTCTTTACAAACCAATACAGAAAACTAAACTAATCAAACACATAACTAAACTAACTAAAACGAAAACTAAATTAGGTATCCTGAACTTACCAGAGACTACTACTCAATTGCCCCAAACAAACCTGAACTTACCAGAGATGCGCTGTTTTGACAGTTTTATAAAAGCGGGTCTGTACGAGGCAAAAACGAACCCGTACGGGCCCGTTTTTGTCCGTACGGTTTTATTTTTGATTCTCTGGTAACCTGAACTTACCAGAGATACGCTGTCATGATAATTAAGTAAAAGCGGGAAGGTACCGGTTTTATTTTCAATTTCCAAATGCTCAAAAACTAAACATTTTATAGAAGCGGGCCTTTATTGGGTTGCACTTTGCTCTAACATACTCTACTATAGCGATAGCTGAACAAACTAAACTAACCAAAACAAAAACTAAGTTAATCTGAAGTTACTTCAATTAACCGAAACTAATCTGAACTTACCAGAGGTACGCGGTATTGATAATTAAATAAAACGGGGCCGTACGGTCCCGTGCGGCCACTAACACTAACTAGTGTAAAGTGAAAACTGAACTAACCCAAACTAACCAAAACCGTAAGCCAATTTAACCAAACGGATAACTAAACTAACCTGAACTAACCCTACTTAATAGTTATATAAAAAACGACGTTTTTTCTCAGTTCGAGCAAAAACATCAAATATATTAACCTTATTTCTTAAAAGCAACTAAAAATGTCCTTTTCTATGAACGCATTAAAAATTCAACTTTTAACATGCTAATGAATTGTTAAAAATAGCATTTTAAGGCACTAGTATTAAAAGTAAGTTACTCTTATTACAAGGGTTAAAAATAAGCTACTTTAAGGCACTAGTGTTAGTAAACTACTTTTAACACAGTTGTTAATAGTAAATAAAACTACTTAGATTTTCATAGAATGATTTTTAATGCGTTTGTAGAAAAAATATTGTATGGTATTCGGGTTAAAAGTGCATTTAAGGAACTCATGCCAATTTCACATGCCTGCCTTAAAGTTGCACTTTTAAGACTTACATCATAAATAGCTATTCTACCAATAAATGCACTAACACTCTCTATAGAACTTTTATATTCCAAAAAAAGTAACACTTAATGGGACGGTATTACTTCCCAGAGCTTTTTCAATGTGTACCCCTCTTTAATCGCCTCTACCGCAAGCCCCAACTCCTTGCAGTAAACCGGCGGTCTGTCCTTTTTATGTCCTTCGTCCGCCAAGTACGCGTTTAGGGTATTCCCGATCTCATTCTTCGGATCCTCGACTACCTGTACCTCTGAACTATTAATATAAAATATTAATTAATAATTTGAATTGAAAAAAACCTCTAAATCTTCTAAAAGGTCTCGGTTCTGCTCAGCCTCCACCCTATTCGTGGTCCACTTATACTCCACTCCGTAAACGGGATTGTTGAGAAACACTGTATGAAGTGACGTAAGTTCCTTATACAGGATGGTGAGTTTCTCCTCGGGGTCAACTTTAAAACCCAAAATAAAGCTGCCGCTTCGCTCGGAACTTTTTATCACCAATGCCCTGCCGAATTTCGAATCTCTTATACGGATCTAGAACAATACTAATTTAACTTATTTTGGGGTAATTTATTAAATTGTCAAGTTTTACGCTTTCTACTTGCAGATAGGGCAAAGAAATGTTAAAGCCTTCGTTGATGTCCGCAAACCAGACGAATCGAATATTTGTGACGATAAAAGTGCCCAAACTGCCTTGATCGCTCGAGAGGTTCCACACCCCGTGCATACTGGAGACCACCTGCTCTTGGGGTAGAATTTTTACTTTCTTGTTGTGAACGACCCCAGCCCTTAGCTTCAATTCTCTATACAATTTGGAAGTTATGTAGGCCCTAAGAACCGTTATTTTAATAATTTCTAATATTTTTTTTTTACGTTTTTGTACTTGTGAACTCCAACAACTGATGTGAAAAGTCGCATGTTTCCTTGATTCAGATTTGTGAAAACAAACTCGTACCTCGTTCCGTCGGATATAGTTAATAAATGAAGGGCCTGCGTGGTTCCTCTGATTCGCTAAAAAATTGAGTTTTTTTCTATTTTAGCTTTAGTGCGGTGATTTTCACTCACAGAATTCACAATTTTAGTGTTAATGGAGACGATACAATTAAAGCCGATTGCTGAAAATTCACTAATTCTAATTGCTGCCGACACTAATGATCACTTTTAGTTCTTACAAAGATTAACTCTTGGGCTGCTCAGAGAATGCCACAATAGCCTCAAGTTGGTGATTATTAATCTGCCTCGATCTCCCGCGTTTCCTTTAGTGTCTTCTATGCTGTCTAACTTATCGATTACTTTTTCGCCCAGTCTCAACCTCATTTCCCTAAAATTTATAACTTGGATTAACTTCTAGTATTATTAGTAAGAAGAATGGATACTTACGAATATGCTACATCAAAACTAACTTCTTTATCTTCCCATGTTAATGCCATTTTGTCTTTTTGTACTGGGATAGTGACCATTTGTATTGATGCTTAGGCTAGGTGTTGAATACAAACAAACATTCCCTCGCTATATAGGTATTGATTTTTAGCAACTCGTGTCTTCCCGTTAAGGTTTTACTTTGTAACTTAATGTTTTGTCAAACATTATTTTTTTACAAAAAAACCTTGTCCTTATTTCAATTATTTAAAAACACAAAAAATATTTCACTTTTTTACAGTTCAAGTTTCACAAAAAGTGTGAAAAAGTGAATTAGTTTTACAGTTTTATTTATAAAGCTCTAAAATTCATTTTTCTCAAGCTTAATTTTCAGTAGAAAAAATTAAAAATCAACTTTACAAAAATTATATACGTCACAATTTATTATATAAAATTAATTCCAAAATAAAATATTAATATGCAAATCGGAAGTGTAACAGATCCATCTGAGGTGTAATTCGAGAGAGAAAAAAAGCAAATTTTGAAATCTGTAGAGGCTCAAACATTTACGAAAACGATAAAATGTCAGGGATGCCATGACGCGCCGTGCCTCGCGGCGTGCGGAGTCGGTTTGGCTACGCGGACTTTGTACGTATACCTTCTTCTCCAAGTACCTGTCCGTTCCGGATGTTGGCTGTCAGCATGGCTATTCTTAGATTTGTCTTAGACACGTTCTTAGATTTGCCAACCAACATAATCTCCTTCGGCCCGGTGCTCTTCTGCTGTTAATTTTGTCTTGGAGGATTTGTTGTAATAGCCTGTATCTATCTGGGTTCCTCATTATGTGACCGAAATACTGAAGTTTCCGACATTTTACGGTATCTAGCAGTTCTGATTCTTTATTCATTCGTCCATTATCTTCTGTGTTGGTATTTTTTTGTATCCAAGATATTTTCAGTATTCTCCTGTACAACCAGAGTTCGAATGCGTCAAGTCTTCTGGTAGTTTCTTTCGTGAATGTGCCGGTTTCTACGCCATACAGAAGGTCCGAGAAGACATAGCAACGGAAGGGTCTGAGCTTTATGTCCAAGGACATATTGTGGCTTTTAAAAAGCGAGCTCATTTTAATAAACACTGAGCGGGCCTTCTGGATGCGACATCGTATTTCTTGTGAGTTGTCCCAGTTCTCGTTAATGATGGTCCCCAAGTACGTGTACTGCTTTACTCTTCGTATTCTACTGTGATTGATGAATATATTGTCCTCTGTGATGTTTCTTCTACTTACTATAAGGAGTTTGGTTTGGTTTATGTTCATTTCCAACCCGTACTGTGCGCTAGTTCTGGTCACCCTATCTATCAACTTTCAATCAATTATCAAATCTTCTGATTTGAGCCGCGAAAGGCGCACGTCTCTCTATAAGGACTGTTTGTTCTTAGTCTCTGAGGTTGCTGAAAAGAGAGTTTTCTCTTTAGGGAACGTAAGGCCGATTTCTAATCCGTGGTGTTTCATCCTATGACTTGCGTTAGTGTTTTTCTTCATCCTGCAGCTCCATACAAAAGATGCACATCTGCCAGCTCGGAATAAGTTAGCCGGTTCATTGTGTAAATTCATTACACAAACACATCGAACAACAATGATCTGATTTTTACTTGCCAGTCAGATTGACAGTTTTGTCAACCTCAATGACCAGAAAAACTGCATGGTGTTCAGGACCAGCCAGAAAAAGACATTTCGTATACAATGTGTTACCTGTACCGACCTGGCAGTAGGAGTTCAAGTTTAAAACAACTGTATCTCCGAAATGGGGCTTCTGCGGACAGGGGGCAGGTTAGTTCAGGTTAGCTCAAAATACTTGCCTATAGAACCCCTTCTTACCCTGTAATTTTTGCCAAAGTTATCGTTGACACCCTGTATTTTACAAAGGATGGCATGTGCGAAGTTGCAATTTTTTTGACGAAACTAATTAAAATCATTTACCGGGTGTTTGGGACAATTGAATAACACTTTTTCTTGATAATATTAGATATATTTTATTGATTTTTGTATGTACTACATAATATATACAACAAGTTTATAATCCTCTAACCTTCTTAGAAAGATAAAATAAAAGTTTCGAAGTGAGCACAACAATTTTAGGTTCTTTTAAAATAATATCATGCGTTCAATTAAAAAAAAAAACTCAAATAGGCCATGGAATTAGAACAGTAGGTCTGAGATGACTTCATAAAGAAAATTGAAAGTAGAATATTATGTCTTAAAATGTTTCGATTTGAATTTTTTTTTATGAACTTATCTCAGACATGGTTTTTAATTCGATGGCTTTTAATCGCTAAGAGGTTTTTTTATGAACACCTTATATAATTTAGCCACAAAACACCATAGGTCGCAGTGGAGGAGTGTGCAAATCTACTCACATAGAATAGAATACTCATAATTAAACAATATTTTTTACTAAGCTCAAAGTCTGACCAATCAACAGTCACTTCAAATATACAAAGAACTATAGATACTTAGATAGTTACCTCTTCTAAAGAATATAACTGCTTAGCAGCGCTAATAACTACAGCTAATGACAAGATACACAAAGTAGAAAAATATTACGAAACTATTGCGTAATAAAGAAAAAACACTTAAAAATAAGAACAATTTTAAGTGCTCAAGATGACTAATCACATTAATACCTAGGCCCCCAATAGTAGTATCAAAAAGTTGATAATAACCATCAGTCAATATATTCGGTACCACCTTTTCCCTCAGCAATGAATAAAACCACTTACAAGTTTAGATGCGTTTTTTAATAAATTACAAAAACAGGCTACGAAATGAATTTACACGCGTAATCTTATCTCGTCTTTTAATAGAACTGATCGGAATGGATATCAAGTCAGTCAAAAAAACAGCCTTTGAAATAATATTCGCAAGTTTTGGTTGGCAAAGCAAAGTTTTAGGGGGCAAGTGTCGAGACAATTCAAACGCACACTATAAAAATTTCGGTGAAGTCATGACATAAACAAACCGCCTGAAGTCTATGAAAAGTGTTGCAAATTTAAGACTGATTTGGATGGAGGGACGCATAAATTGGAGCCGCTTTGCTTTTGGCCAATTCGGACGCGTTCTTGGCGGCATCTTTCAGCTTGTGAGCGGCCGTAACGGCGACATGTCCGCTGGGAATGACGTGTTGGTGAGGGAACATGTTTTGAAGCACGTGATTGAAACCTCCCACCATCTTATGGGCATTTTTCTTAAATCTGGATAGAGA
Organism: Taphrorychus bicolor; assembly: GCA_951812265.1. Lineage (NCBI taxonomy): Eukaryota > Metazoa > Arthropoda > Insecta > Coleoptera > Curculionidae > Taphrorychus > Taphrorychus bicolor. Next base: position 41,914,245 of record OX638299.1, on the reverse strand, counting down.
GAGAATACTGCATAAACACATCATCCACGAATCATTAAAACTATTATTCATTCACTACTTTTGAAATATTCTCGTTACTTTCGAAATATTCATTCTTATTATATCTATCTCCTTTCATCACACGATGAGAAGACGTTTTTATTACGTCTCAGTGTCAATAGTCGGATTTCCAACGCCTACTTGAGGTCCATAATAAGCGAATGATTTATAGATAAAATTATCCTAGTTGATTTGCGTCCTTGAACTATACAAATCAATTATTAAATAACTCTTCATTTATTGTAGAAACTGGTGCCACACTCTTTTATTTTTCATTTTACACTCAATAAGAATGGCTTTCAGACAGCGCCATGTTGGAAATAACAAAGACAACATATATCCGGGTTCAAACTATTATGAACGTCCTGAGGGCGGCCATAATGGTTTTAACTTTATTGGAGCATTTAGAGTTATTAGAACCACTTTATAACCGTTCGGTTTGGCGATACAGAGCGAAAAAAGCATAATCCGAATTTCGGAACGGTTATAAAGTGGCTGTAATACCTCTAAATGTTCCAATCCGAACGATTTTAGAGCATTAAAAGCGTTTGGAGCTAAAAGTCACCTTCCTAAACCCACCTTATGTGAAAAAAATTTGTAATTTAACTACTAATTTAACTTGCAAATATAAGGCATCCAATGTTGGTCTGCATTATACGCTTGTTGAATAGATAATATCTTATTATTATACAGAGAGACCGTTTTTCAAGTTTAACTACGAAGATTTCAGTTATTTGAAGAAATACGAAGAAGAACTAGGGTAAAGTTGCGTAAGAAGAAGTGTAAAAAAATTACGTTTTTCTACAAACGTCAAATAATGACGCATTTTACGCTTTTATTAGACAAACGAAAACCTAACCTTTTTTGAGGATCAGAATGTGAGTTTACTTTTCCGCGCGTTGCCCAGGACAGCAAGCGAAAAAGATTTTATCGCTTGCTGTCAATAGCAACTACCACCACTCAACCAATTATTAAAAACGTCATTGTCACTTTGATTTAAATTTTCAGATTGTGCCTTCAGTTATGCTCAGTTGTGATTCACATTATTTGAAATTGATCATTTGCAGAAAAAACGTTGTATGCATTACGAGCAAAAAGTAACTTTTTGGCTCTCGAGTGATTGCCGCTCTCCGCTTCGCGCAAAAAAGTTGTACTTTTCGCTCTTAATACATAAATAACTATTATGTATTAAGAGTAATTTAACTCTCTCTCTCTCTCTCTCTCTCTCTCTCTCTCTCTCTCTCTCTCTCTCTCTCTCTCTCTCTCTCTCTCTCTCTCTCTCTCTCTGTCTCTCTCTGTCTCTCTCTGTCTCTCTCTGTCTCTCTCTGTCTCTCTCTGTCTCTCTCTGTCTCTCTCTCTCTCTGAACTCAAAAATTCAAATGCGAGACCAGAATTACTTATCTAAATTCTAAACTTTGAAGAAAAAACAACATAAAAACAACATAGTACCTACTAGGGTTATTCTCTCTTTTTCTCAACTTGCAACTTTGACCGTTTATAACTTTGGAACGCGTGGACCCTTTGTAGTGAATCGAATGGTTTTTTACTCTTCATGTTCTCTATCCCCTACCGCAAACGAAAAATCCCGTAGGTTTAATAATTTGGGAGCTAGATCCTAGGACGATTTTGGGCACTTTTAGAATTGACGCCTTTACCATTTTTTATAAAACTTTCTTACAGGACCTCTCGTATTGTATGAAGTTTTTTACGGTCATCATCGTCTCATTTCGATAGAAAAATAAAACGATTCTTTCATTCCATTCTTAAAAATTAAGAATATAATTAAATTAAGTTGAGATGGTTACTTAAAAACTTAACATTGGATTTTACATTAGAAAATAATACCTTGAAAAGCGCAAAAAGTGATTATGAAGAAATGTCAATTATTTTTAGTTATCTTTTAAAATTAAAACCAGAAAAAGTAAAGACATTATTTTTAAATATTGACTTTTTGCAATATTTCCGAAACCAATTGGAATTTTCGAAATTTGAAAACATCTTTTTACCTTACTGCACAACTTCAAATCTTTTCGAATAACTGAGATTCCCAAGGTTAAATTAGAAAAACGGTCACCCTGTATATAGACTGTCACCCGACGAAAAAAGACGTTTCAAAATATACTTACCGTTCATATCCAAAAGCGCAAATAGCTCGGCTGAAACCTCTCACTTGGGAATCAATCCAGGCGTAGCGCGTCGCCACAGTTTTTGCAGGATTGTCCTCACTTTGCTTGTAAACTACCTTCTCCGTGACGCTCTTTAATTAGGTTAAAAGGATAATAGTCTCATTATACAAAAACTTGTTACAACTACCTACCATGACTTTTGTGAACCCTAAGTTTCGGGTATATGTGACGAGAATTTTGTTTTTGGCATCGACAATACTCTCCTCGACAATGTATACATAAGAAGTGTGGATGAACCTCTTAGCCCAATTTGGAATGTTGTTGGTTTTGCTCAAGAGTCGTTTTGTGACCAGTTTTCCACACTTGACCTCTCGGCTGATGGTGTCCTCACTGAGAACATGTTTACTGAAAAAAATCAGGAAAATATTTTAGTTTTTCAATCAACCTACGCATGCTTTATTGCTTACGTGTTTCACTGTCACAGTGAAAGCTATAGGCAAAGCATTGAAAGGACAAAACTATATTTATAAAATTAAAATTACAAAAATAACTGATACAGTAAAAAAATGACAATAACGTAGTAAAAAAAACAGTGAACGACACTTACCCTAAAGTTATAAAACTAACAGTACCAGCGTTTACATAAATAAGTAATATCTCACTCAGTGAATGTGGAGATGAAACATCACCAAGCCTTCTAACCAAAAGTTATTTTCAATGGTAATGTTAGCACTACATTTCAAATGTAACACGTTGGTTTTTGAAATATTAAAAACGAAGGAATTTTGAAAGACTCTATAACCTTAATTAATTTAGGTCTGCATTTCACCATTGCCTCAAGTTCTGTTGGTTCCTTGTGTCTCCACACACATAGGAACAAAATATGAATTAGGGTCTGGTCAGTATCAAGTATTATGGAATTTTGAGGTTTTTTGAAGGGAAAGAGCAAGGGAAAAAAGATGACAATCAAAAACAATATGAGATTAATAACCTTCACTCTGAACTTAATGACCGAAGGAAAAACGAAGCGCACCTTTGCAAAGATTATGAAGCCTTTAAAGACATGGCCATGGAGTGTGGAATTTAAAGAGAGATTTAAGGTGTAATTTAATTTGGTGTACACATTTTATAAAGTGATTTTCCCCTCCTTTTAGCTATTGGGCAAGCAATAGGTCTGTAATTTGAATCTAAATCTCTATTACCCTTCTTAAATAGCCGCAATATTAGTGCTGACTTAGAAAAAATATAGAGTATTAGTGTGGGTAATTGAAGAATTGATCAAATTTGATGGGCACTGACCACCTCGCTGACCACTTAATCCAGGAAATATCCCAACTGAAACCAGGTAGACCTTTCCTGTAGTTCAAAGAGCATCAATCAAACCCCCTTCCTTTCCTTATGTAGGTATAGAAGCCATCCAGCATGAAACATACCCTTATTCAAGCTATTATTAACTCAAGGTCAAGTAATAAAAGACTTGTTTTGAGCATAAAGGACAAAAATATGCTGTCAAGTAAACAAATATTTTTGTGATAACATCATAAAACCCTTTGGAATTATCTAGCTTAAATTCTATTATAGATAGGGAGTAAACAATAGGAAAAAAAAACAATTACAACTAACATTTTTTATAAATCCTATTAATATGCAAGTAGTGACTGTCTACCTACAATAGTCAACTATTGTCTACACTTAAATTCAAATGATTAATGGCTTGTAAACTGATAGTTACATATACATATGCATTTTTTGTTGAATGAACCCTGCAATCATGTGATATAAAAGAAAAAATACTTGTGTTGACTTGAATTACCTGTTGGGATTGGGATACCTCCTCCAAAATCCCTGGGCGACCTGCTCCCAACTGTAATTGAAAATAATGGAGTTCTCAAAAAACTTCATTCTAGATGGGAAGGACCCAGGAGTTCGAGGAACACCGTCTTGAGCGTTGTACGTAACCCGACCGGTTTATGTAACAGCCTTATTGTCTCGTTACAAAAGTAATTTTGTGGAGGAGATATGATTTAAATTGTCCATTTTTCATGGAAAAACTGAAAATGGAATGTTAAACAGTGAAAAACTTGCACTTTTGTAGATTCGCGAGCATTGACACAACACGATCTGTCAAAAAAAATTAAACACAAAACATCATAACCTAAAATGGAGAATCGTGCAGTGCGACGTTGCCATATTGTGTTCGAGTTAAAAAGAAGAAGCTTGACTACTTCAATAAAGTACATTGTCAGTTTTTTTAGTTAGTACTTTATTACAGTCAAGTAATCGTATTAACATAAAGTCATTAGTTTTTTCTCTCTTAGTTAAGAGTGGCGGTAGGTTTTTTTATGGGTACTTGGTTTTTACTTATTATTTGAGACATTTGGCAACCATGCAGGCTGTCATGCGTAAAATGTCTCCCACCTTCGCCCTAAAATTTTTTGTTTCGCTTTCGTTATCAGTTAAACTATTTGTAATTGTTATTGTTATCAATATAACGAAAAGTGACAAAACTCTCTAGGGTTGTAATGAATAATTTGAACTTTGTTGAAGATCTTTTATTGATCTGCTATTTTTTCTCCACTGAACGGAAATCTACGGGAATATGTCGTCAATATTACTATGCCCGGGTAGCTCAGTCGGTAGAGCATTGGACTTTTAATCCAAGGGTCCAGGGTTCAAGTCCCTGCTCGGGCGAAATCTTTTTATTTTGGAAATTAGTTTTTATTTTTTTTCTATACAAAATTATAAATTAAAAACTTTGGAAATTCTAAAATAATTTGCAAAGGTTATGGTTATATTATTAATATTTTTATTATAATTGTGGTTCCAAAATAATAGTATATTATTAAGCAAGCTTTTTATGATAGCCATTATTCCCTTAGGGGGACGTTTGCGTCACGAGCCGTAGGCGAGGGGCGCAAGTCTCCCGTGGGAATAATGGCCATAAAAAGCCAGTATAATACTATACTTTTTCCACGGCCATTGTCTAATAATAATTACAAATATAAAATCTATAGGTAGTGTAAATAAAATTATTGAAATGTCAAAGTGACACTCGCGTTTGACGGCAAAACCGGTGCCACTAGTGCTTTTTTTATGCTGCGGCGTTTGATATTGCGTTGTTGCCTACTCCTACTGGTTGCCAAGGCAACATATATAACTTAAATGGCGAGCGGGAATAATATCATTATTCCCGCTGTTTCAACTCATATATTCCTCTGACGCTATATGAGCCCTATTTAACTTTTGTCAACAAGCTGAATATCAGAGTATATTATCGTCTCTCGTTATAAGTCGACTTTGCATTTTTGTTAGACAAAGCTGGCTTTATAAAAGTGGATGGAACTTTTACATCTTTAAAATAAATGTATGCATTTGCGTTAGTTAATTGTATTTGTCCACGACCACTTAATAATATACTATATTCAGCTTGTTGACAAAAGTTAAATAGAGCTCATATAGCGTCAGAGGGATATATGATTTGAAACTGATGTTGACTGAATAATGATATTATTCCCGCTCGCCATTTAAGTTATACATGTTGCCTTGGCAACCAGTAGGAGTAGGCAACAATGCAATATCAAATGCCGCAGCGTAAAAAATGCACTTTTGGCACCGGTTTTGCCGTCAAACGCGAGTGTCACTTTGACATTTCAATAATTTTATTTATACTACCTATAGATTTTATAATTTGTAATTATTAGACAATGACCGTGGACAAAGTATAGTATTATACTCGCTTTTTATGGCCATTATTCCCACGGGAGTCTTGCACCTCTCGCCTGCGGCTCGTGACGCAAACGTCCCCCTAAGGGAATATAATGGCTTTCATAAAAAGCTCGATTAATAATATACTATTTTGGATCTGTTTATAAAACTGAAAAAAAAGGTATTACCCATTCAATTATTTTTGTCATCTATAGTTACCTGAAGCTTAAATTTTTTTAGATCCATCTCCTTTTAGCACATCTTGAGAAGATACGATAAAAATGTCAATGTCAAATTTATATAAATAAAAATATTTGTTTCAGTAGAAACAATGTAATTATTAAAATTTTAAAAAACATTTGGAGACGTTTCGAACATTTTTTGTCCTTTACCAATCCGCATCAAACGTAGATGCTGGGCATCAGCTTAAAATGTTTCGGACGTGATGGATCACATATCACGTTTATCACAGATCACAGCATATCGTTATTTATTTCAGACGGTACGACCACTTAGGCCAACTTTGTGCGACCCACTGACTTTATTATAAATTTATATTAATTTTAATTATAATTAATCTAAGTAAACTGATTATATTTAATTCACGTTCAAATAATTAACAAAAAAGTTTCTGCTTTCCAGCTAACTCCGATATTTTATCTTTAAAAATTAAATAAAAAAGCTATTTTTAAATTAGAGGGCTCCAATTTAACATTATTTTACAGCATCTTTCGATGTTATGAATATAAAGTTACTATTTTATAGTTGTAAATGTTGTAATTTAGAGGTAATTTATCCTTGCTAAAAATTCCATTAATAGTTTACTTGTGTTGTGAATCGTGTCTAACAACACAGTTACTTACAATAAAGTCTTGCATAACGTGCGGATAAGACACCGTCAAGAAATTATTTCTTTTGGCACCACAGAAATGGCGTCTCATCATTTTTGCCAGCAGACGGTCAACCCATCCGCGGAGTCTTATTTCTTTCTTGTCAAAGCGTTAATCGTTACTAAAGCGTCGTTTTCTTATATATTAGACAGTTTTCGGTAACGACACAACAGCTGACCGCTAAACGATAACTTGTACGCTAACATAGACCGTATTTGACAGTTCATAAAATAGTTTTCGGTTTGAAATCAGAAACGATAACGTAAACGTTATAAAAGCGAAAACAAATTTTTAGGTTAGAGTGTGTAGGAACCAGAACCAAAAAGTTTATTTTGAGTTGAAAATTTAAATACCCTAGTTTAAGAGGTATTCGTCTCTGTATTCGTGGTTTGTTTCAATTTATGTTGATTAATGATTAAGCTTTTATTAGTGAGCATATTGTTTTTATAAATTCCAAAAAGGAAATGAACAATAACATTGTTCTTTTTGAATCTTCCGATTCAGATAGTGATATGGAGGATATGTTGTTATTCGAAGAGCTAAATCCAAATCCACAGATTAATCGAGCAGCTTTGTATGGAGCTTTCAGTTTAGACCTTAGAACTTCTCTGAATTAGAATGCAAAAGATAATTTTGTTTCGCAAAAAACGACATACTGAGATTGGCAGCAGCACTTAGAATACCAGCTGAGTTCTCGACAACTGGTATACATCGAAGTAGTGCCCAAGAAGGAATCTGCATCTTGTTAAGAAGATTATCGTATCCAAATAGGTTGAATGATTTGCATTCTCGAAAATTATTGACTATGTAATTAATCATATATATATAGTAATTTTGGACATTTATTATCCCATTTAAGAAACTTGCCCTGGCTGAATTTGGAAAGATTCCGTTTATATGCTAATGCAGTTCAAGAAAAAGGTGCTCCAATTCCGAATTGTTTTGGATTCATTGATGGTACTACCCGAGGTATATGCCGACCCTCACAAGACCAAGAAGTATATTATTCTGGGCACAAGCGACATTACTGCGTGAAAAATCAAGCTGTCGTGTGTCCAGATGGTGTGATTGTCAGTATGAAAGGAGGGTACGAAGGTTGCAAACACGCTGCAGGTATTCTTCGTGAATCTCAATTATATGCTCAGTTGGAAGAATGAGGAAGGAAGAGATTTCCTAATGGTGAACATTTTGTGCTATATGGAGACAAGGCATATGGGATACAGGAGTTGCTGTTGTGCCCTTATCCACATCGAGCTGATGTTGCGGAAGAACAACAAGAATTTAACAGGCGAATGAGTGAAGTCCGAATTGCAGTGGAGTGGGGTTTCGGAAAAGTTATCAAAGAATTTGCATTTTTGGACTTTAAGAAAAATCAAAAATTGTTGCTGCAAGAAGTAGGAGTTATGTACATAACCGCAGTTATTCTAACTAATTGTCACTCTATGTTGTATGGTAACCAGACAGCTCAGTCATTCGGTCTTAATCCAGTTACTTTGGAAGAATACCTGATGCACTGACCCGGACCGCTGGACATTGTAATAACTTCTGAAATTTCTTTCAGCAGATCTTCTGTGGCTTTTATTTTCCAAAGTACTAAAATTTTGATTCACTTTTTTTTTAAAAATCCTGATTTGGGGCCTTATAGTTTTTAACGAGAAATATTAAACAGCATGTTGGTAATATGATGTACTTAGTATGGTAAGGCATTTGCCCTTTACCATCCGTCAACCCCAAGCCGGGTCGTAGAGTTCATGAAAAACTATGCGACCTCACTCATGCGTCGCAAACTAGGCAACATCACGTTTGATTAATAATTAAGTTCATTATCATTAATTGTAAATGTTGGTTAAGGTGAATGTAACAGGTGAAAGTTAATTTGGTTAGTAGTTAATTTATTAGTTAGTTTAATACATTATATAACGGGTGAAATGTATTTGTAAGGGAAGTCGTCGTAAGGACGAGATACGATCCATTTGGAGTATAAGATAGTTTCTTACCACGTGTTTGATTTTACCCTAATGACATACAGGCGATAGAACCAACAAACAAATATTCAATAAGAATATCACAACGACTTTTCTTTTATTAAACATTTAAATAACAGTATATCATGATTAATTCGAAAGGTAACCATGTCAATCCGTCAAGATGACCACATTTAGACCTCTGTCATCAAAAAATACCCATATAGACCCCACTTAAGAATGGTACCAGATACATACAAATTTTTACAAAAATATTCTAACAACATATTTCTTTTAAGCTCTAAGCATCTTTTGCCAATTATACTGTTAAGCATCCTCCACACGCTCAGCAGCAGAGCTCAAAACTATACAGACAGTCTCAATGCAACACGGAGCATGCATGGGCCTGGGCACTTCGGCCCAATTGTATAAAGGCGGCTTAAGCTCGCCTCCCTTAAACCATGACTGGTGGCAGGATCGTTCCATAAGATAGTATTGCTGTCATCAGCTGTCACAGGAGACATTTATTTGATTGCAATGCTGTTCTTATGAACCAATCCTGCCACCTGTCGTGGTTTAATGGAGGCGAGCTTAAGCCACCTTTATACAACTGGGCCTTAGAGGTATGTATAATGTATGTGAGTCTGCTAACCTCCCGACAATTGAACAAATGAATTCTCAAATTGTAAAAACTACAAAGTATTACAAGTTTCTTTTGAGTAAGTTATTAGCGACAAGTTGCTGATTTTCAAACAACTGTAGCATAGACTTTCTTTCTTCTTTTTCCATGTAAAACTTTTTCTTTTCAAATTGCAGTCGTTCCCTTTCGAGTTCCAGCCTTTCCTTTTCCAGCGTTTGTCTGTTTTCTTCTATAGCTAGTTCCCTTTCCCTTATTTTTAATTTTTGGGAATTTTTTTCCTGTAAGTACTGCAATGTGCTGGTTTTTATAGTTTTACTGGTGTCTCGCTTTCTTCGTTTTCGAGTGGGACCTAAAATTAAAATGTCTTCTTCTTCATTCTACTATGGGAAGGTATACAGTATTTCATACAATAACTGGCGCAGTACTAGCAATTCTAATACCAGCCAGTAAAACAAATCAAGTAAAAGATGTTACATAGGTACCTTGAATGTTTCTTTGGGCTTCCCCTTGTTGATTTATAGATGGATGTGGTTGTTCCTTTATTGGCTGTTCTGTTGCGCACTGGCTATGCCCCGTTGTGGAAAATTGCCAATTCTCTATTTCCTCTCCTGCACCATATGTTTCCTCTACTGCAAATAAAATTTAGAAATTTTATGTTAGAATTGTAGGCCCATTGTAGGTAAATACATATTGAGAAAAGCAGTAACTGCAAGTACTAAATACTGCATTACTAATGAATAGTTATTTTTGATGCATAATGTGAAGAGAAAAAAGAAATAGATAGATATTTACCATAGAGAATTTCATTAACAGGGCTATTCTTTATAATATACATCTCATCTAATATACTCTCTGGCTGTTGATGTTGACTAGAACTTGTAGTTGCCTCATTAGGTGCTTCAAAGATTTCTTTTGCATAACTGTCTCTGATAATTTTTCCTCTTTCTGCTGATTGTTTTTCTTTTTTCACTTGTTCTTTCTTCTTCACGAAATACTATTAATAAGGTCTAGAACCTCTTGTAACAACTGATCCAATAAATTGCAAGGCTCTTCGATTCCAGAACTAAAAATAAAAATAAAAAGTATTAATTATTAAGTATCAACCATCGACAGAATAGGGGTTACTAAAAGTTAGAATGAGCCTTGTTATAGGTGCTAGTAAAGCTTAAGTATGTTAATCTCAATTGACACTTTTCCTCATTTTCAATGCTTCCATAAGAACACCTAGCTGGCATTTTACAACAATGTATAGATGCTTGAACTCAATAAAGCAAAAACTTATGTTGAATATAGGTAATACTTTATTTACGTAATTATAAACAAACTGTTTAATAAATTATTTAGTGAAGCCTGTCAAATTTTAACCGAAATGATGTACCTCAAGAAAGCAGCCTCGAGCTCAGCTTAGTATTATAAGCAGCTCATAAATTAGAGTATGAAGAACCATTGGGGATGTTCTGTTTCCAAACTTATTATTAATATTTTTTACTCTCATAGGTACACTAGAGTCTTTTACACTTACCGAGTCCTATTGTTTTTCTCTTTACTTTCAAAATTCCGAATTATATATTGGAGATGTTCCTTGATTGCTCTAACAGTTACAGTTTTGCTGGTAGTTTTGCAAAAATTGGTATGAACTAGCATCTATTTTGAAGAGTCTACATAGGGATTATTTGCTAACACTTCATTCAAAAGGATGTGATCGTCTTCTTCAGTAAACCTAACTCGACTTCTTTTTAAAGTGTTCATCACACTTACTTCAGCACTTTGAGCCATTTCTCCAATCACCAACTTTAAAATCACATGTGGTCTTCAAAGAGGCAAAAATTCAAATCAAGCTAACTGTAAGAATCTCCGTCACCCCAAACAAAACAAAAATAAGAAAAAAAACGAGGTTAAAATCATCCGTAATCGTTTTCGTAACGTATTCGTCTATCGTCCGTAAGCTAGCGGAGACTCCCGGAAGCGATAAACGATAAGCGACAGTTCATATGTCAAAGTTGTCAGTTAGCGTTTACCGGAACTCATATTCTACACTACCGAAAACTGTCTATTATACCGTATACCTTATCAGTACTTATCACCGTCTTATCGAATAATTCTTCGACCTTGTTGATCGTTTACGTTCTCTCTTTTTCTTCAATGTTAAGTTAAAGATAAAGCCACATTAGGAGAGTGAGATTTCATTTGTGCATGTACATATATCCACGCTGTTTCGATTTTTATTAGACCGGGTACTACTACGTTTTTCCAAAAGTTTGTTTTGTTGCGTATAATTGTGGTTTGGATATCAAAGTAAAATGAAAGCTGTTGTGCGAACCAATATTCGACCGGTAAGATTAGAAATTTATTATGTTATAAATCACTCACCTATTATTGTCATCAAGTAGGTATGCGTCGGTAATCTGACTTTGACATTTTTTATGTAGCTTCTCAACATGTGATGAAAAGAGATACATACTTAGGTATAATAAAATTGAAGACTTTAAAGGTAATGAGATGACAAAAATAAGTGAATGAGGTATATAAGTCGTGTTCATTAGAAAACTTCATCTAGTTGTCTGTAAAATGTCAAAAGAAAAGGACGGAGAAACCAATAAAGTCCATTTAATTGGAGTATGGCATTCTTTTCTGGCAAAATTTCATAGCCTGGTAGATGAAGTTTTCTAATAACCCGTATACATATACATCATATCCGTAGGTATAGTATGTAGTTATTAAGTAATTTAATTTTTAATTTTTTTGTTTACTCCTTGCTATGCTAATTAAGCTGATTTTGTACACGGGAATCCGGAAATCTGGTATTCGTGAACTAGAGCTTAGCGTACGGAGCACCATCTGTTATTTCATCATAGAAGTTTTCACTCAGGTAACCAAGGAGTTAGTATATTGTATCTGGAGAGACCCTTCTGTTTTACAGTTTTGAACCCTTTGTAGCGGTGAGAACCCAGTGATGGGCGTTTACGTGTAGAATTAATTTTTTACGTTTACGACGTATACAATGTGTAGATAATGTAGAAAATGCTTTCGTGTAGAAAATGATGTAAATTATGTAGATTTCATAAATTTGAAGTTACATTGATGACAACTGACAACTGAGTGATAAGCTTTGTAGAGTTATGGTATGGTATGGTAATTTTTTTGTTACGTTATTAATTATTTGATTTGTGGTGTATTTAAGTTTAAAATTTAAAACCTATTCAAAACCATTCACAAGTTACGAAATATTAATTTAATCATGTCAAGGCCCCCATCTGGGGTACATTTTTTGAAAACTGATGGCAAATATTTTGCAAAATGTTTAAATTATTGTACTATAAAACCAATAATATAACATATAACACTAAAGTGGCTTTATGTTTTACTTGATTTTGTTTAGTTATATTCTGTAATAAGAATGTTATACATTTATTATTGGATTGCGTTTCAATTTCTATGAGAGTCGAGTGATCAATGAAATAATGAACAAACTACCTAACAAAAACACAGAATCAAAAAAACAATAATTTAACATTGACCTTGCAAGGTTATATGTTATAGGTATTATTGCTTTTTGATTTTCTACATTATATACATTTTCTACGTGACTTTTAGCATGTAGATAACTGTTATTTTCTACGTCTAGATAATGGTGTAATATACATCACGTAGAATACGCACCCATCACTGTGAGAACCTAAAAATGATGACGATATCTTAATCGACGATAAAAAATGCAACTTTAGATCGTGTCTTGAAAAACTGACAAAGTAGAAAAAATGTTTTAAATTCGAAAAAAATCGCTACGTCACCTAGATCCGAGTTTTACAGTCTATTTTTTTCTACGACTAATTGATAATTTACCACAGTTTAATAGCAGCATCGAGCTAAAATCTATAGACCCACTCCTGTTTTACAGTTTTGACCACCCTTTCTGAATAAACCAGCTCCATGCGATGCTCTAAATGCACATATGGTTGCAATATTTTTAATTTTCGTCGAATAGCATTTCTTTTGTTAATTTTTGGGCAGGCACTTTCACAATTTCTTGGAAATTCCGGTCATAAAACATGAAACCTACGATTTTCTTTCGGGGATGAGTACTACCGAGAAGATGAAGATTCTTAGGGAGACGGTTTTGAACTCTGTAGAGTTACGATCTAAAAACAACGATCTAACCAGGAAGACGGAAAAGTTCGAATTTTACCGCTAGAAAAAAGTCAGTCATGGGCTCCGCCGTTCTGATTATCGCCAATTCTTAATTTTTTTCCGCTCTTTGAGTCCCGTTTTAAGTTCGCCGCGCTAATTATTGGTATTTTTAATTAGTTCTAAAACAATTAAACCGCTTATAGCCCGTCTACGAAAAGTTTCGTGGAGTGTTCTTTCGGCTGTGCCATATAGTGTCAACCCACCTCTACCCTTTTCCTGAAGAGGCCATTTTCTTGCAGATAGCGGATACTTTCCAGACGCAGGAGACTACCGGCAATTAAGTATTTGTAGAGTAGTTGTAGAAGTTGAATCATTTATTATATTATAGTTTTATAGTAGAGTTTTACTCACCATAATATCGAGAATCCCAGCGACCTGGCAGAATTATTTTCTCTTATACACTGGGTCGTTAGTTTAGTTTTTTTTGTTGCTGTTTTTTTCAATTTTAGTAAGAAATCGTGTACCCGTCAAGGACGTTTCTGGGGACCATCTTATCGCGTAAAGTTCATGTCCGCCGCTATTTTATTTCAGATTCCTGACAAGACTGAAAATTGTTTTTTCTACGAGCGTGCTTATTATGTCACTTTCCCGAACACATTTTGTTTTCGAAAGCTTTACTTTCCCGCACGGCGTGCCTGAAAGTAAATTTGGCGAGCGGGAAAGCAAATATTCAAAGAATGACTGATTTATAATATAATTTAGACTTTATAGTCTGTCTATCCTATCTAGATAGGTGCAGCTGCCTTATAGCCGTGCAAACATTTTTAACTGTTTTAAGGAACTATTATGCTTGCCTTTATTGATTTTTGATACAAAATATACCTATAATATACGTACTTTTTATTCCAATATCACCAGTTCTTGCCTGAAACATTACGTCACGCCAACAATCACACCAAGTTTTTGTCTTAACAACCAATTGATTGTTGATTAATTCAGTTGTCATACTGTTGATAAAGAAAAAGTGGTTTATGTATTGTATGTTTATTCCTTGTATATGTTACAATTAATTGGCTCGTAGAAAAAATATTGTTCCTAACTCGTGCGGAAAGTGTCTTTCCCGCACTCGTCAGCTGCCCGAACTCCGCTTTGCGTCGTTCGGGCATCGGCAGACAGCGTGAGGGAAAGTATCAATTTCCACACACACACATCTTTCTCGCACGTCGCCCATAGCAGCGTAAAAAAAAGTTACTGGTTGCCATAGGAGACGTGAAAAAAGTCTTTCGCGCACGCCGTCACCACAGGGGTAGCAGAAAAGAACTGTGAAGCATAATCATTTATAAAATCGTTAAAGTCGGTTAAAGATGTCCCATATTACTGTCCGGTGGACTTTCATACGGTTATAGAAAAAACGTTGTTCCTAATTCTTGCGCAAAGTGTCTTTCAAGCCTTGACTGCTGCGAAAGTGTTACTTTGCGCACTTGTTAGGAAAATAACAATTTTTTTATCATAATTAGTTACTATTCAATTAGGTTTTTTTAAAGGCGTTTTGCAGGTTTTCTCTTAAACAATAAAACCTTGCTGGCATCCCCAAAATATTAAATTGTATCGCTTTTAAATTAACATTTATTAATTATACCCGTTGGGTAATACCAGGTGTTTTTCCATATCAAGGATGAAACGCCACGGATTAATTATCGGCCCTTTGCCCCCTTTATTAGCGACCTAAGGAACAACAAAATAGATAGATCTTTTTCGAGAGTTGGGTCACCGGCCGGGCCATGGGAGAGCTACTCCCATGGCAAGATGGAAAGCGGCTCTATAAATCTATAACTCAACCTAGAAAAAAGAAAAGTCTTTCCTTTCACGCCAAACTAGTCAGGTGACATCAATGACATATTGACATCACCACAAGCCACAAGCATGCTCGATATCGATACCAGGGACCCTAGACTCTAGGACAGTCCAATCCCTTCGGTTTATGTACCTTCTTCGTGACATTAGTGTTCTGGTTAGACATGTCTGACCAGAAGCTTCAGACAGAAGTTTGGTTATATCCATCTCCTAGCGCTCTAGCTAGGAGATGGATATAAGTTCGATATTGGAATTGGATTGGAAATAACAAATAATAAAAATAATGATAGTGACAACTGTTTTGCAAAAATTTGACGTAAGACGTCATAATGTCACCGAAATGTCACTTCCGGCGGATAACGTCACCAGGTTTCCACTGCTAAAAAGGGGGGCCCAAAACTGTAAAACAGTCTCCAGATTAGCTCGAAGAGAAAAACACATTATGAGAATTGACTATTGACCAATCCAAAATTACGTCATTTGACATGCATTCCCGCCAATGCAATATGGCGGACCAACTTATTTAAATGTCAGAGGGAACAAAAAAACTTGATCTTGATCATCATGTTTCATGATAGATAGAGTTAAATTTATTGTATATTCCTAAGTTGTCTCTTTTAGGCAAAAGCTTCAAGGCCGAATTTGTAGTTTTGTAACTGAAGTGCTGAAAAAAGTCTTAAAACATCAAAACAAATATGCACTTCAAAATTAATGAATTAGTTGCGATGTTGCCATTCTTATTATTTTTTTATTATTTAATTTATTTATGTGCGATTATAAGTTATATAAAGGTAAAGATGATGTTAATAAAATGCGAAAAACAACAGAATAATATTGTTTTAATGAAGATATCTTAATTAAAAAACTAAAAAACAAACGGCCTTGAATTGTCAATTCTTAATCACTATTTCAGTATAAACACAGAAAATTCGGTTTGACTACACTGTTTGTAGGCCCCTCATAAAAGTTTATCAAAATTCGCTGTTCTGGAATGGTCAGTAACCTTATAGCCATTTAGGTCATTGCATCAAATTAGTTCATTGCATTTTTTTTAGTGCACTGTACGTGCGATTTCCAGGGAAAGAAGAAAACAGCGAATGGTGCCGAGGTGTCATTTGTAAATTGTAATTTCAAAGGTTATTTTTTTTTTATCTTTCTGCACAAGGCCAGCAGAGACCGAGGGTTACACTCTAGAGTTCACATAAATCACAATAAAATAATTTTCTGAATAGTAATGATACACAGATTATATGTATGAAACTTTATTGTACTTACGAAAGGTTTTGTTTTGACTTGGGTTAAAACATCACACTCATTAAGTAGTCTTCATGATTTTTATAGCTAAAACTTTATAAAATAATTTGTGCGTATTTCGTATTATGTAGGTACGTTGTTTCCGTTTGTTTCCATATTTTCCAAATACTAATTAATTATGTGCCAATGGTCGACAAAAACTATATACCTATCCGTGGTGACACCCATTTTGTGCCGTCAACTTCCATGTTGGGTTTGAAATGAACTGGACTCGGCGTGACCTCTCAGGTCAATTATTTTTGCACTCAGTCCGCATTTTTCCAGTTCGAGTGGTCCAGTCAAACATACGGTACGACTCCGAAAACAATGCTCTTTGAATTTCCCAGTGAAAGATGAAATGTGGACCAAGTGCGCCCTGAGTACAGCCAGTGAAAAGTGCCACTAGAGCTTCCACCCTACTGGATGGCCGCCACTGCTTTGACAATTGATAAACACTACTGACAACCGTGATTCCAAAATTACAGGCTCTTGACTGGATGTTCGCTTGCAAGACCGCACTACGTTTACGTCATTTTCGGCCCATGTTATATGGTAGCGACTTCTGTACTGTCTAGAGTCTTTGGCTCGATCGATACCTGCATCCTGCATTACCTGCCGACTGCCGAAATGAATTCCTGACTCTGTCCTTCATTTAACCTTTGTTGGTATTGTCCGGCATTTGGATTGTCACATTTTTGTCCAAAACCGAAAACCGGTCAGTTTTTTACTTAAAAATAGAACCGATATTTAGCATTGTGTTCCGTGATCGTTCCTGCAAACATCAGGTGCCCCATCTCCGACGTTTGTAGAATTCTTCAAGTTACAAGAAGGTACCTATCCAAGTCGTTTTTTCCTATAATTTGCAACGTTTTATTGATTCGTTCCTCACATGAGTTCTTGCATTCAAAAATGTTCAAATCATTTTATGGCCTAATATCATTTTAATTTAATAGCGTTTTCGATTGTTTGCACAGTTTTGCAGCAATTCCAGTTTCTTCAAATATTTGCCCCTGGTGCAGTTCCAATAAAACACGCATTTGCATTGCACTCAGTGGAAAACTACCTAATATAGCTCATGTCGAAAATCTTGCACTAAATGTGAAACTCGCTGCACTGGTTTTCCAGTAAAACATACTAAACAGCAAGAAAGGTACCAATTGAACCTACAAATTGCACTAGTTTTGCACTGGGGTTTCCAATCGAAAACACTATAAGTATAAACTTTATTGTTTATGCAGTAATCATTGCCTAACACTAATATTGCATAGGCTTTAAAAGATTTTAACCTGTGGTTAATATATTTTTATAAAAAAGTACAGCTCAAGGCCAGTTTAGTTCCTATAGAATTTCTGTTTATTTAAAAACTGTTGTATACCCCAAACTAATACATTTAATTATTTCTGAATTTATAGATAAATTAAAATTAAATTACATCAGTTAAACCTAAAAACTGTGTGATTCTGTTTGACAAAATTTCACAGGAAGAACCTCGGGAGGAACCAAAAACATATATTTTGCACCTATAAACCATTCACTTATTATTGCTGTCAAGTAGGCGTTGGAAATCTGACTTTGACATTTTTATCCTATCTTCTCATCATGTGCGGAAAAGAGATATGTATAAAAAAAAAGAAGGTTTCAAAGGTAACAAGATGCCAAAAATAAGTGAATATGGTATACTAGGAAAGATTTCTTGTTATTATACTGAAAACAAAAAACAACTAACAGCCTTTTCATATGACAGTTCTACAGCACTCTGAGAGTATTCCTATCCTTTGTTTTCTCAATAAGAATATAAGGATGAAAATACTCTCAGAGGAGCAATCTAGGGCAGCTGCCTGAAAATGCTGAAGGTAATATTCTAATTTCACATATACATTACTTGTAAAACCAGTTTTTAGCATTTTATTTTTTATACAGTAGTGAAACATATTTGTTAAACCAATGTTATTACAAAATTATTGAAAGTCTGGTTCAATGGTAACTCAACAGCTGCATATGATGGTAATTTTCTTTTTTAATGTTTTTCTCCTACTACTCAACCAGTTGGATAGTTCACTAAAACTTTGGTCATTCTAATAAGGATTTTTTTCTTAAGTTCAGTGTGTGCCATTCACAATTGTAATATAACTTGCAGTCAATGTCTAAATTGGGAATACATCTCACTTGGTTCAGATTGAGACTTGACATCTCCAATTTTTATCTAACATTGCTGGAAATACTCAAAAAACCCATCATAACATCATGGATTGGCCTTGCAATATTCAACATAGTTACCGGGGACGTTAAATCAGTGATTTTTTAAATTACAGTCCAGTTCATAGATTCTGCTTCTCTCTGGGTACATTCATTGTAAGTCAGAGAGAAGCAGCCAACTTTATTCTTGACAAAAGAATTAGGTTCCAAATTTGACCCACTCATTGTTTCAAAACCTCTCATTTTTAAGTATTATTTTCTATGCAGTTTATTTTGAACATTTTCTACCTGATTCATTCTGTATGAAATTAATTAGCAATAAACAACTTTATGTTTTGTCCAAAATACATCAAAATCAGTGGCTGAAAGTAATGCGGCAAATGCAAAATATAGTTCAGAGAGTCATTTCATTTTCCATTTCTTCTACTGCAGATGTAAAGTTTAAAACACTAAAGAACACAATATATAATTTTTTTATTTTGTTTTTCTTATCAATTTTTTACAGAAAAGGATGACATAATGAAAGTAAATAGACTTTTTTTCTTTCATCCTTGTCTTTTGAGATTTTATGTCCAACTAGATGACGTTTTCAAATGAACTCCCCCTACTAATATAGGCAAATACTACCAATCATCAGACTTGTTTTTGTCTTTAATTTTGAGATGATAAATGAATGTCTTTGAATTAAAGTGCAAAAGATAATTTCTTTTGGGAACATAGGACCAATTTGAAAATACTCTTTCAATTTTGAGCAGACGGAGCTGGAATGATATTCAATTTTATGGCTAGATGGTACAGAATAATACAGACGGCAACATAAGTACCTATTCTTCCGCTACGCGTCGTTCGGCCAAGTGCAGTCGCGTGCGGAAAAGGATCACTTTCCGCACTTGTTAGGAAAATAACTATTTTCTACAACCGTCAAAATATGACACGGTTTGCGCATTACTGACAATATGCAAACTGACACATATTTTCATTGTTATCTTTTTCGCACGTCGCCCATAGCAGCGTAAAAAAAAGTTACTGGTTGCCATAGGACACGTGCGACAAAGTCTTTCGCGCACGCTGCCAATACAGGGGTAGCAGAAAAGATCTGTGAAGCTTAATCATTTATAAAATCGTTAAAGATGTTCCATATTAGTGGCCATATAGCTGGTCTATATAGCTGGTCTATATAGCTGGACCGTTGTAGAAAAAATGTGGTTCCTAATTCTTGCGCGAAAGTGTTACTTTGCGCACTTGTTAGCAAAAATAACTATTCTACGCATTGTTATCCCACCCTGTTTTTGATAATTCATGTTTGTACACAAGGATTCCTCAATTTTGCCCCACAGGGAGCGGTATCTGTCATTTGTTTTTATATCATAAAGTGTAAAATTATGAACCACTAACTTTGTTTTGTAATATGAGATTTTGTAGGATGTGGGCCAGAAGCGGACAGAAGAACTTTTTGTAGATGCATTATAAAGACTAATTTTGAGACACGTAGTATCCTGTTTTTTTTTTCATTTCATGCTTCTGCAAAATTATTACACCAATGATACAGGTACCTATTGTCGTTTCTTTAAACATTTTTGAATATTCCACTTTATTGTTCTTCCTTGAAGTCACTTAAGAACATCCCCAAATGCATTTTGCCTTTTCTAGTTTACACAAACAAGTATGTTTATTTCTTGCTGCTTTAAGTTGTGGTTATCTTCAATATTCTTTTTGCCATAGTTGCCCTTGTTCAATAAGTTCCCTTTTGGAATTATATTCAAAATAGGTGTGATCTTGCCTAAATTGGTTGGGTATTTATCTATTTTTCTCTACTGGTCTATTATTCATGTTGGTTGATATTAAATACTACAGAATTTTGAGGTTTTTTGAAATTTAGAGCAAAGAGAGCATCAAATTAAATATGGGGTGTTCATTCAAAACAATCAAAAGAAAAGGATGAAGACTTTTCTGTCAAAAACTTATAGCCTTCTAGATGACTTTCTCATGAACAACCCAGAAATTTGCACATGATTAATAATATTTGTGCCAAATATTTTTAAAAAATAACATAAATAAAGAACCAGTAGGTGAATATGTAATGTGTGAACCCTGTTGGTTAGGTTAGTTCAGTTAAGTGGTAAGGTTAGTTCAGGCTAGTTCAGTTCTGTTTTTCCTTTGCTGCTTAGGTTAGTTTAGTAATCTTTTTTCTTTGAACTTGGTAAACACACGGTACCTGTCCTTTTGGGTAGCCCATTAGGGGCGCCTTTGGGTCCTGATGCAGCCACTTTCCGAGCCACTATGGGACCCGTTGGTTGCTGCCCATTCCCATTGGTTAAATTAGGTTAGTTGAATTATGTTTTTCCTTTGGTTAAATAAGTTTAGGTTAGTCCAGTTCTGCTTTTACTTTGGTTAGGTTAGTTCAGGTTGCGTTTTTTCTTTGGTCAGGTTAGTCCAGTTCTATCTGTCCTTTCAGGTGGCCCATGAGGGTTGCTAACTGTGGTATGAAAACCTATGGTGTTCCTATGACTTTGATGTCTGACAATCTTCCTCACATGAGCAAAAGGGAGATGGATAGAGAAAAACATTCAGAAAAATGAACATTCAGTAACTACTATGATGGCAAAAAATCCCTAATGGAAAATTTTGCTTCTTTTTTCGTCTTAAAATGCAAAATGCGGGACAAGTAGAGGGGCATCTCCAACGAAAATCGGTTTAGTGGCTTTAGAGATAGACAGTTTTAAAGTTCATTCAAAATTTGGGGTGTATCGTTTCAATTGATTCTCAGTTTAATTTGTTTTTGTCTCATTGTTTTGTTCTCTCTTATTTTGTAACAAAGGACGATTAATTAATTATTTTTTTAATCTCAATTTCAAGCCATATGCAGATTGAATTTAGAAGCAGATAGATGCTTGAGGGCTTCTATCTGCTCTGGGCTCAAATAGAGACAACCTGGGATAAGGATGAGATCAGTCTTATCCCGGATGAGACAGATCGAAGTCTTATTTAGTTACCTAAAATTAAAGCCTTTCAAGAGGCAAGAGGGTCACATTTACATCTTGGGTCACCTCACCACCATTAATCTAAATGCCACGTAATGTTGGGAGTTTAACTGGAAAAAGGGGGTTCTAGGAATTGGTTAAATAATAACGCTTTTTCTCATGCCGAACTCTAGTTAGTCTCTATTGGTCTTTTGTTATACCGGGAGTCCAGCAGAACCCTGGACATAGGAGATTAACATGGGAAATCGGTTTTTATTTTTTTGCGCCTGTACGGTTGATTTGACTGAAAAACTTTTAAGAATAAAGTTGTAGAGCTTATGGTCAGCTATCATCCTGTAATTTTTTCAATACTTCAGTTTTGGCTGTTTTTTGGAAAAACGCCTCGAAAAGTGCAAGAATTTGAATTTGGCGCGTCACCCTCTCCATGCATGTGCAGTGTCGCCAAAATATTTTCACTGCATAATCACGTTAATTACTACACGATAGTCCCTCAAAATAAATAAGAAAGGAAAATCGGCTCTGACTCGACATAAGAAATTATTGTGTTGGCGACACTGCACATGCATGGCAGGGGTGACGCGCCAAATTCAAATTTTTTCACTTTTCGAGGCGTTTTTCCAAAAAACGGCCAAAACTGGGGTATTGAAAAAATTACAGGATGATAGCTCTACAACTTTACCCTTAAAAGTTTTTCAACCAATTCAACAGTAAAGGCGCAAAAAAAATAAAAACCTATTTCCCATGTTAAGCTCCTAACCCCAGGGTTGTGCTGGACACCCGGTATCCGTCTCACCTTAACCTACTGCTTGATGTTATTGTTATCATATTTATAGTGGAAAGATTGTATTATAAACAAGTGCATGTTACGTTTACAGGGTGTTCTGTCGGCATGAACTTTATGAATTTACGTTTAATTACTTCCTTATACAAAACCTCACACCTTATCTAAAAAAAAGAAAAAAAAAGTTGATTATATCTATTTATTCCTATTATACCTATTTATTCCTTAGATTCATAAAATATCTTAACTCTGTTCTTATGTACCTCTACTAATTTATTATCTATACATATTATAACATTTGGATGTTTATCTTCAAGCACTACATAATATCTTCCATTAAAAATGGCAGCTCTTTTACAGCCTGCGTTGTTCCTAAGTAAAATCTTATACCCAGTCTTATAAGCTATAAATTGAAATTTCTTATCAAATTCAGTTTTCCTTTTTTCTTTTGATTTTATCAGATTTTCTCAGATTTTGTCGTACCATCTGTGGTAACTTCAAAAAGTGCATGGAAGAAAAGCAAACTATCGTACCATTACAAAAAGGCTCAAAGAAGGTTTTTTGAGAGGCTATTGTCAAACTGATTCCATCGAAGATCTAGAAAGATTTTATCAGCAGCGAGAACAATATGAACAATTCAATTTTACACTCACTGTTTCATATGGTGGAGGATCAATTATGGTCTGGGGTGGGATATGTGTAGAGACACGAACAGTGTTGATGGAAATTGAGAAAACCTTAAATGCAGATCAATACATACAAAATATTCTGCAAGAGTATGTCATACCTTTCGCAACAAAGAGCGCGCCCTCACATGGCTCATTGTGTGTCCAATTTTTTAAATACCAACAAGTCTGTTTCCCATATTTTATTCCTAATAAACATGCAGTTCTCAATAAGAGCAAGTGGGAGTTGGGCTGGTTGAGACTTGGGACAATTTGCCCCAGCAGATGATTGATGAGTTAACAAAAGTATAAGACTCATGCATGCTGTGATAAGACACAGCACTCATGCGTGTCTTATCACAGCACGTGGGGGCCACGAGGGAGATTAAAGAAAAAAATTGCGCAAATTTAGTAAATAAAAAAAGATTAATCTTGATAATAAAAAAAGAAATATTCAGAACAGATTCATAAAGTATTTTCAATAACTGCCAGTTGATCATTCTTCAATGTGTCTCAAAAAAAAAAAATATGTAACTTTTTGTCCTCAAACATCCTGTTACAAGAAGTATTTAAAAAAAAATTAATATCACACATTCTTCAAAGATTAAGCTGAAATTGGGAGATGGGTTTCAAAGAAAATTAAAGTTAAACTCATATATAAAAATAATTAAAAGCATCATTGCTGTTAACGTGAGCTAACTAGTCAGGAAGGTTTGCGCAATTTTTGAACGGCTTTCTGATGGTTCCTGACTGATTTGACTTCAGGCCATCAGTGGTACACGTTTCTTTAAAATGCCAGGCAGTCTTTCAATTCCAGTTAAAAATTCAAATCTAAACCACCAAAACAAAAGCTGCTTCAGGCTACATCCTGGTGGTTTCTGTTATCATATTTAAAATGTGTTTACTTTCCTCATCCTCGCACGAATTATATAACTTATCATTATATTCGAGCAATTTACAACAAACGAGACGATTCTTATGTCACTTTTTATCTGTTGTCTGCGAAAATATTTCCTTGTGATTTTTTTTGGAAGAACAATGTTTTATTTACACAAACATTTTACATCATTTATAACCGATAGAATCGTTATACATTTTTAGCTTTAGGTATTTTCTTGTTATAAGTAGTATGTCGTGGATCATTACAAGGTGACTTCGAGTGATTCTATTGAAGAGGTGCAAAACCAAGCGTCCCGGAACTGTCTACGAAATTTTGACATTGTCACGTTAAATGCAAAAAGATAGCATTGTGTTTACGAATAGATGATAACATAAGTAATTCACCCTAATTTACGTGATCTCATAATAATTATTATTTGCATAGAGTCGACGTAAGTATATCGCTTATCTTTACAACTTTTCTTTAAAAAATTTAGAATTATGCACGCATTCGTTATCGCGGTTCTTTGATGCGATAATTCTCCTCAGACAAGTAGAAACTTAGTAGTTTAAGTTACAGTATTTGTTGTAAAATCATTAGTTGCAGATCTTTGAGAGTTTTAGAAGTAGAAGCTGCATTACTATTCTCAACAAAGTAAGTAGCTGGTTCATTTACTCAGTTAAACTCAGTAACTTCTGCAAAAAAGATGAAATACTGTTAGTCACCTTGCTGTTTTAATAATTCATTACTCACTCTAGCAATAAAAACAATCGAACGATTCGGGTGCTTACTGAAGCCAATAATTACCTTGAAGGTTTTACCATAATATAAATACTAATTATTTGCACCATAAAAAAAATTAAGTTAACAAATGTTTACGTGTAATTTGTCCTGTTATTTGCTTACTTCCTTGTAAGGGTAACAGTATCCAGGTTTAAATGGTATCACCAGCAATGTATTAAGTCAATGTGAAGGTTTTAAGCGTAATAAAAGTGAGACATGTGATTATGCCATAATTTGCTATGCGATGCCTGTTACGTAACGTGATTTATTTTGTTAGTAGGTACAATAGCAATGTAAACTTGCTTGTAAACATTTTATCATATTTAATGAATTCTCTCGCCTACGCTCAACGAACGTCCATAAGAGAGTAAGTAGACGATAAACAATGCTGATATTATACAGGGTTTGGTTGGGCATTCAATGCATTATGCAAACCATTACAACAATATCATACCAAATATCTTCTGACCAAGCCCATAAATCCTTATTTTTGTCTTTCTGTTGTAACTCTTGACTGTCGAAGTCACCTTATTAAGGTTTCCCTAAATATATTTTTGCAGGAGAGCGAAATGTGCCTTGTATATATAAAAATTCCATTACGTAACACAAAACAACTGATGCTTGCCATTCTATTTCGGCAAGTGTGTTTATTTATAAATCATCATACTTTTTCCCGCTGATGCTGTGACGTCCCGCAAGCGGCGTTTCGCACTCTCTAATAGACACATAAAAAAGTGTCGTACATCCTAATTTTAAACCCACCCGAAGGCACAAGCCCAAAAGTACCCGATGCAGGAAGCAAAAACCTAAATGGTGGGGATTTTTAACATTCTAGGTAGGCACCGCAAGGTAATCGCAAGTTTAGACGGTTCGGTAATCCAAAGTTTGGTGCAATTTGAAGGACGCTGCCTTAGAAAACGACCACGACACACTCGTTATACTGTCAGAACCATGGTGTGGACCACTGTCAACGATCGTGTCGTCAATGTGCACCCGGAGGTTTGGACTCATCACCTTCGTAGTTGCTGTTTTTTTTTGTTTCCCCTTGACCTTTTTTTTTGTATTGAGAAGTTACACCAACACATCCTCAGTTGCTTTATTTGTTTCTACATTTTTATGCTTATTTATCTTATTCATTGCCCTCTTAGAGTTATGATCTTCTGCTTATTTTTTTTTCCTTCGTTAACAAACGCTTTTAAACCAAAATACAATAATGTTCTTTGGATTTGCTCCAGATGAGTGCCAACGTGCTACCCTTCCAACTCCAGGCCGCCGAGTCCAACACTCAGTTGGAACACCTGTGTGCTTTGGACATCAACTCTAGGGCTTCCTATGTGAGACTCAGCGGTATTATCTGCACCATTGGTAAGTGGTGTTTTTTAATTAATTAATAGCGATATTCCGCGTCTTTTTCTAAAAAATAAAGATATGCGTTTGAAAGAAATCTGTCATGTTTTGGTAACAACTTGTATAGCCATGTCGCGCTGTCTAGTAATCAAAGGTGTCGGTATAAAAAACCTGAACACACTTTGATGGGTATGTTAGACGATCGATATAATACGGGATAGTCTTTTTAACTTAAAGCAGCTAGATTCTGGAGACTGGGTAACGAAATTTGTTCCAACGGTGGCGTGTATTGTACAGAAGTGTCTATTTTATGAAAATATTTTTTCATTTGTAGGGTGGCCCAGAAAAGTGTGACTTCATATAATGTAATATTTTTAATTAGGACCCCTATATTTTTTACTGGATTTTGATAGATCTTATAAAGCTTTTATGTATTCTTGAAAATGTGACATTATTGCTGGCACTTGTTGGCATACCCTGTGTCTCCCATTCAGGTTTTTTCAGCACCTAGCCTTGCGATGTTTCAATACATCTCCCTTTTGCTCATGTCAAAAGGATTGGCAAAGAACGTCGAAGTCAAATTTCCAAGGCTAATGAGATGTCCAAATTTTGTGATTAGATAATACATGATACCCCATACGAGGTACCTGCTTTCAGTTTATTAATGAATTTCTCTTAAAATTAATGTTTTCGGGACCAGTACAAGCTCTAAGTAAAAAAAATACAGTGTTCTATTTAAACATATTACATTATATGACGTCACACATTTCTGGACCACCCAGCATATGTAAAAATAATTTCCTGTATAATATAGAAACCAAAAACTTAGTCTTTTATTATACTAGTACTCGATATATCTTGTTATCTCAAGTTAAAAGGACCACCCTGTATAAATAATTTTTAACTGCCAAAACTAACTGATTACTGACACCATCACCGAACCTGACACTGATCAGGACCTAACACACTTTTGTTTTAGGGCCCGCTTCAAAGGACCCTGCCGTTTTGGAACAGATGATGGAAGTGGGTATGAACGTGGCCCGTTTGAATTTCTCTCACGGGTCCCACGAGTACCATGCAGAAACCATAAAAAATATTAGGCTGGCTGTTGCGAACTACAGTAAGAAAATTGGGATGCCCTATCCCTTGGCCATCGCCTTGGACACAAAAGGACCAGAGATCAGGACTGGATTATTAGAAGGGGTGAGAGCATTTTTTCCCTAAAGAAAATTACTTTTTCCATCACCCCCTATGAAACCAAACATAGCAATTGGAGACAGCGGCCCCTAAAATTTACATTCAAAATACACGTCGTTCATTAGAGACTGAATCTATTTGCGTTAGCAAAAACCATTTCCTTAGCAACGTTTGTGCACAGCCAAATATCAACGCAGCGTTTGTGATTTGTCACTTGTCAGCGCAAGATGGCCGACCCTCTTGGCTAGGACTCTTATTCCATAGGAAAGAGTGAAAGTGAAAGTGAGAATTTCTGGCCAATGGAATTCGTCAACAGAATTTTTTTGACCAATCAAGGTTGTTAAAATTCTCACTTTCACTTTCACTCTTTCCTATAGAATAAGCGTCCAGGCTCTATCATGATTAGGTCACACGTCAAACGGACGAGGTGTCAATATGTTATGCAACGTTGTCAAACGTTTATTATTTTCTTTAACAATGGGTTTATTTTTTCCCTAAGGAAAAATGCTTTTTCCCCCACCCCTTACGAAAGCAAACATAGCATTCGGAGATAGTTGCCCCGAAAATGTATGCTAGCACACAGTCGTGCATTAGGAATTCGTCAACATGATCGTTGAATAATGGATTTTCGTTAGCAAAAACCTATTCCTTCAGCAAGTATAGGTATTGTGTTTTCAACCCCTCCTTGTGCAGTCCAATGTCAACAATGTAAAACATAGGGAATGTTCACTATGTTATAGAAGTATATGCAACTTAATAATCAAGAACTTGTTTTACAAATTAGGAAAACCACGTTGATTTAATGGAACTGTTAATCGCTCCTTCTGTCATTTTCGTTAGCGTCACTCCTCAGCGCTCGTCGGTGTTGCCACTTCTTTCCCTTCCGTGTCAACCTTCTGAAGCGGGTGGGTACACTTTGAATCCGCTAAAGGGTTTTCCCTCAGTGCCCAACCCGCCAGTTGCAAACGGTTCTGTTGACTAGTGCCAGTTGAGCCAGAAACTGGTTTATTGGTTCAGCCAAGTGAAGTGCTTCACTTGGCGGCTTAAATTATGCCACACAAAACGCTCAGTAGTCATATCAAGTCACACCCAGGACAAGTTGCTATATTGCAAATGATTGCCGAGCGTTTCGTGTGGCATAATACGAACCAAGTGAAGCAATGGTCAATTAGTTTCTGCTCAACGGTGGTCAACAGAACCGTTCTCAATCAAGGGAGTCCTGTGGCGGATTCGTTTGTCCCAGATGGTTGGCAGCGAAGAAAAAGTAGCAGCGCCGACTAGCTGTTGAGGAGTGAAGCTAGCGACCAATGATCGAGAATTAACTATTCGATTAAGTTAACGTGGTTTTCCTAATTTGTAAAACAAATTCTTAATTATTAAGTTTAGAATGTAGTTTTTGATACATTTCAACTAAACTCCTTATTTGCTCGCCGCAAAGTAACGAGCTCGTACCGATATTATATTTGGAGCAACTCTGCTGTTTTGCAGTTTTTCTGGCAGTTTGACGTCACTTGCCACCTTATATCAAGTAATTAGGAATCGTGATGCGCCAATTGATGTGCTCAATCTGACAATAAATTTGTCGTCGGATACCTTAAAAATGGCGGACTTCTGGCTTATAAATGGGACCATTTTTTGGGAATATCAGCATTTGTTTTTTCTGTCTATATCTCTTAGGTCATTGGCCACCTTGGTAATCCCGACAACGAGTGCGAACGTCTTTGTTATATAACCTCGTGCTCGTGCTGACTCTAGTTACCAGTGCTCCTTTCTTCTTGTGTTCATCGTATCGAGAGCGTTTTGTCACGGCCAATTTAACAATTAAGATTCTTCATACTTACAATCCATTCAGTTATTTCTGTAGTCAAGTAGGCGTTGGAAATCTGACATATTTCACCCGGTATAACATGATTGACACTGACAGTAATTAATAATCAGCTTGAGGTTAAGGTTATTGCTTACTGTTTTGCTCACGTAGTTACCAGATGGCTTTATTCGTTCAAACTTTTAATACTATTGATTAATGATCCCTAATCTAGAATCTAGTAAAAAACGGGCCGGGGCTCTGCATTACCAAAAATATATTTTATTAATGCATTTAAAAATTGATCTTTTACAACGATAATATTTGAGGTTAATAAGTTTATAGTGTGAATGTGGTTATGATGATATGTATAAGAAGTTTGCTTTTTGGACTAAAATAAAGGCGGAATACAGTTAGGGAAGAACAGGAAAAATGATATGTCTTTGTCAGCGGCAATTGAAAGCAAGTAGAGTTAATGCTTCCCTAAGAATATTGGAATTTTTAGCCAAGGTCATAGTTGGAGATTCTCTTCTAAATTGGAGGTAGCATTTTTTAGTGCAAATTCGTATTTTCGCGATAATTACCTTGGGCATTTTTTCTGAAGAAATAGTTTTTTAATAACAAATTAGCTTACAAAATGCACGCTTAAGTGTACAAAAAATTCGGCAACAGCGAAATTTTAATAGCGCATCTTGACAAATTTATCTTGGCGACAAGTAAACAAACAATCGCTGTCGATCTTATACTGGTGAAATTCCATGGCATGGGTTGATGCCAAAAATAACTGAATGGATTGTAGTGCGGATTTCACCAGAACGAAACATTCGGTTTCTGCATTAAGCGGAGTTAAGAAAACAGACTGCCACTTCCTGGCCAGTTAAAAGCGTCAAACGAAGTAAAGATTGACAAATGATCTCAATCTCATTACTTTCAGAAATACTTGTTGTTGCTTGTTGCGAAATGGATTCAAGACTCAATTTGGAAAAATAATTGTCTTGATAAGATTATGTGTGGATGTCTTATGTTAGTAAAAACAACTTGACGGTTACTGAGTTTAATTTTTGCCTAAACTTAGTTTAATTAAACTGTGTTTCGTTTGTTTCTGATGAAAACCACTCTTAATAATTGAGAATTCGTTTACACTTTAGGAAAAGCACATTGATTATATCGAACAGTTAATTCTCGATCCTTTTGTCCTTGTTCGCTGGCTTCAGGGCGACGTCACATACGGCGGAATTTTGTTAAAAGCGGAACGGAGCGTAATTTGACAGTTGAATTTAAACCAATCAGATAAAAGCATTGTATATGAATCCCAAGTAAATCAATGAATGGATAGTTCGGTCCCTCTCTGCCAGAGGGCCATGGGGGACCCTGTCAATCCTGTCAACTTCATGGGGGACCATAAACTTGGCAACAGTGGAAATGTCACGGCAAAAGTAAAAATAACCACAGATGTATACTCTATACAAATAAAAACAAAATTTCTACTTCTCTACTGCATTGGGTGAACAAGGATGGATATATTCTACAAATATAAAGTCATTATAAAAACTAGTAATTTTGCAGACGTAGAGAAAAAGATATGCCATTTCGTTTGTCATTATTATTTATTAAAGTTTGGTTATGTAGTGTAGCTATAAGTATTTGTGATATTATATTATTTTACTTCCTTTTTTTTGCAAATGTCGGCCACAAAGAACCATGAGAAAGGGTGACCTTTATTACGTACTGTCGCCCCATCCATTTAAGTTATCCTATAACCAGAGCCCAGAGCCGTAGTTACAATGGGGCAGCCAGGGAACCCAGGCTTCAGAGCCCAGCATGAAGGACCTCAATGGATTGTGAATATTGTGATTGTGTAGTGAATGCGATACACTCCTTGGTACCGGAG
The DNA here is from genome assembly GCA_951812265.1 of Taphrorychus bicolor. Taxonomy (NCBI): domain Eukaryota; kingdom Metazoa; phylum Arthropoda; class Insecta; order Coleoptera; family Curculionidae; genus Taphrorychus; species Taphrorychus bicolor. Next base: position 41,883,081 of record OX638299.1, on the reverse strand, counting down.
CTATCAGTATATATCTCAGCACTACGTGTGCAATATGGGATGCTGGATATGCACCGTTATTGCTCAGCTCACAGGGCTTGCAAGTCCAAGTGCGAACCATCTGGAGAAAGGTACTACCCTTGATTAAAAACTAGCTGAAATATCCAGCTTTTTTTGCTTCAATATCCATAAGATTTAAAGATTCTCTGGGTTTTCGAGCCATTAGATTCACTCACTTCTCTGTTCACCACTGTTTTAAGTAACGGCAGCAGGCGAAGGCATTTTGGTACTTATTGAGTTATTTATCGGCTGCTTCATTAATTAGCCCAAATATCGAGCTTTTTTTGCTCCAATATCCATAAAAATGTAGAAATTATGAATTGTAAATAAAAAAAACTGTGACGTACCATGATAAATACGACTGCAGGCAAAGGAAGCAAGGAGCATTTCGGAGATCTTTGTCTAGCTGACGTGAAGTCACTATTACGTAAATTACAATTGCAACAACGCCGGAAATTAAACGGCCTTGAAATATTTGTCTAAAATGATGATGTCACTAGGCTCCAGTGACATCTAGTGAACACCATCATAAGTGCCATTGACTTACTATTAGATTTAAATACAATGATAAAAGCTAAAATAGGTATTGACATGTGTAATGACGTTATTGACATTTCTGGTCCGTTCCGTTCCGCTGTATGTGATGGCAGCCTCTCTCCTCAGCGCTCGTCGGTGTTGCCACTTCTTTTCCTCTCGTGTCATTGATTCTTGACCAACTTCACTCCGCTGCGGCTCGTTGGCGTTGCCACTTCTTTCTTCTCCGTGCCAACCTTCTGGGACGAATAGGGAGATATAAACACAATACCTTGTACATTGCAATTTTTTCGCACTCCGAAAATTGAGCGCCCTTTGGAAAGTGAAACCGCTAGACCCACGTACTTCTGTGCGTTTCACGCCAAAGCACTTGTTTTATGATTCGTGACATCCAAAGTTGCCCATACTTCCACGGGTTACTTCAATTACTCGACGCAAAAATATGACGGAAAAAAGTTCGATACGGAAGTAGGGGGTGTTTATTTGAAAACGTCATCTAGTCGGCTGTAAAATGTCAAAAGAAAAGGATTATAGAACAAAAGTCTATTTACTTTGATGAACACGGGGTATATGATTTTCACCAAGTACCTGTCGAGATTTGGCAACAACCCAGGCACAGGCGCGTGGAGAATCGGATCCATGCCCCCACGAATATCCAATATGTTATAGATGTACTTGGTCCATCTTGAATCCGCCACAAGTCACACGTCAAAAGGACGGGCTGTCAATATGTTATGCAAAATTGGCAAACGTTTATTATTTTCGGTTATCGTTTACGGTTTATTTGGTTTTTATCGTTTGTAATGTTCAACAAAATGAATGCAATATTATTTCTCAAAGATAATGTTCCATAGGCATAGTTCTAACTCGAATAATGGCCGCCTTTGTCATAATTTATCCAAAGTTGTCTCTTCGGACAATCGCGCGATAAAGAACCACTTTTCGCACTTGGTAGGGTAAATAGGAAAGTATTTCCACAAAATTTACTTTTGATATTTTTTTATTATTCAAATACTCGATTATCATTCCAACTTTGTTAATATTGAAACAGTAAACTTAAGATGGCAGTGTGCAGACTGCTTCTTTCGTTTTTTTGTACATATTCATGGTAGGAGTTTGGAAAACAATTGGTAATAACCGTGGTTAAGAGAAATTTTTGGAAATTAGCTCTCTAAATCCACCAATAGGGAGTGTTTCACTACCACTCTTATAAAAAATTTCGTATAATTCGCAAAATTTTCATAGAAAAGGTATAATGAAAATACCATAATGTAATCTTCCATTTTCTACGAACGATCTTACCATTAACTTTTCTCCTTATTTTTTTCTAAGCTAAACTTTGCTGGAATAAAAACCGAATATCTCGCAAGAATTTGGGATACTAAAGATTCATTGTAAAGAGCATGTTTTAAACTACTGTGGCTTGGTTGGCTGAAAAAAATTAATGTAACAACAAATAAAAAGTCCTACGATGAGATTTTCTAAGAGATATACTCTGTTCAGCGAGGGTTCAATATTACGTCATAAATTGTAACGTCATACAAAAAAACACCTCTGTCTGTGATAAAATGTCAGTTGAATAAAATGTCAAGTTATGTTTGTAGACACGGGCAGGGTATCAATTTAGCCTTTTGTGCAAATATTCCAAAGTTTTCTCATTTCGGGTATTAATTCAGAAGGAATATCCGCAGGACCTTTACCATAGACACCTGCTATGATTCACCCGGCCATGGATGTAGATCATAAGATATGGACAAAATCGGCCCAAGATATTCTGAGTATTTTTGTGTGCTTATTATATCTAGTAGTGCTCACAACTTGCGTTGTAAAACCAATAAGCAGAAACACTTCTCGGCGGATCGCCACACATATTTTTCCTTTTTTCGTTCGAATGAGGCCCTCTTCTCGAACCCTTTTCTGCAGAATTGTTCAATACGTGTCCGAATGAATTCATTGTTTTGATAAAAAAAACTGTTAGGCATTTATTGTATATTCAACTCTTGAAAATTTTCTTAGAATTTAATTAATGCAATATGTGATAATAAGCCATGCAACATAAATAATTTAAATTGAGTACATAGTCTATGCGTGGGCAATTTTTTTAAGACACCTAACCGCGGTTTTGCTGTTATCTGTGTCGCATGCATGCATCGTTCTTCCACATTTTTTCTTTAGTTGATTCCGTCAAACACCTCGCTAATTTTGATTAAAGTTTTATTCATTTCCACAGAAGCGGATCTAGCCTTTAGGTGACACCAGGGAAAGATATTTTTGTGGACCAGTAGGTGGTTGTTCAGGAGCAGGGGCTTCTTTTCAACAATTGATAGTTCCTTCGGGACGTATGTTGATGGAATTTCTTTCGCCGCTTCGTCAATTGTAACTCCTTGTTTCTCCTCTATTTTGGATATTTTCTCCGGTTTTTCTTCACACAGTGGCTTCTTCTACATGATCCCTTAAAAGCGGTTCTTTCGTTTCTATATTTAGTTCTACAAAAGCTGGACGCGGATTTCAAAGTTTTGACGACATTTTGACATTAAGCGTCAAACTGATTTTAGCTGGTGGTTTTATTATTAATAAGAACTAATAATACGCCTGTTTTTTTCTGATCTTTTTCTAATGAAATGAGGTGAGCAATGTGACGTCATATTGAACCCTCGCTGAACAGAGTATATGTAAGTTTTTTGTTTATATTTTTATAGTTGCTTACGTGTACATATACTCTGTTCAGCGAGGGTTCAATATTACGTCATAAATTGTGACGTCATTCAAAAAAACACGTCTGTCTCTGATAAAATGTCAGTTAAACAAAATGTCAAGTTGACACGGGGCATGTAACAGTTTAGCCTTTTGTGCAAACATTCCAAAGTTTTCCCATTTCGGGTATTACTTCAGAAGGAATATCCTCGGCAGCTTTACCATAGACACCTGCTATGATTCACCCGGCCATGGATGTAGATCATGAGATATGGTCAAAATTGGCCCAAGATATTCGAGTATTTTTGTGTGCTTACTATACCTAGTAGTGCTCACAACTTGCGTTGTAAAACCAATAAGCAGAAACACTTGTCGTCGGGTCGCCAAACATATTTTTTCGTTCGAATGAACCCTTTTCTGCGGAATAGTTCAATACGTGTCCGCATGAATTCATTCATTTGCTAAAAAAACTGTTAGGCGTTTATTGTATATTCAATTCTTGAAATTTTTCTTACAATTTAATTAATGCAACGTGTGATAATAAAACATGCAACATAATTAACTTAAATTGAGTACATAATCTAACTAAGTGTGGGCAATTTTTTTAAGACACCTAGTTTTGCTTTTATCTGTGTCGCAGCACCGTTCTTCCACATTTTTTCTTTAGTTGATTAAGCTACCTGCTACTTTTGATTAATGTTATATTCATTTCCACAGAAGCGGATCTCGCCTTTAGGTCACACCAGGGGAAGATATTTTTGTGGACCAGTAGGTGGTTGTTCAGGAATAGGGGCTTCTTTTCAACAATTCATAGTTCCTTCGGGACGTATGTTGATGGAATTTCTTCCGCCGCTTCATCGAATGTAACTCCTTGTTTCTCGACTATCTTGGAAATTTTCTCCGGTTTTTCTTCACACAGTGTACTTTTTCTACATGATCCCTTAAAAGCGATTCTTTCGTTTCTATATTTAGTTCTACAAAAGCTGGACTCGGATTTTGACGACATTTTGACATTAAGCGTCAAACTGACTTTAGCTGGTGGTTTTATTATTAATAAGAACTAATAATACGCCTGTTTTTTTGCGATCTTTTTCTAATGAAATGAGATGATGAATGTGACGTCATATTGAACTCTCGCTGAACAGAGTTTACTTAATGCAGATCATTGAAACTATTTATTTTTTCGTTCAGGGTGGATCCGCCGAAATCGAACTGAAGAAAGGAGAAACCATTAAGCTCACCACCGACAAGGCCTACGCCGAAAAAGGAAACAAAGAAACCGTGTACGTTGATTACGACAACATCCAGAAGGTAGTCAAAGTGGGTAACAGGATCTACGTGGACGACGGACTCATTTCGTTGGTAGTCAACCAGATCCAGGGATCTTTCTTGACATGCACTATTGAAAATGGTGGCATGCTCGGCAGCCGTAAAGGTGAGTTTAATCTGTGGGTGGAAGAATGTCAACTTTGACGATAAGACAAGACGCTATTCTTTAGAGACTCTTCGCGCAGTTTTGAGTGATTCTGTTTAATCCGATTTTATTTTAAATGTCTTGTTTTTCTTTTCTTTACCTGCCTTCCCTTTCTTTTCTTTCCATTCTTTTCGTAATTCGGAATTTTTTCAAATTTTTACCCTTATCTTTCCTTTCTTTTTCCTTCCTTGCTTTGCTTTTCTAATTCGAAAAATTCTCTCCTTTCTTTTTCCTTCCTTTTCTTTCGTAATTTGGAATGTTTACCTTTACTTATACTTTTAGTATAAATGTTCTTCTCTTTCTAGGTGTTAACTTGCCCGGTGTTCCCGTGGATTTGCCTGCCGTCTCCGAAAAAGATAAGTCCGACCTGCAGTTCGGCGTCGAACAAGGCGTCGATATGGTGTTCGCGTCGTTCATCAGGAACGGGGCCGCTCTTACCGAGATCAGGGGAATTTTAGGGGAACAGGGAAAGAACCAACTCATCATCTCAAAGGTGGAAAACCAGCAGGGTATGCAACACATCGACGAAATCATCGAGGCCTCTGACGGCATTATGGTGGCCCGTGGCGACTTGGGTATCGAGATTCCTACCGAGAAAGTATTCTTGGCACAGAAACAGATTATTGCCAGGTGCAACAAGGCTGGCAAACCTGTTATTTGCGCCACACAGATGTTAGAGTCTATGGTAAGTCGATTTAATAACATCAAGGAAGTCTCCATAATGTTACAATCTGCTTGCGTTCGTCGATTAAGTGAGTCTCGCAATTCACACACCCAACTTTACTTATTATATGAGTGATTACTTAAGAGACTAAAGAGCTCTTAAAACTTAAATACGGGAACAATTTTCAATATAGGGGTTTTTAAAGGGGTCGTGGGTTATCAAATTTGAGTAGTCAAAATAAGGAACAAACCCTCTCCTTCACCATTTTATCCATAAATTGTTTTAACACCAGGGGCCGTAATTTCGAGTCCGCTCGACCAATGTCGCATGCGATATATGTCGATTTTCACCGGGTTCGATAGAGATTGGTATCTTCGAAAGTTTTCATGCGAGATTTATCGCACGTTAAACATCAAGCACTAGTTGACCACTCGAGATCTAAAGTCGCATGCGATATAAGCGCAAGAGCTACAGCGCATTATTCGATCCCGTGAAACCTTCTATTTCTTTCTATGATCCTAACCTAACCTAATCTTTAAACAATAACAGTCAAGATTTATTTCTAAACAGTTTATATTTTTGCAAATGTTAAATTTTATAATGGCAAACTTTGATGAATTAGTCCACTTGGCAGCAATCGAAGTTGTGGAGCAAGCTAAATTAGCAGATGAACGACCGATTCGTCAAGTATACCCAAAACTAAATGCCTTTCAGTTGGATGATAACAAATTTATAAAAATGTTCAGGTCACCAAAATATTTAGTACGTGGCCCAATAAACATAGTTTCTGAATTCAATTAACTGCATTTAGCATTTCTGCCACTTTTTTCCAGTGTTTGCGGGCATCGTTTTTACTAAAACTACTACTAAATCGGCCGCTGACCAATTCGGGAATTTTATTCATTTCTTGAATGAGATAATCTTTTTGCTGGACAGGCGGATAAGAACACGTTTATTGTTGTTTAGGTATACGAACGACAACCAAAAACTGACCCTCATTTCTTGAAATATCTGAAGAGATCTTTTATTGCAGCCTAAACCCTAATAAAAGGCAAAATAAAATGCCAAGTATTTCGCAGATGTTTAGCTTTTTTTAAATTTGTCTTCGTCATTGCCTCGTCATGGGTCACTTCCTATTGGCTAGTTTGCCCAAACAAGCAACGACGTTCATGCCGGCGTTCGATATTCCAAAATCTTATCGAAGAGGGGTCGAAAATATCATCTCGCGCGATACGCCAATTCTATGCGATATTTTCATTCGACATTTTCTCACACTCGACATTAGTCGAGCGAACTCGAAAATACGGTCCCTGGGACGTGAGCCATCTGCATATTGAAAATTGCCCTCTTTTCTAATTTTTAAGAATCCTTACTTTTAACCCTACCTGCAGTTTAACTCCAGTTTTGACGTATATTACATTATAAAGGGTGACTTTTACAACTCTCAGTAAAACTTTAGTTTGAAGATAAAATACCAGTAATGACGTAGATTGCATTGTTGGTAACAATGCATTTCAAGTCATTACTGGTGTTTTATCCTCAAACTGAAGTTTTACTGATAGTTGTAAAAGTGACCCTTATCTGTCCAAATTTTTGGTTTATCTTCAAATTAAAGTTTAAACTTGTAAAAGTGGGCCTAAGTCTGTTATTTTATATATCGTTTTGTTCTGTCTTGCGCCCTTAAGGAATATTCAATCGTCTCTATATAACACTTTGTGGTAATTCTTGTGTCCATCCAACCAACTCTCTACTTACCTACTTCACACCTGCAAAGATATTCGACTGTATGATGTCATTTAGGCGTCGCGACGCAGGCAACAATAATAAGTGCAGAATGAACCATTTTTTTTTATGGAGATTTACGTTAAAAAAAGAGCCACGCTGCGCTTAACAGCTCTGCTGGATATCTGCTCACGATATAGAGTAATATCAGCACTTTTCAGTCGCTACTATTTATTATTCTCACTATTCAAAACTTCCGGCTAACTTCGAATGAACGTGCGTCCCAGGAATTCTTCATATAAAACATATAATTCACATATGTGACATATTTCATTTCGTTTCAACAACGTTTTCCTGCATTTCTTCCAACTTAACACTTAACATACGGGGTGTTCATTATAAAACTTCATCTAGCAGGCTATGAAATTTTGACAGAAAATGATGACATAACGAAATAAATGGACTTTTGTTTTTCCATCCTTTTCTTTTGACATTTCACAGCCAACTAGATGAAATTTTATAATGAACACCCCGTATTTGTTGCTACGTGCCCGATATTGTGACGTCATTGCTTAATTATGGCATGCACATTCCAGGTAAAAAAACCAAGGCCGACCCGTGCCGAATCGTCGGACGTGGCGAACGCCATTCTGGACGGAGCCGACTGTGTTATGCTTTCGGGAGAGACGGCCAAAGGCGACTATCCATTGGAATGTGTGCAGACCATGGCCAGCATTTGTAAGGAGGCCGAGGCTGCCATCTGGCATAGAAGCTTGTTCAATGACCTCGCTCTACAGGTAAGACCTAATTACTATTTTAAAAAAAGTGGGTTCACCGCTCGTACTACAAACCTCGTTAGAATATTTGGGTATCCGTAATGTAACTCGGTTTGCAACAAAACACTTTCCACCTCGAGTGTAATAAAAATTTGCTTCATACTGTAAAACGGACTGGATACCGTAATAGTTATTTACGTTGTAAGTCCGGTAAATATAGTTTTACAGTAGGAGCAAGATGTTTCCGGACGAGGCGCTAGCCGAGTCTGGAATTTCGAAACGACTACTGTAACACGGTACCGGACGTATGATGTACAACATTTTACTTCATACTTATTAAAAACAGGAAAAAAATAATTTTATGTTTTTTTTTCATTTTCATTTAACCTGTACCATTACCGGTGGATACAATAGATTTACAGAAGATGTGCCGGTATTCAATACTGTAAAATTTCTTTACGATATCCAATCCTGTAAAAAGCTATTTACCGGATTAAAATCAAGTACGTAAGAGTGTTCTAAATGATACAGTATGAAGTAATAGTTTTTTACGTTATAAGCCCGGTAAATATAGTTTTACAGTAGGAGTAAGATGTTTCCGGACGAAGCGCTAGCCGAGTCTGGAATTTTGAAACGACTACTGTAACACGTTACCGGACGTGTTACATACTTATTAAAAACAGGAAAAAAATAATTTTATGCGCGGCGAATATAATTTTGACAAATCCGCCAATTGACAAATAGTTTCATTACGGTATCCTGTACCGGTACCGGAACAGGTACCGGTACAGGTTACCATGGATACAATGGATTTATTGAAGATGTGCCGGTACCCAATACTGTAAAATTTCTTTACGATATCCAATCCTGTAAAAAGCTATTTACCGGATTAAAATCAAGTACGTAAAAGTGTTCTAAATGATACAGTATGAAGTAAAAAATTTTTACACGCACGCCTGTCAACGTTATGAAATTATGTATAAGTGTTAGTGCTTTTACGATAAGTCACTGGAAGACCGTACCTATTTCCTGCATCTAAAATTTCTTGTGATAAGGCCATTCTGATTATATACTCTGTTCAGCGAGGGTTCATATGACACATTACTCATCTCATTTCATTAGAAAAAGATCGCAAAAAAAAACAGGCGTATTATTAGTTCTTATTAATAATAAAACCACCAGCTAATGTCAGTTTGACGCTTAATGTCAAAATGTCGTCAAAATTTTGAAATCCGAGTCCAACTTTTGTAGAACTAAATAGAAACGAAAGATCCGCTTTTAAGGGATCATGTAGAAGATGCCAATGTGTGAAGAAAAAACGGAGAAAATTTCCAAGATAGTGGAGAAACAAGGAGTTACAATCGACGAAGCGTCGGAAGAAATTCCATCAACATACTGCGACGCCCTTTCTCAGGTCCGCTGATACTTAATTAATTCGTTGAGTCTCGGGCGCCACCCTTTGATATTTATAAAGCGACAAAGGGACCGCTATTGCCTACAAGGTAGCTTTTAAACAGAGGAGAAATATTCCAGGGATTTTAGATTAAAACACCAGGAGTAAGGAACAATAATAGGGTGTCTATTAAACTACGGTACAACAACATCCAAACACCTACTAGTACTACGACTGTTAGTGACTCTCTATAACTACATACGAACACATCCTAAAACTATGCAATTAATAACAGCGAGAGGGGGGGAGCAACAGTTAGTTACTTAGTAGACGAAATTCTGATGAACCAGGGAAAACGGGAGGTTTCGGTAATAAACCAGTACACTCTGTACTGGATCGGTCGGGGTCGGAAACTTCAATATTGCGTACAAGCAGTAACAACAATATGAAACGGTAACGGAGCTTTGGGACCACTGGGAACTGGGGTTTTGGGTAATAAACCAGTACACTCTGTACTGGATCGGTCGGGGTCGGAAACTTCAATATTGCGTACAAGCAGTAACAACAATATGAAACGGTAACGGAGCTTTGGGACCACTGGAAACTGGGGTTTCGGAGGAAGCGTACTTTATAATTCGGAATCGGATATAGTCGGTTTCGGTTTATTCACATCCAGCCTGGCTTTGAAGTTCGGTGCTACGGGAAGCCCAGGATGTAAAACAGGTCGGTGACGGAATCGGTAATAGGTCCCAAATCGGAGAAGCGGTACGGTGAGCGGTGTGTTAGCGATTTTCCCGGGTTACATATGAACGCACCTTGTGAGGAACAAAATGAACGCGGCCAGAATCAGCATGGCACCTGCGTCATTTGAACGTCACAAGTACTCCGGCGGAGCGCGACAACTCCAACTACACCGGGAAATCGCAAATCCACCCCTCGTGTGGCGTAAGACCCTAGCGGCCTAGCATGACGTCAGGAGCCGAAACGTGAAGCAGCAACGTCGGCCCCCTAGGTCAGATATCCGGTACTAACTCACCCAGTCCTTGACTCGATGCGACCGTCGACGACAAATCCCTCGCATTATTTTACAAGTCATTATAAATTCTGTCGGCTTGTTAAGCGCGACAAACAGGTGGCGCCATCTATGGGCGGACTCGCGGACCTACGGCCGTTTTGGCCATTGCCTTTGCTTTTATATGGGGAATTTCCGTTTTTCATTTAAATAAAAGGTGTTGTAATGAGTTGGGTGATGAAATATCAAGAAAATGTTAATTGGGACGTCATTACCTGTGAGTTAGGGAAAAACTTCGTTACATTACCCCCTCTTCTTCGTAAAGAAAAATAAGTTACTTATTTTTCTTCACAACTTAACATTTTCAAAAAAAACAATACAACCTAAAATTAATTCACAATACTAAAACTAACACTATCACTAAAACAGTATTTGGCTTCTGTCTGGTTCTGGAACTGGTTTCTCTCTAGTCTTTGCTCTTTCAGATTCCTGCAGGTATCGCTTTTTACTTAGCAGATATGGCGTCTTCTTCCTATGGTCCAGGATACAGGAACAGCGACGCGACATCACTCCAATTCTGCCACAACGGGAACAAAATAAGATGGATCGCCCTTGGCAGTGGTATCTGTCATGTCCAGAACTTCCACATCTCCAACAAGTGTCGTTGGTAATGGCGACTTTCGATGTGGATTCTTTACAGCTGGTGGCTTTCTCCTTGGTTTGCTCACGAGTGCGAGTCTGACATTCGTCTGGGAGTGGAGCATCGTTGGCTTTACGGATTGCTTTACACTGCGTCCACTTCGTGGAACGATCAATGTCTGTAGACACCCCTTCCCAAGGTTGACTGTTTCGGATTGGGTTCATTTTCCCCGCGGGTTTCTGTTGACATGTTTTATACCTTTGACAAGATGGGCAATTACGGACGTAACGGTTTATGTCTCTAAACATTCCTGGCCAATAATACCTTGAGGCTATTTTGGCGATCGTCTTTGCAACTCCCAAATGTCCGGCAGTCGGTTGGTCATGATTTTCGGTTAGTACGGTAGCGCGGGCAGACTTTGGAACACACAGTTTCCATGGATCGGTCATTTCGGGTTCGGTCGGATCTGAGTAGTCCCAGAAATGTCGGTATAAATGACCGTTTCGGATACAATAATCGGGGAAAGCAGTCGGATTATTCTCAACGGCTATCTTCTTATTTCGATACCACGAACATGGTACAAAATCAGCCAATAAAAACACTTGTTCCTTTTCTACGGTTTGGTTCGGTTCAGGATTACGGGATAGGGCATCAGCTACTTTATTCAACACTCCTTTGCGATATTTAATGTCGAAGTCGAATTGTTGAAGGTACATGCTCCATCGAGCTAGTCTACCAGACGGGCTTTTAAGGGTGTGAAGCCATTTCAAGGACTGATGGTCGGTTACCACAGTGAATCGGTACCCTTCTAAATAAGGACGCATTTTCTCTATTCCCCAAACAATCGCCAGACATTCCTTCTCAGTGACCGAAAACTTTTTCTCATTGACACTCAGGGTGCGGCTTGCATATGCGATCACGTGGTCGCCTTTGGATCCATTCTGGATCAGTGCAGCACCTAAGCCTTGATCGGAAGCATCAGTCTGCAGGATGAAGGGTTTCGTAAAGTCAGGGCAAGCCAGAACAGGGGCCTCGGTTAAACATTGTTTAAGTCGGTTAAATGCATCTTCTTGTTCTTTGGACCAAGTCCATCTGGAAGCTTTCTTGAGTAGGCGGGTAAGAGGGGACGCAATTCTTGAAAAGTCGGGAACAAAGCGACGGTACCAGGATGCTATTCCAAGGAAGCGTCTTAATCCTCGAACGTTAACAGGGGCGGGCATTGACATAATCGCGGAAACTTTGTCTGGATCGGTTTTTATTCCTTCGGGAGTGACAACATGACCTAGGTATCGGAGGGAACGTCGACCAAACTGACATTTTTCAGGGTTTAGCTGGAGGTTAGCAGCTCGGAGGCGACGGAAAACTTCATGCAAATTCCGGAGATGCTCATCGAAAGTTTTTCCTAAGACTATGATGTCATCAAGATAGGCGAAGCATACCGGGTCTAAGTCAGGGCCAATTATTTGGTCCATGAGACGCTGAAAAGTTGCGGGGGCAGAATGTAGACCAAAAGGCATTACTCGGAATTGAAAAAGGCCCATCCCTTCTACGGTGAATGCGGTTATCGGTTTACTTTCTTTGCTCAGCGGAATTTGCCAGTAGCCTTGTTTTAAATCTATGCTGGAAATATAACGGGCATTCCTTAGTTTATCTAAGATGGCATTGATGTAAGGAAGTGGGTAGGCATCTTTGCGAGTAACGGTGTTTACTTTCTGAAAGTCAATACAAAATCTGGGCGTACCATCTTTTTTACGGACTATTACTACCGGAGAACTCCATGGACTGGTGGAGGGCTCTATAATTCCATCTTTCAGCATCTTCTCAACTTCGGTGTGTATCACTTGTTGCATTTCCGGGTTGCGAGGGTGGTAGCGTTGCTTGATGGGTTCCAATTTTTCCAAATTTATGGTATGCTCAATTAACGGCGTGGTACCTTGGATGTTCTTAAATTTGGGCAGCTCTTGATCCAAAAACAATTTTAACTTTCGTTCTTCATCTTCAGAGAGTGTAAGGCTGGGTCTTTCTTCACTTCCTAACAAATTGCAATGCTGGTCAGTAGAAGGGGTTTCAATAAATTTCCATGTTACGGTTTTAGTCTGTAGGTCCAGACTATCAGCATATTCTCCCAGAATATCCATACCCAAAATAATATCCGCAGCTAAGTGTGGAAAGTAATTGAAAAAGGCTGTAACTTTTTCTTTCCCAATTTGCAACGGTACTTGATAACATTCTTTCACATGGACCGTCTTTCCATTAGCAATTTTGACTTGTAAACTTGAAGCAACTTTAGGACAAGAACTCTGCTCACACAGTGAAGCGACGGCTTTTCCTATATATGAACTAGTTGCTCCGGTATCGAGAAGGGCTAAAAATCTTTTATTAAGTACCTTTACTACTATCTGCGGACGGTTGTCCGGGTTTGAGCATGCTTTATGAGCAAATAGCGGTTCATTCTGACTTGATGTCTTTTCAGGCTGCACTGTCTCTAATTCAGTACAGCCCCCTTCTAGTTTTCCTGTCGGGCACAAGAACAATTTCGGGTTAACGTCCCAGCTTTCCCGCAACGAAAGCAAAACAATTTAACGGGCTTCCTACAATTCGTTTTATAGTGCCCATTCTCACCACATCTCCAGCAAACGATAGCTGTTGTGGGTTTCGGTCGAGTTTGTACTGGTGGGTTATTTCGGGGGAAAGATCTTTCCTGTCTTTCTCTTGGGTAGGTAGGTCTATCTGGTTCCGTCGGTCGGTAAGAGCGGCGTAGTTCGGCGAAGAGTACTTCCGCTCTTCGTGCAGCATTGGAGAACGAGGATATATCGTAAAAGTCGGTATTTCGGATTTGCTGTCGGTATTCTGGTAGCAAATTACGGTACAGCCATTTCAATTCGTCCTCCGGGTTGATTCGTCCATGCCTGCGAATCAATGTCTGTAAGTCGGTTATATAACGGTTTACTGGCTCAGTTGCTCTTTGAATTCTTCGACTTATTTCAACCTCCAATTCCTCCTCGTAGTTCATAGGAAAATAGAAGGTCCGGAAATCCTTAAGAAAATCATCCCACGTGATCCAATTCCTACGGTTATTTCGGTGCCATAAAGACGCTTCGTCCCTTAGTAAGACTGATAAATAAGGCATCAGGTCATTCGGTGTTATCCCCTGTGCTTCGGTGATTTCCAGTACGCGTTCAATAAAACTTACAGGGTCAGTTTTTCCATTAAAGCTTATTCCCCATTCTTGTAGTTTCAGCGGAGGTGTGACATATCGGACCATCGGTGGCGGATATTTCGCTTGACATGGTGGAGGACTAAATGTGGTAGGATGGTATTGAGATGGTAAGATTGCTGGACTGGGCCTACTTGCGGTCGCAGTGGTATAAGTCACGGTAGTGGCTGTAGTTGTGGTCGGTAGTGTTGGGAGCGGTGGAATTACAGATGGTGTTGGCCTTACACCAGCTGTTGTTATATTTTCCTGATACTCGTATGGGTTGATGAGTGACTGAGGTGTTATTTGCTGAAAAGGCGGCTGAGTAGGATAGTCGGAATTATATGATGGCGGAATAAATGATGGCTGGGATATACTGTCGGTCGGGGCGGTTGGTTGTGTCGGTAACGGTGGTATAACAACCGGTAGTTGTCTTACATCAGTGCTTGACGCGTTTTCCTGATGTTCAACGAGTCTGGCTCTGAATCGGTTTCGTAAGTCTGATAGGGTACCTTGTGGATCCCTATATACATCACAAGTTTCCCTAACGAAAACTTCGGGCGGCATTCGGTATGGCCACGTCATAGGTGAACCAGTAATTTCAGGTGAAGGCTGTGTTTGGTTTGGTATCGGTAAGGGGCTAGGCTGCGGTAGGAAGTCTGTGTTTTCTTCCATGATTCGGATAAATCGGTACAGCGTAAGAAAATAACAACAGAGTCCCTGGACCCTTAAATCTAAACAAAAGAAAAGAGTCCCTGCTCGGGCGCCAAAATTATGCGACGCCCTTTCTCAGGTCCGCTGATACTTAATTAATTCGTTGAGTCTCGGGCGCCACCCTTTGATATTTATAAAGCGACAAAGGGACCGCTATTGCCTACAAGGTAGCTTTTAAACAGAGGAGAAATATTCCAGGGATTTTAGATTAAAACACCAGGAGTAAGGAACAATAATAGGGTGTCTATTAAACTACGGTACAACAACATCCAAACACCTACTAGTACTACGACTGTTAGTGACTCTCTATAACTACATACGAACACATCCTAAAACTATGCAATTAATAACAGCGAGAGGGGGGGAGCAACAGTTAGTTACTTAGTAGACGAAATTCTGATGAACCAGGGAAAACGGGAGGTTTCGGTAATAAACCAGTACACTCTGTACTGGATCGGTCGGGGTCGGAAACTTCAATATTGCGTACAAGCAGTAACAACAATATGAAACGGTAACGGAGCTTTGGGACCACTGGGAACTGGGGTTTTGGGTAATAAACCAGTACACTCTGTACTGGATCGGTCGGGGTCGGAAACTTCAATATTGCGTACAAGCAGTAACAACAATATGAAACGGTAACGGAGCTTTGGGACCACTGGAAACTGGGGTTTCGGAGGAAGCGTACTTTATAATTCGGAATCGGATATAGTCGGTTTCGGTTTATTCACATCCAGCCTGGCTTTGAAGTTCGGTGCTACGGGAAGCCCAGGATGTAAAACAGGTCGGTGACGGAATCGGTAATAGGTCCCAAATCGGAGAAGCGGTACGGTGAGCGGTGTGTTAGCGATTTTCCCGGGTTACATATGAACGCACCTTGTGAGGAACAAAATGAACGCGGCCAGAATCAGCATGGCACCTGCGTCATTTGAACGTCACAAGTACTCCGGCGGAGCGCGACAACTCCAACTACACCGGGAAATCGCAAATCCACCCCTCGTGTGGCGTAAGACCCTAGCGGCCTAGCATGACGTCAGGAGCCGAAACGTGAAGCAGCAACGTCGGCCCCCTAGGTCAGATATCCGGTACTAACTCACCCAGTCCTTGACTCGATGCGACCGTCGACGACAAATCCCTCGCATTATTTTACAAGTCATTATAAATTCTGTCGGCTTGTTAAGCGCGACAAACAGGTGGCGCCATCTATGGGCGGACTCGCGGACCTACGGCCGTTTTGGCCATTGCCTTTGCTTTTATATGGGGAATTTCCGTTTTTCATTTAAATAAAAGGTGTTGTAATGAGTTGGGTGATGAAATATCAAGAAAATGTTAATTGGGACGTCATTACCTGTGAGTTAGGGAAAAACTTCGTTACAATACGTCCCGAAGGAACTATCAATTGTTGAAAAGAAGCCCCTGTTCCTGAACAAGCACCGTACTGGTCCACAAAAATATCTTCCCCTGGTGTCACCTAAAGGCTAGATCCGCTTCTGTGGAAATGAATAAAACTTTAATAAAAATTAGCGAGGTGTTTGACTGAATAAACTAAAGAAAAAATGTAGAAGAACGGTGCATACATGCGACACAGATAAAAGCAAAACCGCGGTTAAGTGTCTTAAAAAAATTGCCCACACTTAGTTAAATTATGTACTCAATTTAAGTTATTTAGGTTGCATGTCTTATATTATCACATATTGCATTAATTAAATTCTAAGAAAAATTTCAAGAATTGAATATACAATAAATGCCTAACAATTTTTTTTTATCAAATGAATGAATTCATGCGGACACGTATTGAACTACCCGAAATGGGAAAACTTTGGAATGTTAGCACAAAAGGCTAAACTGATACCTGCCCTTGTCTACAAACATAACTTGACATTTTGTTCAACTGACATTTTATCAGAGACAGACGTGTTTTTTTGTGTGACATCACAATTTATGACGTAATATTTAACCCTCGCTGAACAGAGTATATATGTTTTGAAGGTTTTTGTCCCTACTTTCTATTTTTGTCTGTACATTTATTTTTAAAAACACCAAAACTGACATTTGTGAAACTGTAATTAAACTGAACTTCTTTTGGTTTAACACATGACACAAAACTAATGCATGGTGTAGTGGTTGACACACCTATTTTGTGAACTTGGGGTCGTGGGTTCGAGTACCGGTGAGGACCAATCTTTTTTTTATTCCTCAGCGGGGATAGTTAATTTCTTACGAGCGCATGCGTGTTAACTTTGTTGTCTTCTGTAAGTTCAATTAAATATGAACGTGGGTTAACCTTTACACCCAAGCACGCGTGGTAGGTACCTAATTAATAGTGCTAAATGTCCGCTGAACCCTAAAGCATTCAGATAAGTATAGAAAAACGCAATCAATTTATTTCAACTCGGCAAAAAACAAGAAGAATAAAATTATGCAAAAGTAACGCTCAGATTAATAAAGCTTCAAATTGTAGGTAATTTAGGAAAAAAACTTTACCGCGCGCGAATACAGAAAAACTAAACTCCAAAATATTTTTGGAATTGCTCAGGATTGTATTAACAATATATTCTGAATTTAGGCCACCCCACCAATTGATGTGGCTCACACCGTTGCCATTGCTGCAGTGGAGGCATCAACTAAGAGTCTGGCAGCTGCCATTATCGTAATTACCACGTCGGGAAGATCTGCCTATCTCATCTCAAAGTACCGGCCAAGGTAAGAGCTTCAACAGTCAGCAGTTAAATTAAGCGATAATCAGCCTTATGATAGAACGTTTACGTTAATTTAACAGAGACGTTATGCTAGGCTAACAGGGTTGTATGTAACTAACGTAGGGTATATGTAAATTATAACAGGAATAATGTTAAATTTCGAGTTAACGCTCGTGTTGTGGTTAACGTAAACGTTCATCATAAGGCCAATTATAAGGGAGACACAGCTCAGAGAACATCAGTTCTGTTGGTTGGTTGTGGGCTAGTGGGATTGGTAGGTCACTCAGTGTCGTAAAATACCAAATTTTTCCTTGACAAAATTGCGCGCTTCACGCAAATGGTCCCATTACAATTACATAGCCCGGAAGATTAACGCATATATTATTAACAATTGAATATAATATGAACGTAAGATTAGAAAGTGCTGCTCGAAAAAACCACTTCGAAAACCAACTGATGGGCATGTGAAAGAAACTCTGAGAGTAATTCTGCACTCACAAGGTAAACGCACTAAGTTTATAAGGGCGCAAACTAAGATACTCACGTTTAAAGCTTTTCTTTGACCCTTATATATTTTAAGACATTTAAATATTTTTTTTGTGGGACGGGAATAGTTGCAGTGCACTTTAGAGCTGCTATTTAAAAACGCTGACGTGTCATTGTCGTGTCAAATTCGACCTGGTTTTGGTTCCCATAGATCATTCGACGCTGCAAATCCACGGTGTAACATCAGTATACAGGATGGACCAGGTTTTTGGTGCCAAACTTTAAGGGGGTATTCTACGTCCAAAAATAACCCTACTTTGCTATATAAACCATAGTCGAAAAATACTCAGTTACGGAAATACTGGGTGTTAAAGCTTTTTTTGAAAAACCAAAAAATGGATTTTTTTCTGAAACTGCCAGAGATATTTTAATGAAATTCAACAGGCGTCAATGGCGATGAAAGACTCAAGTTTTGCATTATAAAAGGTCTTTTCAGCGTTACCAGTGGCGTGCACTGGGGCTCGTGACGGGGCTATTTTTCAACAAAAAAGTGGTACTGGTTTTTCTGAAGATAAAAATTATTTTTGAGGTCCTTGTTCAATTTGAAAGAAAAAAGTTCCCTTGGCTTTTTTTCGTAGGGCACGCCGTTTAATAATAATAAAATATTTTTATTTCATACTGTCCGGTATATGCGTCCTACATGCAGCAATTTGAGTCCGGTAAATGGAACTTTACCGGACAAGTCTGTCCGGTAAAGTTTGCTAGGCAACCGATGCTAGAGAGCTACCGTCTAATATAAAATATTACGTTATTTAAATTTGATTAAGATTTTGCCAAATGCTCAGTTGGCGACGTCAAAATTTGTGCGCAGTAGTTACGACGTTTGATATTACTTGTCATTAAATTAAACCATTAAATCAAATCAACCATCAATTCCTGATATTCGAAACGAGCCTCTAAGTTATTCAGTGAAATTCAAAAATCTCCCCAATGCCCAGCAGAACCGACTTATTTCAGAGTACTACGTATATTTGAAGAAACACAAGCACATTGTTATTGATTTGATGTCTCCATCATTTTCCTCATTAGAAAAAGACTTCTCTAAGGAATTTGAGAAACATCTATTACACGTATATAGTAATAATTTTATTAAAAAATTATTTGTGATAATAAAGTTTTAAAACTAGTGGCTGCATATTTTCAAAAGTTTATTTTGGTAAGTACCATAAATAGCGTAATTTTAAATCATTA
This sequence comes from Taphrorychus bicolor, assembly GCA_951812265.1. Classification (NCBI taxonomy): domain Eukaryota; kingdom Metazoa; phylum Arthropoda; class Insecta; order Coleoptera; family Curculionidae; genus Taphrorychus; species Taphrorychus bicolor. Next base: position 41,863,790 of record OX638299.1, on the reverse strand, counting down.
TGCTATAGCTCTCGAATTATGAATTTTGACAGTGACAACAACACTGGTACAGACACCGCCAAATGTCAATAGATCTAATTCTTACGTGGTCATTTTTTCATTTAATTTATAAATAATAAAAACAGTATGAAATAAAATATTGTACGATACACATCCATTAGGTGTTGTTACAGTACTCATATAACTTTCCAGACTCGTCTCCTGACGTCGCCTCGTCCGTAAAAGCCTCTTACTGTAACAAGTCACCTACTGGACTTGTGACGTAAACTACTATTAAATGTTTGTGTATAAATGGATTACCTAGCTATTTCTTAATTGTATACCACCTTGATGATGTTGGCGTCAGTTTTCATGACAATATTTGACAAATTTAACGTAACTAATTTCTGTAAAGTTCATTAGTGTCAAAATGCCGTTTAGATTTTCAAATAGAGAAATAGCGGATATCCATTTCCTGTATGGATTTTCTAACGGAAACTCAAGGGCGGCCGCCAGAGAATACAGAAGGAGATATCGGCAAAGAACGCATCCTAGTGGTAAAATGTTCGCAAGAGTCCATCAGCAATTAATGGAGAAAGGTTTAAGGAATTTGCATGAAGAACGAGATGCAAACCAAAACCAAGAACAAAGAAGAATTTCTCGACAGCTACTAAATGAGTTTGACAGAAACTCAACAACGAGTTCCCGTATTGCTTCTCGTATTCTTTGCCCCTCAAAATCCAATATACTTCGTACTCTTAGACGAGATCACCGGCGTACCAGGAGACCAAGAAAAAATAATTACTTATTGTAGGTGGATCCTTCGCTCAGTTCAAGAAAACAGGGATTTTTTGAACAACATACAGTGGTCTGACGAGTGCTGCTTTACCCGCCGCAGCTTAGTTAATTTGCATAATCAACATGTATGGGACCATGAAAATCCTCACGCCATTAGACCTCGAAATTTTCAAGTTGAATTTGGCTTAAATGTGTGGATAGGGATTTACAACAACCATTTATTTGGACCCTACTTTTTACCTCAACGTTTGAACTCAGAAAACTTCTTAGAGTTTTAGAAACGGAAACTCCGAATATGTGGGACGAAATACCGATGCTTTTAAGACAGAATGCATGGTTTCAGCTTGACGGTTGTCCCGCTCATTTTGGCAGAAATGTCAGAAATTGGCTGGACAATCATTTTCCGGATAGGTGGATTGGTAAAGGTTTCATGGTAGGCAGTTACATGGCCACCACGGTCTCCGGATCTTACCGTGTTAGACTTTTTTGTGTGGGGTTTTTTAAAAGAGAAAGTTTATGCGACTCCTGTCAATACGGAAGAAGAACTTATGAACCGCACAAGATATGGTTGCAATCAAATATTACCACATCTAGTACATTTAAATCGGTCTATTATATGTCGAAGCCAGTTATGCATTGAAAATAATGGTTCCCATTTTGAACAATTTTTATAACTGTTTTTGTTATGTTTTCAATTATTGTTTTAGTTACTTTTAGTTTTTAATTCTGAAAATAAATATTGTTACAACACAGTTAAAAAAATAAGCTTGGCGGTTTTAGGTTGCCATGAAAATCTACGCCAACAAGACGTGGCAAATATTGATTATCTTGGGTACCGCGAGATAAGTAAATATACGAGCGAGTAACAAAATTAATAATCTATTAAAAGGCAAACACTGAAAAGTTTTTAGGTCAGTTAATATTTATTTATAGGGGCACCGTACGACAAAAAGCCAAGGGAACTTTTTCTTTTAAATTGAACAAGGACCTCAAAAATAATAGCTTACCACTTTTTTGTTGAAAAATAGCCCGCCACTTTACTTATTGCAAAACTTGAGTCTTTCATCGCTATTGACACCTGTTGAATTTCATTAAAATATTTCTGGCAGTTTGAGAAAAAAATACATTTTTTGGCGTTTCAAAAAAACTTTAACATCCTGTATTTCCGTAAGGGAGTATTTTTCGACTATGGTTTATATAACAAACTAGGGTTATTTTTGGACGTAGAATACCCCCTTAAAGTTTGGCATCAAAAATCTGGTCCACCCTGTATAACTAGTAGGAAAATGGATTCACGTCAATATTTTTCATGCTTTTCTACTACTACACAACTTAAATGCTTTCGTCAACCTTACCACTTTATAAACTAAAAAACATTTCTGTCGGCCACATGCCGCATTTATCCATGCGCTGTTATCCTAACCTGACAAATTCCTACGCGGCGCCTCTACTGATATGCGAAAACTCTCGACGCCTTCATCAACACAGGGTGTCCCAACTCTATTTAGACACTAAATATCTCCGCCACTGTACATTTCAGAGAAAAAGGTTTCAGATAAAAAGTTCATGGTTTGGAAAGGTGCTTTCAATGTCAATTTACTAATATGTACAGGGTGAAGCAAAACGTACTTTTTGATGTAAACTTAATTTTTTTCAATTGAACACCTTGTATTTTATTGGAGAGTTGGATGCCACGTTAAATACTTAATGAACAATGTATAACACTTTTTTTTTCTAATTTCAATACTTTCGAGAAAATCACAAAAACTTTATTGCATGTTCAATATTACGGGTAATTTTTATAATCTCGCCTGATTTATCAACAACCATAGCAACTTAATTATTATGTCATTGTCATTCTGAAAGTTTTCTGTCAAAAACTATGCAAAGTGAATATGTAGATATGTTACTGATCTATGGCGAGTGTAAAAAGAATGCGCGATGGTCGCAACAACTGTAGAGAGAACGGTTTCCAGGTCAGAACACATGAGCTCTAAGTACGTTTGCTAATGTTGAGAGAAAGATGCGTACAGGTGTTTTTCCAAGCCCAACAAATGCCACACATGAACGACGGGTAAGGAATGAAGCCACAACAGCAAATGTTTTTGGACTTGTTGAAATAAATCCTCACATCTCAATTCGTAATATCTCGGAAGAAACCGGAGTTGGCAAATCTACTGTACAATGCATGTTATGTGAAAATCGACTCCATCCCTACAAAATACATGTGTTTCAAGAGGTGCGGCCGAATGATTATGATAGACGACTTGAATTCATTGCGTTTTTGACTATTAAGCTACATGATGACCCAGGATTTCTTAATAAAATTTTATGGTATGACGAGTCCCGATTTCACAACAATGGTATTGTAAACCGCCACAACTGCCATTATTGGGCAACGGAACATCCACGTTGGATGAGGGAGACGCATTTCCAATAAATCTGGGGTATTAATGTCTGGTGCGGTCTTGTTAATGGGCGATTAGTTGGACCATATTTCTATGAAGGTACTTTGAATGGCGACAGATATTTAATGTTTCTGCCTGCACTGCTGGAAGATGTCATAAACGAACGTTTAAATATGTGGTGGCAACAAGATGGTGCGCCGCCGCACAACAGCTTAAATGTGTCAAATTTTTTAAATAATTCTTTTGGAAATAAGTGGTTAGCCAACCAAGGACCAGTCAAGTGGCCCGCAAGGTCACCTGACTTGACACCATCAGACAATTTTTTTTGGGGTTATTTGAAGAATGAGGTTTATTATGTTCAGCCAAGAAATTTGAAGGAGTTGTAAAACAAAATTACTCGTGCCTGCAGGGAAATATCCCCACAAACTATTAGAAATGCATGTACCGAACTGCTTAGAAGATATGAATTTTGCCATACCGAAAATGGACGCCAGTTTGAGCATCTCTTATAAGTTTAGTTTTTAAGAACTGTACTTAGTATTATTATGTTTTTGTGATTTTCTCGAAAAGTATTGAAATTAGAAAAAAAAAGTGTAATACATTGTTGATTGAGTATTTAACGAGGCATCCAAATCTCCAATAAAATACAGGTTGTTCCATTGGAAAAAACTATGAACCATGAACTTATTACCTGAAACTTTTTTCTCTGAAATGTACAGTGGCGGAGATATTTAGTGTCTAAATAAAGTTGGGACACCCTGAATACGAAACTCCTGACGCCTCCACCAAAACGTGGAAATGTCGATATGCCGCTATAAATACTTTTCTGAATCGAATGATGAAGGAAATTTTGAAAATTACCCCGCTGCATGATAAAGAAATTTCTCTTTTTTAAAGAATAAATTAGTTTCTCTCTCTCTTTAGTTGAAGAGATTTATTTTAGTTTCCTGATTCATTAGAAATCGTCATCTAGAAAGTTATACATTCTTGATGAAAATGGGATCATAATCAAAGTAAATGGACTTTTGTTTCTTCATCCTTTTCATTTGACATTTCACAGCCCACTAAATGACGTTTTCAAATGAACATCCCCTATGATATGCTAAAGGAAACATGGGCGTAATCGACATTTTTTTTTCAGGTGTCCTATTATCGCAGTAACAAGAAATAGCCGCACTGCCAGGCAGGCACATGTGTACAGAGCAGTGCTGCCGGTAATATACGAACGTAAGTTTTGCATTTTTCCTATAATTTACTTGCAACACAAGAGGCGTTGATTGGCCGGGTGCCGATGACAAAGATAAAATATTGGGGTTCTTGAAGATGACAGAGATAGTTAAACGAATTACGTCGTTCTTTGTCTCTATCGCCATGTTTGGGTTTAGTACTTTATAAGCAGGGTGAGTTATAATGGATGGTCGAGAATGAAACCTCATATTCTTCGGTCGATTTTAAGGGGGTCTGTCATCCAATTGTAGTGTTACCTATCGAGCTTCCTTAAAAAATTACAGGGTACAAGAATTGATTATTCCGAAAGTGTAAGAAGTATTTTAATGAAATTATAATAATAATAATAATAATAATAATAATGACTTTATTGCAGTTCAATCTTACATACGTAAATCTAAAAAAAAAACAATAAACCCAGCAAAAAACGAACTGCAAAGGGCGAAGTCGAATCGCAGATTCCTCACTTAACCCATTAATTACCCCAGAAGATAATATAATTTAGCAAAATAGATATTAATACATAGATATAAAATTAAAAAAAAAAAACACACTAAATTCCCAATTTGACATCTGAAATTTCAAGGAAAGCAGCCGATGCTTGGAACAACTGTGGAGTCGCTGAGAACTATATCAGCTGGGCGATATTGCGCTTTATATAATGTTTGAATTGGCTATTTTGCAGTAACTTGGCGCCGGCGGGTAGCCTGTTGAAATACTTTGCCACGTTGAAACTAAATGACTTCTCAAACTGAGCAGTTGTGTGCAAGGGTGGAGTGACTGTCATTGTATGCCTAAGGTCAAGATTATGCATATCAAAACGAAACTTTATTTTGCTATACAAATAACCAGGACACCTCCTTGCAATTATTTTATTAATCAATACAAAGAAGTGAAGTAGCCGCCTCTCATCCATTCTCAGCCATCTGATACTACGCAATTTGGCCGTCACGCCGCTCTCCCCAGCCCTGATACCTCCGATCAATCGAACGCAATGGTTCTGTATTAACTGAATACGGTCCCTATCCCGCGCAAGTAGACAAGGACCATACACCACATCAGTAAAGTTAAAGTGAGATAAAACTAGGCTATCGCACAACATCCTCTTTACGTTTTGTGAAAGAATATTACGATGGCCATAAATCATTTTTAAATTAGCAAACGCTCTTCTTATGCAAAGAGTAACATGTTCACCAAACTTCAAGTTAGTGTCGAGCACCAAGCCCAGGTTTTTGGCTGATTGAACAAAGGATATAGATTCGTTATTTAGAGTGAGTTGAATTTCATTTTCATATCTTTTCTGTAATTGTTTGGGACCAAAAAGCAGAGCCTTCGATTTAGCGGGGTTTATTTCTAAGCAGTGCCTACGTGATGCCCTGGCAATGGACTCAAGATCAGTGTTCATGTCTTCGATTGCTTGATGTATGTTACTAGGAGCAGCCCCAAGATACAGCTGAGTGTCGTCAGCATAAAAGTGACAGGAGCAAAACTGAAGCTCTGAAATAAGCTGTGACGTGTAAATAGAAAAGAGTAAGGGTCCCAGAATGGATCCCTGAGGAACTCCAAACTTTAGTTGACTACTCTCAGAAGTAGAATCGCCCAGCCTCGTTACCTGCGTTCGCCCCCTTAAGTACTCCCGGAGAAACTCACAAGCGCTGCCATCAAAGCCTACATGCTTTAGAATAGCAATCATGAGCTCATGATTAAGTCTATCGAATGCTTTTGAATAGTCCAAAAGAACCAAGACTGTGAGTTGACCATTGTCTGTCGCCAAGAATATATCATCAAGCACCTTCAACAGTGCTGTAGCACAGCTGTGCTGAGGACGAAATCCCGACTGCACCAATGGCACTATCTGATTCCGGAGTACATACTCCCTCATCTGATTATTCATGATTTTTTCCATAATTTTAGAAATAGTTGGCAAAATGCTCACGGGTCGCAGATCTTTTAGTTCGTTGGGCGGCGACACTTTAGGTATTGGAATAACATTTGCACACTTCCATACATTTGGGAATGTGCAGGTTTCGATACAAAAATTAACAAGATGCACCAGAACCGGCAGAATGATCGGATAACAGTGCAGCAACATGGTGATACTTATGCCATCGGCCCCTATTGTTCTTGAATTTATGGCGAATAAAGCAACCCTAATTTCCTCATCTGCAGCCAATCTGAAACTAAACCCGGGTACATTTTGTTTTAGGTTATTCATGTAATAGTGCAATGTCTCCGGATCAGGTACAACCTGGGCAATCTTAACGAAATAGTCATTCACCTCATCAGCGGACCATTTTGTGTCCAACTCGCCGCGCCCAGACCCTCTGCAAACGCTCAGCTCCCGGAGCAGAGCCCAATTTTTCTTTGGATTGTTAGGTTGAAAACTAAACTCGAAATATGCCTTTTTCTCTCTTTCCACCGACGCCGTGGTGAGGTTACGCAGTTCCCTATACGATTCCCAATTCCTGGGCGTCCTACTATTTCGATACCTTGACAGGGCCTTATTTCTTAGGGTCATTAGATGTTTTATGTTCGGTGTGAGCCAAGGACTCTTTCTCTTTGATATCCTGGCGGTTCGCATGGGTGCATGACGATCAAATAAGTTTGTGATAAAAGTATTAAACAATTCTATTTTTTGGTCGATATTAACAGCGTTGAAAATTCTATAAAAGGGAACAGAATTAAGATCATCAAGAAATGCGCCTTTGTTAAAATATTTAAAATCGCGATACGTATACAAAAAAGGTCTGTGCTTAGGAATGGAAAAGCTCAATCTGCATTGGACCAACATGTGGTCAGATAGGTCCAAGTCGTGAGCCACACGCACATCCGAAAACCCATCATGTGAACACAGAATCAGGTCAAGGAGAGTAGCACCGTCGGTCCCAAGCCTAGTAGGCTCATCAATTAATTGTTTTAAATTATATGAGTCGAGTATGGATGAGAACCGCAGGGTGTGGCCAGCCTGTAGGTCCAGCATGTTGATATTAAAATCTCCAACACAAGTCACGGAGTCAAACTGTACCAGTTGATTAGCTATAATTTCCTCAAACTCATTACAAAACTCAAGTACGCTAGTACTAGGAGGTCTATAGACAACGCCAAAAGCAATGTTCGAGTTGCCCGATTTTATTGCAACCCACAGCTGCTCCGAATAATCAGCAGAAATGCTGTCAACTAACATACACTTAATATTATTCCTACAATAAATTAAAACCCCACCACCGCGACTACCAACACGGTCAATTCTAAATGTGCTATAACCTCTTATTTGAATAAGTTTGTCAGGCACTGCATCCGAGAGCCAAGTCTCTGAAATCCCTACAATATCAAAATTATTATTTCCGATATAGATCTTTAAATTGTGAAATTTAGGAACAATTGAGCGAACGTTTAAATGCGCAATCTTTAAGTGACAAACAGCCATTGAGAGAAAAAAAAATTCAAGGAAAAGAAAATTCCATGCAAATAATCAAAACGTATTTAGGACTTATCAATGAGACCCTTCAGACTCTCTACCTGTGCTAAAGTGATAATGTTTACAATTGGATCGCCTTCCTTTTTTCTAGCTAACACATTTTCGTTCTTGCACCAAACATACTTGAACCCAGCCGATTTCAATTCCCTGGCCTTCATAAAAAGTTCACGCGTATGCCGAGGCAGGTCCGGATTAATGTAGATTCTGCCGCCGCCTGTGCCGGCACCGACACCACACATCTCCGCATCCAATCTAATCTCCTTGCGTTTTTGCATGACGTCATCTCGAAGTTCTTCTCGATGGAAGGAGACTAGCAGAGGCTTTGTTGGTTTTTTGCTAGGAATGGGCTTTACCGTAAAATCTTCACAAGAGATCCCATTGTTGAGCACCCGCAACACCCTCTCCACACGGATTTCGATGTTTTCGTTTCCATTCTCGAGACCCACCATGATAATATTACGGCCTCTGGTAACAGTTTGCTGTTGTTCCCTTCCAAAACACTTCATATGTGACACTTCCTTTTCAAGCTGGTCGACTCTGGATTTGATCAAGGAGTGTTCCTTTCTTAGATGTTTATTCTCGTTAGAGAGTACCTGCATGTCTGCTTTCATTTGCTCCATCATGGCCCCATTGAATGATACGGCCTGTTTTAGGTCATCAATCAATTTTTTCACTGCATGCAAGAGCTCTCGATTGGACAAATCCGACTGGCGGAGAAGGCTGTCAAGTGAATTCTGGCCTCCAGAGCTGTGAACCCCTGAGGCCCTCTTATTTTGGAGCACAGGGTGCCCATTCACATTACTTGCACGGTGCGTAGAGCCTTGGCTATGGCTACTTAAGGCGAAGTCCTCCTCTTCACCAGAGTTTTCGGACACGCGGCAATCTTCACAGGCCCATTTCTCTACAGTTTTCCGCGACTCGTAAGCTGAAAACTCCTCACTGCTAAGGCCTGAGCAGCCCTTATGGAACCACTGACCACAGTCGCCAGAGCATTGTATTTTGTATTGAAGTTTGGTGATGTTTTTCCTGCATACACAGCAAACGTAGACTTTCCGCTTCTTATTAGCCATTGCCTTAGTCCGACACTGTTTCTTACCGTCGGCTATTTGGTAGGTATGCAAAATGTAAGGTACTGTACGGCTTGGGACGCAAACCTCAATTTCTAGACAAATGGAATTTGCAAAGTTTTCCCTGAACTACGTGACTGACATGCACAGATTTTAGTCACACAAACCACATGCTCTTGATGCATGAGCACACAAAATTTCACTAATTAAGAACCACTACTTCCGTATTCAATCTTAAATCGCTAACGAACGTACAAGCAACGCGCCACCGCTCGTGATGCCGTACCGTATAAATTATGTATGTTTTTTCTTGCTATGAAAGGCGCGCGCACATTTTGCAATAAAAAAAAGTTATTTTTATTTCCGCAAGTGGCGCGCATCCCGCACATTGACATATATTATTTAAAAAAATGGCACCCCATTGGTTTTTCGAAAAATAAGATTTAGTTTTTTAATATCCATTCATTTATGAAGGAAAAATAAATAAAAACCATTGTAATGCACTCGCGTATTACGTTTTCATACAAAATCTAAAATGTCATTATTCCATTAACTATGGCATGAATTATGTTGCATATCAATAGTGTTTAATATTCAAGTCATAAGTGTAGAGTTAAGAAATATTTGTGCTGTCAGTCGGATGACTTAAATGATAAAGCAACATTTTACAGTATATTTAAGAAATTATATAATTATGATTAAACTGCACTAAAAGTACAACTTACACTAGGTAAAACACTACTACTTGTCAACAATGGGCGCCTGTAGGTCTCTGATCGGGATGACACGTCTGTAAGTGAATAAAACGTACCTGAGCAACTAATTCAGCAATTAAGAGTTCAACATTAAAATGTTATTAAATTATCCCCCCTTGCTAGGGTCAGAAAATGAAAGCAGGAAAAGATATCAGAAACAGAAGACATATTAATATCTGACATAATATTCATAAAGATTGCTGTTATCTTTACAACTTTAAAGACTCATAAACATACGGGGTGTTCATTATAAAACTTCATCTGGTTGGCTGTGAAGTTTTGACAGAAAAGGATGACATAATCAAAATAAATGGCAATCAATAACAACAATCTTTATGAATATTATAACTGACACACAACAAAACACTTCCGGTTCTCCGGTATTAAGGGTCAACGCTCGAAATGCCTCCCCAGAAGAGTTTTAGCCCCTAGAGTTTTACCGTGGTAAATAGTAAAATTGCTCGCACTAAGGTACTAAGGGTCAACTCGCAAAGTATCCACTCTTTAACACTAGAGTGTGAAGGGTCAACTCGTGACACACTCAAACAAAAGAGTCAAACTGTCAACTTTAACAAAGGACAATATAGATAACCTGTCAGTCATTTACTGACGATCTTTATAACAAAATATTGCTATATTTATAGCAATAATCAATTGAGAAATTATTAATATGCATAATTAAGTAAAATAATAAAATAGCCAAAAGTAGTTACTCTGTGAGCTAATCTCACCTAATTACTTCATATATGGCACCAGGCGCAAAAGAACACACAAGTTTTAACTGTCGCAACAAAACTGTTGGTGTGGTGCTTGGTTTAGGTAAAGAGCCCTCTCGTTAATTTTAATGTTCTGAGAAAGTCATAGGCGATTCTCGCCCTCAAAAACTCATAAATTAGATAAACGGTCGAGTTACACTTTCAGCTAACATCAACCAACACTTGTGGCCCTTGAGCACAATGTCGAAGATAACATTGGCCGTTCTTTCTTTTAAAAACTTGATTTTTGTTTGAATATTGGAATATAATTTTACTGTGAAATTAGTACTTCTTACATAAGAAATAGAATATTGACATTTTAGAATTTTTCACGAAACGTAATGCCTCGTCACTATGTACTTAAAACGGCTGCATTGCAATTATTTTTATTTATTTATCCAAAAACGGTGCCTCGTACTACAAAACGTAAAGGATTTTTTTCTTCAGAGATTATTGGAATATGCCCCTAAGCATAACAAAAATATCCAACTTATGTTTTTGAATATAACTGTCAACTCAGCATTTATAAATCACCAAGCGCTCTCCATGATGTTTCTGTTTCTTTCAATCCAATAACAAATAATGAAACAGCTAGTGCTTCCTCTTAGTAATATAAGTTAAATTTAGTCTCTTTGAGACACGTTTAGAGTTAACTACTTGTAGGTGTAGGTAGATCCTTAGTCAAAAGACTATATTAAAACTGCGTATAAAAGTGATCTTGATGCGTTTGCCGTAGTGAAATTCCGATAGAGGTGAATAGATATTAAAAAAATAAATTTAATTTTTAAAAAACCAATTTTTTCTTAAATGTGTCAAATTTCACACGAGTGTGATTGTTTGCACACGAGCCGCAAGCGAGTGATACATTGTCACAAGAGTGTGAAGATTGATTTTCATTCGTGTTGCACACTATACTTTTTCTACGACTGCGATTTTGCTTCTTAAGCTATTTTCAACGGTAGTTAGTAGTGCGCATTTGTTCCTTTTTCGAGGCAGTCGTAGAAAAAATAATTTTTTTATTGCAAAATGTTTTGATTTCCATAGCAGTCAAAACATAAAATTGCTCCCTCACCAGGGTGCTCATTATAAAACTTCATCTAGTTGGCTGTAAAATGTCAAAAGAAAAGGATGGAGAAACAAAAGTCCATTTATTTTGATTATGTCATCCTTTTCGGTCAAAATTTCATAGCCTGCTAGATGAAGTCTTCTAATGAACACCGTAGTTATTTGTGTATTAAGAGCAAATAGTGATATTTTTTGCTTGCTGAGAAACGTTAGACGCGCGACGCAAAGCTGAGCGCGGATAATTGCTCGAGAGCGACAAAAGCACTTTGCGCTCGAATTACACAAAATTTGTTCTACAAATCGTACCAATAAAATACACTCATGATACAATCAGTAATAATTTTAATTGACATTGTCAAATATTTGAAAAGTCAAACAACTAACGGAGCAACTGAACAACTAAATACCATCCATTATGTTCGTATTAAAGCAGGGGCGCGTGCACAAAAACGACTTTGTTGCTCGCCGCGCGACAAAATAACACCTCACTAAATTACTCGGCAAATCAGCTTTTTGTGCTTTCAATGGGAAGCGCAAAATGCTGGTTTACGCTTGATTATAGAAAAAAAATCATTAAAATACCTCTTGCGCTTTCGGAATAATCAAGTCATATGAATTTAGAAATTTTAGCTCCAACACCCTGTAACTGTTTAACCAAGTTCGATAGGTACCACAATTGTACGACCAACCTCTTTTAAAATCGACCAAAGAATTCGAGATTTCATTTTCGACCACACATTATAACTCACCCTGTATGAACACAAAGTCACTTTTGTAAGTGTCGTATACGCGCTAAATGTCCGTGAACGCTTCGGCTAGATGGCTGCACTGGTTCCGAAAACGAACCATTGTATTCACGACTTGGCAACAAAGCATGCACAGCGTTGTCTATCTTTTACATTGCGATTTCTGCGGCTGTCGAAAATTGAGCTCGCAGCTAGACTAGTAGACTCACGTAATTCTGCGCATTTTAGGCCAAAGCAGTTCGAGACCTCCAATGTTATGTTACCCATACTTTCACGAGTTACTCGACGAAATATACGGGGTATTCATTAGAAAACGTCATCTAGAAGGCTACGAATTTTTCACAGACTAGGGTGACATAATTAAAGCCAATGATCTAAGAGATACGGAGAAAGCCCATAAATGTCGATATTTTCCTAAAAATGAGCCAGTTTTTTTTTGTTAGAAGTCCGCCATTTTTAAGCTACCCATGACGGAATTTTATCGTCAGAGCCCATCAATTAGCGAATCTACTTTAAATATGATTTGACGTAAGACATCAAGTGACGTCAATTTAAGCGGATATAACCGCCATTTTTAAAATACCCACTGTTAATAAAGGGGGCCAAAACTCTAAAACAGGACGGCCTTTCCAGATGTAATATAACAGCTCATTGATCAAAGCGAATCGAGTTTGGTTTTTTCATCTTTTTTCTTTCATATTTCACTGCCAACTAGATGACGTTTTCAAATTAACACCCCCTATGTGACGAAAAAATATTCGAGAAGAAATATTAGAAGTATGGGATCCTAACTATATAATTACTGTATAAACTCGAGATTTGGCAACAACACACGTGCATCGAGTACAAGCTCCCCACTTTTTGACATCAAGGTCAGCAAGGAATAGGCAGTATTTTATAGAGATACGTGGTTGCTGTCCACGGAGTAGAAGTAGAGTTGGGCAAAACTGGAAATTTTCAGAATCGGAAAATTTAGTTTTTACGTACTGACTCAGTTATGTATCACCAAGGACATAATATGTATAATATAACATTATGAACTATCTATTTATTATTGCCAGAGCAGTAGGTTATGGAAATCATTGGAAAATGCATTCTGCTTTACCTTTATGACTTTTATACCGCGTGTCCAGCACAACCCTGGACATAGGAGATTAACATGGGAAATCGGTTTTTATTTTTTTGCGCCTGTACGGTTGAATTGATTGAAAAACTTTTAAGAGTAAAGTTGTAGAGTGTATGGTCAGCTATCATCCTGTAATTTTTTCAATACCTCATTTTTTTCTGTTTTTTGGAAAAACGCCTTGAAATGTGCAAGAATTTGAAGTTGGCGCGTCACCCCCGCCATGCATGTGCATGGCGGTGATGCATGGCGGTGTCGCCACAGGCACACAGGCAGTGTCGCCAACATAATAATTTCTTATGTCAAGAGTCAGAGCCGATTTTCCTTTCTTATTTATTTTGAGGGACTATCATGTAATAATTAACGTGATTATACAGTGAAAATATGTTGGCGACACTGCACATGCATGGCGGGATGCATGGCGGGGGTGACGCGCCAAATTCAAATTTTTGCACTTTTCGAGGTCGGCCTTAGATGCCATGCGACCTCCGTGTATCACATTTTTTTGAAGTGTAACAGGAAATCTGCTAATCGAGTGAGCGACTTAAAATGATTTTCGAAATTCAACAATTTTACGACCCTGTATAATCGAAATTTTTTTAATACCCCCGTTTTGGCTGAAAAGTGAAAAAAATTCAATTTGGCGCGTCACCCCCGCCAGGCATGTGCAGTGTCGCCAACATATTTTCACTGCATAATCATGTTAATTATTACATGATAGTCCCTCAAAATAAACAAGAAAAGAAAATCGGCTCTGACTCTGACATAAGAAATTATTATGTTGGCGACACTGCACATGCATGGCGGGGGTGACGGGCCAAATTCAATCTCTTGCACTTTTCGAGGCGTTTTTTCCAAAAAACAGCCGAAACTGAGGTATTGAAAAAATTACAGGATGATAGCTGACCATAAGCTCTAGAACTTTACTCCTAAAAGTTTTTCAATCAAATCAACCGTACAGGCGCAAAAAAATAAAAACTGATTTCCCATGTTAATCTCCTATGTCCAGGGTTCTGCTGGACACCCGGTATATTATAACTATGAACTTTTTTATGACTCGGGAGATACGAAAAATGTCAAATAATTTTTTACTTTATTCGTTTTTGCACTAATAACTTTATTATTTATTTCTAATATAATAATTATTCTTTAACCACATATATACAGCGAAAAAATTGGTTGCAATTCCGAATAAACCGAATGCCCAACTCTCTGATGACTACCGACTCATAAGCCTGATCAATCACATCACCAAAGGCTTCACCAAAATCATTCAGAGAAGAATATATAATAAATGTGAGGCAAACATTCCGTGTTCATTAGCAATTGTCATCTCTTATGCGTTCTGTTCTATAAAAAAAAAACTTTAAGTAGGCCATGGAATTAGAAAAGTATGTTCCGATTTTAATTTTTTTTATTAACTCTCCTCAGACATTAATTTTAATTCCATGGCTTGCTAGAGGTTTTTTTATGAACACCCTTTAGAAGGCTATGATTTCTCAACAGAAAAGGATGACATAATTAAAGTAAATGGACTTTTGTTCTTTCATCCTTTTCTTTTGACATTTTCTAGCCAACTAGATGACGTTTTTAAAAGAACATCCCCCCCCCCCCCCCCGCCACCGTCGTGTTAGAGCGCAGTTGGAACTACGAAAGTAGTTTTCGCATTCCAGATATGTATTTGTGCTCAGGTTATTTTAGAAAGGCATTTGGCAATGTCAACCACGAACAACTAATATAAACCATTCACTTTTTATTGCCGTCAAGTAGGCCTTGGAAATCTGACTTTGACATTTTTATCGTATCTTCTCATCATGTGCAGAAAAGAGATACGTATAAAAAAAATGAGGGTTTCAAAGGTAACGAGATGCCAAAAATAAGTGAATATGGTATAGGTATTCTGCGCAAGCCAGGCATTGGTGACAGATGTTCGGATAATGGCAAATTTATACTGCGATCAAATGGCAAAAGTAAGAATAGGAAATGAGCTTACTGAGGGTGTTGAGATTAAGAGAGGTATACAGCAGGGGTGTATCTTATCCCCAATCCTCTTTAATATCTACTTCGAGGGGATTTTCAAAGAATGGGGGAATATAAATTAAACGGTAAATTAATGAACAATATAAGATACGCCGATGACACGGTGATCCTTGCCGGTAGTATATATGAATTGCATCGGGTAATGGAAAGAGTCGGTGCAGTCAGTGAGGGATATGGACTGAGTCTCAACTTCAGCAAGACAAAATGGATGGTACGAGCCCTAACAACTAAATGTTCGGACGCAGTATTCGGTTTATGAAAAAATTGAAGTTTGAATGTTTCACCTATTTTTTTTTTCAATGACCTATGTAATATAGTTGTGTGATGCGTTTTAAACGATTAATTGATAAATAGTTCGATAATAATTAACTTGTTCTAGCTGCAAAATAATTATTGTTCAAATTTTATTTATTACTCTGACAACTAAATGATCGGACGAGGCCTATTACAGTCAATGAGTCTTTGAAAAAACAAATGTCAGTTGTTATGGCTGTCAGCACTTCAAGTTTTATGACAATAGTAAAGCACATTTTATCAAAATAATGGCTCGAGGTGTGCCAACTAATCAAAAAGTGCGTGAAATCATAATTCGGCAGTACGCTACCGGAAAATCGATGAACAAAATATCAGATGTCCTTAATATGTCAAAGTCAACCATCATTAAAAAATATGGAGAAACCGGAAACGTGAAAGTTCGTGGCAAAAGTTCGGGGCGACCGAGAATTATAACTGAAAGGAAGAGACGAGTTCTAGTCAAAATATGCAAAGACCAACGACGAAGCACTTTACGAGACATTCAAGCAAAGTGGAATGAAGAAGCAGTCATAAATGTGTCACGCGAATGT
This sequence comes from Taphrorychus bicolor, assembly GCA_951812265.1. Lineage (NCBI taxonomy): Eukaryota > Metazoa > Arthropoda > Insecta > Coleoptera > Curculionidae > Taphrorychus > Taphrorychus bicolor. Next base: position 41,847,504 of record OX638299.1, on the reverse strand, counting down.
TGTCGGCTGTATATTAATAATTAAAGGAAATCATACATATGCGCTTTAAACATAATTTAAAAGTATGTTATTATTTTTAGGCTAAAGAAAAGCCATTGCTCACCGACGCACAAAAGAAGAGACGACTTATCTGGGCAAAATCCAAAGTAAATTGGACCATAGAAAATTGGGACAAAGTAATGTTCAGCGATGAATCTAAATTCGACGTCTGTGTTGGTGATTTTCGCAAACGTGTGAGAAGAACCAAGTATGAAACATTTCATAAAGACTATATCAAACGAACTGTTAAATTTCCAAGAGGAGTTATGATTTGGGGCTGCATGTCAAGTAAAGGTGTAGGCAAATTTGAGTTTGTGAATGGGACAATAAATGCCGAAAAATACCAACAAATTTTAGAAAGAAACTTCTTACCCAGCGCAACAGAGCTTTACGGAAACGAAAATTTCATTTTTCAACAGGACGGTGCATGCCATACGGCTAAATCCACTAAGAAATGGTTTGGTGATCATAACGTTAGGGTTTTAGATTGGCCTTCGAGCATCCCTGACTTAAATGTCATAGAAACATTGTGGCATCGTATCAAATCATCATTAAGAAATAACCCACAGCGAACAGTCGCAGGCCTCAAGGCCAAAATTGAGGATATTTGGAATTCGTTTAGTTCAGAATTCTGCAGAAACTTAGTAGCGTCTATGCCAAAAAGGAATAAAGCAGTTATAGATGCCAAAGGTGACGTCACGCCATAGTAATTATTTTTTAAACTGATGTTTTATTGTTCGTCCGAAACATTATTTGTCGTTCCGTTTTGCACTGTTTTGCAAAATTTATTACTAAACAATGTACACTTAGTTTAATGTAATAAAAGTAGGCGTATTCAGGTGTGTTTTACTCGATAGACATCGTATGTTCAAGCAAAATAGTATTATAATAAATCCTAACATAGTAATGAGCAAATTATAAATGATTGGGTGTCGTCCGAACATTTAGTGGTTAGGGCTCGTAATAAGCAAAAACCAACAACCAGCCAGACAGTTACAGATACTCTACACATTAATTAGCCATGTGGAGACCTTGACAAAAGAATGAAGGCAAAATAAGAACATTTTCAGAAATATCCGGGCCACATAATGAAACACGTTAAATACCGCCTGCTCCAACTGATTATACAGGGAAAAATAGACAGCAAGCAAGGGCCAGGCAGGAGAAGACATTCGTGGCTCAAAAATCTATGGAAATGGTTCGGACTCACATCGATTGAACTATTTAGAAGCGCTGTAAATAAAATTAGAATTGCCATAATAATAGTCAACATGAAGACAGGGCATCTGAGAAGAAGAAGAAGAAGAAGAAACTCTATTATACACCATTATAGAGTCTGCGGAACGACTGCGAAGTAGGTTTTCTTTCCTTGTTTATAGAACAGTCGAAAAAGCGGTCAGTAATGATAACGTTATGAACGATAATTTACCGCGAGATAAAAATGTCAGCTGTCAGCTTGTTTTCAGACGCATTAGACTTCGTTATGTCGTCATACTGGCGGTTTAGTTCATTTGTCGTTTACTAACGGGAACAGAGGTCAATGTGGATTGAAGACGCTCTGTTTTTTTAGTAACAAAATCTGCACCATCTGTAATCATTCTCTTCATCTAGTTGACTGTGAAATGTCAAAAGAAAAAGATGAAAGAAGAAAAGTGCATTTACTTTGATTATGTTATCATTTTCTGTCAAAAATTCATCTCTTTCTAGAAAGACGTTTTCTAATGAACATGGGGCAATTTTCTGTCGTAGCTTTACCGAGTTCAGTGTAGGAAAAACATCGTATCGTATTTACATCGCGGTACTATTATAAATCAAAATTACTTTTTTCTACAACCCTCAAAGTATGACAAGGTTCACGCGTTACTGACGGTATGCAAACTGACACATATTTTCACGGTTATCTTTCTCGCACGTCGCCCATAGCAGCGTAAAAAAAAGTTACTGGTTGCCACAGGACACGTAAAAAAAAATCTTTCGCGCACGCCGGCAATACAGGGGTAGCACAAAAGAATTGTGAAGCTTAATCATTTATAAAATCGTTAAAGAGGTCCCATATTACTGGCAGGTGGACTCATTTTTAAATTGCACTCGAAAGTTTTATAGCCTAAGGAATGCACTTGGATTGTCCTAGCAGGTTTTTTTGTACGGTTGTAGAAAAAATGTTGTTCCTAATTCTCGCGTAAAGTGTCTTTCGCGCAGTTGACTGCGGCCCGGAAACGGCAGTCACGTGCGGGAAAGTGTTAATTTGCGCGTTCCGCTTCGCGCTCCGCTTCGCGTCGTTCGGGCAACGGCGAAAATATCGCTTTGCGCACTTGTTAGGAAAATAACTATTTAGGATTTCAACGCACACGTCAGCAATTTAGACAAAATAATATTTTTGCAGAAAACAGATTGGACGATTGGCTTCAGGATGTAGACGCCCGGGTCCACTGCGGCATCACCTTTGGCAAATCGAAGGGCTTCATCAAGTCCAACGACCCAGTCGTGGTGATTACCGGATGGAAACAGGGCTCCGGCTTCACCAACACGATGCGCATTGTGTACGTATCTGACGAAATGGGTACTGTTTGTGCCGCTTAATAAATGAAACTATAAACTAACCATTTGTGATACATTGTTGCATGCTTATTTAACGCCTGTTATTAATAAATGTTATTGTAGGATTGGTGTTTGTGTGTCGTCTCTGTTTCTAACTGCATGTTTTATGGTAAATGGGACTTCGGGGCGGTTGCATTGGTTTTCTAAGAAATTATAGTTAACAAATTGGGGATTTCAAAAATAATGTATCTAGATCTTTACTCATTAAATAGATGTACTTAATTCCCTTGGAACATAACATCTGTAAGAAAAAAAAGCAGTACAATACTACTAGATAGTGTTGCATGTTGCTTATGTTTTAGTAATTATGAAGTAACCTGTGTAAAGGGGGGTGTAACCTGTGCAATTATCCACTTTACTGCATGTGAGCTAACGAATCAATCTTCTAAACCCTTATAAACATTAAACGATCAACTTTCTTCTAGTAACGTGGAGTAAAATCTTGGGCTGTGCTGGGTACCGTCAACACCAACATAGTGAAGGAATTTCGTGTATCCATTAATAAAATTGTGTACTTGTAAGTTTCAATGGTTATCATCCCAGTGATATTAACAGTAGACCACATATTGGAGAAAATGTATCTACTTAAAAAAAAACGAGTTAATTATTATTATTATAGTTAATTTATTAAATTGTGAATTTAAAAAGTGGCTTTTAAAGTCATTGCTGCATTAACAGAAACAGTACATGTATAAGAAAGGTTTGTTTTATTTCAATGATCACATGTTTTGTTTGTCCTTTTTGAATAGATTAGCTAAAGAGTAACAAATAACGGAATCAATTGCTATTTTGCAGTTTAGAAGTTGACAACGTTTCGATTGGACTTGCATTTGAGCTTGATTCCTCAGGATGATATGCACAACCGAAGCGAAGTACTTTCAACAACTAGGGATTATTTGTATCGTGGCTTTAGTTATGAAACGTACGATAATTCGTCGAGACAAGTGGTGTAAAAGTAAATGAGTGTATTTCTTAGTCTTACGAGTTACGACTGTTTGCAGCCACGAGTTGTGAACGTTACGGTTACCGCTTTTGTTACTACCAAAAATAATTTAGATACTAAAACAAGTATTAATCTTCGAGATGTTGGGGGAAGGTGAGGTTTTCCATACGGATGTAACAAAGAACTTATTTTCTTGCTATTCCTATAAAACAGGCTTTGAATGGTTGTTCAGTACCTATACTATTGTCAAGGGAGTAAGGTTACATTTTTTAAGGACGTAGCCTTGAAGAAGACCGAATAAAATGTCGAAACGTCGAGTAATCTTTACTAGGTGTTTTGAAATAAATAAGCCAGGACGTATTAAAAATCGTAATCTTAAAAGTATATTTACACATCTCAAAACAATCCAAATCGGTCAAATGAAAATAATAATCGCAAATAAATAGGACTCTAAGCTAGTTCAAATTTACAATCGGGAGGGAACTTTTATTTACACAATTAAATTGACGATAGAAAATATATAAAGTAAATTGGTAAAAATACATTATATTTGCTTTGTAAAATATCTCTTTTCTTGTATAAAGAAGTAATATTAAACAATTAGAAAAAAAAACGATAAAATCTTAAAGCTAACGTGCCGAATCAGTGGCGTTTTGTCATATTAAAAAATAATTATATAGTAACTTTGGGACAAATTATTATTATTCACTGGGTAAACTGTTATTTGTAATAGGGTTCGCTTGCAAGAACATGGTTAAACCTCTAACTGAAGATTTTGACAAATGATCATAGAGCATCTGTCAATTCTCAAGCTAATATTCCTACAGCTGAACCTTAGAGATTTACTTTAAATGAGAATGTGGAATAGTTTCTTACTATGTTTATTCGTATTTTATTTCGACTAAATTGAGTACCAAAACGAAATTATAATTGTTTATTGATTTTTTACGATCAGCAGGTAAAAGTTTCTTATTACTCTGCGTCTGACTGAACTTTCAATAAAATGTTGAAACAAACAAAATAAAAATGATTTTTACAATGTTTTAACGTATCACCTAAAGTCTAGTTCCTGCCATCTTGATAAAATATGTTCAAATTGATCAATATATCATCTACAGCTCGATTCCTTCCGTTTTGTGGACGAAATCTTAACGGTAAGTAACTTGCTATCGGTGCCGTAAAATGTTTATGACAAGACTTACCTCCTTCTATTCGACACTTTGCAGGATTTCTACCTGGAAACAACAGCGTGCAAGGCCTGAGGACATCAACGTCAGTCTATTATTTTTTTTTATAAGTACGGCACGACCAAATCAACGGGCTTGGTTTCAGCGGTGTGCTTGGGCTTCTCGGAAGACTCGGATTGGTCGCAGGATTCGAGGAATTTTATCACTTTCTGAGTTGCTTTTACTGCGCACACGCTCGAAGCCTCAGTCTGAAACAAGAAACTAATTGTACGACCCCATAACCTATAAGTGGAAGCAAGTTGAGAGGAATAACCCTTTAAGGAAGATTTGATCTTCCTTAAAGGAAGATTTATTTTTCCTTAAAGAAAGTTTCTTCTTCCTTATGAAGACTCTTTGCACATCTCAATACCTTTCACCAAATTCTTCTTGATACTTGCCAAATGCTACATATACAGGGTATTTCAGAAAAGTGCATCACAAACTTTAGGGGGTTATAGAGGACGCCCAGTCATGCAACTTTTGCTTATGTTTTTAAGATACAGGGTGTCATAGAATAGTGTACTGTGCAACTAGTGTCGAAAATTGCACTTTTCTTCCGCTCATTAAAGAAACGTAGGAAAAATATTGTTTCTTACTCTTGCGCAAAGTGTTTTGTCCGCACTTAACTACTGTCCAAGCTCCGCTTCGCGTCGTTCGTGCATTCGCAGTTGCGTGCGGACAAGACTAACTTTGCGCACTTATTAGAAAATAGTTTTTGTAGTGCTAGGGAGTTACGTTCCCATTAAAATGCTACATTGCAGTTCTAATCAAGGATTTCCTAGATTTCTCTCGTTGCAGCATCAGCAACATTAAACTTATAAATATATGTTAATCCTAGTTTTAAGTTCAGTTATTATTGTATCCTCCATTTGAAATAAAGTTTTTTTTAAAAACAAAACTCGAGAAAGTAACTGGCGCAGTCGGTAGGATTTTGTCAACGGTTTTTTAAGTTTACGTGCATCGAGCATAAAACGAGCCGTTTTCGTTTCAACGATTCGTGGCAAAAATCGAACTTTCCAAGTGGTGGTGCATAGTAACTCATCGACCAGGGAAGAACGGGACAAAATTGCCCAGCAGTCCTATTGGTGCGAGAATTGGGAACAAGCATCGTCCCAAGACTCATTGGTAACTCCAGGGAAGAGACAAGCATCGCTCAACCTTCTGGACCTTAGACCTAAGACGAATGAAGATAATCGAAGTTTTAATACTGTAAGTGCATCCTTTTAACAATTTGTCCTTTATCGATTGATATATTGTTTATTTCTTTCTCGTATATACTGGAAGATCTAATTGCACTTCGAAATATTTTATTTTATTACATTTATATTGTAAGTTAAAATGGCAAACCCACAACCCCCTAATTATGCGTTAATTAAATATCAGGCAGGAAATATTCCACAATTTGATGGAGATTCTAAACAAATCAATAGATTCATAAACGCTTGTGACAATTTCTATAATAATCATAAAGATAGGAATCCTGCGGCACAAATAAACGTTTGCTTATTTGACACAATTTTGAATAAGTTAGTTGGTAGAGCTGCTGATTTAATAGCATCTCGTGTAGAACTACATACTTGGGATCTAGTCAGGGAAGCCGTAATAAATACTTTTTCTGATAGGAGATCGATAGATTGCGTAATACAAGATATTATTACTCTAAAACCGGAAATAAATGAAAATTCGCAACAATTTGGTCTTAGATTACAAGATGCAAGAAGCTTATTATTTTCCAAAGTAAATATGTCTAACGACACTAGGGAATTAAAATTGCTAAAAATAAACGAATATGGAAATTTGGTTCTAAAAACATTCATTAACGGATTAAATTATCATATGCAATTAATAGTACGTTTAAAAAACCCTACATCTCTTGAAGAAGCAATGACTTTCGCTCAAGAAGAGGAAAACTTTCTTTACTACAAAAATCGTGGCAACTTAAATACTAAAACCACAATAATGACTTCTAATTCACAAAGACCATTAAATAATAACAATAATCGCACGCATTATTCTGCTAATGCAAATAATAACAATCACATGCATTATTCTGCTAATGCACAAGCGAGCAATAATTATATTCCACAATTTAACCAAAGAAATGCAATACCTTTTGTAAACCGACCACAATTTTTAGGTTACGGTAAATTTAACTATAACTCGCCAAATTTTGGACAACAAAACAGACCTTTCCAACATAGACCAAACTTTAATAATTTTTCCCAAAGACAATTTCCAAATAATAATTTCAGACCCCAGAATAATACTTTTAATAATTTTAACCGTGGTGTTAAAAGACATGCAACTTCTACAGTTGTTAGAGCAAATCAACAACAACCTGAACCCATGGATACACTTCTTCGGGAAATACATTATTCAAAAATGGACAACAACAAAGACCGAATTTTCACATTGAAGAATTATTCAATCAATCTGTTGAACCTGTAAATAATTCCTTCGAAAACCACACGGAACAAATTGACTATGCTGCTAATCAATTTAGCGATTACGAATATTATTACCCTGAATTTGAACAAAATAACCAAGACCTAGAACGTGATCAATATGAAAATTTTTATTTCGAAAACAACGTAAATGAGAATAATAATGAAAATTTTCAGGAAACTCACGATTTAAAACCCCCAACTTAATCCTTTTAAATAACTATACAATAACCGATTTACCAGTCATTACATTGCCAGAAATAAATGCAAAATTTTTAATAGACACTGGTAGCGGTAGAAGCTTTATTAAACCTGACCTAGCTTATAAATTATACCCAGATCATATTGCATCGGAATCATTTTTCGTGCGTACCGCACATGGAACGTCAATTCATAATGAGGTCATATATATACCTATATTTCCTTCTTTTAATAGTGTAGGAGATCATAAGTTTTATCTATTTGATTTTTCCCCTAAATTTGATGGACTTTTAGGTATAGACTTTTTAACACAGATAGGCGCTAGCATAAACTTAAAAGATTTATGTTTAGAAACCAAAAATATTGTGTTACCTTTATATTACCAAAATAAAAAAACATCTGTATATAATTTCGAACCATGCGAAATAATAATAGACCCCCGAACTAGTCAAAAAGTAAAAATACCAGTTAACAAATCTAATGGTATAGGCATATTAAAATATAAAAATTTCGATAAAGCTGAAATGCCTGAAGCATTGGTAAAAATTGTCGATTCTTACGCATTCACAATTATTACAAACCCTCAAGATAATCCCGTAAAAATAACATTTTTTGAACCTTTAGATATCGAAATAATAGACGAAACAGAAATCAATTTCATAGAAAAAATGGAAACCGATTCTGAAATAAATCAATATTTTGATAATCTGCAAAAACAAAATCTAAAAAATGTACGTTTACAACATTGTAATAAAGAAGAATACAAAGCTATTCGAGACTTATGTTATGAATATAGAGACATTTTCTACTGCGAAAATACTCCACTTACTTTTACTAATCAAATTAAACATAAAATCAATCTAACTGATGAATCACCAATATTCACTAAAACATATCGTTACCCCCATATTCATAAGCAAGAGGTTAATTCCCAAATGTCTAAAATGTTACAAAATGGCATTATTCAAGGATCAACATCTCCTTGGAGCAGTCCTATTTGGATTGTACCCAAAAAGTTAGACGCATCAGGAAAACGCAAATGGCGGATAGTTATAGATTATCGTAAACTCAACGATAAAACGATTGACGACAAATTTCCACTCCCTAATATAACTGACATTTTAGATAAATTAGGAAGAGCCCAATATTTCACGACACTCGATCTAGCAAATGGTTTTCACCAAATAGAAATGGATCCTTCTGATATACCTAAGACAGCTTTCTCAACGGATACGGGACATTACGAATTTCGGCGTATGCCTTTTGGACTTAAAAATGCACCGTCGACCTTTCAGAGAGTAATGAACAACGTTTTACGTGGTTTTCAAAATGAAATCTGTTTAGTTTATTTAGACGATATAATAATTTTTTCAACATCACTTCAAGAACATATAGAGAGGTTAAGAGCAGTTTTTGAACGCCTTAGACAATCTAATTTCAAAATTCAACTAGACAAGAGCGAATTTTTACATAAGGAAGTAGCCTATTTGGGACACAAAATCACTCATGAAGGTGTTAAACCAAACCCCGATAAAGTTACTGCAGTTAAAAACTTTCCAATCCCAAGAACCCAAAAAGAAATAAAATCTTTCTTAGGATTAGCAGGATATTATCGTAGGTTTATCAAAGATTTTGCAAAAATCACAAAACCCCTCACTTTATGTCTTAAAAAAGGAACTAAAGTTGAACATTCACCAGCCTTCATACAATCTTTTAAACGTCTTAAAGAATTGCTCATTAATGCACCAATTCTTAAATATCCAGATTTTTCAAAACCTTTTGTCCTTTCTACAGACGCCTCTAATGTAGCCCTTGGCGCCGTATTATCACAAGGTGACCCTCCACACGATCAACCAATAGCATTCGCGTCTCGTACTTTAAACGAAACCGAACAAAAGTAGTCTACTATAGAAAAAGAACTTTTAGGCATCGTATGGGCCTGTAAGTATTTTAGACCCTATCTCTACGGTCAAAAATTTAAAATATACACTGACCATCGTCCTTTGATTTGGTTATTTAATTTAAAAGAACCAAATAGTAAACTAGTACGCTGGAGATTAAAACTTGAAGAGTACGATTACCAAATTATATATAAAAAAGGTAAACAAAATACGAACGCAGACGCACTGTCAAGAATACAACTAAATGCTTTAGAAACGGAATCAATTGCTAACTGTCCTGGTGATATCGATGACGATATTAGTCAATTTTTAAATAACAATTTTGATCCAACTATATTAACCAATGAAGCTATTGCCGAAACTATAGCGGAACTCGAACAAAGTACAAATAAACCACAATCCCCGAAAATAAAAATCCTCGAAAATATTCAAATTCGACCCCCATTCACAGATAACACTGTTCACACAACTAATGCGACAGAAAATTATTCTGAAATGACATTATTAGACGAAATAATTAACAACAAACCACATCAAATAATTGTTAAAAAATCACCTTACGATACTTATGTCAAAATAGACCATGAAACTTTTGACGGACATCAAATTTTAAAAGCAACATTGCCCACAAATATTGAAACAATTACACGAGTTTTAAAAGAATATTTAAATAATAAAACAACTTATATTTATTTTCTTTCTAAAGAATTACGTCCTTATTTCCAACAATGCATGACTAATCACTTTAGAAATTTAAAACTTATTGAATGTACCAAACTAGTTAATAATGTCGATGAAGACGAAAGAACAATGATTATTAAATTTCATCATGAAGGAAAAACAAACCATCGCGGAATAGAAGAAACATTAAAATTTTTAAGATCCAACTATTATTGGAAATCTTTGAAAAAAGATACCACAAATTATATTAATAATTGCGAAATATGTCAGAGGTCAAAATATAACAGAAGACCACCTGATCAACCCTTAGTACTGACTGAAACACCAAGTAAACCCTTCGCAATAATACATATCGATACATTTATTGTAGGAAAACAAAAATTCTTAACATTTATAGATAAATTCTCAAAATACGGACAAGCACTTCCATATTCAGGAAACGCTGTATCATGTTGTGACCAACTAATAAAATTCTTTTCATTCTTTGGTGTTCCGAAACAAATAGTATCAGATAACGGTACAGAGTTTCGAAACGAAGTAGTAGACGGACTTTTAAAAGCTCACAATATCAAAATACACTTTACAACTCCTCATCACCATGAGTCAAATTCACCTATCGAACGCCTACATTCAACCTTGATAGAACACATAAGAATATTACGAGAATCTGACCCAAATTCGGATATAACAAACATTATGCCGTATGCAATTATTGCTTATAACAATACAATTCATTCTAGTACGAATTTTACCCCACAAGAACTTGTATTAGGACACACAGATTCGCGAGACCCCATGAATCTTATACCATCTCATGTATACACTGAATATATCAACAATCATAAAAATAACACGCAAATTTTATATGATAAAATTACGGAAGATTCAAAACAATTAAAACAAAAAATAATTGACAAAGTCAATCAAAGTAAAACTAATCAGAACCTAATAATCGGTTCTCAAGTATATAAGAAATCTCAACAAAGAACAGGTAAAAGTAAAAAGAAATTTTTAGGACCCTTTGTACTAACAGCGGTGTTAGAAAATAATAAAATTGAAATAAAAAATCCGAAAAATAATTATACGGAAGTTATTCATATAAATGAATCTAAAATAATGCCCATTGTTCCAGATGGACCTGGACCGTCCACGCGACAGACATAAAATACCATGGCCTGAACAATTACCCAGGGATACTACCCTTTAAACTAGGAACAGCTAAAATTACATCAAACCACTGGTCCTTTGTACAACTAATTGACTTAAACCCACTAGTCGACCAATTTTATACCTTAAAACGACATTCTGAAACACTTGCAGATAGCTTAAAAAATGACAGTGAATATTACAATGAATATCATAATTCTTTTATATCTTTACATACCCTAGAAAAACGCATAGAAAATTTAATTATACAAATCGCCCCTTCTAGTGCAATTTCTAGACGTAAACGAGGTTTATTTAATCCTTTAGGATCATTCATTAAAAGCATAACAGGTAATTTAGACCAAAATGATGCAGAAATAATTGACGAAAAAATCCGAAAATTATCGGAAAGTCAAAATAAATTAAAGATTGATGCTATTAATCAAATAATGATAATAAATTCAACAATCAATGCATTCCAAAAAGTAATATCTAATATTACAAGCAATGAAGAAATCCTAAAAACCAGAATTTCTCAAATAGAAGAAGCTATTAAAACGGTAGATTTACATAATACCCAACTACACGACTATTTTCAAATACATACAATTATTAATCAAATAACTTGGATGTATCAATCAATCAATAACATATTAGATAAAGTCGAGATTTCAATAACTTTTGCTAAAGCAAACACTCTTCATAATTCAATAATAAATCCAAACGAATTATTAAGCGAAATAAGAGAGTTAGAATCGCATTTAAACGCAGATAAACTACCATTAAGCAATATTCAAAATATATTGGGTTTCGAAAAAATAATTGAAATTAAAAGTTTTCTTAAAGGCTTCAATATTGTCTTTATATTAGAGCTTCCACTTGTCGAGACTGAGGTATATCAATATTTTAATCTATACCCAATACCAATCCCTAATAACGGTTCATTCATAATTAATATACCTTATAAACCTTACCTTGCACTGAGCAACTCCAGATACTCGTATATGGACCAAAGATGTCTCGAAATATCAACCAATGAGTACCTATGCAGACACGCCCACAGTATCCTGTTAGAAGCTAATCCACCATGTGCTGTTCAACTAATCAGTCAAGCACCAAATATTACTTCTTGCCACCCTTACGAAATCCAATTGCACGAAATCCAATAGACAAACATTATCGATGGAAAATGGATCGTTACCGTACCAAATCGGATAGTTAGTACTTCAACCTGCCAAAATTTAAGAGACAATCTTCCTCTCTTAGGCTCCTATCTAATAGAAGTACCCATTGAATGCAAAGTTCAAATAAAATCAATCATCTTCCAAACTTATAAGCCAAGTCGCCTGTCCTTTAGCGAAACTAATTTACCCTCGCTAAAATTGACCAGAGCCAATCAGCATCGATCAATACCATTCAACCCATCTGCGATTGACCTCAACTTCGTCAACCTACAAGAGACAAAAGAGATCCAATCCAAGCTGGAGAACCAAAGAAGAAACCTCGAAGAAATGTCTACCACTGTCTACGTTACAAGAACAAGTGTTTGGACAATTTTACTTTATATTTTTATTGTATTATCCATATTAATCATATTGTTTAAATATTTTCAGAAGCGATTTAGGAAAATCCAATCCATATCCAATAATGCAAATAACGAACCGATGGATTTAAATAATAACCAAATATTTTAATAATTTTAATTTAGCTTTTGAAATCACAACCACAGGATGTGCTTTCATCTACGTCGGGAGGAGTTACGTTCCCATTAAAATGCTACATTGCAGTTCTAATCAAGGATTTCCTAGATTTCTCTCGTTGCAGCATCAGCAACATTAATCTTATAAATATATGTTAATCCTAGTTTTAAGTTCAGTTATTATTGTATCCTCCATTTGAAATAAAGTTTTTTTTAAAAACAAAACTCTCAAACTCGAGAAAGTAACTAGGGCACGCATTTTCATATGCCAGTGGCGTAGAAATTGGGGTCGCCCGGAATTGTTTTGTCTCTATGTAAAGTCTACGTCACTGGGAAAGATTGAATATTTGGAGCGCGTTGTACAAGGCCAATATTTTCTACATAAAAAAAGTACTCTTAGTCAAAAGCGCTAATGTGATGTTTTCATTGAAAACGTCAATAACAACTTTTTTTCAAAAATATTTTTTAACACCTTGTATCTCAAAAAAAGTGCGTTTCCGGATATGTATTTACAAAAAAAAGTTCGATATTCGACGTCTTTTATAACTCCTAAAGTTTGTCAGCATTTTTCTGAAACACCTTGTATAGCGCCGTTGCGTTTACATGCCAGACAACTTGGGTTTGCCAAGCAAGTACCTACTTTTTGAACTATAATATTGAAACGACAGTGGTAAGTACAATTCATCCACTTATTATTGACATCAAGTAGGCGTTGGAACTTTGACTTTGACATATTTATCGCATCTTCTCAACCATAAAAATAAGATTTTAAAGGCAAAAATAAGTGAATGAATTATAGGTACCCAGTTGAAAAATCAAAACATCAGTTGGCTTGAGATCTTTTGTACATTCGTGCAGGCGATTGTTACAGTGTTCGGGACAAACAAAACGGTAATATGGTTAACGATATTTGACTACTTTGACAAACTCAATGTCAGCGTTTATCGCTATCGCTAAAGGTGATATCAGACGGTTCACTAGATGAATGAATATTGAAAGCAGATAAGTTTTCAATCTCCAATTAGTAAATACTGCCTTTTTGCATATTTTAAACTAGAATTTCCTGCGAAAAAGCTAAAAATTTCGATCACTAACATATTTCGCAGAAGATAACTTTCTTTTAACTCAAAGTCAAATTTAACTTACCGATGCTGTCAGGTTCATGAAATTGAAAAATTTCTTCAGCAGTTCCACCATATCGCTGAAGTTGTTCCCTCGCAAGAACTGCCTGATACCCTGCTGGTACGGCTCGTTGTCCATTATGAGGAAACCGACCAGCATCACGATGTACGACGCCAGGAACGTGTACTCCATATGAGTTCCGGCTTTTTGAAGAACTGCAAATCAATCAGAAAGCGAAACTATTAACGCTTTCGATTACAGGCCATTACAGATCGCTCTGCTGAGAGAATTACGTCCTCAAATTGAGTCGTAGGTCTCAAGTGAATTTGAGATTGTTAAGTAAACTACTATTTTTTTGTTAAAACTCGCACGACTTCTTGTGAACATTGAAAACAAGAAATTAAATGTTATTGCGGTGAACGTGCCCGTTAGCCCGTTTGTCCAAATATTGGTACATACAGTAGTCAACAATTGAAACGGAAACGGCAAAGTCACTTTCAAACTCAAATATCTCGTGAACCCCTGCGTTGATTTCGGTGCCTTTTGAAGGTTTGAAGTGGGCAGAGATTTCTCTTCGTGGTTGGCTATGAGTGGCTGCTAATAACAATTTACGCTTTAATATACAGGGTGTTAAGTAAAACATTGCAAAATTTTTAAATTTACATTCCTTTGTCGTTCTTAGAAAAAACGTATTTTTTCTAAGAACGTTTTTTCTTCGTAATTTTTAGTATTAACCGAACTAAGACTCTTTTTCTGAATTTAGGTCACTCCTTATAATCCATATGAATGGCAATAAGTCTACTTTGTTAACTTTGTACTAAAGCGAGAGGTGTTAGGTTTGATAAAACATATACGGGGTCAGTTAAAATTACGGCTCTAATGAACAAGCTTTACTTAGTCATGTCTAAAGCAATATTTTGCAAAAGCACTTATAGTGTAATGTTCTAGCTAAACTGGCTGGTGATATTGAAGACATTTTGGCCACGTAGTAACGTTCACCTTGGCATCATCTCTAGACGTTTTCGGATTTACTTTGTTTTCTCTGATATATATTAACGGAGTTGTACCACAAATGATGAAATGAACTACCTACCAATAAAAAAGAAAGAATTCAAGATTTAAAGTTTAAAACCCTGTAACGCAGCGTTTGAAGACCTGTTTATATAAACTTTTTGTCACCCTTTTTTTCTGTCTAAAATAAGATGTTAAGTTGTATATATACCAAGCTAATTTTGGAATAACCTGCAGTAGACGGCGTTAGTGGTGGGACACCCCAGTGGTATTCCAGATTGCAGGGAGAGCGAGTTTTAAAACCAGCATAAATAAAATTGTTCGTGACATGAAAGTTCCTGATTTCAGTTTGCACACTTGTCCTTCCATGTTCCTTAAGTGCAAAATATGCGTTTACAGGATAGAGCTTAAAATGGAATATGACATTAAATGCACTACTAAGCCCCGTAAGCCAATAAAGCAAAAAAGCAAATACCTTGCAGCACTACAGTGTGTCCCCGGATAGGTGGAACGACTCTCTCAAGAACTAAAAAAATTTCAATTTAAATTGTAATTTTCAATTTAAATTGTAATTTTTTGGGGTTTAGTCCTGCTTGGTTAGAGACGAATTTCTGGAATAATTTAGGTTTGAAAAATTCAAGAAAGCCTTGGAAATTGTCAGAAAATTTCTTTTTCGGTACAGTAAAGTTTCCTTTATATGAGACATACGACAGAAAGTCGGTAATAAAAGTTGCTTAGAATCAAAAACTAGGCCAAATTATTATTTTTTTGCCTTTTTGTAGCAGATATGCCAAAAAGTCATTCGTAAAAGTAGTTTAAAATAAAAATTAAGCATAGAATCTCAAATGTAAAAATCCTCAGCCAACTTTGATCACTGACATAATAATCTTCCCATAAGCAAATTGAGAAGTGACAGTTGACCGAGAATTTTAAAATTTGATATAGAGACTTAATTGATGATTTTAAGCAACTTTTGATCATGACTTTTTGCCGTATGTCTCACAGAAAGAAAACGTTGCTTAAATTTGATATTTATACATTTTACATGTTCCGTTTCACTTATCTTAGTACACACAATGTAACATAATACACCGATACTAGACAAGTAATGCGATATTCAAGAAGACAAATTTCTACAAAGTCTCAATAAGTTTCGATAAATTCCTGAATACGAAATCATTGGTCCAACGAGATTGCAAGTAACGTTTTGTTATATTGGTCATTTTATTACCGTGCATTCAGGGTAAGTAAGAAAACAGCATTTCAAAATTGGCAGTATTTTCCTTTCCATAACTCTGTTTATTTCGTCTAAAATTGTCCGTTTATTCAAAGCAATAATTAACCAAATAATGGGCACCACAGATTTTAGACAATCATTTTGGTCAACTCCGGGTGTACCAGTTTTCTTGGTGCATAATCCACTAATTTTAGCTTACCTCACAAGGAAGACTTATTCAGAAACTTTGTGGTGGAAATGCATCTTTAACGGACCAGGTCGGTATGTCGTATGCACCTAATATATTATCAAACTCTTGGAATCCAAAGCAAATCAAAATTATTTCTTCCATAACCTACCAAATAATTTATCAATATTTTGTCGGGCCACCTCTGGCTCTAACAACGCTTGCCACCCTAGAGGGCATACTTCTAACCAAACCGTTAATAAACTCTTGGGGAATGGCCTCCCATTCTTCCAACACAGCATTCCTCAAATCATCCAAATTTAGAAACTCTTCTGCACGTTGACTCAAACTCAGTTTTATCCTACTCCACACATGTTCAATAATATTCATATCTGGAGACCGAACAGGCCACTCCATTCGCTCTATATTGTTCTGATGCAGCTCATCACTAACAATTCGGGCTCTGTGTAACCGGCCGTCATCGCCAATAAGAATAAATTTCCAAAATTATTGGCAAACGGCAAAACAATATCTCTTACACACAAATTCAAATACCGTTCTGCATTCATACTCTCTCCAACTAAAACCACCAAATCTGTTTTTTCATTCATCATTATACCACCCCATACTGTTATACCACCTCTACCAAATGCTACCCTAGCATTCATATTTCTTTCATAAAACCTTTCATGCCTCCGTCTCCATACTAAAATCCTTCCATCCGATTGACACAATGTAACTCTAGATTCATCTGTAAACATGCACCTAGACCATTCCATCATTCCCCAGTTCCTATGCTCAGCCGCCTATATGCGTCTGGCAGCACGATGTTGAATCTGGAGCAAAGGACAAAGGACAAACTTCACAACGCCTTGCTCTCAAACCCGCTTCGTGTAATCTTCTAACAGTTTGACCCGAAATCTGTAGTCCCATGGCAGCTCCTAAGGCGTTGTTAAACTGTGTGGCGTTATTGTTGGAACTCTTCGAGCTGAAAGTCTTATAAACCGGTCCTGGGCTGGTAAAGTCTTCATTATTCGACCCCCACCACGTCCATAGTTCACCAAGCCTATTTCATTGTAACGCTTTATTGCACCATGGATCATCGTAAATGCCGACACATTAAAAATTTCCGCCAATTCCTCTATTTGGCGTCCGCATTCTCTTAGACGAATTATTGAGCGCAAGTCGCTATTCGACAATCGTCGGAAGGAAATATCGTCGAATTTGGATACAGTGTTTTGACATGCTGTATATGTCGTAACAAAATAAGCAGCAAAACATTACTTGAAATCTTGTTGGACTTGAGTGGATTCACATTTGAATATTCAGAATATCATCGCATAGTTTTGTAGCTCCTTGTAGAAACTTACTTACTTGAAAACCATATTTCGTTTCTGGTATCGGTAAATGTTTGTTTTAAGAAGACATTTTTTGAAGCATTACAAAATAGTGCACTTCTAGCAATTGGTTCTAAAATTCTTTTTAAACGATTCAAATGATGCTTAATATAGCTTCGTTGGTATCAAAAATAACAAAGTAAATCCTAAACCGTCTAGAGATGATGCGAGGATAAACATTACTACGTTTCTAATAATCCTCAATATCATCAGCCAGTAACTGCTTTCGCTAGAACAGTACACTATCAGTGTTTTTTACAAAATATTGCTTTAGACATGACTAATTAAAGCTTATTCATTAGGGCCGTAATTTTAACTGACCCCGTATATGTTTTATCAAACCTAACACCTCTCGTTTTATTACAAAGTTAATAAAATAGACTTATCGCCATGCATATGGATTATGAGGAATTGCGAATTAAGAGGTAACCTAAATTCAGAAACCCTCTTAGTTCAAACAAAGTCTTAGTTCGGTTAATACTAAAAATTTCGAAAAAAATGCCCCCTGATATAACAATTGACAAAAAATATAAAAAAAAAAAATTTTCTCAGAACGGCAAAAGAATGTAAATTTAAAAATGTTGCATTGTTTTACTTAACACCCTGTATATTAAAGCGTAAATCGTTAATAGCGGCCACTCACAGCCAGCCATGAAGAGAAATATCTGCCCATTCCAGCCCTTCAAAAGGTACCCAAATCAACGCAGGGGTTCACGAGATATTTGAATTTGAATGTGACCTAAAATTTTGCCGTTTCCGTTTCAATTGTTGACTACTGTATTTACATTTGGAAAGGCGTGATACAATAACTATTAAAGATATAATATTGTGCATGCGGGGACTCATATTCCGGCCACGCCCACGTCACAGGTACAAAAACAACAATTTCTGGATAAAAAGGCAAACAATTCTAGTGATCTGATAATCAGTAACTCAGTGCATACTGTATATTTGAAATTGCCATGTCTAAGCTGTAAGCAGGGGCGATCCTAAACTAGGGGCCGCTCGTGTGCAAATCGATTTCGACCGCTCCTAAATGTCAAAAATAGCTACAATGTCTACAGGAAAAAACGTGTAACAAAACAAACAAATGTAAGAAAAGGAAATTGAAAATAAGTGGAAAAAATAAGGAACTGAGCAACACAATAAACAATATTTCAAACAGCTAAATTTTAAGAAAAACAAATTGTACCTTTCGGCGAAATTGCTCGGTATTTCTAAACTAAATTTGTAATCATAATGTATGTTTTGCGTTCTTTTTATCAAGTTGAAATATTCACTTCTTTCAGCTTGATAAAGACCAGAGGGGGTCAAAAAAAAAATCCACGTTTGTAAAATTGCTAATGTTGCGGACTTTTCTGAGGTCTATCTTGGGACTAAAATACAAATACACATACCTTTAGCAAAACTATAAACAATTGCAACAACTTAACACAACAAGGACAGTTTTTAATAAATATAGTTTTTTTCCTTTCCTTTTCTTTTCTTTACCTCTTCCCTTTCTCTTGCCCCAAAATGACCAGAAGTGACAACAATATAATTTAAGATTAAATTAAAGTAAAAAAAAAATGAACTGACTAGGGTTAATATAATATAACAAGCATTGCGGGTAAAATGTTGTGTTCCAGGATCTGTTATTAGTTTTTTGAATTGACGGGTTGGGACAGAATCAAATTAAACTACACACTCTTCACCGACGTTTCATCTAATAAACTCTGACTGCTTCAGGACTATAAAGACATTATTTAAACCGTCAGAAGGAGAAACAGAAAACATCCAATGAACCTCACCTCAGGTCTAAACACGTTGGTACGTTAAAATATAAATTAAAAAACATTACGGTTACGGCACACGTTAAAAATGTGGTGAAATTATTAATAATTAGCACAATACAAACAGCACACTTTAAAAATACCGGGCAAGCAGACTGGCGTGTCTCTCAAGAGTTCAAACATGCCCACACAGAGGCTTATCTGTGCGGTGCGCCGCATCAATGTTTATTATTAATTTTGTGAAGCGATCCAAAAACCAGTTTTCTGGAATATTGTCACTTCCCACAGACAAAAGGCTGAGATTTCGTACCTATATTGTCTGGGTGCGACGTTTAGCAGAGTATCAAACTCATTTCTCTATCAGGCAGAGGAACCATAGACCGGTTTCGCTCTTATTAGAGTTCATCAGTATGGTATACCTCGAACCTGACAGAAAAATAAGTTTGAACGGCAATTGGATCTAACTCTTGCTTAAAAGCCTGTATGTGTATGTAAGTTGCGCCATCTGACGACCTGATGAGCTCTAATAAGAGCGAAAACGGTCTATGGTTCCTCTGCCTGATAGAGAAATGAGTTTGATACTCTGCTAAACGTCGCCCCCAGACAATATAGGTACGAAATCTCAGCCTTTTGTCTATGGGAAGTGGCAATATTGCAGAAAACTGGTTTTTGGATCGCTTCACAATCATGTCGCATGCCCTAGTGGAAGCACCTGCCGTCGTCAGATGGCGCCACTTACATTATTAATTTTGTTTGTTCCTGTCGACACCCATACATGGCTTCCAAAACTCTCCAAATCGAAAACCCAATAATTAGGCCAAAAATCCACAAGACCACCAGAATGTCTTGGATATTCTTCAGAAAATGTCTAGTATACACACAGATTCAGGAAATCTCTAGAAACAACATAAATACGTATGACTGTAAGAAAAGACCGCTTTAGCTACTCATCACTTTGAAACTGGACACCATTTAGACTTTACCAACCCTACAGTCTTGGACGTAGAAATGAATTATAGAAAATGTGCAATCTCAGAAATGTTACATACAAACAAGTGGCGTGAAAAAACAGTAAACTTCAGAACAGATACGCAAAACTTGAGTGTCATCTACAATTGTTTAACAACAAAAAATTATACAATGAGAAGGTAAGAGGATATTTTTGCCTAATTATTGGGTTTCGATTTGGAAGCCATGTATGGGTGTCGATAGGAAAAAACAAAATTAATAATAAACATTGATGCGGCGCACCGCACAGATAGGCGTCTGTGTAGGCTTGTTGGAACTCTTGAGAGACACGCCAAGTCTGCTTGCCCGGTATTTTTATAATGTGCTGTTTGTATTGTGCTAATTATTTTATTAATTTTACCTCATTATTAACGTGTGCCCAAACCCGTAATGTTTTTTAATTTATATTTTAACGTACCAACGTGTTTAGATTTGAGGTGAGGTGTATCTGACGTGAGGTGTATTTGATGTTTTCTGTTTCTCTTTCTGACGGTTTAATTAATGTGTTTATAGCCCTGAAGAAGTCTCGAGTTTATTAGACGAAACGTCGGTGAAGAGTTTGTAGTTTAATATGATTCTGTCCCAACCCGCCAATTCAACAAACTAATTACAAACATTATAAATCGTGCATCTCGAATAATTCGGGTCAATATCGGATCCGTGAAACAGTGCTTTAGTTACAAGGTCGGTTAAATTAGCAAAAAGTTGTCTTTTGTGGAGACTTTTTAGAAAACATTTAGTGTTGCTATATTTTAAGTAGTTTCTGAAATATTTGGAAAAATATAAAAATTGCGAAAATTTTAAATATCTTCTATTTCCAAAACTATTGGTGACACAAAAAAAGTTAAAAATTACAAAGTTTCACTATACTCTAACCCCTCCCATATGACATCTCGATTATCTTCGTGTGAAGAGATTTAAGTTATTGGTATTTTTTACAATTTTTTAAATACATATTTCAGAAACCACTCAAAATGTGGCAACATTGTAAAGGTTTTCTAAACAGGCTCTACAAAAGTGAACTTTTTGTGAATTTAACCGTCTTCGTAACTACAGCCGTTTTGGAGATAGCAATACTGCACGCACTTAAAAAAGACACCCTTTATAATTGTTAGAACAAGTCTTGGTTAAAATCGTAGAAAAAATCCATTTTTTCTCTAAGAGACTGGTAGAAATTCAGGTTTGAAATTAGATATCTCCAAGTCAACAGTCTCAAGTTTATTGTAGTTGTACGGCTACATGTTTCGCCTAAAAAGTTAAAGAGGTTTATGTCCCACCGAACGCCAAACTGTTTTCGCTTGATGTAAAGAACTTATTTCCTAGTATCCCCCCGGGCGAATGCGTTGACTTGGTTGGAGGATTGTTGATCGACAAGGGTGTGGAAAGGTTTTTGGTTAACGATTTGCTTAAGTTGTTGCAGACTGTTGGATCAAAACTTTTTTAAGTTTAATGACAACTTTTACAGACAAAATACTGGACTGGCAATGGGTTCTTGCCTTTCGCCGTTACTGAGTGAAATTTTTATGATGAACTGGGAGAGCAACTTGTTCAAGGGCGATTTTTCTGACAGAATTATCTTTTATAAAAGATACGTAGACGACATTTTGCTGATTTGGGACGGGACCGATGAACAGTTCGCTTCCTTTTTGGAATCTGTGAACTCGCTGCATGTGGATTTGAATTTCACTTCAGAAGTTGAGGTTGACGGGCAGCTGCCTTTCCTAGACCCATTGCTGACTAATGTGGACAACGGAATTGAAATAGACATTTACAGAAAACACACGACCACGGACAACGTAATTTAATTCGCGTCGAATTTTCCCTACAACCACAACTGGGCAGCTTTCAATTCATTTTTTCACAGAGTATTTAATTTGCCCTTATCGAGGACGGCTTTCAATAGGGAAGTTGACACCATTAAACACATAGCAATGGTCAACGGCTTCCCAGTTAAGACACTCAACAGGCTTTATTTTAAATTTCTTAACAAATCTAGATTAACACTCAATGTGTTACAGGGCAGAAGTTTTAGAACCTTGTCCTATTTGGGTAATATCTCTGTGGGTTTGGCTAGATTTTTTAAACCTTTTGATGTCAATATTGCATTCAGAATGGATAATACTCTAAAGAAACAGATCGTTAAAAACAAGGACCCCACAGACAAACTTATGAAGTCGGGAGTGTATGCTCTGCATTGTGGTAATTGCCCGGCAGTTTATATAGGCCAGACTGGCAGAAGATTCATGACTAGAGCTAGCGAGCACCTCAAGCTTTAAAATAGGTATCTGATCAGATTCTGATATCTCCAACACTAGTTCGACTTTTGCAAATCCCTCAATTCCGGGTAATCTCAGAATCCTTCATGAATGTGAAAAGTCGAATAAGCTTAACCTTTTAGAAAAAATGGAAATAACTAAAGCAAAAAAGAGTCCCATACTGGAGTGCATCAATGACGTCTTCAATTTCGAACTGACTTTGATTTTTAATAATCTAAAATGATTTGCGTATCAGCGTCCCTGCCCCCACCGGCGTACTCGTACTTTGCTCGACGAACGACCTTCATTTGTTTGCCACTGTTAGTCTTCTAGCCGGTTTCTAATATGTGAACGTGTTTTAGGGTTTTTAACTATTTTAACGTGTGTTGTGATTGTAGTGAGTTTGATTCTGGTTGTTCTTGCGTTGCAATTGTTTTATAATTAAATTTTAGGCCTGATGATGCCTTTTTAGGCGAAACATGTAGCCGTACAACTACAATAAACTTGATACTGTTGACTTGGAGATATCTAATTTCAAACCTGAAGTCTTGGTTAATTTGGATTAGTTCAGGTTAGTTGCTTAGGCTTTTGTGATAAAGCCAAAAATTACAAAGAAAATGTTGCTAAGAAAAAGGTTTTCGAAACCGTTTTTAAAGTAATAATGAGTGGGATAGAGAAAGACTCATGGAAGACAACATTTAAAAGAGAGATATCTAGATCTTCTTTGCATTAGTGGTGAAAGGCGAGCCCGTAAGGGCCAGTTTTATATCATTGGTAGAATAAGTTATATCTAGTTAATTAAGGTTAGTTCAGGTTAGTTGCTGCCAGAATTACAGTGAAATATTTGGAAAGAAAAGTTTTCGAAACGGTTTCTAAGTAATAATGAGTAGGACAGAGAAACACTCATGGGAAAGACAACATTTAAAACAGAGATACATATAACCCATTCACTTATCATGATCCTCAAGTAGGGTTTGGAAGTCTGACTTTGACATTTTTATCGCATCTTCTCAACATGTGTCGAAGAGAGATAGGTATAAAATAAAATGAAAGATTTCAACGGTAACGAGATGCCAACAATAAGCGAATAAATTATAGATTTTTTGAATTAGTGCGAAAAGCGGGTTCATAAGAGCGCATCTTTATATAATTGTTAGAACAAGTTATTTTAGGTTAAAATGAACTAGTTAATTTGGGTTGATCAAGGTTAGTTGCTTTCAGCTCTTTTGATAAAACCAAAAATTGCATTATCAAGCAAGTATCTCGCAAGAAAAACAGTTTTCAAAACCGTTTTTTTTTTAATAATGAGTGGGATAGAGAAAGACTTATGGAGAAGACAGCGTTTAAATCGAAACTTTATAGCTCGAATCTACTTACGTCATTTTCCAGGACAAAAATAACTGTTTTTTCAATCGCCATTCTTATTATAAATTCGGAAGAAACAAACACAGCTAACGAATATGTCAATTGTTATAGAAAAACTTATTTCTGAGGTTTGATAGAGCCAAAAAAAGATTAAAATGAAATATTTCGCGATAAAACAAAGTTTTTGAAACCATTTTTAAGTGGTAATGTGTGGGACAGAGAAATCCTTATGGAGAAGACAGCCTTAGAAAGGGAGATGCGATAAATCTTTTTTTTTTGCCTAGCCCAGAACCAAAACAAAACCCACCTTGTTGTGTTAAGTACTTGGAACTGATTATAGTTTTGCTACGTGTAAGTATACTTAACATTTTGCTCTAACGAAGATCTCAATTAAGATTGAAACGTTGGCAATTTCGCAAGGAAAGTGTTTTTATGTCCTACATCCGCTATTCACCTCTTATACTTGTAATACTTTATCGTCACAACGTTTTTCAAGTAAAGTTTCTCATATGTAAAAATAAAATTTTTGGCAGCCCCTAAATTTGGCCGCCCGGGTTTTTTGCACCCCTTTGCTTATAGGTATAAGGACCTCTGGCTGTAAGAGGAAACCTTTAATTTTTTTTCAAAGTACTATTTAAGGATAAATGAAACCCAAAGTACAACTATATTGTGTGTTTCATGGCACGGAAG
Organism: Taphrorychus bicolor; assembly: GCA_951812265.1. NCBI lineage: Eukaryota > Metazoa > Arthropoda > Insecta > Coleoptera > Curculionidae > Taphrorychus > Taphrorychus bicolor. The sequence continues at coordinate 41,822,603 of OX638299.1, read as the reverse complement.
CATTAATACCTACAACTATAAATGTACGGAGAACTATACAACAAACAAAAACCTCACAAAACTAGGTGGACAGAAAAAGTACATATCCAAACTCTAGTCGAGTTTGGATATGTCGTCATGTCACATCCCAAAACAACCTATACATATTTTGAATGTTGTCTCAATCGCGTCGTTTTGATATTTGACTTGGGTTTATATACACTTGGCAACACTGTGGACATGCCATGGAGACAAAACACAAAATGAGTGAGTAAGGACGTCACGAATTGTTATAGATCACATGAGTTGAATTGAGAAACCTGATGGTTAAGGCGCGTTTATAGTAATTTAATCGAAAGTTTTTTCATTTTCATTCATTTGACATCTCTATGATCCTATTACTAAAAATGGAAACATCCAAACTGGACTCGTCATGTTCTCCATATATACGAAAATTAGCTAAATATTTTACAAGAACATCGCTTACGTTTCGCCACCGTTTCTTCAATAAATTCCTCGTTACTCTTTTGTTGCTGCGCCTGAGCCTCCTGATCTTGCTCGTCTTTCTCGCCGTCCAAGATGGCGTTCGTCTTATTTTCCGCTATTTTCGCGCAACCTTCCCAATCGTAGAACTGCACTATCAGGGCCTCGACCGCGCTCTCTTCCCCTACAAAGTTGAATGTTTCCTCAATACCCTGCTAATAAGACGATTTAAGCTAATTCTTACTTGAGTAGATACTCTCGAGTTTTGAAGGAGCTTTCGCTTCCATTAGTAGTTTTTTGTTGACCTCTTGGTCTTGGATCAGGTTTATTAGTAGCATGAGTACCTGAATAAAGAAGAGCGAATAATAAACAGAGTAACCGTTTTTCGTCTTTAACCAGGTAGAGTTCTCAGTTATTTGAAGAGACACGAAAAAGATTAAATGGGGGCAAAGTTGCGCAATTAGAAGTTATTAAAATGTCGTTTTTAAATTTCGAAACTTCCGACTGGTTTCGAAAATATTCGCAAAAAATCGAAATTTTGAAAAAACGTTTTTATTTTTTCGTTTTTTTTCATGCAACTATCATCAACTCTATTTTTTTAATATGGTCCTGAACATTTTAAATCGGATTCTGAATCTCCTTGTAACTAGTAATTACAGTTCCAGGGTGGACACGACTATAAACCATTCACTTTTTATTGCCGTCAAGTAGGCGTTGGAAATCTGACTTTGACATTTTTATCGTATCTTCTCATTATGTGCGGAAAAGAGATATATATATATATATATATATATAAAAAAATGAAGGTTTCAAAGGTAACGAGATGCCAAAAATAAGTGAATATGGTTACACGCAGTGGCTACCCTGGGTGTCGATTAGTAGTAGGCGGGTGGTTATTTCTACTAACAGCGACCAAAGTATATCGCTTTTCATACAGGGACATCTAGATCATTCCATCTTCTCCTTTCTACTAAGATTAAATGGCAATTATCCTTATTTACGTTCGACGGAGATAAAGTTATATGGCGAGTTTAATGGTGGTGCGAAACGGTCTGGTATAAATGGTATAGATTATCAGATACGCGAGTACTAAATCGAGCCAGATATCGTCAGTTTTGTTACAAAAATCTAAACGCACCGAAGTGTACTGATTAAAACTGCTATGGTAGATCGAAAATCAGCAAGGCGCCTTCAAAATAATGTAAATTAAATAAAACGGTAATTTAATTTTAGAAGATTGCTCTATATTTTCTAATAAAAAAAATGTCTGACCAAAGTAAAAGGACTATATAAGGCTAAAGGTAAAGCATTACTAATTATCTCGAAAGTATAGATTTTTATTTCATCCTACTTTTTGCACAAAATGGCGCTTGAACTTTTAATCATAAACATGGCGTCCACAGCAATAGATGTTTGAAAGTTCCATAAACAACCTTACAGAAAATTTTACTTGACATTAAGTAACAGTAGTTAAGCAAAGCGGATACGAGAACAATCCAAGGACTTTCTTCCACCTTAGCCATGACAAGCGCTTGGTTGTGACCTCGAAAATCGTAACGAGGGTCCACGCTAGTCACTGACTTTGAACGTCGGCGACATGCGTAACGGTGGGCGCGCGCGGCTTGACCTTGAGAGGCCATGACTAGCGCTTGGGGGTGACCTCGAAAATCGCAACAAGCGACCTTGACGGGTCCACGTGCTAACATTAATACAAAACGCCTTGACATTCTTCAAGCTCAAAGGTGAAGCCTTTGCATCGCAATTTAAATATTCAGCGGACAGACAGGGATTTCATACAAAATGCAACTTCCCACGTCAGACCGAACGCGAGGTGAATCAATCCTTTGTAACATTAAAATAAGAAAATCAGACCATCGGAATTTGCTGACGTATTTTGTGCAGTCCGCCGTACGCATTCAGCGTTCACTGCTAAAGCTTAATTGTTTTGAGATTCTGAAGCTTGAAACGTTCTTGTATAACGTTCTCTGTATATAACCCCTCAGGACAAGCAATTTGTGCATATCATGTTTCGCAGGAACAAGCCGACCACTTATCCCATAAAAAGACCTTGAGAGAAATCAGTCTCAGTAATTTTACTGGGAATAGTGCAAAATTCGGTTTCCAAAAAAAAATATATATACCCCCAAAAAATTGTATTGGGCAGTAATAACCATAAGTAATAGTAAAAAAGTACAAAAAAAGACAAATGGAAAGGAAAAACAACTTACCAGAACGCCGAGTTCGAATTTCTTTTGCTCCGGAATGTAATTGGGAACTTGTAGAAGTAAATGTAGACTAGTTTCTATTATTCCGACTCGAGATCCTATTAGTTGACTTCCAATAGCTGAAAAGAATAAGTACCTTTTGGACCCCGATTTGAGATATTTCAGTTTCATTTATGTGTTTGAAGCATATTCCTGTTATAGGAAAATTATGGTGCATAATCACATACTGGGTGTTCATCACAAAACGTTAGAAAGCTATGATTTTTTTCCGATAAGGTGATTGTAAAGAAAATGTCATGTCGATTTTTGTCTTAATTTTGATTGATTGATTCAAAGCTTATGTTAAAATTAGCCTATTTAAGTAGAAAACTCTGGGATGGTTGAGCTTTGTAAAAAAAATAGGAAAATGAAGGTATAGAAATAAATTACTCAAACTTTGAAGTTGCCTCAATTTCTTCTTTTATAGCCACAACACACATTACACTTATCAAATTCATGATTTTTCCATTTTTATGGTATAATTTAAGTTTCAAACGTATCATAAATTCAAATTTTTAATAACTGAAAATATTGTATAGTTGCTAGTCGAATGAAGGTGGCAGGTGACATATGAAAGACAAAATTTGTTGACGTTTTTAAAGGCAGTGTTGCCAAGCCTTTTTCTTGAAAATTTTCTATTATTATAACTTAAAATTTAATTTTAGGATTAATAATAATTAGGGTTAAAAATTCTTGTTTGTGTATACAGTGTGTCCCAAATTGGTCTTCCAAGTATTGGGATCTAGGAAACTATGGGAGTTACGAAGTCGGTTAAATAGGAAAAGTTTTAGACAATTATGTTAGTAATACAATGACAAAAACGGAGTGGCTGTAACCAATCGGATTTTTGAGAAATTTTGGGAAAACCAAAATGATGCATTTTTAAAACCCTGTTATAAATCCTTTATTTTAAAAGATAATCGAAATTAGTAAAACATGTCTGAAGCAACTTTTTGAGGCGAATACACCTGTAAAGTTAAGATTTCGATACAACGTTTCGGTTTTCTGGAACCATCATCAACTTCTGTTTTTCTTATGACGGCCATATTGGATTTTTACACTTGTTTACAGGGGACAAGAAATGCGTTTAAATAATGTATATCAACCCTAGTAAGATTTTATTGTATTTTAAAATATCAAGAAAAACTTAGTTTTTACTAGTAGACAATTAGTTATTTATTGTCAATAATAATTTTTGTTTAAATTATTTTTTTTTGCTAATATTCTAATTTAATACCTAAAAAACGTATTTAAAAACCTAATTCTTGTAATGCCGTTTACTATCAAGTTTCAAAAACATGACTCCGAACCTCTGAATCGAAAGTAAATAAACGGCCGTAATAAATAAATGGAGTGGAAAATCGGCAACGTCGCGGCATGCCTTCTACACCTGATTGTGAAACATCCGAACTTTTTTACAAATGTTGTGTAAAAAAGAAGTTATCTAGTATCGTGCTATGTGTCATGTGCGGTTCGGTTTTCCACCCTAGTTGTTTTCAGGGAAAAAAGGGTACTTGGCTAAATAAAACCAGAGTTCTTTGCTGTTTGAAAACATAATGTTACGATTCGCAGCAACGCCGCATGGGAGGCGGGGCAACGCATGGGAGCGTGTTGGTTGGTGGAGCTTCGCGACCTATCCGCGCTGCGTCATGGCTGACACGAGTGATTTATTGCTCGGCTGGTTTAATCTAGAAGGCAGTTGTTTACAACCGTTTTTTTTTTATGTGAGATTATTCAAGAATTCTTATAAAGAACTTTCTAGGTTTTTCTGCAATTTTAGGATTGTATATAAAGGCGCATAGAGCGGCGGTTAAAGATAGTCTTATTTTAAGCGAGCTATAAGTAAGCTAAAGTACGAAGCGATAATAGAAGGCTATAAAGTGTTAAGTAGTGAGTTATTTACGAGTCGAATTGTACCTGTGTGTATTTGTGGAGTAAATAAATAGTGTTTTTGTGTTAAATCGTTACACTGGAATTATTGAACCCCGAGTTCGCAACAATAACCTATAACTCGCAAGATGTAAACAAACTCCTTGGAATTGAAATGGAGAACTTCCTTCTGAAATTGGTTGTGCAGCAGTCTCAGGAGAAGAGTGCAATGTTAGAAAGTGAAAATAACAGAGTGAAGCAGCACATGCAGGAATTAGATGAGAAATATGAAGAGCTGAAAAATGGTAGCTTTTCGCCTTTGGCCAAGGGCTCAACTGGTACTACAATTAATGGTAAATTGAATGGCACATTTGCCAATATGCTGCGTAAAGAGTCCGTCATTATTGTGAAACCTAAGGCAACTCAGGAAAGTAAGGAAAGAAAAAGGATATCAGACATCGGCTGAACCCAGAGGGTCTAACTATTTCTAAATTTCGTAAATTATCTAATGGAGCAGTGACTATTGGAATGGGGCATTTGGAATGCTTCAAAGAACAAATAGTGAAGGAAATGGGAAGTGATTATATGGTTGAGGTACCCAAGAAGACAAGGCCAAAATTAAAAATTATTATTGTTAACAACTCTGATGTACCTAGTGATGAGTCAGATGAGACAATCATACACAATTTGATAAAGGAGAATAAACTTAAGATGGAGGAAAGCTTTTACATGAAAATACTGAAAAGATCCAAAAACAAATGTAAGAACATGACCTAATTGTGGAGGTAGATTCAAAGACGCACAGTGCATTACTCACACAGTTTACAATCATGTGTTTTGCAATGTTTCAAATGTTTAGGCTATAACAAACTTTGCAAAATATTGCACAGTGGACGCAATTATTTGCTCAAAGTGTGCAGGAAACCACTCATATAAAGAGTGTAAATCGGTTGAAGAATTTAAGTGTATCAATTGCGCTAGTCGAATCGAGAAAAATAAAAACAATTTGTTAGACACCAAGCATCTTGCCTTGGATAGGGAGTGTCCCATTCGTGTTAATCTTGTAATGGAGCTCAACAAGAGAATAGATTACTTTACACAAATTAATTAGCCTCGAAACTAGCACAAATTTGAATTTGACATAAACATGTCTGCACTAAATGGGGGTGTTTTGCACGTAGCTCACCTCAATCTCAGATCCATATTCACGGGTTTTGAAGAATTTACAAGTTTGGTCCAATCAGGTAAATTTGATATAGTGGGAGTTACTGAAACTTGGCTTAGGCCAAACATACCATCACAGACAGTTGGGATACCCGGTTACAATTTCTTTCGGAGCGATAGAACTGCGGACAAGGGTGGGGGAGTGGGTGTCTATGTGAAGTCGGAGTTACACTGCAATTGTGTCTAATTTAGTAGTGCTACAGTTGTTGAGGATTTGGAGCACATGTGGGTAAGACTCAGCTTGCCCAATGGGATGACTCTGGTCCTCGGAGTCATTTACCATGCTAATGGTAATGTTATGGATTGTGTAAACTTACTTGACCTTTTGTTGCCTGAAATTTTACCTCTGGATAGTTATGTTGTTGTACTGGGAGACCTAAACGTAGATATGTTTAATATTATGAACCCTTTTAGTCAAATGTTTGAGAACTATAGTTTTCAATAAGTAATTGATGAACCAACTAGAATAGGTCAAACGTCGGCAACACTGCTTGATCCAATTTTTGAGCATACACCGGAAATCTTTATTCGGGCGAGAACGGTGGATGCTGGCAATGTGAGTGATCACTTATTGACATTCTGTGATTTAAACATTTCCATGCGGGGTAGATCTGCCAAGTTGATCACTTTTACAGACTTTAAGTTGTAACGAAGTTTTTCCCTAACTCACAGGTAATGACGTCACAATTAACATTTTCTTTATAGTTCATCACCCAATTCATTACACCTTTTATTTAAATAAAAAACGGGAATTCCCCATATAAAAGCAAAGGCAATGGTCAAAACGGCCGTAGGTCCGCGGGTGCGCCCATAGATGGCGCCACCTGTTTGTCGCGCTTAACAAGCCGACAGAATTTATTAAGACTAGTAAAATAATTCGAATATTTTGGGTCGTCGATGGTCAAAGGTCGTCGAGGGTGAACGGTCGATCAAATGGGAGGACTCAATGAGTTAGTACCGGATATCTGACCTAGGGGGCCGACGTTGTTGCTTCACGTTTCGGCTCCTGTCGTCATGGTAGGGTCTTACGACACAAGAAGGGTGGGTTTGTGATTTTCCGGTGTAGTTGGAGTTGTCGTGCTCCACCGGAGTACCTGGGACGTTCAAGTGACGCAGGTGCCATGCTGATTCTGGCCGCGTTCATTTTGTTCATCACAGGGTGCGTTCATCATTAACCCGGGAAAATCGCTAACACACCGCTCACCGTACCGCTTCTTTCGAATCCGATTTGGGACCTATTACCGATTCCGTCACCGTCCTGTTTTACATCCTGGGCTTCCCGTAGCACCGATCTTCAAAGCCAGGCTGGATGTGAATAAACCGAAACCGACTATATCCGATTCCGAATTATAAAGTACGCTTCCTCCGAAACCCCAGTTCCCAGTGGTCCCAAAGCTCCGTTACCGTATCATATTGTTGTTACTGCTTGTACGCAATATTGAAGTTTCCGACCCCGACCGATTCAGTACAGAATGTACTGGTTTATGGTTTATTACCGAAACCTCCCGTTTTCCCTGGTTTATCAGAATTTCCTTTACTACGTAACTAACTGTTGTTCCCCCCCTCTCGCTGTTATTAATTTCATAGTTTTAGGATATGTTCGTATGTAGTTATAGAGATTCACTAATAGTTCGTAGTATTAGTAGGTGTTTGAAGGTTGTTTTACCGTAGTTTAATAGACACCCTATTATTGTTCCTTACTCTTGGTGTTTTAATCTAAAAATCCCTGGAATATTTCTCCCCTGTTTAAAAGCTACCTTGTAGGCAATAGCGGTTCCTTTGTCGCTTTATAAATATCAAAGGGTGGCGCCCGAGACTCAACGAATTAATTAAGTATCAGCGGACCTGAGAAAGGGCGTCGCAAAGTACTTTAATGAAGAACTCTTCTTCACTGATTTGCAACTTTGTGCAAGGGATGACTTGTATTACATTAATGGTACTGAGAATAAGGTGGCCTACTTGACTCATAATATTGTGGATGTATTTGATAGACATGCACCTATTAGAACTGTGAGAGTTAACAAACCTAGAGCTCCTTGGCTGACGGTTGCTCTGAGACGTTTGATGAGGTTGAGAGATAATGCCAGAGTTAGGGCTAGGTTGGAAAACACTGAGCATAACAGGGAGCTCAGAAATTTTGGTAAAGCTGCTGTAAGGCGGGAAAAGCGTGCTTACTTGGCCCACATTGGACACCAAAGGGCCGGGAATGTGGGCAGACTTTGGAGAACTCTTCGTGATTTTCAGGTCTGCCCGGATCCCACAAATAGTATACCACCTGAATTTGCTTGCCCAGACGATATCAATAATTATTTTGCTAGTGTCTTTACAAAAACAGAACAATGTTCTGACACTATACAACACTATTGTCGCCCCAAGTATAGGGATGGGTTGGAGTTTGCCTTTCAGTTGGAGTCCTGACGATGTACGTCAATCAGTCCAGAGTATAAAATCTAATGCTGCGGACTGTCGCATGACTGTGCATGACTGTCGTTTTGTACCACATTACTCACATCATAAACTGCTGTTTGGAGTTGGAATACTTTCCTTTGTGCTGGCGGACCTCTCTGGTTGTTCCAATTACCAAGACTGTGCATCTTTTGAGTGTGGCTGATATGCGACCAATCAGTCTTTTACCAGTCTTGTCAAAGGTCTTGGAGAGGGTGGTTCACGGGCAGCTTCTACCCGAAAATCAATCTGGCTTTATTAGGGGTCGCAGTACCACATCGGCATTTCTTAATATCTCAGATGAGATAGTTGGGGCGCTCGATGAGGGGACGGCGGCAGCACTTGTGCTTCTTGACTACTCTAAAGCGTTTGATCTGATTGACCATGACCTTATGTGTGCAAAGTTGATTTACTATGGTTTTGACGTGCAGTCCATCTCTTTTATTAGGTCATATCTAGAAAACAGAAGTCAATATGTCACTGTGAGAAATCGGATCTCCCAGGTCAGGCCAGTAATATCTGGGGTTCCACAGGGGTCAATACTGGCCCCCCTGCTGTTTGTTATTTATATATCAGATATTTCGTCTGCGATATCACACTCTCAATTGCAGTCCTATGTGGATAACTCTCAGCTCATGCTCAGGTTTGATCCATCTGAACCCATAGCGGCTGCTTCTGACTTGAATGATGATTTGGAGGGAATAGTGCGCTTTCTAGAGATACTTAGAGAGTCATAATCTGCGGTTAAATGCAGGTAAGACTGAGCTTCTCTTGTCTTGCTCGGCCAACAAGCGCATTTACCTTACCGAACGTCTCAGGGTGGTCATTGGGGGCAGTGAGATTTTATTTTCTGAGCATGCAAAAAATCTGGGAGTTTATATTGACTTAAAATTAAAGTTTCACAAACATGTTCAAACTTTCATTCAAAGAAGTTATGAAAAAATGAAGTTATTATATTCTAACGGATACATTTTAAACTTTAAAATGCGGAAATAACTAGCTGAAACTCTTGTTATGTCTATATTTAACTATTGCTTTATAATGTATTATCCCTTTCTAGATGTGTTTTCTAGGCGGAGAATTTAGTATGTGCAGAATGCATGCTGCAGGTTTGTATTTGGCTTGAGAAAGTATGACCGAGTGACTGCTAAAATTAATTAACTGAAATGGTTAAACTGTGATAACTTGTATAAATTCCATGCCCTTTCGTTTTTTAACAAAATTGAGCGGACTAAGGAGCCTAAATATTTGTACAATAAATTATTATACCGGGTGTTGCATCGTCGGGCGGGACATAGGAAATCCTATGTAAATTTTGATAGGGTGAATTATTGGCTTCCCTAATTATTTTGGTGAAAAAATGTATTGAGTTTTTTTAAAGAGCGCTAAAATTCGCAACCAATAGGATAACTTCAAGCATTTTTGATCAACCCGTTTACGAATTATTTGCCAGTAACATTTTTAATATTTTGTTTTTTTTATCGCCCTCGTATTCACCGACACCAGTCAAGGTAAGAGTTGGCTATCAAATAAAGCTGTCATTCATGAATTTTTAGTGTTTGATAGCCAAGTCTTACTGGTGTCCGTAAATACAGGGCGATAAAAAAGACAAAATACTTAAAAAGTTATTGAAAATAACTGGTAAATAATGATCAAAAATGTCTGAAGTTGTTCGTTCAGTTGTGGTTTTTAATGCTCTTCAAAAAATCTAAATAGATTTTTTCTCTAAAATAATTAAGGAAGCCAACAATAGACCCTTTTAAAATTTACATGGGATTTCCTATGTCCCGCACGACGATACAACACCCGGTATAGTGCAGATACACAAAAGCTAAATCTTAGAAGTAAACTTAAATTTAGAATACCCGTACATAGAAGCGTGCGTTATTTCAATGAGGCAATAGAGGAGTTGGTTATTAGATAATCAGTCTTAATCTGTCATTGCTGGTATCTGATTTATTTCAGTGTTGTTAGCGTAAATTGGTTCGCTGGGATCTGATTTAGTTCATTGTTGTTAGTGTAAGTTGGTTCAAGGGTAAATGGTTAAGTGGAGGAATGGCCACAGGCTAGACTTCGCCATTGCCTCTGAATGTGTGCAGGTTATATACCGGGTGTCCAGCAGAACCCTGGACATAGGAGATTAACATGGGAAATCGGTTTTTATTTTTTTGCGCCTGTACGGTTGATTTGATTGAAAAACTTTTAAGAGTAAAGTTGTAGAGTTTATAGTCAGTTATCATCCTGTAATTTTTTCGATGCCACAGTTTTGGCTATTTTTTGGAAAAACGCCTCGAAAAGTGCAAAAATTTGAATTTGGCGCGTCACCCCCACCATGCATGTGCAGTGTCGCCAACATAATAATTTCTTATGTCAGACTCAGAGCCGATTTTCCTTTCTTATTAATTTGGAGGGACTATCATGTAGTAATTAACGTGATTATGCAGAGAAAATTAACTGAAAACCTGACGATAATATTCTTAAATTATAGGTAAGTAAAAGTTACGTTTATAATAATCATAATTAGTAAAAGGAAAATCATTCCAATTTGTGTACGGCTGGTTGTCTAATTCATTTTAGTTTAGCAATACGACAACCACGATGACATGACAATTTGTCTCTTGTCACCAATTAAGGGTGTTCGTTGTTGTTGTTATTGAGGTGAATTCATCTATCTCCAAATGTTTTACTTCAAAAGTGTCTATTTTGCAGTGCTTTGTGACGCGAGGCCCCATCCTGCATGCAAAAAACCCTTGCTAAGTGCTGGACTCTTCTATGACAGACAAAATCTCATTGGAATACAGCGCGCCCCAAAATGCCAATCCACACATGGACAACTTCTCCACGTTGGTCTCGGTTGTCCTGCACTGTATGTGGATTTTAGAGAGTCCAAACTCATTCATTTTGTTGATTTGAGGGACCCATTAATCCAAATTAACAGTCATTGGTGGAACAAATGTTTATAGCAAATAAGCAAGACCAGAAGCAGATAGCGATGGATGTTTGATCTGCTAAGACCAGTTTCTTTCATGTTTTATCTATGTATCTGGAGACTATAGTGCCTGTGAAAAAAACTCTTTTCAGTGACAACAAATCTTGCCAAACTGGCCACAAACCACTTGAAAAACTGGCCAAAAATTGGTTTCATTCCAATCGATTGCTGCTGAATGCAAGACACAGAGGATGGTGTTTGCATTGAGGGAGATTGGAACCGTAAATGACCACGTATCCCAGGTTAAATTTCTTGGGGTTCTTGTGGATGAGAGTGCCAAATGGGATTTACACACTGATAACTTGGCTTCAAGACTCAATACAAGTTTGTACCTGCTACGTCAGCTTTCAGATAGGATATCTCGTACGGTACTTAGATCGGCTTACTTTGCATCTTCTCATGCATGGCTCTCTTATGCTGTAGTTGATTGGGGCCACGCCTCAGGGGGCTAAGCGTTTGTTCGGGCTTCAGCGAAGAGCGGTCAGATTGTTGGCTGGCCTGGGCTACAGGGATGACTGCAGAGCGCACTTCAGAGAGCTAGGCATACTAACCCTGCCCTCCATGTTTATATTGGAGAATTTGCTGTTTGTGAAAAATAACATGTATCTGTTTTCTGCTCACGAGGACATGCATGCTTACCTTACTAAAGACCGAAAAAGTTTAATAACCTCATATTGTCGTTTGAGAAGGTGCCAGAATGGTCCTGGCTACTGGGCGGTAAAATATTTCAACTGCCCATAAAAATTAAAGCGTTGACAGTGGATAGTTTCCGAAAGGAAATTAAGCAAATTTTAATGGTAAATGTTTTTTATTGTGATGAAGAGTATTTTAAGTATTTTAATCAAAATTATTAATTTTTTTTTCTTCTCTCTGTATAGTCTATTTTAGGATGTTGACTGTAAGCTTTTAGTATTAAGTAAATAATGGCATCTGGACTGAATTTATTTAAATTTAATTTGTAGACTATTCTATTTTTGAGGTATGTACATTGCTGTTTTGGTGATTGTAAACATGAATAAATTTGAATTGAATTGAATTGAATCTTAATAAAGGTGATAGTGTTTTTATAGGAATAATTGTTGTTATCTGTGTTATTACCTAAATTTATGTTACATTTCTTTTTCATGTCCACTTGTTAATTTCTTCTGTTAAGAAATTTATGTATAGATTGATTATGGAAATATACTTATTTTGGTACTTGTTGCATCCACTTTTTCACACACAATTTCCTCGAAATAAAAATGTAATGTATACAGAAACCTTGTATTTATTGATATTAAAAGTAAGGAAATTAGGAACCATTTTGTTGATACAGTGTAAAATTTTATTTTTATTATTTTTTATTTAAATGTTTCATTAGTTATGAATTTTGAGGAGAGAAAACTTGTTTTAAAACAATACTGGGCTGGTAATTCCTTTGCTCAAATTCGAGACAACATTGTTGCATTGTTTCCTGAACAACCAATACCAGCATGCAGTTCACTTCAGGCGGTGGTTGCTCGTTTTGAGGAAGCTGGGAGTATTAAGCCGATATGTTCCTGTGAGCGAAAGCGATGACTTCAAGCTGGTGCGGCTCCAGAGGATGAAAATGTGGCAAAACTTGTTGTTCTTGCTGCAGTAAACAATGATCCTTCCAAGAGTATTCGACAGATTGGCCAAGAAACTGGACTTAGTAGATCGACCATCCATAATTATCTGCAAAAAGGAGGTTTTGAAAGCTACAAACAAGACAACCATCAACAACTCGTACCGACCCACCTTTTCCCCCCAATGGAGTTTTGTGAAATCCTAACCGAAAAAATTATTGCAGCCCCAAGATTTGTTAGAAACATTTGTTTCAGGGATGAATGCTGATTTGGATTGACTGGCTCTTCAAATCAACAAAATGATCGGATTTGGGCACTCCAAAACCCACATATAGTGCATGACAATCGGGACCAACGTCGAGCAACTGTAACGTGTGGATCGGCATTTTGGGGCGCCATGTTATAGGTCCATTTTTCATTGATTGCAGTTTGAACGCCAACAAATCTGGCAATATGCTTCGCAATGACATTTTGCCTGCTGTAGAAGCCATCCAGCCATTAGAACGGGTTTTTTACATGCAAGATGGGGCGTCACACCATCACACCAGCAATCGATTGGCATAAAACCAATTTTTGGCCAGTTTTTCAAGTTGTTTGTGGCCAGTTTGGCAAGATTTGTTGTCACTGAAAAGAGTTTTTTTCACAGGCACTATAGTCTCCAGATACATAGATAAAACATGAAAAAAACTGGTCTTAGCAGATCAAACATCCATCGCTATCTGCTTACTGGTCTTTTGGGGCCCACTGTATTTGGTTTTCCAATGAGATTTTGTCTGTCATAGAAGAGTCCAGCACTTAGCAAGGGTTTTTTACATGCAGGATGGGGCCTCGCGTCACACAGCACTGCAAAATAGACACTTTTGAAGTAAAACATTTGGAGATAGATGAATTCACCTCAATAACAACAACAACAACGAACACCCTTAATTGGTGACAAGAGACAAATTAGACAACCAGCCATACACAAATTGGAATGATTTTCCTTTTACTAATTATTATAATTATAAACGTAACTTTTACTTACCTATAATTTAAGAACATTATCGTCAGGTTTTCAGTTAATTTTCTCTGCATAATCACGTTAATTACTATATGATAGTCCCTCAAAATAAATAAGAAAGGAAAATCGGCTCTGAATCTGACATATGAAATTATTATGTTGGCGACACTGCACATGCATGGTGGGGGTGACGCGCCAAATTCAAATTTTTGCACTTTTCGAGGCGTTTTTCCAAAAAATAGCCAAAACTGTGGTATTGAAAAAATTACAGGATGTTAACTGACTATAAACTCTACAACTTTACTCTTAAAAGTTTTTCAATCAAATCAACCGTACAGGCGCAAAAAAATAAAAACCGATTTCCCATGTTAATCTCCTATGTCCAGGGTTCTGCTGGACACCCGGTATGTCTTGTATGTAACGTGTACACTTCTCAATAAAGACGTTTATTATTATTATTATTATTATTATTATTAAATCATGGATTGAACTTGACAGTAATCTGGTTATTATCGCGAATGCTTAAAAACAATATCACAATGGCTGTAGAGGTCACAGAGAGGAATATTTGTTGAATGCAGAGTTCTTAAAAATTAAATTTAAACAGGAACTGGAAATTACTTAAAGTGAGGGAAATTTTGACATGCTGGAATTTCATTTCCAAGAAAACAGAAATATTCAAATTTCTAAAACTGACTATGAAGGAAAATATGCGGAACGAGTTCAGCATGGTTTAAAACATTCAAGTCTTGAATTCTATAAATTTATTGAATTAAAAAAAAAGGAAAATTTCTTACTTCAAGGCCAAGCACCTAAATGAGGAATACACGATAATGGCTCAACTGAAAAACAGAATGTTGCAATCGGACATAGAATTTCCGTTGGAGCCACCGAACGATAAATTGCGATTCGAAAATTATGCTTGTAAAGCATTTTAAAATCATTCAAAAGACACTCAAAGACGGCTAACAAAATCGATCTTCTCAAAGTGGTTTAAATGTTATCGCGACCAATTTGAAGTTTTTAGATACCGTCAAAGTAATTTGGTTAGATGGAAGCGGAACTAACGTTGACGTATCCACATAAGTTACCTAATAATGTGTAATTTTCTAAATTTTCTTTTTCAATTGAGAATAATATTCCGTTATCGTGTATTCCGCATTTGGTACTTGGCCTTGAAGAAAGAAAATCTTTTTAATTTAAAAAATGTATAGACTTCAAAAATTGAATTGATTTTGATGAATTGATTGATGAAAATTGAATGTGAAATTTCTGTTGGCTCGGAAATGAAATTTCCGCATGTCAAAATTTCCCTTACTTTAGGTAATTTCCTGCTGTTTTAATTTAACTTGCAAGAACTCTGCATTCAACAAATATTCCTCTGTGACCTCTACAGCCATTGTGATATTGTTTTTAAGCATTCGCGATAATAACCAGATTACTGTCAAGTTCAATCCATGATTTAATAATAATAATAATAATAATAATAAACGTCTTTATTGAGAAGTGTACACGTTACATACAAGATATATATAACCTGCACACATTCAGAGGCAATGGCGAAGTCTAGCCTGTGGCCATTCCTCCACTTAACCATTTACCCTTGAACCAACTTACACTAACAACAATGAACTAAATCAGATCCCAGCGAACCAATTTACGCTAACAACACTGAAATAAATCAGATACCAGCAATGACAGATTAAGACTGATTATCTAATAACCAACTCCTCTATTGCCTCCTAAAACCATTCCCCTTTGCCAACGGAATATGGGCACCGACAACGTTCAATAACCTTGCAATGCAGTAAAAGAAGTGACCTCTACAGCCATTGTGATATTGTTTTTAAGCATTCGCGATAATAACCACATATTACTGACAAATTCAATTCATGGCCTACTAGGAAAAACCATATTTTTCTTTTTTTTTTTAAATACTATAAAATCTTACTAGGGTTGTTATGCATTATTCAAACGCATTTCTTGTCCACTGTAAACAAGTGTAAAAATCCAATATGGCTGTCATAAGAAAAACAGAAGTTGATGATGGTTCCAGAAAACCGAAACGTTGTATCGAAATTTTACCTTTACAGGTATATTGCTTGAAAAATGCTTCAGAAATGTTTTCACAAATTTCGATTATCTTTTTAAATAAGGATTTATAAAAGTTTTTTAAAAAGGGACCATTTTGGTTTTCCCAAAATTTCTCAAAAACCCGATTGGTTACAGCAACCCCGTTTTTGTCATTACATTACTAACATAATTGTCTAGAACTTTCCCTATTTAACCGACTTCGTAGTTCTTATAGTTTCCAAGATTCCAATACATGAAAAACCAATTTGGGACACACTGTATGTTGTCTCAGTTATCTTCTGGTTCTGGCATTTTGGAGCTTTTGCTTTTTCTTTATAACATATTAATATCCCGTCGGCAATTAATACAAGTCCATTTCAAGTAGACATTCGATAGATTCCGGTGAGAGCCCGCTTTTCTTTAATTTTTAGATTAAGTTAACTTCGGTTGGGTCAGGTTAGTCCAGTTTTAGTTTTCCTGGTTAGCTCAGTTTAGTTCAGGTTAGTTCATTTTGCGTTCAGGGTAGTACATTTTGCGTTTAGGTTAGGTTAGCCCAGGTTACTTCAGTTCTATTCGTTATGTTAAGGCTAGATAATTGAGGTTCCGCTACGCGTAGTTCGGTCATTGCAATCAGCGTGCTGTAAAACATCACTTCCCGCACTTGTTAGGTAATTAACTATTTATTCTGTTTCTAGATGTGACCACATAATCGGACTTAATGATGAACAACGACGTTTGGCATCGCTGTAAATATATTTTTAACCTTTCTGTCAGGTTCGAGAGTTTTCACATCAATTTCAATTTTTTTTTCTTGTCTCTCAGTGAAAAGTGGCTCGTCCAAGAATTTCTATTAATCTGTTTTATAGACCGTAAGCTACTATTAAAAAAAGAAAAAACCCTTGAAAGTCGAGATGACATAAACTTTACAAGCACCGATTACCCAATCAAAGTAAATCTTTCATCATTTCCTTTTGTCATTCCACAGCTAACAGGATGTCGTTTTTTAATGAACACTCCTTATTTAGTGACAGTATAAATTGTTGATAAACAAAAATTTTACACTTACATTGTTGCCTGTAATGATGCGTCAAGTTGATTAACACCTTCAACGTCACCAACAGGGCCTCGCGAATTATCGCCCCCGTAGAGGACTTGTCCGCGATATCCGTGACCGGATACAGGGGAATTTCACAGTCGCATAATTTGTACAGGTTGACCAGGGTGTCGATCATCATTCCATCGTTGTGCTTCAGAATATAGGTTTGGTTCTCTTCATTGTTTTGGGTTACCTTTTCAAAAATGCAATTTAATTAAAACAAATTTGCTGCAAAAATCACGCAAAACGCTTTTAAAAAACAAACAATATTTTGGCCTATGCATAAAAAGCATAGTCCGCTAACAATGGCTAAAGGTGTTTTAAACGAAAATAAGAGTATCATAATTGCAATTTCGGCATGTTGTTTGTGCCATAATTGTAGGTAATATTTATACAAAGCTTCCCAAAATCTTTCAAAAACCTAGAGTGTAAAGGTGTAACCAATCACAAGTCACAATTTAAACTTTGAAGACATTGGACGCTTTCAATCAAACGATGCATGAGAATCCGCCTTTCTCATCCGATTAAAAATATCCAAAAAGGTTTTGTCATATTTTTAACCAACTACAAGTTGGAACGTAGTCAAATTTGGACTGCATTAGGAAAAAGTCTCATGCATTTGTTCGACCGAAGAAAAAAAAACCCAAAAAATGATTATTACATAATTTTTAACCAACCACAAGGTTCTATTTACTCAAATTTGTACTTAGACGTTTTCATTGCAGTCACCGATGCATGAGAATGGTGCATTAGAGTGTATTCTCACGCATTGTTCGCCCGAAAAATGACTTTTACATGACCATAACCAATTATCAAATTTCGACACATCGGACTTTTTCATTGGACTGACGGATGCATGAGAATGCTGCATTAGGGAGGATTCTCATGCAATTTTTGATAAAAAAGTCCGAAAAATAATTTTTACATATTTATAACCAATCACAAGTTTGCATTTATCAAATTTGGATACTAAGGAGTTTTTCATTGGACTGACGGAAGCACGAGAATGCTGCATTAGGAAAAATCCTCATGCATTTGTTCTTCCAAAAAATGATTTTTTACATTACTTAAACCAATCACCACAAGTTTCTGTTGGGTCCAATTTGGACACATCGGAGTGGTTCATTGGACTGCTGGATGCCTGAGAATATGGCATTATGAAGAATGCATGAAAAAGATGCATTAGGAAAAATTCGTTAGTCCAAAAAATAATTTTTACATGTTTTTAACAAATCACAAATTTGCATTTAGTCAAATTTGAACACTAAGGACTTTTGCATTGGACTGACGGATGCATGAGATTGCTGCATTAAGAAGGATTTTCATGCATTTGTTCGTCCAAAAAATGATTTGTACATGTTTTTACCCAATCACAAGATTGCGCATAGTCAAATTTGGACACATCGGACGTTTCCATTGAACTGACGGTCGCAAGAGAATGCTGCATTAAGGAGGATTCTCATGCATTTGTTCGTCCGGAAAAAAGACGCGCGAAAAATGATTTTTCACGGCCGAAAAAAAAAGGCCCGAAAAATGATTTTTACATGTTTTTAGCCAATCACAAGGTTGCGTTTAGTCAAATTTGTACACATTAGACGTTTTCATCGCAGTGGCCGATGTATGAGAATGGTGCATTAGGAAGTATTCTCACACATATTAGTTCGTCCGAAAAATGATGTTTACATGGTTACAACCAATTATCAAATTTCGACACATCGGACTTTTTCATTGGACTGACGGATGCATGAGAATGCTGCGTTATGGAGGATTCTCATGCAATTTTTGATAAAAAAAAGTTATACATATTTATAACCAATCACAAGTTTGCATTTATCAAATTAGGACACTACGGACTTTTTCATTGAATTGAAGGATGGCATCGTAAACATTACACGTATTGATTGGACTGACGGAAGCATGAGAATGCTGCATTAGGAAAAATCCTCTTGTATTTGTTCATCCAAAAAATTCGACTCCCCGACGAATTCCAAAAAAATCGACTTTGGACACCGGACTTTTTCACTGGGCTGACGGACGCACGAAAATGTTATATTAAGGAGGATCCTGATGCATTGCAGCAAAAATGTCTTTGATATATTTTTAACCGATCACATTAGTCAAATTCGTACACATTGGAAGTTTTCTTTGGACTGACGGATGCATGAGCATGTTTAATTAGAAAGGATTCTCATGCATTTGTTCGCCCGAAAAAAAAACGCCCGAAAAACGATTTTTCCGTGTTTTTAACTCTAACTATTGCCTGTTTCATAATTAAGTTACGTACGATATAAGTTTCCCCATTTAAGCTTTTTTCTTAACTCTTAGTTTTCGACATCAAATTACATAAAAGCCAATCTGGGATACACAATCTAGATCTAATAAAGATAAATTCTAGAGACCTACAAGAGCCAATTTTTTTGTAGTTTCCAGGTAATTAAGCAAAAATAATGAATCACAAAAGTTTGTTTCTTGGCAAGTTAGTTTTTGCAAATTCCACAGTACTCACATTCTCCAAAACTCTAAGGCACCGGTCGACTTTCTTCAGTTTATCCAACAGCACGTCCGTCCAACTGACCACGTAATCGGACACCTGCCTACAGCACTCGTGTATCGTTTTCATGATGTGCTCCAGGCCGCCCAACTCGCGCAGTTCCTCCTTGAACCACTCGCCGGCTCTTTTGGAAGTGAGCGACAGCAGCGTTTCCATCGCCAATTGGCCCGTCGTAATGTTCTCCAGGTTGAGGTGCATCGCGTGACCTTGGCTCTGAATTTCCTCGCATAATTCGCGGACTTTCTGCTTGTTTTTCTCCAGTTGGCCCGTAGTCAGTCCACACACGTCCAGCGCCTAAACAACCCACGGAATACTTATTATCCATTCACTTATTTTACATATTACACTTTTACATATTATCAAGTGCATGTTCTATATTATAAAACTTCATTTTGCACCTAAAATGCCGAAAATAGTTAATGCGAAGATGAAAACTTGCTCAGCATCATCTTAGCTGAGTAAATTTCCAATATTTTTGGGGTAAGTATGCTCACATCTAGATCTTTTTAGGTATTGGCTGTGGGACCTATTTGAAAACTGGAAGTACTATTTAACGTCTTCCTGCTTACTTTATTAATAATAATTTAAAAGAATTATGTACGACATCTGATTACTTTTTGTCCATGTAGCACAAAAAATGCAATAATAATAATTTCATTAAATAGGGCAGGCAAAGCAAAATAATGTATTAAGTACTAGCAGCCCCAAGCACTGTGACACGCATAAAGTGATCGGCTGAAAAGTGAGTTAGATTCAGCAGATTTCTTATGTTGAAATCACCCAAAAAATCGGCAACTTGCGAGGAAAACTAGATGGAAGTTATGCATGTCAAAGAAATGCTTTAAAATGCTTTGACGCCTTATGATTTACCAAAGAAAAATGTGATTCTTACTTGTTGATAGCTGACGTCCGATTCCAACAGGTTCAGCATGAGCTCTAAACAGTCCCGATCCAAGTCCATGTTGAGCCGGTCCTGGCTCAGCACGAACATAACAGTGGCCGTGCAAAGCCCTAAACTCTGGTCCTTGGTGGCGTCGTGCAGGGCCTTGAAAAACTTTGCAACAGTGCCGTGGGCGCGCACGTGCATCCTGAAGGCCGGCGCCATGCACTTTGACGCCAAGGTTATTGCTGACAGGCACCTAAATGCAAGCAGTAATCATGTTCATTATTCATGAATCATATCATCTTGGAACAGTCCCAATAACAATATAACTATAAACCATTCGATTATTATTGACATCAAGCAGGCGTTAGGAATGTGATTTTTAAATTTTTATCGTAAATTCTCTACATAATGTTTCTTAAAGATGCTCTATCGATCCTCTGACAAAATATTTTGATGCTAGGGAATAGCCCTGAAAAAGATATAAATGAAACGTCAAAAAGTAGGCATTTTTTGAACTATAAAGTTTTATTCGCCCTACGCCCGAGGTCACCATCTAGTTCCCGTACCTACTGTAAAACTTCATTAATAAATGTGCAATAAAACAATAGCTTTCTACCATGTAGTTGGCACTTCAAGCAGACGAATGACCGATATTTCAGAAACAATTGAACTCTAAGTCAGCAGTTTTGCCTAAAAAGGCATCATCAGGCCGCAACCAACAGACATGCTAAAATTCTTAAAATAGGTTAAAATTACACGCATAAGATTTACATATTTACGTGTAACCCTTACATTTTATGCGAAACGTGTAACCCTGAACAACTAAATATAAATTATTTGAAACCACTGATTTAGATTTCAATGGTTTTCGACCTTAAAAGAACTAGTAACAAGAACGAGAAGCTCTAAAATGGCAACCAAAAAAGCTGTAAAGTTCCAAATTTATGGTTTTGTTTTTTAAGTATCGATACTTAGTGGATATCCATACTTTTTATGTTGATGCTATATCGATACTTTCATTCGATATCATGTCCCCAAGAAAAAACCAAATTTTATCATCCATTAGGCTGAGGAACCTTAAACCGGTTTCGTTGTAATTGCAGCTCATCAGTATGGTGTATCCCAGGATGATGAATTTCGTCCAATATTTGATTCGGGTTGTTACTACGAGAGCGGTGGATTCAATGTTTGTGGCGTCATACAATAGTATATTTCATTAGGAGTACCGAAAATAGCCTTTTTCCGTGCGCGCGTGCCAAATTTCCGTGTGACGGGAAGCCGAGCACGGAAAGTCATGTAAGCACGGGAATAGTTAAAAAGCTAAAACTGTAAAATTCATAATTTTCTCAAAAATTGCACCTACCTCTTGCCTAGCTACCAGTTTGGGACAGAGGAATCAGTTTTGTAGTTTAGTTAGATTATTAGAAGCTGATTTTCTTGCCAGTTGGACACTATTTACTTCTCATGCCACACATTAACAATTTACAATACACTTGATGGTACATAATTCTGAACTGATCGGGCTTATTAGGTCTTCCTTGCAGGTCTTCCCAATTAGTCCCGGCTAACCAAACAGAAGTGAATACTTTACGGTTGATCTTTAAATTAGTAGGATTTATATAGAAACACGCAGACTTGATATGAGCAAAAAATTAGACAACGTCCAATTTTGAAAAAGCGATTGCTGGTGGCCCGTTTGACACTGACATTAAGCTAATTTCATAGGTACACGGATTCCTTGAAGACGATTTGTTGAATGTTGTCAAAAATAAATTTTATTGGAAGATTTTGATTTCGCACCTCGTTATGGTTATGGACTCGCCTTGTTTTTTGGTGGTTATGGACTCGGCTTAAAGAAGCAGGGTGGCAAACAAGAGCTAACAATTCAGAAGTGCCAATCTAATGGAAAAATATCATGGCTGCCTGCGCACGTAAAGTTATAATGTACGACCTATATATACCTCATTCACTTGTTTTTGGCATCTCGTTACCTTTGAAACTTTCACTTTTTTTATACCTATCTCCATTTGGCGCATGTTGAGAAGATATGATAAAAGTGTCAAAGTCAGATTTCCAACGCCTACTTGACGGCAATAATAAGTGAATGGTTTATACAACTGGGAACGGCAAATAAACAGCGCACGGAAAACGGTTTTTCCGTTCCCTTACGGCAAATGTGTATTTTCGGTGCAGTTAACTAGCCTGGAAAATGGTCATTTTCTGAGTAGTGTAATGAAAAATGATATTAGTTTATTATTCATACATAATGATAGTAGGTGCGTCTACAATAAATGGCTTCCACACCTCCTTAGACGGCGCCACTAACATTGCACCCACCGCTCTCGTAGCAAGAACCCAAATCAAATGGTTAAAATTCATCATCTATCAGGTTTGGAGTACACAATACTGATGAGTCGCGATTATAGCGAAACCGGTTTACGGTTCCTCAAGAGCACATAAAACAAGAAAAACACGAAAATTTCAAAGATGTCAATAATAACCGAATGAGATTATATGTAAAATAAATAATGCGCACCTGGTATCTAGGCGACACTGTCGTCAACGTTAAAAAGAATATTAATTTGTGAATAAAATGGCAAAGGCTGTTTTCTTGTATAAAATGTCTTCTTCTATTAAACTTTAAAACCTCTTTTCTACAAAATAAAAACGGCAAACGTGTGCAAAAAGAAACCGAATGTGGCGAGAACATCTGCCACTGCGGTGCTGTTGATGGTGATGTGTTGTTACCTAAGGCATCATAAAGACGCTTTATCGATTGTCTTGCAAAATATTTTGTTGCTAGAGAATACCCTGATGAAGATGTAAATTAAACGTCAAAACGTAGGCATTGTTAAGGACCCAAGTGGTAATTTCCGAACGTTCTTTACACAGAGTTGACTGATGCGAACAGCACAGGACTGCGTGTAAAGTAGCGCGAGTAAATAGTGGGCGTTCACGAAAATTTATAGACAGATGATAGACAGAGCCTTTGACGGTGCCAAAACCTTATCGACTGAGAATTCTTGTTATCGGTCGAGCTGTTTTTTTATCTCTCTTTTACCTTGAAAGATATCGCTCTTTAGAAGCAAATTTTTATGTAAAAAAAAGACCAAACAAGTCAAGAAGTGTATCTTAATTAAGCCAAAACAGGCATTAATGAGGTATAACGAAGTTTTATTCGCCCTACACCTGATATCACCACCCTTACCGCAAAACCACGTTTTATTAATTGTACAAGGAACCAAATAATTTTCTACACTCAGTTCATTTCTCGTCATTTCACTCAGACGAGTGACCGAGATTTTGCCCTACATCGTTAGGTGTCGACACTATAGCAGAAGAAACCAATTTCATCATCCATCAGGCTTAGGAACCATAAACCGAATTCGCTGTAATCGCAGCTCATCGGTGTGGTGTACCCAAAACCGGATAGAAGGTGAATTTCGACCAATATTTGGTTCGGGTTCTTACTACGAAAGCGGTAGTTAAAATGTGGCGCCATCTAATCATAGCAGGTACTTCCATAATTTATTAGATGGCGCCACATAAATTGTACCTACATAGGAAATGCTTTCGCTATTCATTAGATGGCGACACATACATTGTACCCATCGCTCTCGTACCAAGAACCCGAACTAAATATTGGTATAAATTCATCATCTACCAGGTTTGGAGTACACTATTCTAATAAGCTGCGATTACAGCGAGACAGGTTTATGGTTCCTCAGCCTGATAAATGATGAAATTTGGTATAAAACAAATATAAAAAAATAAAGATTTCAAAGCATCGGATGCCAATAATGAGATTATATGTATTAGTTATTTACGATATGTCCGGTAAATACATACTACATTTTTACAGTAGCAGTAAGTTGTTTCCGGATGAGGCAATCTAGCAATCTAATTTCGAAACGAGTACTGTAGAACGTTACCGGATGTAAGACGAACAACAATTTATTTCACAAGTAATTTAAACATGAGAAATTAAGAATTAATTTTTATGTGCGGTAAACATTTTTGAAAATTTCGGTATAATTTCATTACGGTACACAGTACTGTACAGAAATTTATCTACGACTACTAAGTAAATAGCAAATAACACACGCTCTACTTCGCTAGTAAGGATCTCCTTACGCTCACTGAACCAAACGTACGTGCAAGGCCCTCAGCCGAGTGGCCTCATTCACGCGTCCCTTCACCTTCACACTAATTCGTAATTTTAATGGCGGCTAGCTGTCAAATTCAACTTTCATCAATTTTCTGATTTGTTAACAATTATTTGTAATAGGTGGTAGGGTATACTAGTGGTGAGCATCGGAGATAAAGTATAGTACGAAATGCGGGTTGTTAAGCATTTACGTACTCACGGAAATGTGCACTCGCCGCTGCGCGGCATACTGCGCAAACTTTCCATTTGTACGAAATAAACTTCTTACAACCTTTATTACGTAATATACTATTTCTTACAGTATTCAGTATTGTAATGAAATTCGGTTACAGTACCCAATATTATAAAAATTTCATTACGGTCCTCAGTACTGACAAAGCTATTTACCGGACTAATGGCCATTTCCACCAAGCAAATTTTAAGTAAACTTAAAGTTAAGGGCCCTTAAGCCATTAGCTGTTAGCATGAGTAACCATGGTAATAATGGAAGCCTTAACTAAGTATACCTTAAAATTACTTGATGCGAACGGCCCTAAAAACAACTAAGTAGAAGTTAAATAATACAGTATGAAGTAAAATGTTAATTTGTAAGTAGGGCCGATTTCTCTCCGTTTTTAAAATACCTCTAGTAACCCATGGCACAATGTATAGTTACAATTTTCCCACTTCTAAGCTTTAAGATTCCTTTTCTACAAAATGAAACAAAAAAACGTGCAAAAAGAAGCCGAATGTCTCGAGCACTCTGCCGCTGCGGTGTTGTCGTGGTGATGTTACCTAATGCATCATAAAGATATTTTATCGATCGTTTGATAAAATATTTTGTTGCTAGAGAATAGTCCTGATGAATACACAAATTAAACGTCAAAACGTTGGCATTCCCGAGATAACCACCCGTTTCTTAATAAACGTGCAATGAACCAAATAGTTTTTACTATGTAGTAGTCACTTCACGCAGACGGGTGACCGAGATTTGGAACTACGCCCTCAGGTGGCGAAGCCGTAGCAGAAAAAGCAGAAAAAGTGTACCGCATTGACCACTAAATTGTACATTTTATCGTTAGCATGTACTTTAGCCTGGCGCATTTGCCATATTGTAAATATATCAATTTTGGCATTTTTATCTTCATTTTTTCCTGGATATCTTATATTCATTACTTAATAATTATTTCCTTGAACTCTCGACAGTGACTCTTGCTCCAATTGCTCGTCGTCCTCCTGAATCCTGCTTTATTTCAAGTTTATTGATTGTACTATTTTTTGGTCAATTGTTACTTTTAAGCTTTAAAACCCATTTTCTACAAAATAAAAACGACAAACGTGCATAAATAAACCGAATGTGTTGAGAACATCTGCCGCTGCGTTGCTGTTGATGGTGTTGTGTTGTTACCTAATGCATCATAAAGATGCTTTATCGATAGTCTGGCAAAATATTTTGTTGCTAGAGAATACCCTGATGAAGATGTAAATTAAACGTCAGAACGTAGGAATTGTTAAGGACCCAAGGGTTAATTTTCGAACGTTCTTTACACAGAGTTGACTGCGAACAGCACGGGACGCTGTAACTGCAGCTTATCAGTATGACCTACCCCAAACCTGATAAATGATGAATTTGTACCAATATATGGATGGAGTTGTTGCTACGAGAGCGGTAAATACAATGTATGTGGCGCCATCTAATGAACTGTGGAAGCACCACTCTGTGGATGCACCTCCTATCATTTGATGGCGCCACATACATTGTACCCATCGCTCCTGTAGCAAGAACCCGAACCAAATATTGGTCAAAACTCATCATTTATCAGGTTTGGGGTACATCATACTGATGAGCTGCATTACATCGAAACAGGGTTTATGGCTCCTCAGCCTGATGGACGATGAAATTATACCTTTGGTAACCCACGGTGTACCCCAAACCTAATAGATGATCAATTTCGACCAATATTTGGATCGAGTTCTTGCTATGAGAGCGATGGGCACAATGTATGTGGCGCCATCTAATGTATTGTGGAAGCACCACCTTGTAGATGCACCCAATATCATTTGATGGCGCCACATACATTGTACCCACCGCTTTCGTAGCGAGAACCCGAACCAAATATTGGTCAAAATTCATCATTTATCAGGTTTGGGGTAGATCATACTGATGAGCTGCAATTACAACGAAACCGGTTTATGGTTCCTCAGGCTGACGGATGATAAAATTCGGTTTCTTCTGCTATAGCGATACCCCCAGACGGTGTAAGCCGATATCTCGGTCCCCGTCTGCGAGAAGCTACAACTATTTAGTTCATTTCAAATAAAGTTTTGCATGTCCTTCGTAAAAACACCTACTATTTAGAAGGCGCCACATACATTTCTTAATAATAAACTTACCTGGTACTAACAGGATTGTTATCTTGCAGAGCATCTAGGATATACTCAACGTCGTCGTTGAATTCCTGGAACTCCCCGATTTCCTGTATTTGATGCGCCTTTTTCACGTTGCGAACCACCATATAGTACTACAAAATGGCTTCTTAATTAGCACTAAACGAACAATATAAATCTGGGTAATCTTACCTCCTTTTCAGCCTTTGAACACCTCACTTTTGTAACGTCTTGAGCAACATCGATGGTGGTAGTTATCCTTGTTAAAGGTTCATCTATTAAAGAGTTGGGTTTATGCTTAAAATGCCAATTCAGGCATATAACAACAAAGCGTTACCTTTAAAATCAAAATCGCCTTCCAATTCTGTATTTTCTGTCTGAGGCCTAGCAGGCGTCTCCCCTCCTTCTTTGTCCGTCCATTTATGTACATACCGCGCTCTTCTTTTCTTCGAATCGTCATCCACCTATCAAAAACAAAATAAAACTTGTCAACATATCTTATACAACATCGCGTTATATTGAAATGCACATATCTACTTACTAACGATCTGCTTTTGAAAATACTGCCTTTCTTCTTGGAGATTACGAGCTTAACAGGAGGCGGATCGGGCGGTTTCTCCAAGATTTTATCCAATATCCTGTCTTTATTCGTCTCTACATCGTTAATTGTTGGTTCTGAGCTAGGAATTTGCTTCACCTAAACAAATTTTCTACTATTTGAACTCGAAAGCAACTGTGAACAGTGTCTACCGCTAACCTCTAGCTCCGGTGCTGTACTGTTCGAGTCGGAATCTGTACTCCATTCTTCTTCGATGGTTTTTTTGCTTTCTTTGATACTTGCACATTCCTCTACGGCCTCCACGACAGGAAGTTCCTTAATTTTTATTACAGGCACAGCCACTTTAGCGTTTTTCTCTTTCACCTGTTAAAAACACACAATACAGAGTGACCGTTTTTAGCCTTTAAGTATGGGATCTCAATTATTTGAGATACGAAAAATGTTAAATTACAAGCAAGTTACAAGCAATTTGGGTAAATAGTTAAACTCATCGCTGACCTCAATATGTTAACGATTTGGAAATCCCGAAAAAATATTGAAATGGGAAATGTACCTATCTTGATCCACGATTTAAAACTAAGGGTTTCATTGACGGAGAAATGCTAAAAAAATGTGAAGAAAACACTCGACGATGAAATACTGGAAATAATTATGGAAAAGAAGCAAGTACATAGTACCACAGTTAGTGAAAATGAGAGGAGTGAAATTACAAAAGATTTAACTTCAAATACTTTGGATGATGATGATTTAATTTGGCAAGACTTGTCGTTTCAATTCATTTCAGTTCGTACGTAAAAAGAAAATGTGGGTGTTAATAAAAGACGATTGACCTCCTATTCTCTGACTGTTATTAGCGATAAAGGGTCAAATTGAAGAATTTCCTGAGCAAGCGTAACAATGAGTGTAGCCTAATGTATTCAGGCCATTCAGGCTATATAATAAAACCCTTAAGGTTAGACTTGCATTACGGCACAAGTTGAGAAGGTACTCCGGAATGTGTGTGTCTTCTCAACATGTGCTGAAAGGACATAGCTATAAAGAAATGAAGAGTTCAAAGGTCACGAGATGCCAAAAATAAGTCGATGTCTTGTCTGTGGAAAATGCGGCCAAGTTTGATTGTACACGTCGCCGAATTAAAGGTATCCCCACACATTCGGGAAACCCTTAAGGGAAAAACTGTACAGGTCTAGACTTAAAAGATTTTATTATTTGACCTGAATACACCCAACTACCTACACCTTTAGAAAATTATTCAATTCGTTTCATTTCAGTTCTTAGGTATTAACAAAATGTATGTATCAACAAAAGACGATTGTCTTGCTATTTTCGGCCTTTTATTAGCGATAAAGTGAATTGCCGAATTTCGTGAACCTCTGTAGCCTGGTGTATTTATGCTAAATAATATAATCCTTAAGGCCAGACCTGTGTTAACCGATGTGTGTGGATACAATATTGATAATGACCTGTCTGTGGAGAATGCCGGCAAATTTGATTAGACTGTACAGATCGCCTGATTAAAGGTATTCGCACATGTTTCGGAAACCCTAATAATATAATATAAAAT
Source organism: Taphrorychus bicolor (assembly GCA_951812265.1). Lineage (NCBI taxonomy): Eukaryota > Metazoa > Arthropoda > Insecta > Coleoptera > Curculionidae > Taphrorychus > Taphrorychus bicolor. Next base: position 41,793,500 of record OX638299.1, on the reverse strand, counting down.
TATTCAAATCATTTCAGTTCAGTTGGTTCGTAATGATCTGAGAATCTTTTACATTGACCGAAGTGTTGACGGTGTGTGCGTCACTGAACACTGGAACACTGGATGTCTATGGAGGGGATTAGCTTGATGTCTCTGTTTGGATATAGACTTGTTGGAGCCTCTACTCGGCACCGGACTGTAGGGGGAGGCACTGAGCTGTTCATCAGGAAGAGGCTACAGACTGATTTTAGATTTGTGAAGATTACAAATATTGAAAAGTTTTTTGAATGTAGTTGTGTGTATTTGAACAATTTTAGAATGTATGTTGTAGTTTATATATCTCCCACTAGCTGTCTTGACACCTTCTTGGCTTTATTGGGTCAGGTTTTGGCATCAACAGACTTATTTACTACTGTTGTAGGTGATTTCAACGTGCATTTTAACACATTAGAGATTGTCGCGGTTGGTGGATCTGCTGGTAAGTTACAACTTAAGGCACATCGTTTTTGAATGCACGTGTGTTGATCTCTGTTCTTCTGATGTTGTGGAGCTGGACATGGGGGGGCAGTGGCACTGTCGCTGTCTGAGATGGGCTCGATGGTGGATCACGTATGTACCAGACCTATTACTCAGCGGGGATTGATGAAATTATTTAGCATTGTAGCTGATGTTGTTTGGGACTTTATTGAAACTGATCTGAGCACGGAGGCAAAGTTTCACCGGTTTATGGGGATCCTGGGGCGAGCTTTTGAACAGTCTTTTCCGCAGAGGACACTGATGCGTGGGGTACTTGATCGCAACGCCGGTGCCGGTTGGTTCAGTCGCCGCCTGCGCGACATGCGGGACCATCTTCATTTTCGCGAGACAATGTAAAAGCACCAACTCTCAAATAGTCTCCACGAATTATCGGAGGCGCTATGTTGAGGAAATCCGACGGACGAAGATTGAGTACAGTAACAGCAAATCCCAGTAGATGCATGTGGGACATTACAAATGCCCAGAGAGGTGTCTGCAGGGGTGGGGAGGCTTTGGAGTTTAACCCGGAAGACGTGAACCATTTCTTCTTGAATATTGCTCACAGGGTATACGCGAGTGTTCCGTCTTCGGATGTCGATCCTGTGGATCTTCTGAAAAAGGATTTGCCCAATCGTAATTGCCCACCGCTTATCTTTAATTTTAGTGAAGTTACATGATTCAGGACAAAATAAAAATAGCCGCGATATGTATGACATCAATGTGAGAGTTAAAAAACCATAATCAATTTAGTAGTTTCGCCTCCTACAAAGCTTATAAACTTGTGCTTTGGGGATGGGAGTTTTCTTTCCGTTCTGAAGACCGCTGTAATTGTACGTCTTATTAAGAGGGGGACTCGCGACTTGCCCGAGAACTATCACCCCATCTCTCTACTCCCCATTGTCTCTAAGTTGTGGAAGAGAGCATGTCAATGCAAATTAATTGTTGATTATTTCGCGAGTAATGGCCTTTTCTATGAGTGGCAGTTTAGATTCAATAAGGGACACTGTACAGGGGATTCTGGATCTTACGTCAAAAATATCTGAGGCATGTAACAGAAAGCAGTGCTGTGGAGCCCTGATGTGTGACCTGAGAGAAGCATTTGATTGTGTCGACCGTGGTGTACTTCTGACGAAGCTGGAGAAGTACGGGTTTTCTCCTGGGAGTCTTCGGCTTCTGCGGAACTAGTTGGTAGTGGGTGGGGGGCAGGGAGTGGGCAGTGTGGGGGTCTCGTCAGAGAAGGGTGAGCTTTCTATTGGAGTCCTGCAAGGCTCTATTTGTTGGGCTAAAACTATTCCTAATTGAACTTAATGGCCTTCCATATGTCAATCCACATTCCAAGTGCACAATTTTTGCTGACGATTCCACAATTGTATGCAGAGCGGAGACGTTGAGAGAGGTCGAGCGAGAGTGTAGCGAAGCCCGTTCACGGCCTGAGGTTTGGTTCAATGTAAACCTACTTTTGCTGAATGCCGATAAGACAAAATGCTATATTTCTCGTTAAGAGGCGTGGACAGGGACGTTTCGGGCGAAGGCACAGCTAAGTTTTTTGGGGTCATGGTAGATGAGAAGCTTAGATAGAATGCGCATATAGAGTATTTCGCATCCAAGTTGTCGACAGCAGTGTTTATTCTTAGGAGTCTGTCAGGAAGTGTGTCTCCAGACATCCTTAGAGTGGCATATTTTGCCACTTTCCGTTAGCACCTGGCATATGCAGTTTTGGCGTGGGGCCACTCGGCTGTGTTGGATTGCAGAGGCGGGCGGTTAGAGTTCTGGCGGGGTTGGGGATTAGAGGGAGAACGGCTTCTGGGACGTTGGGCATTATCGCATTCCCATCTCTTTACTTATATCACTTTATCTGCTACGTGGGTACAAACTTTGATCGGTACAAGGCTCACTCAAAGTATACATGCTTGCAGCACCAGAAATAATACAGTACGGATTATATACGGCTGAACACATGTCACGACGGTCCGGATTATTAGGGAATAAAATTTTATAATGGCCTCACTCAGAGGGTAAAATCCTTCTCAGGGAGAATGTTTGAAAAGGCCGTTAGAGCTATTTTAAATAGACTTAATTGCTATTCTCTCAATTAATTTTTAATATGTAGTAACATGTACAGTTTATGTTAGTATAATTATAGATTTTAACTGCAGTTATATGCTTGATTAACATCAAGTACCTTTGAGGACTGTACATTGCTTATTTGTGATTTTGCATGACATATATAAGTGTGAGTAGGAGTAGACATAAAAAAAACTATAGTTCTTTGTAGTCCCTAGTGAATCACCCACAGTACTTACATGTATACTAGAACTACCCATATACCTATTAAAATAATATACTAAGAACGTCAATACCTCACAATAGATCGAAATTTTAACTCCCCATTTGGCCATGAAAATCTTGCAAATAGTCGAAGATTTTACTGCACATGTTAACTGCGCACCACGTGCTAGTTATACACTGGGTGAGGTTTTAAATCTGAACTTTAGAAATTCTCGCGAATGCGCAGTCAATATTTTTCCAGTAAATACTCAGGCCAATAGTCAGCTGTTTCCGGTTCACTCTCATGACTTACGTTCTTTTTACAGAACTATCAATTAACTGGAATTATCATACTATTTTAAATGTTAAAAGTTTTCAATATCACTTGAAGATAAGATAACAAATTAGTTTTTTTTTTAATGTGGTGCCCGGTCATTATTGAATACATTATACTATTCACTGATAATAACAATTTTCAAATAAACTTACACTTTATAAAATCCACAATGACACTCTACAAAAGATTTCTCTTACCTTCGGCTTCTTCTCGATGCGTTCGACAAACTCATCGTCATCATCTTCATCTAACACATCAGGAGCGATAATCGCCGTTCTATTCCTAGTTCTCAGTCCTTCTCTCAATGTGCGCGTCACCTTTTCCTGCGGAGGAGCAGCATCAACGACGTCCGCTTTAACCTCTCTGGGTCTGCCGCGTTTTCGCGTCGCTCCTACAGTTTTAGGTACAGCTTTGCTGTTCTTGATTTCCTTGGCGATATTTTCAATGGTCTCAAGCGTTTCTGGAATTTGGCTTTCCGCTTCTAACCTTGCAAGTTTTTCTTCCACGGATTCCTCTACAGTGGACGGCGCTAATTGCTCGAGTTCCATTGGAGAGTCTTCTTCGGAAAACTATAAAAAAGATTATCATACTAAAGAGTAATCAAAAACCGTAAGCGTCGATACCATAAGCTGGTCGCAAGCGCCCATGGGCTGCTGCACTACTTGGTCCTTTCCATCCTCGGATTCGTTAGCGCCTCCATGCAATTCTGCCATCACATCTTCGATACTCTTGTTGGCCTCAGTGTCTTCTACCACTTCCTGAGAATTTTGCTGCGCTTCAGCTTCATGACTGTCATCTGGATCTTCAGGAAGTTGAAGAGGTTGTTCCTCCGAACGACCTACCAATTCGTCTTTGGTGAGGGCGGGTGAATCAGGCTTCAACAAACTGGCGTACAACGCCCGTCGTTCTTCTTCAAACTTTTCCGCCGGGACGTACTGCGGTGACAAATCACTCTCGTTTTCATCTGAAGAAAACGCGTTCGTGATAATTATCGTTTCCGGGGGTGTACTAAAGCTTCGTTAACCTTTTATTGGGTTAGTGATCAGGGTAAATTCCGACGGAGTATCGGCAGTAGCTGGACTGCTGCTGGGATCCATCTGCATACTCCTACGCGCGCTTCTCGTAATTCGGCAATTCGAAGGCCGAGGAGGGGTTGTTTGAGGTTGGGAGTTTGAACTTTCACGCAAAGCGCGAGGTGACGTAGATGAAGACGTCGATGTTGTGCTAATAATAGAATGACATATAAGCCATTTACTTGAATGTGTTCTAAAACATTCATAGACGTTTAACATAAAATGAGTCCCAAGTAACAATTTAAGTTTTAAAAGGTCCTCTCTACAAGGGTTCTTTAAGGTTAAAACATAAAACTTGCGATAAAACATTTTACTATAGAAAGACCTTTGGAGAGTGGCATAAAACCGTTTTAATCCCAAAAAGGTCAGCTTGCACGCAAACACAACAACAAAATTGATAATCTTAAAATTGCTTCTTGGGGTAGGTATCTCATACTGCAACACAAATTTGGAGTAAAAGAAAGAACCGTTGAGTGCAAATAAATGATTCAGGGTTCAATTGTTAACACATTTTTGCACTTTTTACAGGCTTAAAAGGTTTGCTATTGAAATCGATGTCATATCTAATAGAGTACACTCTATTAATCCAGACAAACCTGTATTATACAGCACAACACAACTTACCTTGGGGTAACTGTTCGCTCTGATTCGTCTGTGTCGTTTATAAGCTGAGATTTGCCTTTACATATCCGCAGGACTATCGGCGGTTTAGATGACTCGCTGGTGTCACTGCGATCTGAATTTCGTCTTTTAGCAGGTTGCTTGAGAGTGAGTACCGCCTTCTCCTGCGCATTTTTCGATGAGAAAAACTTTTTCGGAGATCCTCTGGTAGGACTGTGGGAAAATCAAGAGTATCGCTCATTATTAAGTTGTGGGTAGTGATTTCGCTTATTAAGAGCAGCCAGAAAAAGATTCACAGATTTTTCAAACAAAAAAGATTCAGATTATCCTCTACTTTAAAGACCAGGAATTTTTTTTTAGGTAAGTATAGCGGAAATCACAGAAATATCACTTTTTTAGATTCAAGATTGCAAGTACGCCTCCTGGCAGCCATACGATGGATAGTTTCCCAGATACAGTACCTTGGATTCTTAGTTCCACCACCCTGTATAGAAAAGTCTATTTTAGAAAAATATTTTTACATATGCAGGGGGCCCAGAAAAGTGTGAAAGTGTTACTAGATTTTGATACATCTTATAGCTTATACTGCACCTTGAATATTTGACATCGTTGCCTGCAGTAGATTAAGAGAAATTCATTAATAAACTGAAAGTACATATCTTACATGGGGTATCATGTATTATCTATTCAGAAGAATTTGATTTCACATAAATCTTGGAAATTTGACTTCGACGTTGTTTGCCAATCTTTTTGATATGAGCAAAAAGGAGAAAAAATAAACATTCAATGGCTAGTAAGGTGTCAAAAATGGAAAGAATGGGAAATGCGGTATCCAACAACTGCCAGCAAATTTTCAGTGCCAAGTAAGAGCGCTAAGTTCTATCCAAATCTAGAAAAAAATACAGGCTGTTTATTTAAAAATATTACATAATATGACAACATACTTTTCTGGCCTACCCTGTAAACGTAAAAATAGGTGCCTAAAATAGGCCCTTCTGTACAACTACTATTACCTCCTACAATATTGAAACATATTTTTTAACCTACTAGACTTGACATATCTGGTTGTCTCAAGTTAAAAAGATCACCCGGTATATGTACAGGGATATCATTTTAAGTCGCTCACTCGCCTAGCAGCGTTTCTGTTACACTTCTTAAAAATCTGATACATGTGGGCGTATGGAAACTAAGGCCGACCTCGGATCCAGGGCTAGCGCATCTATCGGCTGCTAAGTTTGACAGATACGACGCCATCTTGATTTTTTTTAAGTGAAAACACACGCATATTTTCGGACAGTCTAATAGAGCTGAAGGAGCAGATTACAGAAATATATAACTTCATGTTAGTCTCTAAGCATTTAGATTATACCGGGTGGTAAAGTTGTTGAATTTCAAAAATCATTTTAAGTGGCTTATTGATGGCCTCTTATTGACTAAAGCTTATTAGGCAGCCAATAAATGCGCTAGCCCTGGATCCAAGGTCGGCCTTAGGTGCCATATGGCCCTCATGTATCAAATTTTTAAGAAGTGTAACAAGAAAGCTGCTAGTCAAGTGAGCGACTTAAAATGATTTTCGATTCTCAACAATTTTACCACCCTGTATAATCTAAATGCTTAGAGACAGATATATAAAGTTATATATTTCTGTAATCTGCTCCTTTAGCTCTATTAGACTGTAGGTAAATACGTGTGTGTTTCCATTAAAAAAAAATCAAGATGGCGTCGTATTTGTCAAACCTAGCAGCCAATAAATGCGCTAGCCCTGGATGCGAGGTCGGCCTTAGTTGCCATACGGCCCCCCCCATGTATCAAATCTTTAAAAAGTGTAACAGAAAAGCTGCTACTCGAGTGAGCGACTTAAAATGATATCCCTGTACAATTCTCGCATATGTTAATAAAACCCAGTCCTATTTTCTTCGCAAAAATGCTTAATACTTTTTTTGCTTTTAAGCATTGATTTTTATTATTTTATTATCTCATTTCAATAAGTTTCTTGCTTTAAACAATGAGCTTTGAAACAAACAATGTAATTCAATGCGGTTAGAGGTAATAGCCATTGGAGTAGTTGTTTCTGTACAAATTTCAACCTTCTATATTTATTGGAACAAAATGCAGCATTGTTGCACCTATGAGATATCGGATAGAACACACAAATGCCGATTTTTTCCTAACAATGGTGCCGTTTTTTGGCCGGCCGTTTTTAAGGTACCCATGACGTAATTTTGACGTCAGAGCACCAAGACTTCCGGCCAAAAAACGAGACAATTTGTAAGGAAATATCGGCATTAAAAAAGAAAAACACTAAAACTATAGAGTTCTTGTCAACCCACAATTTATGATAAATAGGTAAAAATAACTGCAAACTGATTAGAAAATGGCAATATCTGGGAAACTATTTCTAACCTATGTGTGAATGGCCAATGATTAACAAGAAAACAAACAATTTAAGCACTTACCGTTCACTATGGTCATAAGATGAGTTGCGAGATTTCTTAGAGGCTGCTCCATAGTTACTTGTGGCCTGATAACTTGGAGTTGTATCAGCATCTTGACTGGAGTCTCGACTTTTGAAAAACTTTTTTGGTTTTGGGGCACTCTCAGCGCTCCTACAACAGCAAACATTCAGTTATTAGTGGTCTGAGCCTTCCAAATACCAAGATCAAAATATAATCAAAAACTCATATTCATTGATAAGAAAACTCTGCACATTTTCACTACCCACTATTGTCAATAGGTACCTAGAGGGCGTTCATTTCAAAACGTCATCTAGTTGGCTGTGAAATGTCAAAAGGAAAGAGTGAAGGAACAAAAAAGTGCATTTAGTCTGATTATGACATTCTTTTCTATAAAAATTCATAGCCTTCTCAATGACGTTTTCTAATGTGCATGATTTTAATGTGCGTTAGGTAAATGCACAATAAAATTATTAAACCCTATGTAAACATCATAAAATGGTTAATAATGAGAATATAACATATAAAAAATGTTTAAAGAGCCAAATAATCCATTGTCATCTTGCAAATGACCATAGGCACAGAGAGCAGGGTTTTAAATTTGAATTGCAATTGTTAATAGTGGAGCGCAAATTAACAACAATTTTGCTCCCAGGGTATATTGAGGGTTATTGAGAATCAAAGTTTGGAACAAATTGTTTTCCGAAAATACTGTAGTAGTTTATCTGGAAAATCTTTAGAGCTCTTTCACATTATCAGATTTTTTATCAATTATAGCACAGTATAAAGAATAATATATTATATCAGTATCGTCAGTTTGTGTCGGCACTTGATATTTCCAAAACAAAAGCTTGCTGCACCCTCCAATTTTCTGGAGTAGTTACGATGGACTTTTATACTGCTCAAGCACCATCAATGCAGTGCCAAAACTGGTTTGGTGGTGCACCACCGGCGACCGGGCAGACCGGGCAAGGAAAGGGGAGTTTGAATTTTTCAACCAACTGACGTTACTGATATAATGTATTATTCTTTATACTGTGATTATAGGTACAGCTAATATATGTCAAATTGTTAATTTAAATGTTAAAAACTTAACCAACCCAGTAATATAAAATAAAGAAATCCCCAAAGTTACTAGATTCCTGCAATTTACTGCATGAAAATAGGGCAGGTTCTATGTTGATGCAAAAAAATTCTTGCAACTTATAGCACCATGTGACTATCAAAATTGCATGCAATTTTTCACCTCAACCAAATCACAGCAACCAAATTGCATTGTCTACCACTGGCTTAAGAGACCTTAATTTTTTCAATTAAAATAAAAAATGTTTTGGTTAAGTTAAAGAAAGCACCCGAGAGAGCACCAAATAAGTTTTTCATATCATACATTGAAACCTCACAACAATTGCTAAAAACCACACTTTTCCATGATAGGACTTTAAGGAACTTTTAACAAAAATAAATTCTGAATAACTTTACTAGATTCTCTTCTGTTATTTATTACCAACAATAGGTTATACCTATTTCTTTAAAAACATAATAAATACTCTCAGACTCTCAGAATGGCCTATATTATACATAATAGCTGACTCAGTTTTTCATTTATTCTATAGGAGCTCATCACTCCACCTCAGACTGCTTGAAATTGTGAGAAGAAAGAGAAATAGTTTCTGGAAAAAAAGTGGAAAACTGGGTTGGAAGGATTTCATAGGAGTATTTCGAGTTATCTGTCTAATACCTCAATGAAAAAGAATTATGGAACTTAGTACTTATTTTATAAAAGTGTCCACTTATTAACAATGTAAACTTACTTTGCTTCTTCCTGCCTTCCATTTAATGTCCGAATACTTGTGAAACTCGTGATACCCCATTTCCCAACAGAAGCTGCTGACCTAGCTGCAGAAGGCCTATTGCTATTCTCCTTGAACAGAGTATCAAAGTGGAAACTGTGGTGACTAGCACCCCTTCTATATTTGCCGCAGCCTCGGGACATTTTCAATTCTCTTCAGCTCATTATTGGGTCGGAAAATGTGGCGAAAACCAGGCTTTTTCTTCCGACATGTGGTTCATTGAAATGTTCCTGATTATGAATTGAAAAGGCGAAGAAAGAACAAATTATTTCAGAGGAAAGCGGGCACCGACACACATCGAAAAATTCCATTTAAATACACGGGCATTGATTAAAACATCGCCATTTTCTTTATGAAAACAACTGTCTGGCGTCCTTTTAACTAATTACGGGCTCAAAGGAGGCTTTCTTCCTGCGAGAAACTAGTGAAACGTTGTACTTTAAACGGAAAAAAACACCACAAGCTGCCCAAATTTTGGTAAATTTTAACTTTTTTGTCAAATTGTGGCATAATAAACAGGCTACGGGACTACGGTTCGTAAATATATCTACGAAAGAAAGCTACGATGCTACGACAATCGTCAGTCACTGCGTTCGTTTTTTACCTCACAGAGCGGAGCGTGCAGAGCTTGAACAGTGACCACGTGATCATCGAGCGCTCGGAGGATATTTCCATTAAACGAACGGTTTCGAGCAACCTGGGATTTGTCACTGTCACTGTCAATTTAATATTAAGTTGCTTCTTGCGCGAAATTTGATGCAAAAAATTTTAATTGAAATTGTTGAAAATAAATACGCTATAATGGAGCATTTATTTGCAGTTAAAGAACTGATAATCGACATTTTGAAGTTCGGAAAAGAGCTTTTCTTCGACAGTAGTGACGAAGAAGCAGAAGAAGTTGAAAAGATTTGGAACTTTGCAGAATATACGGTCGCATGTTTTAGTGACCAACAATTTAAATTTCATTTTAGAATGTCCGCAACTTCCGCAAGTGCTGCTGAGATTCTTTTAATAAAGTTGCACAGCGTTGCGGATAATTCTGTAACCAAAGGTCATCCTAAATTGACTCTCGAAAAGCAACTTTTAATCACTTTGTGGTACCTTTCAAATATAGAATCTTTTAGGTAGGAAAAATGTTTAAAATTTAGTCAACGATACCGAATTGTGTCAGCTCTTGTATGCCTTGCTTATACCTCTAAATCTACATTGAACTTTCATTTACATTAAATTATAGGTAGGTGTTTTTCACAGTTCAAAAAAATTGATAGGATTTTTCAACTTTATTGATGGTTTTTAATGTTCTGGTTTATTCTTCCAGTTTACCGATGTGTATAAAGGAGTCCTCCCATCATCACATTGAACTCTGGTAAATTAAGTTTAGTGTAAATGCAAGTTGAATTTAATGTAGAGATGTTTAAACCAGTCATTTATGACAATAATGTAGATATGTTTGAACCCATGAGGCATATTATATCTCCTGGCGCTTGGCGGTGACAAAAGTGTAATTGTTAGGTACCCCAAATTGATATGCTTCCTCAATGGGTTTCGTGCACTGACGTCATTTTGCCAGAATTTTAGTAAATATAACCTCACTTTAATTAATTATATCATGTTCGCAATAAAATTGGTATTTTTGCATTAATTTTAAATCCTACTAAGGCCTTTTTGGGGGATCCAAACAAAATACAGTATACAGTGTCGCTGTTATGCATGGAAACGGTGGATTTATTCTCTAAAGTCTAAAGTAACCTAGATAGAAAAATATGTTAAATATAAAAGTTGTAGGGTTCTGTCCAATCTATTTTTCTACAAATAAATTCTGTAAATAGCTTTAGCCAACATAAAGTGACATTAAAACAAAGTTGCTTTTCTTTAATAGAAAACCTATATATTTTTAGGGTTTTGGATCCCGCCTTCGATTTTAAGTAAATTTCGTCATATGAATAATCAGCCTCCAATGAAACACTCTCAAGCAAATGGCGACTGAAAACTGGAACTCTCAACATTTAAAGCTCCATAAAAGTTAGATTGTTGAACTTATGAATTGCATATTTCTATTATAGTTTTTCATAAGCTATTTAACAATAATAATAATTTTGATTAATTGAATTAAGATAACTTTTATTTTAGTTAAAAAAACATTTGCCATACCTACTCAGAAATGTTGATTTATATGAAAAACTAATTTAGCAACATTAAACAGCTTATTTTAAATCTGTTAATTCTAGTTTTTATTCATATTACATATACAACATTTACTTAGAATCGAAAGCGGAATCCAAATAGCGCTCAACAAATACGGGGTGTTCAATTTAAAAATACCTATTAACTTCGTCTTACTGTTACTTTTTGGCTCAACCCTCAACCTGTATGCAGAATTTGTTCGTAGATAAATAGATTGCACGGAACCTACAACTTTTCTATTTAACACATTTTTTCTAGCTAAACTTAGTTTAGGAAATAATCAACCGTTACCATACATAACGCGGTGACCCTGTATAGGTATGCCTAGGTGACCTATGACCCATAAAATTCTACCTACCTTTTAGACAAGTGGCTTTAAAATTTGGCATCACAAAATCTACATGCTGGGATGTTTTGTACCGGATCTGCAAAAAGTTGTTGCTTGTAAACCAAAAGTTTGGAATTATTCAATGGCCTTCAGTTCAAAGAGGAAGGGAAATTATTCGAAATTTTCAAGAGATAAGCTCATTTCCAGGTCATTTCTTTTTTATATCAAATATAATCCAATAATAATAGTACTAGTGTTATATAGGTGAGGCGCGCATGAACAATAAAAAAATCGACTGTGTGAAAGACTCTACACATTTATTAAACAAATCAGGTTTATAATTCGGCTGCTTTTTCATAAAAATATTTTTTCATGTAATAGTTATTTACCTAATAAGTGTGGAAAGCAGTTCTTTACCGCACGCGATTGCAGTTGAAGGAACGTCGCGGAGAGTTAGGTTAGCAATCAAAGTGCGGTATATAGACACGTTCGCACTTACAAGATTTTTTTTATGCCCATGTGTTTATTCACTTTGTGCTCTTTTGTAAGATGAACTAAATATTGGCGAGAGATAAAAATCTTTTTCTACGACTGACTCGAAAATGAACAAATGCGCACTTCTAACTACCGTTGAAAGCCGCATATTATAAACAGCGGGCGCATAGTGCACATTGCGCATGCTCCAAAACTGATGGCAAACATGTGCAAAGTCCACTTTGCACACGCTCCTGATTGTTTTGCACACGCCTTGCAATTATTTTATAATACGAATGATCATTTATGAAGCAAAATCAGAGTCGTAGAAAAAGTATAGGCAACACGTAGGAAAATCACTCTTCACACTCTTGTGACGTGTCACTCGTGTACGGCTCGTGTGTCCAAACCGTCACACTCGTGTGAAAAGTGCAATTTTCGACACTATTTGCACAATATACTACTTTACGCACTAGTGCGGTAAAGAGCTACTTTCAGTTCGCGAATGCGTGCGTTAGAGTCTTTAAGGCAAGAGAATAGGAAAAATACTTTTTTCAACTCGCGTGCGCGAAACTATTGTTCCTCTCACTTGCGGAAAGCATCTTTTGCGCACTCGACTTCATGGCCGAACTGCAGTCGCGTGCAGAAAAATATCACTTTCCGCACTTGTTAGGAAAATAACTATTATTGTTGCTACTATTGTCATTAAAGACGTATGTTATAATTTTTTACAATAATAGCTGGTAAGATTTTTTACATATCGTGTTGAATGAACAAAAAAAACTATCAAAGCCGGTCTGATTGCTAACGGAACTCCACTTGGCGCCGCAAAAAACCACTTTTCACACTTGTTAGGAAAATAACTAATTTACATTTAAACGTGTTGATGTAATTGGCCTGTACTTATGTATATTCTAACTATACTTAACGTCATACACAAACCTATACATGACTTACTACATAAATAGACCTGTGAATTGATCGTGTGAAAATTTTATTTTAGGCGTTATAGGGGCTATTGATGGTTGCCATATCGAAATCACTATGCCGCAGGATCATCGAAACTCTTACATTAATAGAAAAGGATATGCATCAGTCATTTTACAGGCAGTCTGCGACCATCGAAAATTATTTACAGATGTATTTGTTGGTATTCCTGGATCTGTCCACGACGCAAGAGTTTTCCAAATGTCTGATCTTAATGAAAGAATTCTAGCTGAGCAAGTTTTATTTCCAGATAATAGTTACATGATCGGAGATTTGGCTTATGTTTTGTCTGAAACATTAATGGTAGGATTTAAAGCTAATAGGGAACTGAATAATTTACAGAAAAATTTTAATACTAAATTAAGTAAAGCTAGAATAACGATTGAACATGCATTTGCTTGGTTAAAGGGTAAATTCAGACGACTAAAACTTTTAGAGACTAACAGTAGATCTTATACCTTTGGTGATTTTTTCGGCTTGTTTTACATAATGTGTGCACTTTAGAAGGCGATGCATTTGACGAAGTCATTGATATTGTACATGCTATTGATGGCAATCAATATGTAGAACAAGAAGTGAACGGACAAAACATAAATGCCAGAGCAAAAAGATTAGATATTATGTATAATTTACCACAAGACGATTGAACAATTTCAATCAATCAAATCAAATGATACAAAGTGTTTCTTTTAATAGCAGTAGATGCGACTTACGGCGTCATAAAATTGAATATGTCCATCCAATGCTGCTTTTTCATTAATAGAAATGCGCTAGGGTTTTTTATGATAATTAGATGTTCTGTTTGCCATACTGGTAGTTATAAAAGTGGGTACAGGGTGTCCTGTGATAAAGGCTACGTCTTTGAACTTGTTTGTTTTAGTTTTAGGAAATAAAATTATAGAAGTCATGGTTCTTTACTGAAATGTTTGAAGACAGTTTATGTTGAATACATAGGGATTTATCTCCAATCTCCAAAAAAGTTCGACAGACCAATGTTTCTTTTTGTTTTTTTTTAATGAGACGTTTTTTGTCGTAAGTCCCGCATTTATCGGCGACGATGCCCTTTGTAATGTTGAGCTAGAGCTATTAAAACAATAAACCCTACATTTTTAAATTAGAAATTATGTTTAACAAAATAATAATCATGAATTTAAATGCTAATTTTGATACAATGGCAAATGTTGGAAATGAATACCATTTAGTTCAATTTTTCGATATCACTAAAGATCTGTTCTCACAAAATTCAGAAACAAGTTCCCAATTAATAATCACAGCGATTAGTTTAATGCCATTTCAGTTGAGATTCTAATTCTATCTAAATAAAACCTATCAAAGTCTAATTAAATGTTAGAAACTAGTTTGAACTCGTTATAAGAACAGATATTAAACCTTATTTATACCATATGTTGTTAAATTTGTCTATCTGGTTTAACCAACTATTACGAAATATATATATTCCATTAAAAAAAATATATTTGTGGCGCTTACAGCAGGACACTACTTACATTGAGTTGCATTTCTTGCCTCCATGTTCATCAAATTGCACTTTTAATTATTTTCTGTGACCATCCAGTAGTAAGGTGAATAGTGTGTAGTGTTCTTGGGTATTCAGTATGCATGTAGTGAGATTAGATTTTCGGTGCAGACCAAATACCCAAGAACACTCTCACCTCAGTTCAAGTTAGTCGGTCAAGGTTACTGTCTGCTTTGCCATACATGCAAAGCCCTACACTTAACCTTCATAGAGACTAAGTACCATCCCCGAACTAGACATCAGCCAAAAACGTACTAAAACACTTACAGATTACGGAAACATTGTACATGAAAGTATTATTAGTATATCATTGCATTTAACAAAAAATAATATGGAAAGAAAATTTGTTTTCTGTGAGGATTGTTAGTAACTGGAATTTTTTAGGTTTTTCGCAAAAAATCTATTTAAAATAAGCAAAATTGCAGTATTTACAATTTGGAAATTGAAAACTTATCTGCTTTCTATATTTCCAAAAATATTGCAGCTGTTAAGAATGAAACAAACAGAAACAACTACTCCGAGGGCTACCCCTACTGGCATTGAATTACACTGTTTGTTTCAAAGCTCCAATCTACAGAACAAAAAAAATCAATCAATCATCAATGCCTAAAGCAAAAACTATCAACCTTTTGCAAATGAATTGAAGTCGAAGCAGATAAGTTTTAAAATATCCAAATTGTAATTATACAGGGTGGACGAGGTTTTTGGTAACAGACCTTAATCAAGGGCATATTCTACGTCCAAAAATATCCCTTTGCTGTATAAACTGTAGTCGAAACTGTAGTCGAAAAATGCTTCGTTACGGATATACAGTGTGTCAAAGTTTTGTTTATTTCAAACTTTTCTTTCTCGCTCTTAAGAGTTTTTGAGATATTTAACTCAAATTTAGGAAAGTATTTAGGAATGCACATAACTTTTCCATAACAAATGCCTCTTTTCAGCGTTCCCATGTAAATTCCCAGATACTGTTGAAAAAGAGTCACTTCTTATGGAAGAATCAAGTGCATTCCTAGACACGTTTGCAATTTTCTCGAAAAAGGGGAGGGATAAGGCAAGAATGCAAGAGGCAGGAAAGTTTCTAAATTGAATGGTGAATTCAGATTTTTAAGAGGAAACGATCAATGACGTGCTAAAAAAGTTTGGGAGGGTAAGATGGTACACAACCCCAGGAAAAATAACAGCCTGTAGATTCGCTTTCGGTTGCTACATCCAACGATATTGAATATACATAGTTACCCACGATCCAAAGTTGCGTTAAATATATCAAAAAATCTAAAAGCAAAAAGAAAAATTTGAAAAAATAAAAATTAAACACCTTGTATATCCGTAACGAAGTATTTTTTTCAACTAATTTATATAGCAAACTAGGGCTATTTTTGAACATAGAACATTCTCTTAAAATTTGTCATGAATGGAAAACCTGGCCCACCAATGTGCTATTGTGGCAAATTTTAGAAAACCTCGTTCTATTTTTTTGCAATTTCAACCTATTTTTTTGCCTTGTAAATTGAGCTTGGAAAAAAGCAGCATACAGGGTGTTTTTTTTAAGATGGGCCATAGGAATTTCCATGCAATAAAGTTCGATGTTTTTTTAAATGATCCATAGCGAATACTACAGCAAAATAACCTGGAAGGTAGACCATTATTGAGAATGGTGGGTGGTGTTTCTAAATTGACGCTGCTGTCTGACATGAATATTGCACAATGAAGAGCCTTGATATTCTTTTATTATCTCTTTTCAGGCCTGCTACTGGACCCAGAGGAGTCATAATCGAAAACATAAATTTCTTTTCTTCTAATGTGTACAATTTTGCTGAAGTTCAATAACAACTCATCATGTCAAACAATAAATGTCAATAGAAAAATACCAGCATACTTAATAATGGTCTACCTTTCAGGCTATTTTACTATAAAATTTGCTATGGCTCATTTAAAAACAAACATCGAACTTTCATTGCATGGAAATTCCTATGGCCCATTTAAAAAAAAAAAAGACCCTGTATGCTGCAATGCCGGTAGGGGTATTAGCCCTCGGAGTAGTTGTTTCTGTTTGTTTGCTTCTTAATAGCTGCAATATTTTTGGAAATACATAAGTTTTTAATTTCCAAATTGTAAATACTGCTATTTTGGATATTTTAATAAGATTTTCTGTAAAAAGCTGAAAAATTTCAATTACCAAAAAATAACATATGCAGAAATTTAAGACAAAAATAGGTTGCTTTCGAAACAACATCAACACTACACTATTTTAATGTAATTCAAAGTAAAAAAGTAAAATTAGTAAAAAGTGACAAACCCTTAAATATACATACAAATTTGATATTTAGACCAGAAAAAAACAACGCCACTTAGTAGCACCATCATAATTTTTTTTCAAAGATAGTTTATTCTTTAGACGCCTTGTCAAACATGCCCCATATAACCACCAAAGTTCCCAAAGTTCCGAATAGAAAAATAATGAGACGTCTTTCTGAGATTACCCTAAAAGACCCCGCATTTCGATAGGCATGACCTCAGAAAGACGACTAGTTATTCTCCTGTTTAAAGCTTTCTAATCTGGTAACTAATTTGGTTCCATTTACAGAGAAATGAGAATAGCCAGAAATTCTTTACTGTAAAACCAACAAAATCGGGATGGTGCTAAAGTCCCCTTCCGCACACCAGACAACTCATAATCAATTGTCAACTTTTTTTTCTACCGCTAGGACAAACCTTTCAAATAAATCTAAATACCTGTCCGTCCTCGCCATCTTGTCATTATGTCTTTTTTCTTGCGTTGCAAGATTTTTTCTTTTCCTAGTGAAAGCAGGAGTGTATTCAAAGCCACTATTTTTAAGTCCAGCACTTGTATTTGGTTGAGCCTCTTGATCGTGATCATATTCACTGTTTGTTGCCTCAGCATCTCGCAAAACGAGTCCTTTGTAATTACTACACGTGGCTGGTGGATTAATCTCAGGTTTTTTGAACAAGTAATTATGCATTGCCTCGTAAAAGATCCATTTTTTAATGTTATTTCCAGAGGTATTATTATGTTTTTTCACTTCATGGTATGTTCGCTTCAAGCCTTTCCATTCTGAATCCACCTGAGTCATAGAGAAATTGCAGTTAAAAGTTTCATTAAGAATTCCAGCAATTTTTTTCCAAACTACACTTTTAAGAGTAGTTTGGAATTCAAGATCATTCTTCTCAACTAATCTGATCAAGCTCATTGTTTGGTCATTTGTCCATTTAATAGTGGAGCCAGCTGAATCTACAAAATATGGATACAATTAAAATTGATATATAGTCATTCAGTAAAGTCAACATGATTATTAAAATGTTCAATAATACCATTGCACTCCGCCAATTTGCCATCAGCGTGCTCAGGGTCTGGAACCTTGGAGCAATTGGAGAAATATATAGTCTTCTCCCTGCCAAATTAAATAAAATATAGCATATCGGATAGGTTATTTCCTAAACAAGACTTGACTTTGCCAGACATTTTTAATATATGACATCAACCTGTGAGTATTTTAATAAATATAACTTCACTTTAACAATTGAATTAAACTTGATATTTGCGATAAAAACCGTCTTTTTCCTATAATTATTAAATGCTGCTATGGCCACTTTCAGTCAAATAAACTTTGAATAGTTTTTTGTTATAGCCACAAATTAGTTATGTGCTGCACAAAATCTACTGATCACTCCAAAATGATACAATCTGAAAATGTACATCTCAAGAAAATATGACCAATTGGTGGACTCAACCAATTAAAATATCCTAACAACTATTGTAGTTTCGATGGCATAAACCATAAACTAACGTCATCTTGGTTTGTATCACCCAATTGTTGATTGCAAATTTCGATTATAAACTTCACTGTTGATGTTATATCAGAAACGGTTCGCACTTCCAACTTAGTTTTTTTACATGCCCTTGCATATACACCAATATTCCATATACACAGAGTTAACGTAGATTGCTGAAACTCACTACTTTAAATGCATTCTTCTTGAAAACGGTTGCCCATAGCAACATGACTATGGTATTGGTAAAAAGTGAATTAATGTAATGCAGAAACAAACAGCAAGCAATGAAATGAGTAAAATCTTTAGCAAATATAGATTCTTCATCCCAAAAAACCAACAAGTAGTAAAGTTGAAGACATTTTCCTGTTGGGCTTAATAATTATGGCTAATAACTGCTTTTTCAAATGCAACTTTGACACCCTATAGCTCTGTGACCATCAACTTTTGGATGGTACATAATATTATATACGGTACATATATATACGGTTCAATCAACATATTATTTTGACCTCAGGAATTTAAGGTAACTCTGTGTACAGGGAATATTGGGAGCCTCCTGTTTGGTGAGATATTCCAGTTTTTAGATTGTCTATTCTACAGAAGGGTCTATATTTGATTTTAATCTAGCAGGAAGTGAATGCTTTCATTTTTATTATACACGCTGAGTCAGGATTAAATGGACATATGTAAACTATGCATAGAGAAATACATTTTAAGCAGAAAGTTGTAGTGAAGTTGTAGTGCAGTTGTATATAGAGATAAATATGGGGTGTTCATTAGAAAAATTCATCTAGGTAGCTATGAATTTTTGATAGAAAAAGATGACATAATTAAAGTAAATGGACTTTTCTTACTACATGCTTTTCTTTTAACATTTCAGTCAACTAGAATTTGAAGAATGAAGTTTTTAAATGAACACCACTTATAGAGTTAAATAAATGATCAGTGATGCACCACAAAACAGTTTGGGTAGATAAAAACGAGACTGACTCTTTAAAAGTATCACACTGTAAACTTTCATTACAATCAGTAAATTATGCTTGTGGAGATCCTAAAGAGTAGTGTAGGTATGTACAAAATTTAATCTTCCTATGTCAAGAACTGAAGCAGCTATGAAATCAAACCAAAAAAAAATTAAAACTATCACCCTGCATCTTGGTAACAAAGCATTTTTTCAGTAAGGGTGATATGCGAAGAGTCTGGATGATCTGGATTAGGGGGTTGATCCTGATTAGATTGACAGTTCATGGTAAACTGTTAAATTAATTGGGGTTAGATTTTTAATCCAGATTTGTGAAGACGATGCATATGACCATTAGAAACAGAGAGTCTCCCCTCAATAATAAATAGTTATGGATGTTATTGTAATTTATTAAGTGTCATAATAATCAACTAAGTTAAGATACCATGTGCATATGATTTATATTATAAGTACCTACTCTTAAAAAAACATGATAAATTTGCAAAGTATAAACAAGGGTAAGTAAATAGATATATGTTGTAACATTGTCTAGATATAAAATATATTGATAATCTTACCTTCCTGAATAATTTAGACAGTTTTTTCTGACTATTGTGTGTAGAGAGCCCTCTAGGCTGACAAAGCCATTATCAATCAACTGAATAATATATCTCACAGCATATTCATCGTCCTCTAAAAAGAAAAAATGGTTAGATCTGGAGGAGATTAGATCTAGAATCTGGGCCCTAAGTTTGGCTCACTCAGAATCATAAGGTCTCCTAAATATGTATATCCCAGGTGTTGGTATTTTAGCTCTACATTCAAAGACACAAAAAAATGAGTTAGTTTAACTTAATAAAACTAACATGCATTTTTAAATTTAAACTATGGAAGATTTAAAAAGAAATCAAAAATAGAAATGTAAAACTTTATTAATGCAACACTTTAATTTTTCAGCAGCCATTTCCTCAAGAATGGTTTATTAAAGAGTTATAATCCATATGACAAATAAGTAGAATCCAAAAACATAAAAAAATGCAGGGTGTTCTATTGAAAAAAATTAACTTTAAATAAAAAAGTACGTTTTTGCTCCACCCTGTACACATAACTAAATTGACATTGAAAGCACCTTTCCAAACCATGAACTTTTTATGTGAAACTTTTTTCTCTGGTACAGGGGCCGAGATATTTATCATCTAAATAGAATTGGGTCACCCTGTATATATAGAGTAGACCACGTTACTCACCTTGGTCTTTTATGGTTAAACCATTAAATGTAAAAGATTTTTCACACATTTAGGTCGTTTCTATAATCTTTTTTTTAGATCTTCCAAATAATTTTAGGTTTATTCGTTTATTCTTGAATTTATGGCTTTCTATAGTAAGACACTCCATTTTTATGACAGTTTCTGTTTGTGGAGGATAGAGTCCCAAGGTACAACAAATGACATTGATTAATATAAGATTAAGAGATCAGTAATGTTAAGGCTAGTGCATTATTAATAACAACTCCAAAGGCAATAAATAACATGTGAGAAGGCAAATGTTAATATAATTAGCTGAGGTTTCAGGTTTTGTTTTTATTAATATGAATCTTAAAACCAGACAATCTTCACTATTTATTTTCCAGGTTTTTCCTCACTGTGATAGGTCATGAAGTGTAGCAGGTTTAGGACAGGATAGGGTAAAGCAAGGGGTAAAATGAAACACCTTTAATTTATTCTTTCAAAATCACCAAAATTTTGACCATATATTATGACTTTTTTCTCAAGTCTGTAAAAAACACTTTTGGAAGGAGTCAGCAAACCTATCATGAAGGTTCATTTTTACAAGTGTTGTTTTACACCCTTAAGAAAAACCAAATACATGGGCAAATTTTATTTGAAAAAATAAATATCTCAATAAAGATGATTTGATTTCATTTTTCACTCAACCCTTTCCAAAACCCATTGAACTACATGACCACTTTACAATTATCACAATATTCAGAAGTTCAAGTTCAATTATTTACAATTTAACGTTAGCAAAGAAAATACCTAAATAGTTTGTTTTCAGATGAAGGATTCAGTGTGCCTGCTCTAGTATTCCCTCCTTGTTTCTTTGATAAAAATTTAAGGATAGGAGTGTAAATGTGAAAGTAACATGAAGACTGTGCTCGTAATAAAAAGGCATGGGGACCCTTAACATGTTCAGCACCACATGTCCACCAGTGAGCAATTTTTTTCTGGAACAGCACACCGCATGCACAAGTGGTCACAATCAATACGGCTTTTTAAGATGGCATGGACACTGGTGGTCACTAGGTCATGTAGATTTCAGGACAATGTGCTCACCACTGGGAATGTTTCACATGCTTTTAGCATAGGAGAAATTAATGTTTAGTCCCAAAATGTGTACTTAATTTGCAGGGGCTTATCAATTTGGGTTGAATAGGTAAGTGAAAAAAAATACTCACTGGTGGACATGTAGCACTCAAAGTGTTAAGATTGAGTATCTTGAGCAAGAACTTTTAAGCACATCAAATACAAACTTAATAAAAATCAAATCATCATTGCATAGTAATTTCTGGAGGCAACTTTTTTCTCTGGGAACTAATAACCATGTTCTTTATAGGGATAGATTAAATTTAGGTACTTACCAATAATTCTGCTAAGATTGTTATTTTCAGGGGGAAAAGTCAAGGTCAGAAGTTGATTATTGATTTCAAATAACAATTCTACTTCGAAATTGCCATTTCGGACTTATCGCCTGGTTGTCGGAATGGGTCTCGCAGTGGGATATGTATATAGGAAATATAGGCACTCAGATATACTAATATACAGAGTACATAATACATATTACTACGTACGCAGTTGAATCAGGTTGAATCTTGCTTGCTAATTCCAATTTCCAAGGGTTGTAGTGTAGTGTGTAGTACGTATAGTCTTTTACTCGTTTATACGTGGATGGTAAAAGCAGAAAATTAAACGGGGACTATTAACAGCCGCCAGCACAGTCACCCATCTTGTAAACATAGCCAAAATATAACGAAACCCCAAAACCCTCCGTAATCTCAGGCTTCTAACTCTGAGCGTATCGAGCTCGCACGGAGTCCTCGGATGGACAATAAACGAACGACATATCGCGAGCTCTGAGCGCTCGATCGACATAAACGAACGCCATGTAGACTTGCCGAGCGCTCGGAGCGAATAAACGAACGCAGTAAGTGATGTCACTTCACGAAGTGTTTGCTTGGTTGCCTACATTTCACAAAACGGAAGCGGAAAGTGAGGTTAAGATGCAGTTTTTATTTATTTACTGTGTAAAGCGTGCACTAAAAAATCGAAAACAAAATAGTTTATTTTATTAATATTCAAAAAGTTAAATCACCATCGTGAATATGGAAGACGAAGATAAGCCAATATCCTTCCACGTTATGGAACTGGATGACCGAATTTTAAAAGCAATCGAGAAGCTAGGCTGGGGAGTCCCAACTCTCATCCAAGAAAAAGCTATCCCTTTCTTGCTGGAGGGCAAAGACGTTCTTGTACGGGCTCGCACCGGCTCCGGGAAAACAGCAGCATTTGCAATTCCCGTTATTCAAAAGATTTTAAACTTGAAACAGGTGGCTGCATGTCAGGATATTAAATCCCTCATATTAGCCCCCAGTCAAGAATTGTGTCAGCAAATACATAGAGTTATCAAAGACCTAACGCTTAAGTGCTCAAGAGAAGTCAAATGTATTGACATAGCTCCCCAAGAAGACCTCAGTGTGCAGAAACCATTGTTAGTTGAGAAACCTGATGTTATTGTTGCTACTCCCAGTAGGTGCCTGCAACATATAGAAGCAGGAAACTTAAGCTTGAAGAAATCATTGGAAATACTAGTAATTGATGAGGCAGATCTAGTATTTTCATTTGGTTATGAAGCTGAAGTTAAGAAACTACTCACTTACTTACCGAACATATATCAATCTGCCTTGGTGTCAGCAACATTGAGTGAAGATGTGAAAAGCTTAAAAAAGATAATCCTACACAATCCTGTAACTCTGTCTCTCGAGGAACCAGAGCTGCCTCCTGCTAGTCAAATAACACACTACCACATACGAGCTGAAGAGCTTGACAAAGCTACTATATTGTATGCACTACTTAAACTCCACCTAATTCGAGGCAAAACCATTATTTTTGTTCAATCTGTGGACAAGTGTTATAAGATCAAATTATTTTTAGAACAATTTGGACTGCGTACTTGTGTATTGAATTCAGAACTTCCTGCAGCAATAAGGTGTCATTCAGTCAATCAGTTTAACCAAGGAGTTTATGATATTATTGTAGCTTCAGATGAAAAGGCTTTAGAAGAGCCAGATAGTGAGAAGACTAGTAAGCCAGCCAAGAAACCTAGCAAATTCAAGAGGGTCAAAGATGCCAATAGTGGAGTTTCAAGGGGAATTGACTTTCAATTTGTATCTAACGTGATTAACTTTGATTTTCCTTTGGACATACATTCCTACATTCACAGAGCAGGACGAACTGCTAGGGGAAACAATCAAGGAAGCGTTTTATCTTTTGTCAGCATTAAAGAGAATCCACTGCTTGAAGAAGTGGAGAAACATCTACAACAAGGTCAAGATGACTTGACAGTTTTTAAGTCTTACCAGTTTAATCTCGATGAAGTTGAAGCATTTAAATACAGAGCTAAGGATGCTTGGAGAGCTGTCACAAAAATTGCAGTGCGTGAAGCAAGACTGAAGGAAATCAAACAGGAGATATTCAACTGTCAAAAACTGAAGAGTTACTTCGAAGATAATCCCACAGATTTACAAGTGCTAAGGCATGACAAGGCTCTGCACACAGTGAGAGTACAGCAGCACCTGAGTGATGTTCCTGAATATATTGTGCCAGCAACACTGAAGAGTTTATCGGGAATTAGCAAGAGAACAAAGCGGAAGTGGGATTATAGCAAAATTTCAGAGTCTACATCAAAGCATACGGCTAAGAAGAACAATCCACTCGCCAGTATGCAATTTGAAGGTTTTAAGAAGAAAAAGACCAAATATTAAGTTTGATTGTTCAGATTTTTTATATAGTAAATATACTAACATTTAATAGAAATTGTCATCTAGTTGGCTGTTATTGTTTAAAGAAAAAGATGGAGTAACAAAAGTATCTTTTATGAACTTTTATTACTCCATGCTTTTCTGTAAAAAATTCAAAGACTATTTGCTGAATTTTCCTGCTGATCACCCTTTATTGTTTTCTATTTCTTTACTTTGCCTACAGGAGACAAAGTAAAGAAATAGAAAAAAAGCTTTTCTTCATTGCCAGTGAAAAAAAGCTCCTTTTCTTCATTGCTGTTTTCTTTGAATGTAGAATGTAGAAGTTGTATGTTTGTGTGTAGTAGTCCGTCAATAGCGAGATAGAAAATTTTGCTTGTCTTCTCATGGGTTCAGTACTATTCAGAATATCTTTATCAAGTTCCAGAAGTGAAAGTTTATATTGAGCATAAAATGGCGCCAAATTTAAAAATTCTTCCATTCTGCTCTGGAACACACTGTTTGCACTAAATGCTTGCTGAAAACCCTTTTTGTAATTGTCAAATGTCGTTATACGTCAACGTCAACAGTTATTTGACGTTTGTTTGTTTAGTTGAGTTCGGTAATTACATTCCGAGCGCTCTGGATATCAGTCTATCTCACTCTAGCTTGTCAAGATTTTGGGAGATGCTCCGGATGGATTACCGAACTCGGCTTTTGTTATTTGTTTACAATTTGCAGTTGATTAGCAGCTGTTTGTGCGTTTGCGGTTTGTTATTATATATTTTTGTGTATAAAATTTATAAAAGCACGAAGTTTGTTTGAGAAATAATATCAGTGATATGGACCAGGAAGCGTCCTCTTCAGGTTCAGGCCAAGGTGGCGAAATCGGCACTGATGAGAAAAAATCCGAAGAAATCGGCAGTCGGTGGCGAAATTTGCAGAAAATTCGTCAGAAAAAGCAACAAATACTGCTGCTGCCTATGAGCAGAAAGCTGCAAAAACTGGCCGTTTACTCAAAGTGTCAGGTATTTGTAAATATAATTTGTTTTACCTAAATGATAATTTGTGTTTTTGCTAAATTAAAGGGTAATGGTTGTGACTGCATTGGCTGGAAGAGGCCTGAGAGGTCTGAAGTCCCTTTTGCTCCAGGCTTTGAAGATAGATGTAAATGTGAACACACATTAGGTAAGTACAACTTTCAAATTGTTGGGAGGCATAACAGTTACTTTTGATACCTTAAATTGGTATTTTATGTTTTGTTTCTTCCTTTCTCTCATAGGGTTAGATAAGGATAAGACAAGGAACAGAATGTGCAATTTAAGCACCTTTCTGTTGTAGATTTATTTAGTCTAGTAGTTCCAAAAATAGAGTATATTTTAGACCTTGATATCAATATATCATCCACATAATTTCTGGGTTTTTTGGCTGCTGCATGGGCAGTTGCTGCCCAGTAGCAGCCCATTAGAGTCCCTACAGGTCCCATTGATTATTGCACATAAGCATGTTAGGTCAAATTCTCGGCCAGATTAGTGATAAGGAGTGTTAATATTAGGTACATAAATTATGGTAATATTACTTATCCTTCTGGGTATCATTATCAAAACAGGAATATGTTTCAGTAACTTAGAGTAACATTCTTTCTTTGTAAAATTCAATGTAAAATGTGAGAATTTATAAACAGAAAATTACCACAACTTTAGCCTCAGTTTAAAGGCAATCTTAAAGGCAAATTAGCATAACAGGAAAAGTAGCAAACCCAGTAACTTGGTGGAGAGGACTATGTTCTAAGACAAAACTGAAAATGTGAAAATATTAATTTTGGAACTCTCATCAAGTTTTGCAGTTATTCCTTTCTACATTATAAAAGGCTACATTATCTAGGTGTCACACTGGATCCGCAGCTAAGTTTTTCAGTTCATATTGACTATATTTGCAAAAAGTTAGGTAAAAAAATTGGTTTCTTTAGACGTGTCTCCTCCCATCTTTCTTATAGTACCAAGCTACTAATATATAATACAATTGTCTTGCCTCACTTTACCTATTGTTTGTCATTGTTAATGTCATGTGCACAGAGAGATATTACCAGGCTTCAGAGACAACAGAACAGGGCTATGCGTGTGATTCTTGGATGTAACATTTATACCCCTGTTAAAGTCATGTTAAATGCACTGGGCTGACTTTCTGTGCAACGGAATATTGAGAGGGCAAATCTTCAGATAATTTATAAAATAGAGCATAGTCTGTTGCCCCAATATCTAAAAAGTTTTATAGAACTCAGATCAAATTTACATAATTACAATGTAAGATCTAGTTCAGATTACAACATTGCCTTAGTACGGACATCACTTTTGCAAAGTTCATTGTTTTACGAGGGACTGCAAATGTACAATTCTCTGCCTACTGTTATAAAGTGTTCTAGTAGCCTAATAGAGTTTAATTATAAAGTTTTCAATTATTTAAAAAATAAATTGGACTTAAGTGTTTAACCTAGGATAAGATTAGAATTTAAAAACTTGTATTATGTTTACAAAACTTTGTATCATTGCATATTGTTCTATACAAGCCAGGTGCTAAATAAACAACAATTATTATAATTATTATTATTATCATACAACAAATAAGACACTTTTGTCTCCATCTGTTGTAGCCCTAGGAGATCTTTCCAAAGTAAACATATCTAAAGCCAAACTGAACTGAATGGTTCAAGGACTAGGTGTACCTAAATCTAGGCGTCCTATGAAAGAAAGTTCTGACTGTTTTTTTTTTTTAATTTTTTTTTGTTCTTGTTTTGGATAAAAGTGGCTTTATATACAAAATAAAATAAATACAAATAAGATAAAATTAGAAATAAGAGTTGGTTTCATGTATATGTTTCATGCATAACATAAATCTTATTTGGTACATGAACGCTAATAGGGGTATACATGAAACCAACTCTTATTTTTAATTTAATTTTTATTTGTTATTTTTTTTTATTTGGTGTATAAACTCACCTAAACACTTCAATTAAGCTACATGCTTTAAATTTAAATGTTTTTTTCTCCTTAAACCCTTTGGATATATAAATGTTAATACTAATTTTATTTCTGTTATGCTTTTATTCTTAACCATTACCTCTCTAGTTACGAACTAATTACCTGCTTAAAGTTATACATATATGCAGGGTGGTTGGGTTGAAATAAAATCTCATATCCTTTGGGGATTGTGATACAATTGTGTTATCTATCAAGCTTCATTAAAAAGGTACAGGTTGTTGAAGTTAAATATTCAAAATGCGTATGTTTTGATTATTCTGAAAGAGTAAGAGATATTTTAATGAAATTTGATATGTTTTCAATGCTATATAAGGCACACAGTTTGCAATAAAGAAATTATTTATATAATAGAATATTATTTGAAGAAAGCAAGATACGCCACTTGTTTTTCGAATTATAAATAGTATATTGTTTAACGAGTGTCAAAAATAGCACATTTTTTCTTGCAAGAGTACAGTTTACCAACCGAGGCGAAGCCGAGTTCGGTAATGTTTTCGAGCGATAGAAAATGCTTTTTTTTGGCGAGTAAAATACTATACTTTTTCTTCGACCATGCTAACATTGTCTTCATTAAGTTTAAAAACAATCTCTATAGAGTATTTTTTTCAAAAATTAAGGCGCGTGATTGTCAATGTGACACCTCGATTGTCAGTTTGGTAAAATTTCAACACTTTGATTCACTTGTCTGAGGCCCGAGCAGGCAAAATATACATGTTTTTGAATGATATCACCATATTTCATGGTGTTTTATAAGATTAGAACAGTTAAATCGGATTTGATTGGCGATATACAGGCGAAATTAGAACAACTTACTTTCGTCACTAGAGACGAAAGTTAACGTTATTGGATTTTCTCTCACTAGAGACGAAAGTTACGTTTTCGGCTAGGGCAAGGTATGACGAAAGTTGTTTATTTTTACAAGATCGTAGAAAAAAATAATTTTTCAATTGCTCATTTATTTATAAAGAAAAAAACCCTGTTTAAGTTTTTTACTATGACCCACTGTTTACAAGTAAATAAATAAAAATCATTGTAGGGCTGCCAATTCAAGTACCCACAATTACAGTTTGATAATAAATCTGAATTGTCAATATTCCATTAATTACGGATTGAATATTAAAATATATTGATATGCAACATAATTCAAGCCATGATTAATATAATATTAACATGGTCAATTGTGCATCAAACTGTAATGCCTCGCGACTGTGTACTTAAATTGGCTGCATTACAATGGTTTTTATTTATCTACTCGAAAACGATGCGTCGTACTAAAGAAGTTAAAAAGGTTTTTTTTTCATCAAATGGATGGAGAACTAAAAAACTAAGTGTTTTGTAAAACCAATAGCGTACCACTTTTTCTTTTAATAAAATAGGTTGATGTGCTGGTATGCGCGCCACTGTCAGAACAAAAAATTATTGTTTATTGCAAAATTTGCGCCTTCCATAGCAGTTAAAACATACCAAATTTCATTAAAATATCTTTAATCCTTTCGTAATAATTAAGACATGCATTTTGAAAGTCTAACAATAACTCCGTGTAACTTTTTAACGAAGCTCAATAAGTAACACGATTGTATGAGATGGAATATGAAACTTCATTTTCAACCTCTCATTATGACTCATCCTGTATATACAGCATTTTAAAAAAACTGTGATTTTTCACAAAGAGTGGTAAAATTAATTGTTAAAGAAAAAAAAATATAAAAATGATAATTAATCTAACTATACCATACAATGTAGCTACTGTATACGTTTTTTTTGCGGTTTTATCTTGTTACTGAATATTACCTTAACTTACGGTAAATTAGAAAATTACAAAATATTATTATCAAAAAATAAACTACCAGTAATTTTCCATCACCAGGTCATATCACTAGGTCAGTTCAGTTATCTTTTTGGGTTAGTTCTGGTCAAGTCAGGTTAGTTCAGGTTAGATTAGTTCAGCTCAGTTATCTGTTTGGGTTGGCTCAGGTAAACCGGGATCCATGATAAGGACGCTACCAGACAGTTTCTAAAACAATTACAGTAACACAGTTACTATGGAACCAAAGCATCGAACCTAGAACACTGTATCCAGTAATAATCTGCGGAGCAGTATCGTCCTAACTGTTCATTTCCGTCCACATTTTCAGTTGTAGATTTGTCAAGTCCAGTAGTGGAAAATTTTGTATATACACCAAAGCTGTGAATTACTTATGACCCTCACGTCTTAGATCCCTTGCTTCTGAATTTAAACTTCACATTCAAGTCACCATAATAGACTTTACAAACCTGGTACATAATATACTATTATTAAGGACTTGCATTCTCACCTCGCTCTCAGGATTAGATCTCAAATTTAGGAAAATTTTCCATTTCTTTCTTGCAGAAACTCACATTTCTCATCTTCGTGCAAAGACCGAGGACACCATCAATTGGCTGTTGGGCATGGTCGTAGATGTGGACAATATGTATACCGCAATGTCTAGACAAGAGAATCCCGAAACTAAGAAAGTATATTTGTATTTCTACAAAGTAAGTATTTGGTGTTTCTTCATTGTGCCGTTATGCATTGTCATATATTGTTGAACAGCTCTTGAGAAATTGCGTGTTGACGTTAGAGAAGCCGGTAGTTGAAGGGCCTGTGGGACAACCACCCTTTGAAAAGCCCAGCATCCATAAGGCCGTTACCAACCTTCTTGTGTATAAATATTCCCATATAGGTCAGGAGTTAAAGACTATGTACGAAATGGTTAAGATATTGTTTCATTGCTTGAATACGTGGGATTTTCCCACTCCCAGCAGTCAAAAAAATATTATTAGTCCTGAGGAAGCTAAATTGTACACCATAGAATATACCAGGTAATAATCTTTTCAAACTATTAGGTAGAAAATAATTCAAGAAAATTAAAAATGCAGGTGGTTAGTGTTTTGTGAAATTCCTAAATTCTGCGATTCCTTGCCACACTACGAAACGACTCAGGTTTTCGGAAGGCGTCTGCTTAGAGCTGTGTTTAAGTACATAAGAAAGCAGATGATGGATCAATTTCACAAGGAGCGAGATACCATGACACTGGGTGGGTGATACTCAGTTAGTGACGCGAGCTTCATAAATGAAAATATTATTTTTTAGAACGGAAAATAATGCTTCTCAACAATTTTCCTCCATTTTTAAACCAGCTGGAGGAAGAAATTTACTCGCCAAATTCGCCTATTTGGGACCCTGAGTTTAAAGCTCAACCCATAACATTCCCCTCAGATAGCCGCCCGCCCCGTGGTAATTCACTTGGTGTATTTTAACAACATAGACTGATATTTTGTTTACGTAGGGTCTTCGAACTGTAGGAAAGGCGAATTTGAAAAGCTCACTGGAGGAACTGTGGATAAAGATGGGTTTACTACTGTCACTGTAGCATCAGGTAGCGTTGGAATTTAGTTGCTTGTTTATTGATGATCTAGGAGATGGGTTTATTAGGAAAGACTATCAGAACAAGCGAAACATCACCAAGAGAGATCAAAAAGAGGAAAGTGGCTCAAGATGAGGTCTTCGAGGACCTTTCTCCAGAGGCTGTTCAGCAGATTATGAGCGTGATTGATGATCCTAATTACATGAGTAGTACTGATGTAAGTTTTTGATCCACAGTTATTTGTAGCCTTAGGTAATGATTTTTTGAATGGTTTTTTGTTTAGATGGTGTTTTCTGAAAACTCTGCTGCCGCGGACGAAGCCCCAAAACAGGAGGAAAAAACCGGTGTCATCCAGTTACACTTGATTGGAAATAACCTGACTCAACCTGTTTCGAAGCAAGTAATGCTGTGGCTCATTGGACTCAAGAATGTTTTCTCGCATCAGCTACCCAGAATGCCTGCGGAATACATTACGTTGTTACTTTTTGATCCGTAAGTATCCCTTCAGATTTCGAAGTCTAATCAATACCTGTGAGGTGAATGAAAAAAAAACAGGGAGCGTTGATGATAATATAGTAATTAAGATACCTAGAGTACCCTAAGGATAATAACGCATGAGGTCCATAGTGTAGAACCCGAGGGCGTTATGTCTTTTAATGCTCATGGTGTTTTCAACGTTTAATGTCCGACTTCTTGTACTTAAAAAATTAACTCTTATGTATTATGATTTGATATAAATTATAGGTAACTATAATTAACCTGACCTGCCTATTATAAACTAACCTGACAACACAACAATGATTATTTTGATTTATAAATGATTTACTTATCAAATTACTGTCAATTTAAATTGATAATGCCCAAGGGCGTTATTTTTTTGTTTATGCGCCCTAGGGCATTATTTTTAATAAAATGACTTTGATAGAAGTCAGTTATTATGAAATATTAGACCGGTCGGACATTAAAATATTTTCGAAACTTTAGCCCAATAAAAGGAAATGTTTAAATTGTCACTAAATTGATAGTTTGGTTAGAGTTATTTCCCTAACAGATGCAGAAATTGGGGGGGAAGGTGTTCATTTGAAAAAGTCATTTAGCTAGAAAACGATGAAAGTACAAAGGTCCATTTACTTTGATTATGTCACCCTTCTTCTGTCTAAATTTCATAGCCTCCTAGATGACTTTTTCTTATTAACAAATATGGTAAGTACAAAATTAAATTTTTCCAACGAGCGCATGCATATTTACTTTTTGGTCTTCTGTAAATTCCATTAAATATTAGTGTCCGATAAAAATCTTTACACTCACACGTGCGATAAACATTTTTTTTCCACGATCTTTTACGAAAGCCACCATAACAATCTGAAAAATTAGCCTCCACATTTATTGCTAATACACATCCGTGCGTTAAAAAGAACAAACGAATGAGGTGCACAGGGTAGTGGATTTCTTTGATACTTAAAACTTAAAAGCGAAAAAGCTAACTTGAACTAACCATTTATTATTATTTTTTGATATAAGGGTCACGATCGTGGGATAAATAATGTAGGTACACAACTTGCAAGATAGTCTTTTAACCCACGAGCTGAAAAACCAGTAACTTTCGATAGTATGTTACACGTATACGTGGAGTATAAAGTTATACCGCACGCAAACCAAGGGAGACAATGTGTGGCAAAACATGTTCTCCACGAACCTTTACGTTGGCAAACAACGAGCGGAAATGGTGGCTCTCCAAAATTATTGCTAACATACAGCCGTGCGTTAGGAAAACAAATGAATGGGACGCACAAGGTAGTGGTTTTCTCTGATACTTGATAGCAAAAAAGCTAACCTGAACTAACCTTTTTTTTGTATATAGTGTTACGATTGTGGGATAAATAATGTACATAACTTGCAAGAAAGTCTCTTAACCCACGAGCTGAAACCAGTAACTTTCGCTAGTATATTACAGGCACACATGTGGTAAAAAGTTATATCGCACGTGAATGAATCAAAGATGACAAGCGTATGGCAAAAAATGTTTCTCACGACTTTTTACGACAGCAAAGAACAAGCCGAAATGGTGGCTCCAAAAACTAATGCTAACACAATGCGGTGCGTTATGAAAAACAAATTAATGGCGGGGACAGGATAGTGGACTTCTCTGATACTTAACCTGAACTAACCATTTTTTATTATGTTTTTTGTATATCGGTCGCGATCGTGGGATGAATAATGTACGCAACTTGCAAGAAAGTCTCTTAACCCACGAGCTAAAACCAGTAACTTTCGCTTGTATATTACACGCACACCTGCGGTAAAAAGTTATAGCGCACAAAAATCAAGAGTGATAAGCGAATGGCAAAAAATGTTCCTCACGATTCTTTACGACAGCAAACAACAAGCGGAAATGATTGTTCCAAAAACTATTGTTAACATACAGCCGTGCGTGACGAAAAACAAATGAATGGGGGGCACAGGGTGGTGGATTTCTCTGATAATTGATAGCGAAAAAGCTAACTTGAACTATAACCATTTATTTTTTTTTCATATGGGTCACGATCGTCACCCGTCACCAAACAACAATCGGAGATGGTGGCTCCAAAGACTAATGCTAACACACAGCCTGGTCTGTGTTACTTAAAAAGGCAAAATAAACCAGAAAAATAGTGTAACAATTCGGAAGTGACTCTCAACACACTCCAGTCGTTGCAACATTTCATACTCAGGTGCTAAGAGTTACTTTTTTAACTGGTTATGTATTGTTGCAATTCGGGGGAGAATAATTCCAGTGTAACTGTCTTTTATACCGGAGGCTTATCTTATAACCTAGAAAATCTCCTAACATTCATAGAACAATCAAAGAATACTGCTAAACGGGTCCAAAGGTCGCCCGGAAACGATCAGCGCTCGCCTGGCGCCTGCACCAATTCTTAACAATAAGTCACCAATGGGTATTCCTAAAAAACTCCTAGCAAGCCATGGAATTAAAACTCTTTTCTGAGATAAGTTTATACAAAATAAAAATCGGAATATTTTATGAGATTTTCGACTTTCAATTATTTTTATGAAGTCATCTCAAACCTAAACTGTTCTAATTCCATGGCCTATTTGAGGTTTTTTAAATGAACGCATGATATTTTCGCACACAATTTCCGCTAATTTAGGCTCCTTCATGTCTTCTAAGTAAACAACATCACACGATGGGACTCTGAAGATTCAAAAACGCCTGTGTAAATAAGATTTAAAACTGTTGTGTTGAAATTGTTAAAAATCGCATTTCGGGCCGCTCTAGTTACACTAATTATCCGAATTGCTTTACACTTTAAGGAGACACAGGACCATCGCTTTGATCAAAGACAACCAGCCAATTGGCGGTATTTGTTTTCGGCCTTTCTTCACTCAGGGGTTCACCGAAATCGTGTTCTGCGCGTTGATATCGCGGGAGCAAATCAAAGGCTACGGCACTCACATGATGAATCACCTCAAGGATTATCACGTCTCGAAAGGGATTTACCATTGTCTGACGTATGCCGATAAGGAAGCAATCGGTAAGGCAAGCTTCTGCTTAAGTTTAATTCAGGATTAAAATCTTAGTATAGTATGATTTAAGTAATACAAATAATTTTTTATTTTTGGTTGGGTTTAGGCTACTTCGAGAGGCAAGGATTTTCGGACCACATTAAATTGAGTCCGGCAGTGTATCAAGGTTATATAAAAGAGTACGAGGCAGCGACCTTGATGCATTGCGAGCTGAATCCGAAAATCATTTATACGCAAGCTACCAACGTGTTACAACGGCAGAAGAAATTCATCAAACAGTTAATTTATCAGCAGCAACGCTCAGTGTCTAAGGTGCATCCGGGAATAACCTTTTTTAAAGACGGTGAGTTTTATTTACATCCTAATCAATGTATGTTTTGCCTCCTTTTACCAAATCGAAAACGGTGAATAGCGGGTGTAGTACATAAACAACACTTCACCTTTTGTGAAATTGCCAACGTTTCGACTTTTACTATTTATTCTAATCTGAACCTTACCTGACCAAAGGAAAACATAACTGTAGGGCTGTATCAGACATTTAAACCCAGACTTTTTCCATAACGGGTTTATTGTCATTAAAATAATAAAAAATACATAATTCGCAAAAGATTAACAAAAAAAAGCAAAAACGTGTCATCTTCTTAAAACACACAAACTTAACTACCAGATTGAAGTCTTCCATTAAAAACAGTTGAAGCCTAAAAATTTGACACTTTATGAAAGTATGAGACGTTACATTATTGACCATTCCAGAACAGCTGTTTTTGACAAGCTTCTTTGACGGGCAAACAAACAGTGTAGCCAGATATACCGAATTTTTTGTGCTTGTGCGGAAATGATGAATAAGAATCGACAATTCAATGTCGTTTTTTTTTTAGGTTGATATATCCTCATTAAAACAATATTTTTCTGTTATTATTTGCATTTTATTAACATTATCTTTACCCTTATGTAACTTATGATGACACATAAATAAATTAAATATAAAAAAAACTAGTAAGAACGGCAACACCGCAGCCAGTTTATTAAAAATGAAGAACATGCGGTGTTCATTGAAAACTTCATCTAGCAGGCTATGAATTTTTGACAGAAAAGGATGACATAATCAAAGTAAATGGACTTTTGTGTCTCCATCCTTTTCTTTTGACATTTCGCAACCAACTAGATGAAGTTTTATAATGAACACCCCGTATTTTTTTTTGAAGTTTTAGGGTTTTCTTCAGTACTTCAGCTATAAAACTATATATTCTGCCTCGGAGCTTTAGCCTAAAAGTAACAATTTAGGAATATATTATAAATATATCTCAAATCAAACACGAAACATGATGATCAAGATGAGTTCCGCCTGACATTTATACAGGGTGATTCACAGTGATGGTACCTTAGACGTATCTGGAGAACGGCTTCATATATTTATTTCAAGTTTTGTTTGTGGCCACAAATGCATCCAAACTCTATTTCTAAAATATTTTCACCTTTACGCTGTTGCCGGTTCAGCTGAAAAAGAGTACCAACTTTGGTTTTCTAATTGGATTACCTTGTATTAGTAGAAGTAGTGTAGAAGTAGAATTCGTGATGCCGAGCGATACGGACGTGCAGCTCGACCCGTCTCAGTCGGCAGCAAAAAAGTTCGCTTGTTGCCAAACGCTTACTAGCACCGTTGTTACTTGTGTGAGCTGTGGCAATATTTGACACATATCATGTCTTGAACACGACTTTTCCCATCTGATATGCGAAAGTGGTGATAGTGGAACAAAATGTTGCAAACGTACAACAACAGACTTCGCCAAAAAAATTGTTCTGAACAAGTATACCATGGAAATTGCAGCACTAAAGAAAAACCTCAGTGACTTACAAGAAAAGTATAACCTTTTAGAAAGCCAAAATAAACTTCTAGGAGAAAATAATGTTTTACTGCATAAAAACACTAAGCTATTGGAAGACAAGCTTCAGGCGCCCAA
Source organism: Taphrorychus bicolor (assembly GCA_951812265.1). Lineage (NCBI taxonomy): Eukaryota > Metazoa > Arthropoda > Insecta > Coleoptera > Curculionidae > Taphrorychus > Taphrorychus bicolor. Next base: position 41,757,219 of record OX638299.1, on the reverse strand, counting down.
TTGTTTGCAAAATTCTTCAAAGGACGGAACCAAATCATACGCGGATCTCGCAAAAAATGGCAAACAACAGTCTGAACGTCCGGCCAAGCCAAACAATAACTTTCCTGATAACATTATTGCTAATGCTAAAGGACATCATCAAGTGCGTAGGCCAAATACGAGGGATAAGGGAGAGTAAATAACAATGAATACCACTCCTTGATAGATGAGCAGAGAAAAAGAATTAATTCTATAATTAATTTGGAAAATGACATTCACTCTAATAAAGACACTGATGCTCACGACTCCACAGATTATGACTCTGACCAAGGCTTCAAAGTAGTCCAACATAAACTGCGGAAGAAACGTCTGGGAACTAAAAGCGTTGAAAATGACCAAAAACTTAATGGTTTCATTGGGGCGGAGCGAAGGGCATGGATTTATCTTTATAGGATAAAAAGGCATGTTACGGTACAGCAAATAGAAGATCATGTTAAAAAACAACCAGGCTTTGAAAACGAAGAGATACACGTCAAGGAACTGCCAAGTGATCCTACAAAGTTGAAATGTTTTGTTTTAACCGCCCCTTTGCAACGAAAGGATGCGTTATATAATCCGGACTTCTGGCCTCAGAACGTCGGTATCAGGCGCTTTAATCATAGCTTATTCCAGAAATATAAACCGGGGGGATTTTTTCTAACAACAAACCAGAGCTTATAAACAACATCCCAGATTTAACATCTGCTAAGCAATTAAGACTGTCCCATCACAACATTCAGTACTATAAAAAACAAAATTGAGGAACTTGAAGTTCTATTACATGCAGAGAGGATAGACATTATGTGTTTAACAGAATCATGGTGCAGTGATATGGACATAGACAGTATAGTGGTGAATTATTATCGAGTAGTGACTTTCTACAATAGGTCTGTAAATCGACATGGTGGTTCGCTTGTACTAACGAGAAACGACGTCAACTGTTTCCCTCTTAGGTCACTTCCCCAACTTGCTGGCCTTTGAATGTGCTGGTATTCAGGTCGTCATAGATAATGTCAAGACAGTCATTTTAACTATCTACAGGTCTCCTCTGGCACAGGTGCAACTGTTTCTCAAACAACTAGAATTGTGTTTAACTCATCTCGATAGAACTTATCCATTTAGTCGCTTTATTATTGTAGGAGATTTCAATATTAATGTTCTATCAAACAGCCCTGAAAAGCTTGAACTTATGGACATCTTAAAGTTCTTTAATATTGAGCCAGTTTTCAATACTCCTACCCGTGTAAGTAGAAATTCATCCACCGCAATAGATTATATCTGTACAAATTTTAACTCTTTATTAACAGACAAAATTATTTTTGAAAGTGGTCTGTCAGACCATGCCTGCCAGCTAATTAGCTTTATGACAAAACCCCAAATTTCAAAGATCCGCTCAAAAGATCTTTCACTCCTAGAAACAAATCATTTTTCAAGAATTTACTATCTGCAGAATCATGGCAAGATCTATATGATAGTCAAGACGATGCAAACACGAAAATGTCTACATTTATTTCAACCCTGACTGACTATTTCAACATTTGCTTTCCGCTTGTACCATAGAGGATTTATCAAGGTAGAGGTCTTTATTTACATTTTTCAATATTGGCGTGATAAACAAACCCTCCATACAGTGCTGCCAGGATTACTTTGCTAGTAAATTGGCACATCCTTTCTTTGAATGATATCTTGCGAATCTTTACACCACGAGAGTACTATAATATTTATTGTTTCCAAATAATTTTTGAATGATGATTAATAGAACATTTATGACGATAAAAAAAAAAAAAATACGTTTAAGATGGCCAACTGGTCACAATCGGCAACATTGCAGAATCCTGTGACACGTGGTTTATGTCAATTTATGACAATTATTTCGTGGATTTTTTTTTGTGGTTTTCTGAATGTTTTAAGAGTTTTCCGCCGACTTTTTCGCTTTTAGCTTTAATCGTTTCTGTATTTTAATTTGTTTGTTAGCCATGGTGAGACAAAGTTTTGTGTGTAAAACTTGGGATTATAAAAATAAATCTAGGAAATTCTGTTTTCACCGGTAAGCTCATTTGTGTTTTTTGGTTATGTTGTTACTCGGCCCCTGGCCTTTAGCCATTGGCGTCGTTTGTATTGTTATTCTATTACTAATCTTTAATCTAAAAAAACTCAATAAATGGGTATAGTAGGTATGTATCAAAAATCATTTAAATATAAAAATATTTGAATGTTTTGGTCTGCATAAAAATGCAGACGCATGCTGCGTAAAAATCGTATACTTGTTTCCTTGAAAAATAATACGCCTATGTGTGATTATGTCATCTGCAGATGTGTCCTTGGAGATTTAAATTGCGCCATATTGTTTTTAGCAATATTGGCCGTTGTCTGCTTCCCCTCTATCCGAACAACCCGCAAGCCTCCAAGTATGCGGTTTGTATATCATGCCAAGTAAACAAATGCCAATTTATGATTAACTCGCGGGGTCTATTTATTTACTCCATTGTCAATGGCTTGTACAAATGAGGCAACCTAACTTTTACTTAGACAAACAATGGCTAACACGGGGACTCAGAGTTTCGTCGAAGAAACTACGAGTTATGCACGGCCAAGTAAGACAAGGAACGATAACTTTGGACTATTTTAAAAAATACAAATATACACATAGAAGAACTCTACGTTTAGCCAAACGATTGTACTATGACAGCAAAGTATCTGCATCAACCAATACATCAAAAACCTTTTGGAACATTATAAACTCAACCACAAAGTGCAACAGTCAACCAAGAATTCGTTGCATCGAAACAAACGGTAAAGAGTACAGTGAATCTCTTGATATAGCTAACAAGCTTAACTCCTACTTTGTTAATATTTTACGGTTTCAGGAAAATATTCATCTGGCCACCTATGACATTGTAAACGCATCTTTTAGAAACAATTGAAAAGTTACCAGAAAAGTTACTAGCTCGGAGAGTGGTGCGAGTCGAGCTTAACGAACGAATTTCTCGGTTTTAACCTCAAATTTTGTAATTTTCAAACATAACTACTTTATTTCTCAAATTTTGCTCAAATCCAATCGTTATGCTGCGTTTGTAATGTAGAAAAAGTAAACTGGCTTAATAAGCGACTAACTACCACACAGAACTATTACCACAATTCATCGCATGACCCAGAAAACTCATCTGCAACCTGCAACCTCCAATTTTTGCAAAATAAGATGCCAGAGTAGAGTTACCAAAATTGAGACACGAAAACCACATTCAAGCAGTTATTATAGTGTTAAATGTGCAAAGTTGAGTATGAGCGTTGTAAGTATGAGCGTTAAATTACTATGCTTATGCAGAGAGAAGAACTGAAATGGACCATCAACCACGAACAAGATTTTTAAAAGTTCCAAATATACTCACTCAGAAATTACCTTAGTGTCCAGATGCCCTGGGAATAGACCATACATTTAACTATGCTCATGCCTATGTCTTACATAATATTATATAATTTACCGCTTTCCAAGCTTAAAATTGAATGCAGATTGCAGTGAAGTAAAAATAGTTCCAAACACAGCAAAATCATCTGAGAAAAGATTATGTTTTTACCAGACTGAATTTAAGTACTGCCATATGATTTGGATTGTGTGATTATGATCCGTGGTGAGAGTCGCAGTGGCCTTTTCATATAGGTTACCTATATGCCATCCATAATTATGATCACCTCGATGATCACTATGGATCTTGAGTTAATATTAGTCGAGATTATTCCCCATGATAAAGAAATAGTATATTACATACTGGGATGGGAAGTCGTTTATTACTGTCGAGAGATTTGATAGTTTATTGAGACGATTTTTGTTTTGTTAAATATATATGATTTTACATTATAAATTAATTATATTAAAAGAAGTCTTGCTTAATTGAGCATCTAATTTCTTAAACTACCTAAATATCAAGACACTAAAACATTTGTGTATTGATTTAATATGAGGTTTGTTCCAACATGCTAGAGAACCACTGCAGAACCTTTAAAAAATCATTTTGACCAACTCACTAGCAAACATTTCAAATTGAAATGAGGAACCATCTTGGCGTTTGCAGAACCACTCTGGACAAGCACATTGTTTATTTTAATATCATATTAGTGACTTGTCAAGAATGATAAATCATTCTGGAATGGTTTCTTGGTGGAATGGAACAACTAATTAAATATATAGGCTATTTATTACTTTGAAATTAAGAACCCATTTGAAACTAACTTACTATATCTGGAATAAAAAGGCTGTTGAAGTTGCAAAAACTTTTTTATTTTATATACAAAGCAAACCAAATAGTGTGTTTAATGGAAAAACTCATTAAGTTGGCTGTGAATTATTAGGAGACAAGAATAGTGGAGTAATAAAGTACCAGCTCCTTTCATTGTTCTATCCTATTCTATGAAAACTTCACAACCAACCTGTACCTTTTGGAAGATATTTAAAAAATTATAACACACACATTGGCACTTTTTATTGATTACAATTTAGTATAAATATTTTATATTGGATATTAGGACTTTACTTTGCACTACAGGATGTCTACCATAACATGAATTCAGAAGTGTTTTGAGCAGGTCAAGGTCACCGAGTTGTTTGTAAACATTTTGTTCTCAATGTGGGCTCTAGGACATATCTTGGGCTCAAAAGATGCACTTGAGAGTTTGTGATTTGGATATAAACTTTCGAACTCACTCTTGTATTGTTTTGGAATTTTTAGTGAAATGAGTTATGAGAAAGAACCATGACATGACATAAAATAAAAGGTTTCTGCTTGGTCTCTGTTAAAATTTCAAGTATAATTAAAAATTAAAAATAGCATTCTGTATAACTGAGATCACAATGGTCACCCTCAAATTGGTTCCCACACAATCACTTAACAGAACACTTAATTTATAAACAGAGACACACGTTTTTTGGTCAGGTTAGTCCGTCCCTCCTTTGGTACGTTCACGGATAATTGAGATGGTCAAATGATCATTCTTCATTTATCTTGGATAATGCAAAATCATTCAGTAGCACCTTGAAGATGTCACTTGAATACTGGACACTGGGCAATTCTTTTTTTCTTTTGTTTTATTATTGTCTTCAAGTGGCATTTTCCATTTCTCAAGCATCAAGCAACACAAAGTAAAAAAGCAGTCGATGCATGCAACTGCAGCTCTGCTACTGGAGTTAAAGAAATTGTTAAAAAATTGCTTCATTCTGTAAGGTATCAAATCCGTGGTAGGTGGTAGGTCGTATAGGTTTATTTCACTTTCTGCTTTCACTATATAAGTTGTTGAGTATAAAAGTAGTCATATAAAGCACTGTTTGATGATAATAGGCAGTGTAGTTATTTTAAGTTACTCACAAAAATTGGAATAAGAAAAAAAGAAATATGAGAATTAAATTCACAATATTTACAAAGATGCTTCCAAGGAATCGACGGACGTAATATTGCGCTCTCTTTCTCAAAATACGTGCAGAAGACAAGGATAGAAAGTGTCATGCCATTTCTTAAATTTTTACATAGTGTGATTGATACCAATAGAAAATAAGAATTTCCACAGAATTCAGTTGAAAAATTTTTGGAAGAAGGGCTGCCACTACAAAACCGATATTTCCATGGCTGGCTAGATGAATATCTTCCTGAAAACGACTATATTAATAAGTCGAATAACGCACATCAAATAACTAACGCAACATGTACATCGACCATAAGCAACTCTATATACCTTTATAAAGTCACCGAATCAGAAATTAGTCAAGTAACCTCTAATTTAAAAAATACAAACTCAGCGGGCCTGGATGAATTTCCGGCTCCTCTTATTAAACAATGCAAAGCTCACCTCACTAAACCACTATGTCACATTATCAACATATGCTTCAGGGAAGCGATCTTCCCAGATTGCTTAAAAACCTCCAAAATCATTTGCATTCATAAAAAAGGTAATTCAAGAGATATTGGAAACTATCGCCCCATCTCCCTATTGTCGTGCTTCTCAAAAATTTTTGAAAGAATTTTATCCCAGCGAATTATCAAATTCCTTGATGCAAATAGAATTTTAGCTAGTTCACAGTATGGTTTCCAAAACAAAAAATCCACCATCACTGCCTTGTGTCATCTGTTAAACCATGTCTATAAAGTGTTGGACCATAATAAAAATGTTATTGCCTGCTTTGTGGACCTAACAAAAGCTTTCGATTGCGTAGACCACACATTGCTGCTGAATAAAATCCAGTCCTATGGGATTCGTGGGCGCTGCCATCTTCTAATAAAATCCTACTTGGACCACCGCAAGCAATTTGTCGTTTACGGTGAAGCAAGTTTGCAGCAATTGAGGGTTGATATTGGTGTCCCACAGGGAAGCGTACTGGGTCCACTACTATTTCTCTTATACCTAAATGACTTATCAAATCACCTAACAACGTTTCACTGTGAATTCGCTGACGATATTACTTTACTCACATCCAATGCTGTGGAGACTCTTGCCAGCAAAGCTCTGACACATGATCTAAACACCATTTACAATGCAGTTTCATCCTTATGGAGCCCACTATCAAAAAAGCCAATACATTCCTCTCAAAGGAAAGTCAATTGAGCAGGTTACTTCCTTCAAATTATTGGGATTACACATTGATTTATCACTAAACTGGAAAGACCATGTAAGCCATATTTGCAAAGCTTGCGCCAAGAACTGCTATGCTTTAAGCCGCCTGAAGCAGATTACCAGCAAGAACATTTTAAAAACATTTTACTTTTCCAACATTGAATCTAGACTACGTTATGGCATAATTTTATGGGGTGCATCTTCGGCTTCGCAAAGAGCATTTGTGATGCAAAAAAGGGCAATTCGCACTATGTATAATCTGAAAAGATCCGTCACCTGCCGCCCAACATTTATTTCAGAGGGAATTATGACCGTGCCATCACTCTTTATATTTGAGTTGTTAAAGTTTGTCAGACGTAACTCTGAGACCATTAAGCCACTAAACCTTTACCACGACTACATGACCAGATTTGGCAATGACTACCAATTTGAAATTCATAGACTAGAACTCTACAAGACTAATCCTTATTATATTGGAGCTGTCGTATATAATACCATTCCCTCTAGAGTTAGAGATAGTACCACTAGTCAGTTTCTCTCAAAAATAAAAACTATTTTGCAAAATAATGCTTTTTACTCAGTGGATGAATTTCTAAGCTACACATACGATTAAGCAATCTAATTGTTATGTAGGTACTATAGTATTTGCAAATCTGTACATCCACCTTGTGTGATATCTCGGGTTAAATAAATAAATAAATAAATATTAAAGGTTATTTTCGGATTCCTCATAGATTTCTTTATGATACCACTTTAACATTCCTATACCTATCTCACACCGTTTCGCAGATATTTAATAATTTCATATTTTCATATTCAAAAATAGAGTCAAAAATGGATTCAAAATAATAATTAAAATTTCATGACCCGAAAGATTTAACAATATGAGTGCGGGGACTTCATTAGCCAGAACTATGTGCATGTCTATCATATGGGCAATTAGTGAATAACACCTACCGGGCTACAATTAACTTTCATTCGTCAGAAAAGAAAAATTGTCAAAAGTTTGTTTTTTTTCCAAATACAACCACCTGTGGATTGCTCTTCGCAGAGAAAGGTCGTTCAATTTAGAACAAATCGGTGTATACTTTATCATACCTAAATCTAACAGTTTTTGACTTATAAGCATTTATTTCTTCAAATGCTCATTTCCGTATTCCATTTTAATTCAACATTAGTGGTTCGGGTATCTAATTGAAGTTACTTACTGCTTGTAAAATTCTGATAGGACAGATATTTTAAAATTTTTCACACCGTTGTCATATATTCAGTGTCTTTGAATTTGGTATTATTTGTAAAATTTACTGATTAACTTGTTGTTTCTGCACATGGAGAGACATAATAATTATTCTAGTGCCGTTGTTATGAATTTATTCATAATCCATGAACAATGTAACAAGATTATCAACCGAACATGCAGGAAATTCAACGAAACTTATCCTATTCAACAAAACTTATCCTGCTGCAAAAGTTGAAGGTACATAGGATTCTTCAACTTTTGCAGCCATTACAAACAATATTTTTTAATGGCTTGCAATTACTAATTTATGCGAGCTCTGGTGTTGGCGTTAAATGCATGTTATCAGGGATCATAGTTCATAGTATCATATAGTTTACGAATTTCTGGAGTAGTCCCGAGAATATCACAATTCTGCCATGAAGTCCTACAGCCTATGGCCTTGCCCCATGCTTTGTGTCCTTCCTGGTAACATGGAAGTATAGGTAACGGGTGTAGGACAAGTAAAAAAGCTATTTTACAGTTGCGAATACGCCACCGTTTCGATCTTTATTCAGATCTTTATCAGGGCTAAAAAAATATATTTGAGGGACCATATATAACAATAGTCGATGCATAAACAAAATCAATAAGGCACAACCATAGACACCGATTAAAAAATAGCGTAAGAATACATTTTAGCAGTTAAAAGTAGATTTGGTAGCTAACAAATACACATAAACTTTAACAGTCAAAACAGAAATCGTGCATCTGTATGCCTCTATTTTCAAAGCGAAGGACAGTATACTTTGATAAATAGTGAATTTGCCTACCTTAATTCAGTTTGAGAAGTATATATCAACTAAGCTAGATGTAGGTCTTCTACGGGACATAACATAACACCATTAATTCACAGACAAAGACCACATGGGTTGAGGACAAACGAAACACCAACCGCCAGGAACAAAATAAACGATGAAATGATATAGGTTCTATCACCAGTTTTTTTATATAAAATCATATAGCTGGTTTTATATTTTGGGGTCGCTGCCATCGCTCCGCTAAAGTTGAACTTAACTGAACACTTTACCGACGACCTTGAAAACAACGCATTTCTAATAGCTTTTATTTGATTGGTTTAAATTCAGCTATCAAATTACGTTCCGCTCCGCTTTTTCTACTTTCCGCTGTATGTGACGGAGGCAAGACGATTCCATCTTTGAGGTTAAAAACTAAACTGGCATTGTCATTGATCGATTGAGCTATGACAAATTGTCAAGCTTACTCTGCCATCTAGTGTATGACATTGACCATTCCGGAATAGCTGAATTGGACACATTTTTCGGAGGGGCACACAAATAGCGTATTCAAACATACTTAATTTCCTGCGTTAACACAACCGAAATAACCTAACTCAAGAAAAAACAGAACTGGACTAACCTGATCAAAGAAAAACATAACTGAATTTACCTAACCAAAGAAAAATTGAACTGAACTAATCAAAGAATAAACAATTTTCATACAATTCTCAACTCTTCTAATAAGCCAAGTTTCTCACAACTTCTGGAATAACATTCCATTCTAAAAAAAACTGTTTACCCTTGTGTGTCATTCTGATGTGAGTTTCGTTTGATAGAATGGAATGTTATTCCAGACGTTCTGAAAAACTTCGCTTATTGAAAAAGACGCCAATAAAGGTCGAAACGTTGTCAATTTCACAAGCGTTGTTTATGTCCTACACGTCCTGGAAAGTCTTTCTACGTACAGACTCTTCGGTGATCTTCAAGATAGTATTGTTCCAATAAAACTGAATTTTTTTTCGAATTTTGTTTTTGTATGACGCTTAGGAATTTTCAGGTGTCAAAAGCATTCCCATAGAGTCTATACCTGGCCTGGAAGAAACCGGTTATAAACCCGCAAACCGAGTCACGCGGGGACAACATCTGGAAGAATCACAAGACATCGACACTCTAACAAACATGTTAAAGACCGTGCTTACCGCCGTACGTTGATTTCTGAGCTTTTAACTGTGACCATTTGTATAAATTACTTTTTAATTTTACAGGTAAAGAATCATCAATCATCCGCTCCTTTTAGGCAGCCTGTTAGTAAAGCTGAGGTCCCTGACTATTACGACCATATTAAATATCCAATGGGTAAGTGTGTAAAGGGTTTCGCAATTCTTCCAAGAAATTAACGCACCATTAGGATTACACAAAACTTGTGATTCAGATTTGAAGCGAGTGGCGGAGATTAGAATAGTTTGATTGAAATTAGACTCCAGCTTAGGTACAATAAATCAAATCCGTAGTATAAATAAAGAGATTACAAGGCGGAATTTATTAAATTAGGTTTGTATGAGAATGTGAATGAGGAGTTTTTGCACCTCTCGCTTTTTTACCTTCTGTTGTGTTTTTCGGAATATTTCGGAGCATATTTAGACGAAAGAATTGTTCATGAATCATATTTGTGTAGCATCATACTTCTGAAAAATTCTGTAGCGTATTTCGCTTCTGAAAAATATTTGTAAAACCCAAATTTTAAAGTCGGGTTAAAATGAAAAATATCAGGAATTTCAATCATTAAGATTGTGGAGGCGGTCTTTGCTTCTATATGATTTATTTGGTAATATTTTAATTAAAGATTTAGAAGCCAATAACATTAATAAGTAATAAAAATAAAAAGAAAATACAAAAAAAAAGAAAGAACAAAATAAAATAAAATACACGACGAACCGAGTATTGTGCAGGACGAGGACCGCAAGCCAGTTGAAATGCATCTGAAATAAAAGTAAAAGGGTGTTGAGTTACCCTGTTCAACACTAGTTGATTCTATATGAATTATTAAGCTATTAAAGTTACGCTCAATTAAGAAACTGTGTCAAGCTCATTTTATAAGCTTTGATTAAACAAATTTCAATCAAAATACTCCATTAAAACTTAACTGAGAAAATATGTTGAAACTCAATTATTGAAAAGGTATTGCATCGAAAGATCTATACTATGGACACAGATCACTATGCCCTGGCATCGAAAAGATCTATACTACGGACACAGACCACTATGCCCTAAACGCCTATCTGTGAAAATGCAATAGACAATCCTCTATTTATTCTTAATAAATTTATATCCTCTCCATGAGGCCGGATTGCTATTCATAACCACTGATGCGACTATTCGCACCCTGCAATGCCGCGAAGATGTGATAAACAATCCTTTAATCCCTATCAAGTGGCTGGATGCTACCACATCAACACAAGTACGACCAATCGTACCGGAAGCACAAGTTTTGAGTACTGGTACAGAAAAAAAACAATCGGGCGTCCCCACGGCGGCAGGCCAACTTTAACTCATCACAAGAAGGGGCTAAATTATTATCTATCAAATAACCAAAAGCCAACTTCAAGATCTGAGTGTTCAGTTCGAAACCCCCAGTCACGACTATTCGTGCCATAATCGCCAAACACGCACACACAGTGCAAAAGACCATGGTAAATTCTTTCAGTCCTTATCAATGAACAGCAATTAATAGAAAATGTGTCAAACATCTCTAAGGACCGACGTCCTAAACCAACGATACGACCATTCGTACCTTAATCGCCAGCAATACGACCAATCGTACGCTAAAAAAAACATACCAAGCACCAAAACAAAGATAAGCGGTAGAATAGAAATTAACATGATGCCTGACTTTTAATTATTGAGAAATATTCATCAATTAATATGAGTTGATTGAGATATTTCATTAAATAAAAGAAAAATAGAATAACCATGATAAAAACAAGGTTAACTCAGTGAGAAAACTCACATTTTCAACAAATAGAATTTAACATGATACCTGACTATTTAATTATTGAAATATTTATCAATTAATATTAGATGACTGAGATATTTCATTAAATATAAGAAAGTTAGAATAACCGTGATAAAAACAAGGTAAACCCAGTGAGAAAACTCACCTATTCAACAGAACTCGGGCACAAAACAACACCACAACCGCACAGTTTAGTAAGCGTCACACTAATAACCGACTCTAAATATTTCTTTAAAGCAAAAGCCAAAAAAAACCAATCTACGCAATCGATCCAGGCTAAATTCCCAGGACGAGGGTAGAAATCATAAGTGCCTACATGGTCACTTGACATATTTATTACCAGTTAAAATAACAAAACCCTCGAGACATCGGGTTCTGCTTAAATTTCGGTTCTTAGAAACGCTTATTACGGGTGTTGGGGAGTGTTGTGCCGAAATATTATATTATAACAATAATTTGGTTCTTACATTTGTAGAAAAAAAATCAGAAATAATACAAGAATAAATGTATTCAAAGTTCATTACCCATTTAAACTCATGTCAATATTTCAATTTCTTTCTTTATGATTTCGATTCGAATATATATACAGGGCGTTTCTTTTAAGTGCGCCCACAAGAGGAATCCTTAAATGGACACCATAAAAATGGCGAACTTCTGGTCCAAAAAACGGGACCATTTTTGGGGAAATATCGGGATTTGTTGGCCATGTCCATACTTCATAGGTCATTCAGCTAGCTAGTGAATTAATAAATACAGAGAATTGAAAATTGAATTTATACGGAATTTCTCGTAGAGATTCAAAGGAAAACGAAACTGATTCAAAGGCCCCAATATACTATGTAATACTTTGACATGCGAGTGTAATTTTATTTTTCAAGTCGTCAATATTTTCTGGTCTGGTTTCGTAGATTTTATATTTAGTAATTCTCCAAATTAAAGAAATCCATAGGCGTGATATCGGGAGAACGATTTGACTTCAATATTGCGCCGTTAATCACTATTCCACTTAGGTTTTAAAAAAGTCTTTGAGTTGATTCAAACAATTTTTGAGTTGATTCAAAAAAGTAAAAAAAAAGTTTGGAAAATAGTACCATCGGTACCATCGCAAAGGTCCTGTACCTCGCCTCGTAGCCCATAATGTAAGCAAGCACTCATACCAAATTTCAGCCTTTTAGCTCTAACTGGTACCGAGATATCGCCATTTAACCACTTCTTCCAGGCGGCCAATGCCATCTTTAGCGAATTTTACATATGAAAAACCTACCATTCGATTTTCAACTCGATACGATCATCGGTTTATAAAAGAGATAAATCTTAGCTACCGTCACTACGATAGCTGTGTTAGCTATTTTACCATTCATGGTAGCCCTGTGGGCACATAGCATCCAAATTTGAACCATGTACCATTAACACTTCTCTAAATATTAATGTAACTCAGCTACTGTAGCCCTGAGAGCTAATTCACCTACATCACAATTCATCATACTTCCGTAGGTACCTACCGTCCAAATTTGAACTTCTATATAAAATACATTCATCAACGTTTTTCTTATGGACAACACGCCTGTGAAAGCCTGAAAATCTTTTCGAAAAATTACGCTAATCGTACCTATGGGTCGGACCTAGGTTTTAAATCGCAACTTCAAACTTCAAACCCTCAACTACCAAATTTCAACTCCTTATCTTTATTCGGTTCAGAGATTTCATATTTTTTAACCACCCTGTCCGCGGCTATTTTTATCGCGTTCGTCTTTATGACGAAATCAATTTGCCCCATTTAAAAACGGTTGTAAAATGGGTTTCTTATGGAAAAAGCCGAAAAAGCGGTAAAATAAACTATTTTCACCCTGGTCTGCCAAAAATTCGAAATAATACATTTTGTCCGAATTTGTAACCGCCCCTCTTAGCTTTCTGCAGTTTTTGTCGGACCCAAGGTTTTTTTTACGTTTTCCGGTCGACATGCTTTAAAAATTGTTGTTTATATTTGGGAAGAATGCGCTGTCAAATGTTAACGCCATCGAGCTAATCTGGAGACCCCTTCCTGTTTTACAGTTTTGGCCCCCCTTTTTAGCAGTGGAAGCCTTACAACTGGTGACAGTATCCGCCGGAAGTGACATCTTATGTCAAATTACTGCAAAACAGTTCTCACTGTCATTATCTTTTTTTTTTCCATTCTAATCGAATATCAAACTTATATCCATTTCTTAACTGTTGGTTTTCTTTTAGTACGTAGTTGAGGAACAAAAATGTTATTCACTCTTTTAGATAAGCTACAGTCTAAATAAACACAGGACAATTTATGTGCAGACAGGCTCCGCTCTGTATTGGCGGCAGTTCTGATTCTATGTGATTTCGCTGTGTCAGCAAAAGCTATACCAACATCACCTCCGCTTTATTGAGTTAAAAAGTTAGTTAGTCACTTTGAGAGCTTTGAAGTAATAAGTCTCTGAATAGAAACAGAGAACTAATTTGTGGTTTTATTTAAAACCCGAACCCATACACCTTTCCTTTAGGTTATGGGCCCAGTCACCGCGTACCGTCGCGAGAAATTGTGTGAACCGTAAACCGGGGCTGTTCAATAGGTAGAAACTGAAAAATGTCGAGTGGTAGTGCATCGTGTGTATTAAAGCGTAATTTAAAACTGTTCAATGGCGAAAACTATTTAATGTGGAAATTTCGATTGCAAGAAATTATTGAGTAGGAAGGCGCTAGTAAAGTGCTCAGTGAAGACCCACCAACTCCGATCACTGACGAGTGGACAAAATGGGAACGTTTTGCGCGAGGAACATTAATCGAATACCTCGATGACACAATAGTGTCCCAAGTACCACCAGGTCGTGTGACAGCTAAGGAAATTCTTGAAAAGTTCGACACCCTTTACGCCTGTAAAACCGTGTCAACTTCTGCCTTCAAGATCGGCTGTTTAACTGCAAGTTGAAACCAGGCATGTCTCTAAAAAAGCATATGTTGGAGGTTGATGAAATAGTAAGAGATATAGTTGCTTGCGGTGGAGAAGTTAGTGAGACAACTAAGGTGTGGTATACACTAAACTCATTACCATCCAGTTATGCACCTGTAAAAGCTGCTATAAAAACCATGACTGCTGACAGATTAACACTAGCATTTGTAAAAGGAATACTGTTGGAACATCAAGAGTATCTACAGCGAGAAAGTGCCGATACCGCTATGAAAGTTCTTCATTTCCATAATGCAAATGAAATTTCTCGTGAAAATTTTAAGAAGAAATTTCCTCGAAGAAATAAGTCCGCATTCAAAAAAAAAAACATGTGCAAAAGTGCTTTCATTGCGGACGCAAAAACCACATAAAGCGTGATTGCTTCTTTTATAAGCACAGTTTAAAGATGCAAGAAAAACAAAACAAGAGAAAGAACAGTTTTGAAGTGAATGCGTCAACGGCAGTAATAAATGAATCATTTGCTTTTATGATGTCTACAAAATATTCGTACGAAGACTACGACACATCAGGGCGTTTTGTCATAGACTCCGGTGCTACGGAACATATTATCAATGACTTATGTTTATTCACCGAGTATGAACACTTAGCAGAGCCAGTTCACATCACTGTGGCGAAGAAGGGGACCGTTATCAAGGCGACACATATTGGCAAGATACAAGTTACCTCAAGCCTTGGCTACAATGGAGAGCTGAAAGATGTCCTCTACAGCAAGAGTGTGCCAACCAACCTCATCTCAGTGAGGCGCATCCAAGAAGCTGGAATGTCAATAGTGTTCACAGAGGCTGGTCATGTGGAGATCAAGAAAGGGGACACGACAGTAATAAAAGGTAAGCGCATCAATAATTTGTATATTATAAAATTAATAAAACATAATGCGCATAATAAAGCACGGGCTGTAGGCTACGTTGCTGGGGCTAATGAGGCTGATAAAAATAAAATCTGGCATGAAAGGTTAGGTCACATAAGTAAAGACAAATTTATTAAAATTAAAATAAATAAATTAGCCGATGATAATATCTGTAAAGATATAAATTTTATTGATTCTTTATGTGAAGCTTGTATTAAGGGAAAACAAGCGAGTCTTCCTTTTGCAAAGAGCAAAGACAAAGAATATATAAAAAGACCACTGTTTATTGTACATTCGGATGTCTGCGGTCCGATTACACCATCTACAATAGATAATAAAAATTATTTCGTAAACTTCATTGACGAATATACTCATTACACCGTAACTTATTTGATGACAAAGAAATCAGAAGTATTCACCTGTTTTACAGATTACGTTGCCAAAAGTAATGCTCATTTTAATACAAAATTGGTTAATTTGTATTGTGATAACGATAGGGAGTATTTATCTGGGGAAATGAAGGAATATTGTAAACAAAGTGGAATCACATATCATTTTACCGTGCCGTACACTCCGCAACAAAATGGTTTAGCGGAACGGATGAATAGAACCTTAACGGAGAAAGCGCGTGCTATAGTGCACAGTGCGTTTTTAGATAAACGTTTTTGGGGTGAGGCAGTGTTAACTGCAGCTTATTTGGTAAACAGGTCACCCACAAAAGCAATCAAATCAAATAAAACTCCGTATGAATTGTGGCACAATAGAAAGCCCAAATTAGGTCATTAAATAATTTTCGGTTGCACAGCGTATGTGCATAATAAAACGAGAAAAAGTAAATTCGATAGTAAATCGTTAAAAGGGATTCTCGTGGGTTACGTGCCAAATGGATACAAAATTTTTAATCCAGAATTAGGAACATTTATGGTAGCACGTGATGTAATTTTTGACGAAATTACTTATAAAACATCAAGACAAGAACTTAATGATGTAATCAATGTCGGTAAAATAATAAATAATGAAAATACAGATGAATATACCCCAATAGGTGCTAATGATATTTCGGCAGAAAGAACTGCTGAGGATGAATCTGTAACTAAAATCACACCTGGCCAAACGAAAAGTAATAAGTACAAACAAACCCTTCATAAAAAAGGTGTCCCTGAAAATGGTACTAAAGGTCAAACGTCTAATGTAGATGACGTCCCTGAACCATGTACGAGCTCGAATAGTGAAATTAATAGTCCGTGTACCTCTAATAATAAATTGAGGAAATCAAACAGTGAGCAGGATGTGAGAAGGAGTAAAAGGTTGAAGAGTAAACCGACAATATCTTATAAAGAACATGACTTAGGTATTAACAATAACTATTTGATATGTGATCAAATTTGTGCAAAAAATATTCCCAAGTGTTATCAAGACGTAGCTGAAAATGCGTATAGAACGGAATGGGAAAAAGCTATAAAAGACGAGTTACTGTCTTTAGAAGAAAATAAAACATGGACGTTGGTACAAAGACCGAACAATGTAAACATTGTAGATTGTAAAAGTGATAATTTGGTGAAATATAAAGCGCGCCTCGTAGCTCGCGGTTTTAGCCAAAGAAAATCATTAGATTACGAGGAGACATTTGCACCAGTTGCACGTATTGGTACCTTTAGATGTTTGCTGGCGTTGGCAAATCAGTATGAGCTGCTGATACATCAAATGGATGTGAAAACAGCGTTCCTTAATGGGACATTGAAAGAAAATATTTATATGAAGGTGCCTGAAGGAATTGTAGTTGAAACTGATAATATAGTATGTAAACTAAATAAATCTTTGTATGGTTTAAAGCAATCAGCAAGGTGCTGGTATGAGTGTTTTAATAATGTTTTAATTGAAAAAGGTTTTGTAAATTCGTCAGCAGATAACTGTTTATATTAATTTTATATGTGGATGATTTAGTTGTTGCTACGAAAGACGAAACTACAATGAGTGATTTAAAAACTTTTTTAATAAATAAATTTAAAATGGTAGATTTAAAAGAAATCCATAATTTTCTTAGAATTAGAGTCGAGAGATCAAATTCGGAAATTTTAATTGATCAAAGCACATACTTAAAATCAATGTTACTAAAATTTAACATGAGTGAGTGCAATCCTGTTATTACACCATTGCCAGTAAAACTAAACTATTCAGAATTGAATTCGGAAGATAGTTATGATGCACCATGTCAAAATTTAATTGGTTGTTTAATGTATGCAATGTTATGCACCCGTCCAGATTTATGTACTGCATTAAATATACTAAGTCGATATCAAAAGAACTGTACTAAAGAACTATGGTTATGCCTTAAACGAGTATTAAGATATGTAAAGGGAACCATAGATATAAAGTTAATATATAAACGTAATGATAATTACTGTGAAAAATTAACAGGATATGTAGATGCGGATTGGGCAAATAATGAATTAGATCGTCGAAGTACAACAGGTTGTACAACAAAATTGTACAGTGACATGGATCACTCGACGACAAAATTCAGTTGCCACGCCATCAACTGAAGCTGAATACATGGCTGTATTTGAAGCAGTAAAAGAAGCCTTATGGCTTAAATCATTATTAGTTAGTATTGATGTCAATATGTCAGAATCAATAACATTGTTTGAAGACAATCAAAGTTGTATAGCAATGGCCAATAATCCAATTAATCACAAACGTTCTAAGCGTATTGGCATTAGATATCATTTTACACGAGAGCAAGTAGAGAACAACACTGCCTGTTTGAAATATTTGCCTACAGGTGATCAGGAGGCCGACTTACTGACCAAGTCTCTACCACCTCATCAGTTCAGGGAACTACGGAAAAAGATGGGACTGGAAGAGCCTTAGAAGAGCTAGTATAGTAAACTCTAGTTATAAGTTCTTTGTTGAAATGTTACAACTTGCAAAGTTAATACCATAAATTAATGCAAGTTAAAAGTTTATTGTTCGTGGTTTGGTTAGGTTATCCTGGGGTTTTCCTTTAACCCATGCACCAAATGGTGGACCATTAGTTCGTTAAGCCCCCAGTAAATGTGCTGCGTGCAGTGATTTCGCTGTGTCAGCAAAAGCTATACCAACATCACCTCCGCTTTATTGAGTTAAAAAGTTAGTTAGTCACTTTGAGAGCTTTGAAGTAATAAGATTTTTTGAAGTAATAAAACAGAGAACTAATTTGTGATTTTATTTAAAACCCGAACCCATACACCTTTCCTTTATTAACCCCAAAAAAAAACGATCACAGGCTGTCCAAAATACATTATCGACTGAAATTTTTCACGTTTTTTCGTAATTTTAATTCAAACATTTTTCACTCAGCTCTTTGTAAACCTAATGGTTTGACTAAATGAGAGGACATGGTCACAAGGAAATGTCCTTTCCCGCGATACCACCCTGGACCAGCTGTTCGTCCATCTAAGGGGGTCCAACACCCCGTAAAGACCACCCTTACACTGAAAAAGTTTCAAACTCGATTTTTCTATATTTTCCTATGGGAGCTACGATATTGCGCAAAAATCCGTACCGCGTAACTGTCGCGCTCCGAAACTCTACCGACCCTGAAAGTTTCAATTTTGTGGGACGATTGTGCCTCAAAAATTTGAATTGCATACGACTATTTCTTATTTTTGCGAAATTGTGACTATGGCACCCCACTGCTCAGCCCTCCCCTCTCCAGACCGATTTTTAAGTATATCCCCGAGAAGCCCATTAAATTGCGCACCAATCACTCGCCCCCTTTTATTTTTACTTTTAATAATAAAAAAAGTATTTGAACGGCATGTGAAAAAATGACACAATACTGCAACGAAAATCGGTAAGTTGTTAGTTCAGGTTAGTTCATCAGTCCATTTACTTTGATTGTGTTGTCATCCTTTTGTCAAAAACTCGTACCGTTCTATATGACATTTTTTGATTTTCTAGGTAAAGGCAACCATGAATTTATTCAAATAATACTTTAATCTTTAAATATGGCATAACGTTTCCAGATCCATATTTAAAAAAAAACTGAGTTGGTAACGGTGACTCAGTTATTGAAAAATGGTGAGCGACCCGTAATGCTCGCTCAGCTTAGTCGAAGTCAGGTCATGTTTTGCTTTGGTTAGTTCAGTTTAGGATTGGTTAGGTTCCTTGAGTTATGTTTTCCGTTGCTTAGGTTAGTTCAGGTTAGTTATGTTTTTTCTTTGGTTAGGGTAGTTAAGATCATTAATTTCTATATTTTGTGTTCTTAAAAAACGCATTTTATTTGCACATTATTTGATACGATGCAAGACTACTTACTTCAACATTAAGATAATTAAGATACATCTACACGTTTGGCAAGATTGCAAATATTATTTGTCTCTGCGATCATAGTTTAAGAGTTTTCGCATTGCATTAGAAGTACATTTTCATGATTTTGATGATAATTTTTTCGTCCAAAAGTTGATCGTTCAAGTTTTTTTTTAATTTTGTACTGTTCTATATGTCCTAAGGAATTATTTAAATAAAAAAGACTTGAAAATTAAGAGGTAAAAAAGTTCACCATACTTGCAACATTTTAGAAGTTAAAGATCAAAAAACAATTTTTATTTTGAGATGTTTTGAGTCATGTTTCACACCAAAAATTAATTCTACCAAAAACCACAACTTTTAAACAGTTTTGACCCCAAATTTAATTTCTTTAAAAACATTAAAATCTGCATTTTTAAACAGTGTGGGTCATTTTTTTAACCGATTCTAACACTAATTCTAAATTGAATTATTCCAAAGGCTCAAATTTGCATTTCTAAAAGCTTTAAGTCATTTTCAAGCGATCTTAGCCCTAATCAAAATGTGACTTATTCGAAAAACACCAAATTTGCATTTTGGGACGTTTTCACTTATTTTGAACCAAAACTGTAGCTTTACCAAAAACAAGAATTTACAAGATTTTAGTCAGTTTTGCCTGATTTTGTTAACATTGAATTTCTTTAAAAATATTTTAAACTTAATTTTTAGACGCCTTAAGCAATTTTTACCTAATTTTTGCCCTAATCTTAACTTAAATTCCTTCAAAAACTCCAAATTTGCATTTTTGAAGGGTTTAAGTCGTTTCTAAGTGATATTTGACCCTATTGTTCTAAAATGACTTTCTATTCTAAATGATTCTAAAATGACTTTCTTTAAAAATACCAAATTTCCATTTTGAGACTTTTCAGTCAAGTTTAGAGCTTATTTTGGACCAAAAATTAGTTCTACCAAAAACAACAAGTTAGAAAATTCTGAACAGTTTTGCCTGATTTCGTCCTAAAATTGAGTTTCTTGAAAAACATGGAAATCAGCATTTTTAGACGATGTGGATAATTTTTCACCGATTTTAGTACTAATTCAAACTTGAATTCTTCTTGGCCCTAACCATAACATAACTTTTTTGAAATACACTGAATTTGCATTTTGAAACATTTTATGTCAAATTTTACTTATTTTGAATGTAACTTTACCAAAAACATTTAGAAGATTTTAATCAGTTTTTCCTCATTCCGAAGTCCTAAATCTAACCTGAATTTCTCCAAAGACTCAAAACTTGTATTTATATACGCTTAATTTCATTCTTTTTAACGATTTTGGCCCTAACTCTAACCTGCACTTCTCCAAAAAACTCAAATTTGCAGTTTTAGATGTTTTAAGTCATTTTTAACCGATTTGGTCTTAATCTAAACTTGAATTTTTCCAAAAACTTTCACTTTGCAGTACCCAGCACAACAATTTTGCAGAACAACCTTAATTCTAACACGAATTTTACTTAAACATTCTGATGTTTTTAACATTTTTTGACGCTTTGTGTAATTTTTAAACGATTTTGGTCTTATGGTTGTCTTTTCCACAAGCTCCAAATTTGCATTTTTTAAAGCTTTGAGTCAATTTTAACCGATTTTGACCCTAATTCTAACTTGAATTTCTCCAAACACTCCAAATTTGTGGTTTTACATACTTTGAGCAATTTTTCACCGATTAAGGCCTTCTCCTAACTTAATTTTATCGAAAACACACCAAATTTGTATTTTATCATACAATTTGGTGTTTGTTCTAAAACTGAAATACACCAAAAACAAAACGGCATTCTTAGACGATGAGAATCATGTTTTATTGATTTTAATACGAGGGTTAAACTCAATATCTGCAAATACTCCAAATTTGCATTTTTAGACTAACCTTTGTTCTTTAAAAAAATCGAAATTTTTGTTTTTAGACGCCTGAAGTTATTGTTAACGAATTTAAGCCCTAATTCTAATCTACATATTTTTACAAGTTTCAAATTTGCATTTTTTTACGCTTTTTGTAATTTAATCCTAACCTTAATTTTTCCACACACTTTAAATTTGATAAACACTTTGAGTTATTTTTAACAGACTTTGACCCCAATCCTAAACAGCGTTGTTCCAAAAGTTCCAAACTTGCTTTTTTAGGCCCTATAAGTCATTTTAATCGATTTTGGTTCTACTTCTAACTTGAATTTAAGAAAAAAACAATTTGAATTTTTAGACGCTTTGAGTAACTTTTAACCTATTTTAGCCCTAATTCTAACCTGAGATCTTTCAAAGGTTCTAAATTTGCATTCATATTCGCTGTGTGTAATTTTTAAACGAGTTTGGCCTTCATATTAACCTAAATTTTTCCACAAACTCCAAATTTGCATTATTTAAGGTGTAAAAGTCATTTTTAACCAGTTTTGGCCTAATTCTTACCCCAATTCTTCCAGAAACCTCAGATTTGCATTTTTATACGCTTTGAGACATTTTTAAGAGATCTTGACGTCAATTTTAAATTGCGTTTTTGCAAAAATTCCAAATTTAAAACACAAAGCAATTTTGGACCTTTTAAATTATTTTTGACCGGTTATGGCCAAATTCTAAACTGAATTTTTCCAAAACTTTTAATTTATATTTTCAAATGTTTTGAGTCATTTTTAAACGATTTTGGCCCATATTTCACTTTGGTTTTCCACCACAATTTTCTAAAAAAAAAAAATTTTGTAGTGCTTTTAGACAAGTTTTACTCTACTATTTTTACTTTTAACCTACTATTTTAGCCCAAAAATTATTTTATTTCTAAAAAATCAGTAAGAACATATGTAGCAATTTTGCTTTATTTTGTCCTAAAATTGATTTCTTCCAAAAACATTAAAATTACAATAAGCGATTTTATTTATTTTAGTCCGAATTCTAATCAACAATTTTTCAAAATGTTCAAATTTGCATTTTTAGACGCTTAAGACAGTTTTAACCGATTTTATTTTTCGCACGCTTTGAGTAATTTTTTACCGATTCTGGTCTATATTCTAACCTGACTATCTCTAAGAACTTTAAATTTTCATTTTGGGACGCTATGAGTCCAATTTCACTTAAGTCTGTCTAAAAATGAATGTAATTCTATAGAAAAAAAAACAACGAATTAGAAGATTTTAATCAGTTTTACCTGGTTTTGTCCTAAAATTGAATTTTTCTAAAAACACCACAATTTGCTTGCGTCATTTTTAATTGATTTTAGTCCTAATTCCAACCTAAATATTTCCAAAGACTCCAACTTCGCATTTCAACCTGCTTGTTATTTTTAACCGATTTTGTCTCAAATTCTTACTTGAATTTTTCCACAAGCTCCAAATTTGCATTTTGGGAGCCTTTAAGTCATGTCGGTCCCAATCCTCACATCAGTCATATTTAACTTATTTTTGATTGAGATAACTAAACTAACCTGTACTAACCTAAACTAACCAGATACAAACTGTCCTAACAATCAGAAAAAAAGCGGCTTTTCAACCCGCTTTTAAGACCCCGCTTTTCGCACTGACACATATTCTTATTTGGTCCATCTAGATAAACAACGATCTGAGAAATTAAAAAAAAAAAATGAAAAAAAAAACAATGTCGAAGGGCCTTCTTCAAAGAGCCCTAGTTCCCTTAGAACGCGTTTTTGGATAACAGAATTAAGGGTAAATCGGTATAAAATCGTCTCGAGAATTTACTGTCTTCGGTATTGTTTCTGATAGTTCTCACACACTCTGTATATAAAATATTATCGTTATTTGTAAACAGGTCTAAAATAGCTATTTATGATGTAAGTGTTAAAAGTGCAACTTTAAGGTATGCATGTGAAAATTCGCATGATTTCCTTAAAAGCACTTTTATTAATTTATTCCATACAATATTTTTTCTACAAAGGCATTAAAAATGATTCTAGGAACATTTAGGTCGTAGTTCTTACTTTTAAAAACCGTGTTATAAGTAATTTACTGTTAGCACTAGTGTTAAAAGTTGTTTACTTTTACCTTATTACGCTATTTTTAGCAATTTGTTAGTGTGTTAAAAGTTGAATTTTTAGTACGTTTGAAGAATATTGAGTCATAATGGGTGGTCGAAAACCACCCGACTTCATGGAAATGGTAATCCTGGTCAAATTGATATCTATAGCTCATTTTGAAACATCTGGATTGGTCACCGATGACAGACAAATCAATGTGATTGGCTGAAAATCAGCTGATAGTAATAGACCCGTGGTTTCTGTAAAGAAACGGGCTAATGTAAAACAAAACATTCTTGTTATTTCTCAATTTAGTTGAGTGATTAATGGGTATTAATGAGAATTACTCAGTTGCCAGCGGTTAATATTGTCAATATTGTCACTAAAAAATGGCAAGTAAAATTATTTACATTATTTACTTTTTTATTAGTTGATATCATATTTTACGTGTAAAACATTCTGTAATCGCGTATTTGTCCATCCCTAAAATGCCAATATTTCATACTTCCAAGTTCTGTTTTATTCTAAAAGCGCTGCGCTAACCAAACAGTTCGAATCAGAACTTAGGGCAACTTTCACAAGTTCAGTTTAAACTTTAGTTTAAAGATAAATGAAAGATTTTGACAGATAAAAAATACAATATAGGTTAAATGTGAAGTTTAAACCTCAGGTGGAGTTTCAAACTTGACTTGTATCAGTGACACTTAAGCGCTTAAGCAGTAATTGATGTTTCGTTTAATTTTATTATTTTATTTGTAAAGCGGTGTAGATTTGGTTCAGAAGGGTAGAAAGCGAAAACTTTTTGGATATATGTACTCCGCTCGATGTACTTGTGAGACAACCTTGCGCTCGTGTAGTAAAACAAATAAAATGCTACCATGATATAATAGATCTCGCTCCATTTGCCAAAAACCAACGAGCTCGCATATATGGAGAGCCTTTTTTTTTACAGGTTTATCCACCCGTTTTAGCAATGTGGCACACACAAATGGCGGCGAAATCAGCAAGAAATGACGTAAGATGTAAGGTTTATTATACGGCTTATTATTTTATCAGTGCGTTAATTTCTTGGAGGAGTAGTGTACCTACTATTTTTAGAAAAGATACGAAATAGTAAGTATTGTGAAAGCTAAAAAACGATAACTCTTTTTCAGACCTTAAAACAATGACCGAAAGACTGAAATCGAAATATTACGTCTCGCGAAGGCTGTTTATCGCTGACATGATGCGCATTTTTACCAACTGCAAGATATATAACGCACCGGAAACGCTTTATTATGAATGCGCGGTAACGTTACAACAATATTTCCAAACTAAAATGAAGGAATTAGGTTTATGGGATAAGTAAACATTGTCTATTATGTAAGTGTTAAGAATGTATTTAATAAATATAATTTAAAACAGTTGCTTTGAGGGTTCTTTCCAATAAAGTTGTTTGACGCAAATTTATTAAGCCAAAACAAAAAATTTGGTATCCAAAAGTGTAGATAACTTAGAGAACCACGGAGGATGCCATCTGACCATAAGCTTATGAAATATAGATAATGTTGACGTTTTTTTGCAAATTAAAAATATTTTTATAATGATAGGGAACAGTGGGGCGACAATTAAGCCGACAATAACTCTGAATACCTACCTAGGTTGGTGTAATCTTGTAAAAAAGTTGAAAAAAGGCAACGTCCGAAATAAAATAAGAGCATTAGTAGTTAGGCCTTTATTTCTTATCCATGGTAATTCATTTTATTGTTGCGGTTCAGTATAAATAATAATAATAAATAAATATATTAACTCAATTTTGTTGCATAATTATTTAAACATAGTTATCAGTAGGCACTAATATGACTTTTAGCATAATCGCTATCTGCGGTTATGCTATCTACGGTTATGCGGTAATTTAAAATAGAACCGTGAACCTTTTTAGGTTGCACGATATGTAATTTGTATACCTCTTATTAAGGGACCTTAACCTAGTGATACTTCTAACTTCTAAGGGTAATAAATTGTATATTTTAGAGCTAAATAAGATATTGATCTAAGATTCTTCGATGTGTTAACAACACCTATTTCCAAGTGTCTTTTGACATAATTTCTGGTGTCATATGAGTGACCGATATGTGCCCTTCTTTCCCCATGAACATAGGAGCAGGTTGATAAACAATAAACTGATCGGATATCGAAAACTTCCTCAGTATACAAAAGACTTGTTGAATAGCGTTTATTTATTTTATAAATAACTTTTAGGATGTAGTTCTGAACTACTTCTTCTTCTTCTTTAGGTGCCCTGTCCTCTTCGGACGGTGGCAATCATCAGCGCCATCTGAACTTGTCTACAGCTCGGCGGAACAATGTGGTAGTCCACTCCATACCATTGCCTTAAGGTTTTTAGCCAGGATATCCTTCTTCTACCCGGCCTCTTCGTCCTTCGATCTTGCCTTCTATAATAAGCTTTAAAATCGACATTTGTCATTCCTTAAGATGTCACGGAATTACTCCAGTTTGCGCTTTTTTAGTGTGAACATAACTTCCAGTTGCTTATCGAGGCGTTGAAGTACCTCGATGTTCGCATTCTTTTCACCCAGGAGATTCACAATAGCCTTCTGTACGTCCACATTTCAAAGGCCTCCAATTTTTTGCACATCGCATCTGTTAAAGTCCAAGCGTTCGTTCCATAGAACATTATGTTGAAGAGGTAACAGCGCAGTATTCGGATGCGCAGAGGCAAGCTTAAATTTCTGCTGCAAAGTACATTACGCATCTTCAGGAACGAAGCACGGGCTTGTTCTATTCTGGCACGAATCTCCTTCATGCCGTTCCATTTCACATTTAGTTGACACCCGAGATATTTAAAAGTTTGCACTCGTTCAATTC
Source organism: Taphrorychus bicolor (assembly GCA_951812265.1). NCBI lineage: Eukaryota > Metazoa > Arthropoda > Insecta > Coleoptera > Curculionidae > Taphrorychus > Taphrorychus bicolor. Next base: position 41,730,606 of record OX638299.1, on the reverse strand, counting down.
GTGGGCCGTTAATTGTCAGGTGATCCCTGACAAATATTCTCTCTAGGTCGCACTCATCCAAAGCCCCTTGAAATATCTTGCCGGAATACACAACAGTGATGATAGAGTTATTTACGTTATAAGTCCGGTAAATATAGTTTATTTTCAAACGTCATGTAACCACACCTTTAGTGACTGTTTTATGAAGGTGTAAGTGTCACTTTTTTGACGCCTGTTTTGAGCGGCGTATAAGTGTTATAATCCGGCGGCATATAGCACTTATACGCCGCTCAAGGGAAAATATGAAAAATAAACTGCTAATTTTGCCGCAGCAGCCACTCTCGGTGGCGTAGTTGGTAAACTTGTTTCTTCTATATCTGACATATTGCTATTTAATCGGCTTCAAACTTAATTTAAAACACCTTTACAAAAACGAAAACCTGACAAACATGTCCTGTCATCAAATTTACTTTAGAGACATCATTGTCAGCTGGTGTTACACGGTAGTTATGAATACAAAGCAAACTAAAATTGGGAGGTTTTGTTTTTTAATGGGATAGAGAGGAATTAGCAGTTACATTATATGCATTAATTGTTTGAAAATAAAATATTGTATTTTATTCGGAGTATAAGCTACTCTATGTGACTCGTGTGAATTTAATTCGCCTCGCTACGCTCGGCTTTTAAACTTTCACACTCCGTCGCATAAAGTATAACTTATACTCCTAATAAAATATATATTGTTACGATCGCAGCAACGCCGCATGGGAGGCGGGGCAACGCATGGGAGCGTGTTGGTTGGTGGAGCTTCGCGACCTATCCGCGCTGCGTCATGGCTGACACGAGTGATTTATTGCTCGTCTGGCTTAATCTAGAAGGCAGTTGTTTACAACCGTTTTTTTTTATATATATGAGATTATTCAAGAATTCTTATAAAGAACTTTCTAGGTTTTTCTGTAATTTTAGGATTGTATATAAAAGGCGCATAGAGCGCCCGAGTGAGTAGTCGTATTTTAATCGAGCTATAAGTAAGCTAAAGTTACGAAGCGATAATAGAAGGCTATAAAGTGTTAAGTAGTGAGTTATTTAGTAGTCGTGTGTATTTGTGGAGTTAATAAATAGTGTTTTCGTATTAAATCGTTACACTGGAATTATTGAACCCCGAGTTCGCAACAATTGGTGTCAGAAGTGCGATTCCAGTGGGAATTTGAGGACTAATATTACTGAACTGTAAGTGAGTGCTTCATTGCCGGACATTACGTGTTTATGCCAGTGACCAGAAGCCAGCATCAAGCGATGGAGGATCAACTAGCCACACTGCTCTCCCTTATGCAACAACAGAGGGAAGAGCTGGAAAAACGTGATCAAATACAGGAGCGACGTTATCTAGAACAGAAGGAAGAGCAGGAAAAACGTTATAAGGAACAAAAAGAAGAGCAGGAAAAACGTTATCTAGAACAAAAAGAAGAGCAGGAAAAACGTTATCTAGAACAGAAGGAAGAGCAGGAAAAACGTGATCAAGTGCAGGAGCGACGTTATCTAGAACAAAAGGAAGAACAGTCACGGTTCAAAGAAGAAATAGTGACCCATCTCGCAGCTAGGGAGCAACAATTGGAAGAAAGAATAATGCAATCAGTTAACGAATCCGTTAACAGCGTTAACGAATCCATTAACGGCGTTAACGAAGGACTCGAAGCTGTCAACCAGAGGGTTCTCGAACTAGAAAAGAAATTCCGGGAACAACTTGAGGACGACACCGTGTCTACAGAGAGTTTTAGCACAGCCAACGCTAAAATTAAGCCTCCCGATTATGACGGTACTACGGCGTGGGAAATTTATAAAACCCAATTTGAAGCAGCTGCAAAAGCTAATGGCTGGTCCGAGCCCCAGAAAGCTACATCATTAGTCGTAGCACTTCGTGGAAAAGCGGCTGAGTTACTCCAATCTCTGTCGGCAGCGGATCAAAGTAATTATGCGGCTTTAGTACACACTCTGCAACTACGATTTGGAAATGAGCACAAAGAAACCGTGTTCCAGGCCCAGCTGAGGATGAGACAGCAAAAGTCAGGTGAATCCTTACAAGAATTTGAGGCGGACATAGACAGACTCATTCACTTGGCATATCCATCGGCCCCTGAATCTTTTCAAATGCAATTTGCCACCGAAAGGTTCATTGAAGGAGTTCGCGATAGTGACATGAGATACCACTTACGTCTTGTAAGGCCCAAGGATATCAGCGAGGCACTAGTTCGGGCCCTGGAATTCGAGGCGTCACGGGTGTCATCTAGTTCTTCTGCAAGTGTAAGAGTGGCAACTTGCGGTGACAAGAAGAATACGTCTATGGCTGAATCCATGGCCAGTTTACATAAAGCGATGAAGGATATGGCAGTCAATTTGCAAGCCCTGTTAGAAAGAACTCCCCGATCAACAGGCAGTCGGGGCATAAAATGTTTTAACTGCGGTAAACTGGGTCACGTCAAGAGTAACTGCCGTAATAGGGCAAGAAGTCCGTCGCCGTTGTTTAGAAGATCGAGCGGCAAACAAGACCGCCCTAGAATTCAGGAAAGTCCAATTCCTGTTAATGTAAGGGGGCAATTGACCGAGGCCGTTAAGACCCCCAGGATCAGTCAAGTCAACCAATCAAGTCAAGGCAATAATTTGGGTGGTAAAAGTGTTACAGAGGCCGGACGCATTAAGGAACAGAAGATCCAAATTGAACATCGACCAGGAAGGTCTCACGAAAATGCCGATGCATTGTCCAGACGGCCATGTAAAGAAGATAGTCAGCATCGTCGAAGAACTGAGCAGCGTGAGGGACTTCGTTCTGTAAGAAGAACGTCGGTGGAAATAAACGATGGCTGGACCGCACAAGCGCTTCGAGACGAACAAATGAATGATCCAGATATTGGACCCATACTCTTGGCAAAGACTGACGACAAGAGACCAGAGTGGCAAGAAGTTGCTGGTAAAAGTCCAAACCTGAAGGCGCTATGGGCCCAGTGGCACTCTCTTAAAATAGAAAATGGACTACTGAAGAGAGCGTGGGAGAGTCCGGATGGCAAGTCCGTAGTCAGTCAATTGGTTGTTCCTGATAGCAGAAAATCAGATGTACTAAAGGAAATGCACGACGGAACCAGTGGAGGTCATTTTGGGGTCAATAAAACATTGGCCAAAATTAAAGAGCGGTATTATTGGGTGAACTATCATGAAGACGTCGAATCTTGGTGCCGCAAGTGCGAAGTTTGTTGTGCCACAAAGGGACCTCGAACAAGATCACGGGGCCGAATGGTGCAGTACACTGTAGGTGCTCCATTCGAGAGGGTAGCAATTGATGTCGCGGGACCATTTCCTCAGACTGAGTCGGGCAATAAATACATCTTGGTCGCCATGGATTACTTCACTAAATGGCCTGAAGCATACGCCCTACCTAATCAAGAAGCAACGACTGTGGCAACGGTGCTAGTAAATGAAATGTTCTGCAGATTTGGAGTCCCTCTCGAACTTCATTCTGATCAGGGCCGAAATTTTGAATCGGCTGTTTTCCAGAAGGTCATGGAACTTCTCGGAATTCGCAAGACCAGGACAACTCCTTTGCATCCACAGTCGGATGGGATGGTAGAGAGGTTTAATCGGACCATGGAACATTACCTGTCTAAAATGGTGGCAGATCATCAGCGTGATTGGGACCAACATCTACCTCTCATGTTGATGGCATATCGAGGCTCTACGCATGAAGCCACTGGTTATACTCCGGCGAAAGTGATGTTCGGGAGGGAAATGAGGCTTCCTGCGGATTTGATGTATGGAACACCAGAAAAAGAGTCGCTCAGCTCTGAGAATTTTGTGGAGGAGCTTAAGGAGAGGCTGAACAATGTTCATGAGCAAGTCAGAAATAAACTGCTGATATCCAGTGATCGAGCCAAAGCAAGATATGACTTACTAGCTAACTCCCGCGGCTTCCAGGATGGTGATTTGGTGTGGCTATACAATCCGAGGCGAAAGGTGGGGAAGTCGCCCAAACTTAGCCAAAATTGGGAAGGACCTTATACAATTATAAAGAAGATTAATGATGTGGTGTATAGGATCCAGCGGACCCCTAGGTCAAAGATGAAGGTCGTTCATTTGGATCGATTAGCACGATACCATGGAACTCTATCTGTTCGGGACGAACAGACTTAGGAGGAGGGCAATGTTACGATCGCAGCAACGCCGCATGGGAGGCGGGGCAACGCATGGGAGCGTGTTGGTTGGTGGAGCTTCGCGACCTATCCGCGCTGCGTCATGGCTGACACGAGTGATTTATTGCTCGTCTGGCTTAATCTAGAAGGCAGTTGTTTACAACCGTTTTTTTTTATATATATGAGATTATTCAAGAATTCTTATAAAGAACTTTCTAGGTTTTTCTGTAATTTTAGGATTGTATATAAAAGGCGCATAGAGCGCCCGAGTGAGTAGTCGTATTTTAATCGAGCTATAAGTAAGCTAAAGTTACGAAGCGATAATAGAAGGCTATAAAGTGTTAAGTAGTGAGTTATTTAGTAGTCGTGTGTATTTGTGGAGTTAATAAATAGTGTTTTCGTATTAAATCGTTACACTGGAATTATTGAACCCCGAGTTCGCAACAATATCTATTTACAGTAGGAGTGCGATGCTTCCTTGGAATTTTGAAACGACTACTGTAACACGTTACCGGACGTATGATGTACAACATTTTACTTCATACTTATTAAAAACTCATATATTTTTGAGAAATCTGGTATAGTTTCACTACGGTATCCAGTACCGGTGCCGGTACAGGTACCGGCATTTTACAGTATTGAGTACCGGCACAGGATGTGCCGGTACTCAATACTGTAAAATTTGTTTACGATATCCAATCCTGTAAAAAGTTATTTACCAGATTAAAATGAAGTACGTAAGACTTCATAGTAGATGCATCATTCGTAAAAGTATCCTAAATGATACAGTATAAAGTAAAACATTTTTACTTCATACTGTTTTTACTAAAAACAGGAAAAAATTAATTTTATGCGCGGCGAATATATTTTTGAGACATCCTATATAGATTCATTACGGTATCCTGTACGGTACAGGATACCATGGATACAATGGATTTATTGAATACCGCCACAGGATATGCTGGTACTCAATACTGCAAAATTTCTTTACTACATCCAATCCTATAAAAAGTTATTTACCGGATTATTTCACTCGTCCATATTATTGCTATGGAGCAAAACAGGTATTAAAGCGGCAATTCGATAATTTTCTAAAAAATTACAGCGGTAATTTCACGTTATCATGGAACCAACCATAAAACCTTAATCAATGTCGTTGTCTGACTGACTTATTTAAGGTGACGTCCGAATATTCTAACACTACTTATTTATTTCTTAATAGCATTTTTTAATCGAGAAATAATCTCACTAAATACCGCTCGAGCTTTAAAATGAACCTGATAATTTTTCACTCTGGCATGTTTTCCTTGCAAATTTCACTCGTTCTAAAGGACTCGTGAAATTATGGAAAACATGCAATCGTGAAAAATTATCGATAATTTTAAAGCTCTCGTGGTATTACCCCCGATAATTTTTCTGTTCAATATTACTATGGTTACAATTGTTCTATAACAATAGAATATTGAGCAAATATTGAATAACAGGTGGAGAATAAAATTCTCTGATAAATTTCGCCTGTATTTGCATTGTTTTGTATGTGTATTGTTTCCTTAAGCAAAAGCACTCAACACCAGCAAACAAAATTCCTCGCCCTTAAAGCGCTCGGGACTTTTTTATCTTTGCTGCTGTATCATGCTTTTGCTATGTAATAATGATTTCGTAACTACAAACAAAATTTGTCCGATAAGATATGAGGTCTTGTTATATTTTATACGTAGATTTGGCAAAACACTTGAGGGGTTGATACTTATTTACTGACATATAATTATATCACAACACTGGAGAAGATAATGCAGATAGTGCATGTTTGATTTAAATTTGTTTTTATTTTCAAGCACATATGTAGTGACAACATTACTGTCTTTTTAAAATCTTGGAAGTGTCATGTGCATTACTGGTCTAGAACGGGAAGTAATCTCATTACTGGTCTAGACAAGTAGTGACGATTGTGGTGAATGTTGGTTTTGTTCTAAACCACATCAAAATGACGCAGACTGAGGGAAGGTTTCAATCAGAATGAAATACATTACATAAAAAATAACTTTTAAGAACTTTTTCAATGTTATTCAGAGAGTACTTAGTGGTTGAAAATAATCTCAAGGTTTAGTAGTCTCCTCTGTGCCTTAAGCTTGCAGCAGTCGATCTTCTGCTAAGTTCGTGCATCTCTACATATGATGAGGTTGCCCCAGCTCGCTGTGCTGTCAATTAAGTGTTTAGAAGTAATTCCTTCGTTCCTTCAACGTAGCAAGAATACGCGCCTGCTCCGAAGGGAAACGATCTTGGTGTTCAACTTCGCTCATTGTTTGCGGAGCGAAACTCCTCCCAACTAACAATTATAGTTCCAGTTCTCCGCTACACATAATTGGAACTGCTAACTAGTAGTTACCAGTTCCGGCGACCACTCCGCAATGGATTTATTACCACGCTTTTACTAAAATGGGGAATGATTTTGTAGTAAAGGCACCGTAGCGGCGACCACTTTGGGACTAATCCAGTTACGTTCCAGAGACTACCCTGGGTGTCAATTTGTAGTTGGCGGGTGGTTATGCTTACTAACTGCGACCAAAGAACGACGCTTTTCATGAAGCGACATCTAGGTCATTCCATCTTCCTCTCTCTACTGCAATTAAATGGCACACTGTCCTTACTTACGTTCGACGGACATAAAGTTGGAATTTAATGGCGGTGCGAAACGGTTTGGTATGGGTTATCAGATAGGTATATGCCAATATTAAATCGAGGCAGATATCGGTAATTTCGTTATCAAATATTATTTGTGGTGCATGTTTCATCGCGTGAATTGCAATACTGTAAACGTCTAACATGGCAAATCTAGTAGCTATATGGCGCGTTTTAATAGTCATGATTGCATTTGTCTTTATGTACATACTTTTTACTACCTTTGATTGTATCGATCGACCATTTAACAAGTTTACGCAGACAGTTTATTATAAGAAACCGCAGCCGACATTTAATATATGTGATCCTGCAAAAGTGATAAATAGTGACCCCCTGGACTTAACCCTAATATCGACTTATGGAGATCTGGAAGCGCAGCTGTGCAAGGAGAAAAAGGAACTCAAACTTAAGGGCAATTTAACTAGAAGTAAAAGCGCTCATTGCCCTTCTTCAGGCATAGTGTCGATGTTCGAAGGAGGAAGAACAGGTAAATCTATACTGAAGTAATTAAACGTCATTATGAATATAGTATACAGCGTGGCTCATCGAAAAAGATCTATAGTCTGAGTAACGATCTTGTGGAATTCCGTCATGAATCGTAACGTCCTCCGGATGTGACAGCACGTTGTAAAAAAGAGCGTTAACTTTACTTTTTGATTATATTTTTCTAAAGGGTAATTTACATTCGTTGCATATTTAAGCTGGAGCGCCAACATGCTTGAATGGAAAATAGGTTTTTTTTTTTAAAAAAACTGAGTTTTTCTTTTTGCTACTAACTAGTAATTGATTTAAGAGCTGCGAATATGACTGTGATGTTCCTAAAAAATTTATTTTGTTGATGGTTGTTTAACTGTAAACGTTTACTGACGTGTCCTATACCACTAATGATAGCTGTTTACTGCTAATAGGGCCAAAAAGGAAATAAAACATTTAAGTGTTTATTTATTTATATTTTGTATGTTTTCCCTTAAGGTCGGTGCACAATTGACGGGAACGCGGACGGCAACGAGAACGTGAACGTAAACGGAAATGCTAAAAAACTTTCCAGATTCACAATTCAACTTCACGTTAGCGTAAATTCGGCACTTTTGGCAGTGATGTCTCATTTTATTTGGCATGTTGTTAAATGAAGTGTTTATAGTTTATTTGGTACTTGCGTAGCAATTCCTTAAGGAGTTGTTTATCTAATTGCAAATGTGTACGAAGGACATGATGCTAGTGAAGATAATGAAGGATTTTTTTATAAAGCAATGGCTCTAATTTCTGTTTCTGTCTGTATGTTAGTGTAAGAAGTACTAATTTTACAGTAAAATTATATTCCAATATTCAACCAAAGATCAAGCTTTTAAAAGAAAGAAGGGCCAATGTTATCTTCGACATTGTGCTCAAGAGCCATAAGTGTTTGTTGATGTTAGCTGAAAGTGTAACTCGACCGTTTATCTAATTTATGAGTTTTTAAGGGCGAGAATCGCCCATGACTTTCTCAGAACATTAAAATTAACGAGAGGGCTCTTTACCTAAACCAAGCACCACACCAACAGTTTTGTTGCCACAGTTAGTGAAGCTTGTGTGTGTTCTTTTGTGCCTGCTTCCATATTTGAAGTAATTAGGTGAGTTTAGCTCACAGAGTAACTAATTTTGGCTATTTTATTATTTCACTTAATTATGCACAATATTCTAGAATTTCTCAATTAATTATTGCTATAAATATTGCAACAGTTTGTTATAAAGATCGTCAGTAAATGTTATGTCTTTTGATAAAGTTGACAGTTTGACTCTTTTGTTTGAGTGTGTCGCGAGTTGACCCTTCACACTGCTAGTGTTAAAGTGTGGGTACTTCGCTAGTTGACCATTAGTACCTTAGTGCGCGCAATTTGACTATTTACCATGGTAAAACTCTAGCTAGCTTTCCTTCTGGTAGGCATTTCGCGAGTTGACCCTTAATGCCAGTGACCCGGAAGTTATGTCAAGACATTAATATGTCTTCTGTTCCTGATATCTTTTCTCTGCTCTCATTTTCTGACCCTCGCAGACTCTGACCCTTATTAATTGCTGAATTAGTTGCTCAGGTACGTTTTATTCACTTACAGACGTGTCATCCCGATCAGAGACCTACAGGCGCCCATTGTTACACAAATAGTCGTGTTTTACCTAGTGTAAGTTGTTTTACATAACTTTTAGTGCTGTTTAATCATTTTATATATTTATATATTTTCTTAAATATGTTGTAAAATGTTGTTTTATCATTTAAGTCATCCGACCGACGGCCAAATAATTCTTAACTCTACATTAGTAATTATTATATTGAAAAATCCGGAAGGTTACATTACGATACAATTGAGTTACATCTCACACTAATAAGTACTTTATATTATATTGTTACGATTCGCAGCAACGCCGCATGGGTGGCGGGGCAACGCGTGTGGTTGGTGGAGCTTCGCGACCTATCCGCGCTGCGTCATGGCTGACACGAGTGATTTAATGCTCGGCTTAATCTAGAAGGCAGTTGTTTACAACCTTTTTTTATGTGAGATTATTCAAGAATTCTTATAAAGAAGTTTCTAGGTTTTTCTGTAATTTTAGGATTGTATATAAAAGGCGCATAGAGCGGCGGTTAGATAGTCTTATTTTAAGCGAGCTATAAGTAAGCTAAAGTTCCGAACGATATTAAAAGGCTATAAAGTGTTAAGTAGTGAGTTATTTAGTAGTCGTGTGTATTTGTGGAATAAATAAATAGTGTTTTCGTGTTAAATCGTTACACTGGAATTATTGAACCCTGAGTTCGCAACAATTGGTGTCAGAAGTGCGATTCCAGTGGGAATTTGAGGACTAATATTGCTGAACTGTAAGTGAGTGCTTCATTGCCGGACATTACTTGTTTATGCCAGTGACCAGAAGCCAGCATCAAGCCATGGAGGATCAACTTGCCGCCCTGCTGTTCCTTATGCAACAACAGAAGGAAGAGCAAGAAAGACGTTATCTAGAACAAAAAGAAGAGCAGGAAAAACGTTATAAGCAACAAAAAGAAGAACAGGAAAGACGTGATCAAGTACAGGAGCGACTTTTGCAACAACAAAAAGAGGAACAAGAAAGGCGTGATCAAGTACAGGAGCAACGTTATCAAGACCAGAAGGAAGAACAGGAAAGACGTTATCTAGAACAGAAGGAAGAGCAAGAAAAACGTTATCTAGAACAGAAGGAAGAACAGAAACGGTTTAAAGAAGAATTAGTGCACCATCTCGCAGCTAGGGAGCAACAATTGGAAGAAAGAATAATGCAATCCGTCAACCAGAAGATTCTCGAGCTAGAAAAGAAATTCCAGGAACAACTTGAGGACGACAACGTATCTACAGAGAGTTTTAGCACAGCCAACGCTAAAATTAAGCCTCCCGAGTCAAGGACTGAATCCATGGCAAGTTTACATAAAACGATTAAGGATATGGCAGTCAATATACAAGCCCTGTTGGGAAGGACGCCTCGATCAACAGACAATCGGGGCATAAAATGTTTTAACTGCGGCAGACTGGGCCACATCAAGAGTAACTGCCGTAATAGGGCAAGAAGTCCGTCGCCGTCGTTTAGAAGACCGAGCGGCGACCAAGAACGCCCTAGGTCCCAGGAAAACTAATTCCGGTCAATGCAAGGGGGCAGTTGACCGGGCCCATTAAGACCTCCAGGATCTTTAAAGCCAATAATTTGGGTGGCAAAAGTCTTACAGTGGCCGGACGCATTAAGGGACAGAAAATCCAGATTACCATCGATACAGGAGCAGATGTGACCATTGTAAGGTCAGATAAACTTGTCGGATATACCATACAACCATTGCCCAATCCTATTATGTTAAAATCAGTCACTGGAGAGTCTTGCCCTATAGACGGAGAAGCCGATGTCACCATCATTATTGGAGAAAGACTCGAAGTTCGGCATAAAGTGTTGGTTGCCAGGATCAAAGACGAGTTTATTTTGGGAATGGATCTCATCAGGAAACATGGATTTTCCTATGATCACAAACGGAATATTCTCACATATGGAGATGAGGAGTTTGCATTAACCAATGGAAATGTGGAAACTAGTGTCAGTCTACTGGTGGTGGAAGATGTGAAAATTCCTCCAAATTCAGAACAAATTATCACAGTGACTTCTGAAAATGATCCTGGGTGGTCCATAGGACTTATAGAACCTAACTTGGATTTGACGACTGAAATCATGGTAGCACGAACTTTGACCGACACGAAGAAGACTATACCAGTACGAGTTGCCAATATTGGAGAAAGGACCATCAAGCTCAAAGAATGAACAGTTCTTGCCAATTATGAGCCTGTACAATGGGTATGCAATTGTGTCGAAGCAGAGACATCCAAAATTAAATCTTCTAACCAAGCTTCCCCAGAAGTTATTGGACGCTTTTAAGCGACAGTGGAGTCACCTGTCAAAGGAACAACTTCAGTCTGCTACAAAATTTGCTATGGATGAATCTGATATGTTTAACTTCAAGAGCAACGACAGTCAAACCGATTTAGTTGTCCATAAGATCAACACAGGAGATGCCCAGCCAATACGACAACATCCACGAAGGGTCCCTCTGGCTAAACAACAGGAAGTTAACAGTTTGCTGAATGAAATGTTAAAGGAGGGCGTCATAGAAGAATCATCTAGTCCATGGTCGTCGCCTGTGGTTCTTGTTAAGAAGAAAGATGGTTCAACGCGGTTCTGTGTTGACTACAGGAAACTTAATGATGTGACCAAGAAAGACATCTACCCATTGCCACGTATAGACGACACCTTAGCAACTTTATCGGGATCAAAGTGGTTTTCCACTCTAGATTTAAAAAGTGGGTACTGGCAAGTAAAGATTGCTCCCGAAGACAGAAAAGACTGCATTTTCTACTGGTTCTGGACTATACCAATTCACTGTTATGCCTTTTGGATTGTGCAATGCTCCATCAACTTTCGAGCGACTAATGGAACTTGTCTTGAGGGGGCTGACTTGGAAAACTTGCCTGGTATACTTAGATGACATAATTGTCATGGGACGTGATTTCGACGAGCACTTGAAGAATTTAAGAGAAATCTTCAACAAGTTACGGAATGCTCACCTGAAGTTAAACTACAAGAAATGCAGCCTGTTCCAAAAGCAAGTCGAGTACTTGGGGCATACTATCTCAGAACAAGGCATTAAAACTAGCCAAAGTAAAATATCTGCCATTAAAGATTGGCCAGTTCCCCGAGACAAACACGAAGTAAGGAGCTTTTTGGGACTATGTACTTACTACAGGAGATTTGTAGAGGGATTTGCCGACATCGCAAAACCGCTGCAAAAATTAACGGAAAAGAAAACACCGTTCTTGTGGAACCACGATTGCAGTCAGGCGTTTGCAAGGCTTAAAGCTGCCCTCTGTTCTAGTCCGATCTTGGCTTACCCTATAAAGGACGGACTCTTTATTTTGGACACGGATGCAAGTAACTGTGGTCTAGGTGCAGTACTCTCGCAAAGACAAAACGGGCAAGAGAAGGTCATTGAATACTACAGTAAGACTTTAAATAAGCCAGAAAGAAACTATTGCGTCAGTAGAAAGGAGCTGTTGGCCATCGTTAAAGCAGTCGAACATTACCATCGCTACTTATATGGAAAAAGGTTCCTGATTAGGACTGACCATGGAGCCTTGAAATGGTTATTACAGATGAAGAACTCTGAAGGTCAAATAGCCAGATGGATAGAGCGCCTGTAGCAGTACGATTTCCAAATTGAACATCGACCAGGAAGGTCTCACGGAAATGCCGATGCATTGTCTAGACGGCCTTGTAAAGAAGATTGTCGACATTGTCAAAGAACTGAGCAGCGTGAGGGACTTCCTTTGGTAAGGAGAACGTCGTTGGAAACAAACGATGGCTGGACCACACAGACACTTCGAGAAGAACAAATGAATGATCCAGATATTGGACCCATCCTCTCTGCAAAGACTGACGACAAGAGACCAGAATGGCAAGAAATTGCTGGTAAAAGTCCAAACTTGAAGGCGCTCTGGGCCCAGTGGCACTCTCTTAGAATAGAAAATGGACTACTGAAGAGAGCGTGGGAGAGTCCGGATGGCAAGTCCATAGTCAGTCAGTTGGTTGTTCCTGGTAGCAGAAAATCGGGTACTACAGGAAATGCACGACGGAACCAGTGGAGGTCATTTTGGGGTCAATAAAACCTTGGCCAAAATTAAAGAGCGGTTCTACTGGGTGAATTATCATGAAGACGTCGAATCTTGGTGCCGCAAGTGCAAAGTTTGTTGTGCCACAAAAGGACCTCGAACAAGATCACGCGGCCGGATGGTGCAGTACACTGTAGGTGCTCCATTCGAGAGGGTAGCAGTTGATGTCGCGGGACCGTTTCCTCAGACTGAGTCGGGCAATAAATACATCTTGGTCGCCATGGATTACTTCACTAAATGGCCTGAAGCATACGCCCTGCCTAATCAAGAAGCAACGACTGTGGCAACGGTGCTAGTAAAAGAAATGTTCTGCAGAATTGGAGTCCCTCTCGAACTTCATTCTGATCAGGGCCGAAATTTTGAATCGGCTGTTTTCCAGAAGGTCATGGAACTTCTTGGAATTCGCAAGAGCAGGACAACTCCTTTGCATCCACAGTCGGATGGGATGGTAGAGAGATTTAATCGGACCATGGAACATTACCTGTCTAAAATGGTGGCAGATCATCAGCGTGATTGGGATCACCATCTACCTCTCATGTTGATGGCATATCGAGGCTCTACGCATGAAGCCACTGGTCATACTCCGGCGAAAGTGATGTTCGGAACGGAAATGAGGCTTCCTGCGGATTTAATGTATGGAACACCAGAAAAAGAGTTGCTCAGCTCTGAGAATTTTGTGGAGGAGCTTAAGGAGAGGCTGAACAATGTTCATGAACAAGTCAGGAATAAACTGCGGATATCCAGTGATCGAGCCAAAGCAAGATATGACTTACTAGCTAACTCCCGCGGCTTCCAGGATGGTGATTTGGTGTGGCTATACAATCCGAGGCGAAAGGTGGGGAAGTCGCCCAAACTTAGCCAACATTTGGAAGGACCTTATACAATTATAAAGAAGATTAATGATGTGGTGTATAGGATCCAGCGGACCCCCAGGTCAAAGATGAAAGTCGTTCATTTGGGTCGATTAGCACGATACCATGGAACTCTATCTGTTCGGGACGAACAGCCTTAGGAGGAGGGCAATGTTACGATTCGCAGCAACGTCGCATGGGAGGCGGGGCAACGCGTGTGGTTGGTGGAGCTTCGCGAACTATCCGCGCTGCGTCATGGCTGACACGAGTGATTTAATGCTCGGTTTAATCTAGAAGGCAGTTGTTTACAACCGTTTTTTAGTTTTTTAGGTTTCTAGGTTTTTCTGTAATTTTAGGATTGTATATAAAAGGCGCATAGAGCGGCGGTTAGATAGTCTTATTTTAAGCGAGCTATAAGTAAGCTAAAGTTCCGAACGATATTAAAAGGCTATAAAGTGTTAAGTAGTGAGTTATTTAGTAGTCGTGTGTATTTGTGGAATAAATAAATAGTGATTTAAATCGTTACACTGGAATTATTGAACCCTGAGTTCGCAACAATATATTAGGTGGTGGGTGCATACAATGCTTCCAGAAATAAGAACATGACCCCAAGAAATTGTATGTTGTTTTTTCATATGTATGGATGTATCCTGAACAATTTGATCAAATATTGCAGTGGACGAACCCCTACTTATTGAGGCGAAGTCGAAGAGAGTATTTGACTCCGGATATTTCGTTTAGCTATGACTTTAAAGTACTTAGCACATGGAGGGAGTTTTGTCAGTTTATGTTTTGAGTTTAGAGTTGGCCACTCAACTGTCTCACAAGTTATTGCTCAAACTTGTGAAGTTTTATTCAAGTCGTTGCAAACCAGATATTTAAATAAAGAACCATCGTCACAAGAATAGAGAAGCATAAATTAAAAGTTCAGCAATAAGTGGAATTTACCGAACACTCTTGGGGCAATTGATGGTAAACATGTTGCAATGCAGTGCCCGATCAACTCCGGGTCAAATTTTTATAACTACAAGCACTTTTTCAGTATGGTCTTACCAGCATGTTGCGATGCAGATTACAAATTCACGTTATTGGATCATATGGATCTGAAAGTGATGCTGGTATCTTTAGAAGATCTGTTATTTCAAAGAACATGGCAATAGTTTTATCTGAATTTGGCATACAAGACCTACCAAATACAGAAATAGCGATGACACTTTTTTTTTGTTGGAGATGAAGCCTTTTCTCTAAAAACTCGCGCATATATCCGGGAAAATATCTTTCAGATACAATGAATCTTATCTCTCTCAAGATTCTATGTATCTCTCAGATACAAAGAATCTTTCAGATACAAAGATTACAATTACGTTTGTCAAGAGCACGAAGGACAATTGAGAATTCATTTGGCATCCTTGCCAGTAGATGGAGAGGTTATAGACAACCATTTCTATGCTCTATTAAAAATGCAGAGTCCATAGTAAAAGCCACAATTTGTCTTCACAATTACTTAAGAACAGTAATCTGCACTAGCTACTCACCACCAAGCTTAACAGACTGTGTGCTTGATGATGGAAATATAGCTGAGGGACAATGGCGAATAGTAACAAGATGAGAATCTTTTGCCAATTGGAAGAACAGGCTCGAACATAGCCCCTAGAAATGCATATAGTTAGCGAGACACCTTGGCTGAATATCTGATGTCACCAAATGGATCAGTACCATGGCAAATAAAATACATTAATCGGAGAAAATGATTTTTTAATTTATTTAAAAATTAATTCACACATATTTCTTTCTTGGTCTTCGATTCTGCCGCTTTATGACAGAATATTGATTGTCGAATCTCAATGACTGATTAATTACAAATAATTTTTGGTTATCTATAAGGTAACAAGAAAAGAACCTTGCAAACGTAAACGGAAAACATAAAAGTTGGTAGCTTTGCGTTTCGCGTTCAGGGGTGGCGTTCAGGTTGCCGTTATTGTGAATTTCACATCATTAATAGAATGTTTTAACAATTTTGACGTCCGCGTTCGTGGTCGCGTTTACGTTGTCGTTCTCGTTCCCGTCAATTGTGCACCCTCCTTTAGTCAAAAGGCATAATTTGCGCCCTTTTTATGTAGAGAATATTGGCTTTTTACAATGTGCTTCCAAATTGCAATTTTTTTCCGTGTCGTGGAGGTTGTGAGAGACAAAACAAATATTAGGCGACCTCAAAATCTACACCACTCTCTTATGAAAAAGCGCCCTCTAACACTCATAAAACACGTAACGGTAAAACGTGTACAAATATGTATGTAATTCATTTAGTTTTGTCTATCTCAATTAATTTCTGAAATATAACCAAAGAACTTATAAAAAATATTCCTTTGACACCCTGTATCTCAAAAAACGGTGAGTCGCGGAAAGGGTTTTATACGCAAAAGTTGCGTGAATTAGCGTCCTCCATAACCCGACTAAAATTTGTCAGCAACTTCTGAAACACCCTGTATATTCAATTGGAAGAAAAGCGGGGTGGATCCTTTTCGATGAATCACCCTGTATATCCATAACAATAATAATTATAGGAAACATAATCTGGGAATACATTTCCATTTTGATGGTGTCACTATACACCGGCCTCGATGGCTACGTGCCTTCTTGTATTAAGGATAAAATTGACAAGATTTTCGAGGGAACAACCGCTACGTCATTCGAAGAAATAGAACATTGTCCGGTACCGAAGAACATGAGTTTCATTGTTGACGCAAGCAACTGGAGTACTTGTCCGAATCAGGTAGGTAGTAAGCATAAGTTTTCCTTTCCCTCCCGCCCTTTTTGTTTCTAAACAAAATTTTAGTGAAGTTGCTGAACTTAATAATGATTGCTTGGACAATTACTCTTCTTCTGCTCTACAGGGTGATTCACGTTACTCGACATGGAAGATTACGGCTAAACTTTTATATTTTAAAAAAGTTTTGTATATGGAATGGATGGGGATCTATTGGAAGTGCATTTTAAAACTATTGTCATTGTATACAGGTGGTCCCAAAAGTATAAAATTGATTAAAATTGTATTTTTTTAAATGAGACACCTAGTATATTAATGTATTTTCGGTACCTACGGACAAAAGTAAAGGTAGTTTTATTAAGGTTTATAACATCTAAACCGTTCTTCAGATATTCGTGATTTTGTGAAAATGCAGCATCAGTGTGAAATGTCAGCACTTTGTTTCTTTTCAACCACCAAAATTGGCTGGTGGGCTAATAGTACATTGGATTTTTTTGCGGTGTGTATTAAATATTAACTACTGTGCACCGAATGTCAGTAAATGAACACCAAATTATTGCAAACTTCAAACAGTAATAACTCGTTTAATTTAAATTAGACACCCTGTATTTTATAGTATCATTAGATGCAGAATTTAGTTTCCTGTCAAAACTATTAAACATTCCTATAGCTTGGTCTTTGCGTTTTTTTGGAAAATTGATTTTTTTCTGAATTTGAGCTGACAAACGAATTAAGTAATCTACTTACCTGTTACAATACCTGTTTTTGAGAAAGCAAAATTTATTATCATTAGTACTGGGTGTTCACTAGAAAACTTCATTTAGGAGACTATAAAATTTTGACAGAAAAGGATGGCATAATGAAAGTAAATGGACTTTTGTTTCTCCATTCTTTTCCTTTGACATTTCACAACCAACTAGACGAAGTTTTCTAATGAACACCCCGTATTTGTCAGATATTAATTTATAAGTTACAAAATTATGATCATGAAGATTATTTAACAGTCATCTGAATGTTAAAGTGTCTTTATTTAGCATAAAATATGAAATAAAACAATAAAACATTATATTACAAGAGTTCTTATAAAATTTAGCATCTCTATTACAAAAAAAAATTAGTGCAATAATAGAGGCAATTTGAAATACAATAAATAACAAGTGAACATAAGAGTAAAACAAACAAAAACAAACAGTTATAAAATGTGTTCAAAATGACGACTGTCTGATTCTAAACACAAACGTATTCTGTTTTTAAATCCTTCACTCACATTGCGTAACATAAACGGGAGGCGTTATGTCAGGGGACCTTGGTGGCCAATGTTGTGCTCCATTCCTTCCAATCCATCGATTTTCGAAACGAACATTTAAGAACTACCGGACTTCACGATGATAATGAGCAGGTTCCCCATCCATTTGCAGCCACATGGTTGTTCTTATATCTAGAGGAACTTCTTCCAGTAAAATTGGAAGCTGATTTCTCAAAGAATTTAGAAACGACATTTCGTTTAAATGTTTGTCAAAAAAATAAGGTCCAATCACATACTGTCCCATTATGCCCCCCCCCCCATACATTTACTGACCTGTGCCATTTTTAAAAAGCAATGTAACAATGTCCTGAGATGGACTGAAACTAGAGAGCCCCCTCCTGACAATGCAGAGCTGTGACTTTCAAGAGAAACACTCTAGCAGTATTGTAGCCCTGAAGAAGGCAATAAACAATTGCCGAAAGCTCGGTTAGCTGAAAAGTTTCTTTTCTTGACGTCCCGACCGATCACCTGAGAAAATCCTTTCCTTTACTTTTGTCCGTAGATACCGAAAAAACATTAATATAGTAGGTGTTTCATTTAAAAAAATAAAACTTTAATCAATTTTATACTTTTGGGACCACCTGTGTACAATGACAATAATTTTAAAATGTACTTCCAACAGACCCTCATCCACTCCATATACAAAACTTTTTTAAAATCTAAAAGTTTAGCCATAATCTTCCGTGTCAAATAACGTGAATCACCCTGTATATCTCGAACGGTTGGAGGATTCAAAATTCGTCTTTATTGGGAAACTTAGCTAAAAACGAGTACAAACATTATGGTTTATTTTTGCAAATACCACTCAAAAACCACACAAAACCTTACAAATACTTAGCACTAATTTTAGAATAGATGTTTGATAGTTAGCCGTTGTATGGTAAAGAGAGAGTTCTTTTTTTTTGTACCCCACACTGTTGACCGCTAGTGTGGGGTTCTTACCCACTAAAAAACCCCTTTTGTGCTTGGGGATTCCAGTCTTTTCTGGAGCACGCTCTTTCCTACATTCAATAATCCTATATTCATAGCCTCGCCAGCTTGTCTGGTTTGGCATGACACATCTTGCTGGAGATGTGGCCCTTGCTTCTCAGGTCAAATTCGCGCAGTGTTTGCCACCGCAGATTAGCACGAATTTCTTCGTTACTAATGTACCATGGAGCATTCATCGCCATACTGCTAGAGTTTTCAATAGCTTCTACCCTTGAGAGGTGTGTCTCCGCCGCGCACCCCCATGAGGCCGATCCATATGTTAGGATCGGCCGCCGGTGGTTTTCGGCAGCAGGAGCTTCCCCCTCACGGGCAGATTGCTTCTTCGGTTGAGCAGGGGGTATGGTGAGGCCATAGCCCCCTAGCTTTGGCAGCAGCGACCGTGACATTGCAGCCCCAAGTCAGCCCTTTATCCGATAAATGGCCGAGTCTTGCCACGGCACATCGATGCCATCGATCACACGTCTGCGTATCAGGATTGCCTGGCACTTCGTTGGATTAATCTTAATCCTCCAACGTACCAGCCACTCCTGGAAGTAGTCTAAAGCTAGCTGCAGATTCTGACGCACAACATCTTTCCTCCGGTGTTTGGATAAAAGAGCTGTGTCAACAGCATACGTGCGGGTGTGGTACAGGTGTGGCATAGGTAGCAATGGTGTTCTAAGAATATCGCTCGTGTACAGCGTGTACAGGTGCAGCGATGATACCGACCCTTGGGGGACACCTGCCTCGTCTCTAGCGCTCTGGGTGCCGACAGGGAGGATCCGACCCTTACAATGACTGTCCGATCTGTGAGGTACGATCTGACTTCACCGGGGGTGACTGGGTCCATCGGGTTCGGCTGACCCCTGGGGTCCTCGCTCAGGTGCTGGACGGCTCTCTCAACAGCCAGGATGTGACGATCATCATCGTCAGGGTGATCATTTAGCCTACACTCTCTTTCGAGTGTTTGGTCAAATGCTTCCGCCTTATCCTCGTCGCTGTATACCATACCGTTTACGCTGTGCAACGGTGGTACGGTGTTGCTTCTTTGCAGCCGCCAGGGGCCAGACGAGGCCGGCTCTATCTCGCTCAGTTTATCCTCCCAACATCGACCGCGGTGTTCACGACAGGGTTGTTTTCAATTGTTGGCTGCTTTCGTTAAGCAGCTTGCAATTGTCCTCTGAGGGGCTCCTGCGGTACAGTTTACGCAGTCGTCTCTGTTCCTGAACGAGCGCCCGTATATGTTCGGGAGTCTCTCCATATTAACCGCGTGGTTTTTGCACCTCGCGCTCAATTGTGGATAGACTTAGAGCTTGCAGAACGTCCTCCTTGAACGTCTGCACGGCACCCTCTAGCTGGGCCACATCAGCAATAACTGGGACAGTCGCAAGTGCGTTAAAATTCTCTTGAAACCGTTTTCAGTTAGTATGCGTAGAGCGAGTTGTTTTGATTTCGGCATTCGCGCCAAGGGTCAGTCTAATCAGATTTTGATCCGAGATACCTTCATTGATTCACTTCATTAACTCTGGCCAGAGTCGGAGGTTTCTCAACGCTGCAATGTCAAGTGCGCCAAGTCTCCCGCCTCCGTTAGGAAGGCAGGTCGATTCCTCGGGCCCCATTACCGCCAGCAGCGGTTGTCATATCCAACAGCCTGACACCTTGCCTGTTATTAATGGCAGATGTTGAAGACATGATCTCCAACAGAGAAAATAAATATTTGCATATTCGCACGCCTATGCTTATTGCTCCGCTCTGTGTTGTCTCTCTGTCTCTTTCTGTTGCCACCATGAAAACTTGTATGAACCCCCCCCCCCCTCCGCCCGCCGCCATCAGCGACATCAAAAAAGGCACGTACGCAATGCCCGTACAAGGTACAACCCCAGTGCAAAAAAACCCCGAAGTAGTGCCAGTCTGTCTGTCGTCGCCACCACAGTATAGCGCCGTTCGCTTATCGGGAGCATTTTATGCTCAATTTCGCATACCAACGAGTTAATTTCGCATAGTTATGACAAAACACCCTTGGTTTGTGTCTCACCGTTTTGTCATCCCAGTTCTCGTTGTGTATTAGTAGTTAGCGTGATATTTTCGCACCAAAAGAACTCCAACTTCGCATAGTTTTGACAAAACACCCTTGGTTTGTGTCTCACCGTTTTGTCAACCCCTCTTGTCGCATTATTTTCAAGAATCAAGAATCACTCACAATTACTCGGCACCTGCCAATTGACCCTGGAGCTGTGTTTTGGATTGAATAGCAAGCAAAAACCCGCCTGTGATGCAGTTCTGGGACCTAGAGAAGGCGAGTTCGACCTAATTACAGCCCAATTACCCAGTTTGCTTGCTCCAAACACAATTGAAGAATAAGCTGGAGGACAGCCCCTGAAGATTGGTGAGAATGTTCCTATTTATTTACTAATGCTCAGAACAAAGAGTTGTGCTGCTTCACGATGATTTGTGATTTATTGACTCTCTCTTTCCCTATTTGTTCTGATCCAACGTAGCACGAACCCTCAATTTTAAAGTAATTTCATCGGATTAAAGTGGTTTTGAATTTCATTCAAAAATTAAATTGCCTGTTGACGCAGCGGCGTTCGTTTGGACATTATCTTATTGATAATATCAGATACCGATCAGTGGCGTCTCACAAATTGATTTCTCTTTTTAACATACGTTGTTTATTTAACGTTTAGATATTTTAATGGTTTAGTTTAAGGTTAAGCAAATAAGCTTACAGAGCCTTATGCTGTTCAGGTTTGACCATACTTAGTTTAGTTTTTTAGATAAATTAATCTAATTCATTAACATTGTAATAAATTAGTGTCTTTTGGAGCATTTGGTGAGTGGTTTTTTCATTCCTTATTCATAGATCTGTTAATATAAAAGTGATTTTGTTGTTTTCTTAGTTATTTGTGTGTCTTCTTAGATTTTCACCCGCTTTATGTCAGAGTTGACAGATATATTCTAGTCAATCTACAACAGCAGAGTTCCATGAGCATTGAGCGGTGCTTGCAATTGAAGTCGCCAACCAGCACTAGTGCTTGTGGGCCACCCAGGAGAATGTCGAAATCTTCCTGCTGCAGTTCGTCCTGTGGAGGCGTGCATGCCGACGTGACCACCATCTGACCAAAGCTGGTGCCCACGACGACGGAAATTGCATTAATTTCTGTGTCTTGAACGCCCAGGCAATGATGTACGATGTTGTCTTTCACCAGTATGGTCATTCCTCCATTATTGGGGTTCCTTTTGTCGTAAAGGTGCGTGCTATACCCCCCCGAGGTTTACGCGGAACGCGGCTACCAACCTTGGTTTCTTGAAGAGCTAGAATTTCCGGCTCTCTTTTCGCCAAGAGGAGCTCCACTTCGCCCTTTCTGGCGCGTATCCCGTTAACGTTCCAGGACATAATGGTGAGGGAGTAAGGGTGGCTAGCATTCATTACAAGACCGGAGTAGCTCGCGAATCCATCCTCTCAAGCAGTTTTTCAACTTGTCATCGATGGCCTTGATGAGGCAATCGTCCTTTTGGGGGCTTTTGCCTTTGGGAGTTTTCGGGTTCACACCCGGCTTTTGGCCCGATGTAGTACCCTTAGCCTTTTTAGCCCCCTTGGGAGTTTGGACGCTGAGTGCGCGCTTTTCGGGGCCTTGGGATACCTGAGCACCTGTCATCCGGCAGAGTGTAGGTGTGGAACCTACGCTCCACGGAGGGAAGAACACGGACTACTTTCTTGTAGTCGTGAACAGTTTCAGGCGCCAGCCTGAAGTCTTCCTTGGTGAGGGTGGCCCTCGTAATTTTCACTCCGGCAACTTTTGCCGGCAACGCAAATGTTGATGACCACAACAAGAGATATCCTTTGGCCATTTGCTCCATCCGCAAAGCTGCCGGAGCAAACCAACCTTTGCTCCTTCGTCTCCTTGAGTTCTTGAAGTCCAACTACTTCCATCCCGGTGATCGGGTCAAGCATGTTCCGCCTTTTGGGCTTTTCGCTGCTTGGCCCGGCCTCCGGGGCCAGTTCGTTGGCCTCCGGGGCCAGTTCGTTGGCCTTCCTCTTTCCACCTGCCGCCTGTATCGCTGCCTTTTACACAGGCTTCTCCGCAGCAGTCTTTTTGACTGCCCCAGAATAGCCTGTCGGTTTACTGATGCATGATTTATCGCCACCAATATTTTGCCCAGTCTTACCTGGTTTATCCTCAGCACTCATTTTCGTGCACATTCCACTTTTCGCACCTGTGTCCGTCTTAGCGGCATTTGTGTCTATTCGCGGTTTGTCCGTACGATTTTCGCGCAATTCCGCGCGGAGGTTTGCCATTTCGACTCGGAGCTTCTCGAGCGTGTCAGTCAGGGTGCGAACCAACTCAGCCTTATCCGACATGGCTTTGAGAAACACTTTGATGAGACATGCTCGAGCTTCAGCGCTAGAGCATCTCAGTCTGACACTCCCGAACACTTCGGATCGCACACGATTCCGAACGACGCTGTACCGACTGCCCGATACTTATATATAGGGCCGTCCGTCCAAGGAATGCAGAGCGTCAGGAAGGAACAACGGGAGAAGATGAAGAAAAGCGCGGATGGACTATATAGTCTACCATACATCTACAAAGTAACGGACAGGATCGGCAGGCTACTGGAAAAGCAGTGTCAACATGAGGATTACAGAACATAAAAGGAGTTGTTGGCTGGGACATACACAAAAATCAGCATTAGCAGAGCGCGCTCTCTCCGACAGTCACGACATCCTTTTCAACGAGGTGTGGTCAATCGTAGCGTTTCCATCTGAGATTAACGAGAGAGGCCATTGAGATCTTTAAAGACAACAATTTCAACAGGAAGGAGGAAATTACGTTTCTTAATGCAGACTGGAAGCGAGTTCTGCGATATACTCCACGGCGCACATACGGCAAAATTACAACTATAGGGGGTCAAAAAATCAAAGATGTGAAATAATATGCGCATTTATGGTTAGAAATGGTTCTGACCTGTGGGTTGAGGCTTGAGACGATTTATAAGTACCTACCTACTTAAAAGGTATTTATAGCCAGAAATAAATAGTATTGAAAATGAAATTTAGAATACTGGGTGTCCCAGCTGAAAGTGACCCATATTAAATGCTTATAACTTTTCAACCATATGTGAGAGCTGCTTGTGGTTTACGCCATTCCTTTTCGCTAGGTCTAAAGTTTTCTTTTAGTTGGCATCAAATTTTGTACACACTATACATTGGGATAAAAAAAATCCTTTTTTGCAAAATAAAATTTCTCAACTATTTTTAATGGAACACCCTGTACATTGTGACGCTACAATCAAGAGTCATGATCGAGATAACGAAGTACCAATAAAGATCGGACTTGAAACTTGAAGTTTCAGCTGAAAAAAATTAAAATAGATGTCGGCGTATTTTTAGTTATGCAAATTTTATTAGCATATTTACAAAACGAATGGGCAGATATTGATAAATTAATAAAGAAAGAATAAAGACTAAAAAAACTGCTGTATATGTTGGCCGTTCTGATCCACGCATTTATGAGGTCTGACCAGTTTTGCTGCAATTACGTTACGAATATTCCTCTTAAGATCATCCAAACTAGTGGGGAGGGGGCTATAGCACCTCTCCTTCACATAACCCCAGAGGAAAAAGTCTGGAACCGTCAAGTCAGGAGAGTAAGGTGTCCACTCTATAGGACCGGATATAACTCTGACAATTGTGGTGACAATTGTTTACTATAGTATTTAACTAGTACAACACGTAGATAGATGATAGGTAGGTGTTTTAGTTTGAAAAAATATTTACTACAAAACGCCAGAATGTATCCAACATTCTTTTTAGTTTTATATTCCTTTTTCTCAATTTTAATTATTAATTAAACAATGAAAATCAAGCTCTAAGTTCTTAGTTATTAAAATTAACCCGATTTCTATTTTAATTTTTTACAGCTAAAACTTCAAGTTTCAAGTCCGAAGTTTATTGGTACTTGCTTACCTTGATCATGACTCTTAATTGTGGCGTCACAATATACAGGGTGTTCCATTAAAAATAGTTGAAAATTTTGATGTCGAAAAAAAGAAATTTTTTTGCTCCCACTGTATAAGTGTCTACAAAATGTGTTGCCAACTAGAAAAAACTTTAGGCCTAGAGAAAATGAATAACGTACACCGCAGGTGGCTATCACATATAGTTTAAAAGTTATAAGCATTTAAAATGGGTCACCCTCGGCTGGGACACCCAGTATTTTACTTAAAGAACACATTCATTATTAATCATACATCAATTATGTTGTAAACAGGTAAGTAGTTAATTACTATGACTGACTGTCCTGATCATCCATTGATTCTTCGTCATTATCATCCTTTTCTTCGATCGTTTCTACAAGGGGTACGTTCAACATTTCCAGCACCTCTTTAGGAAGAGGTTTTCTTTTTTTATTATGGCTCCACCTCTTGGATGCAATAATTGGATCAGACGCTATTAGCATCCAGTGCACAATGTCTGTATTAGTGTGGATTCTGGAAGTTTTTCTAGCATGGAAAAGTCGTAAACTTTTATATTCTTTTTGACTAGTTGCCAGCACATCTTCTGAAAATAACCCTACAGGCAAAGGTAGCTCCTTTATTATGTCTGCACCGTGTATTATTAATAGTTTGTGCACAGATGCACTCATTTTGTACCAGTTATAACGTTCTAAGCACATTTTTGCTGTTTCGATGCAGTAGTTTTTAACATTAACGTAGTTAACGCTAAATCCACATGATAAAACACTCAGAATGTTGGAAAATATTTCTATAATTTCAGGATCTAAGCCTGTGATAGCCCCAGATTTTGTAGACTCAGCAAAAAATTTTCTTGCCGTATTCCCATCGTTTGAGTTACCCCCAACCTGCTTTGGTTGGTCTACCACTAAGCCCATTTGCTGGTAAAACTTAGTGGTTATTTCTTCTTTTCTCTTTTTTATCTTTTCTTTGGCTTCTGTGCTCCTCGCTTGCATTTGTAGTTTATATGAGATATGTAACAAGTACTCGCAACATATAAGGTATGAGTGCAGTACAGATACCCCAAACTTTAATGAACTTGTTGCAGGTTATTGTTTCTGCAAAAGTAAGTTAAGGTTGTTAAGATCCTTGGGTGTTGCGTTGCACACATTACACGCTTGTGATGATGAAGTGTCTGTGAGTATGTTGCATGTTTTTCCGTCCATCATTGTACACACAGCATGGTGTTCAAATGTGCAAGATTTATCCCCAAGAGTGACCTCAGTAGCCTGCAAAATTGCTATTTGTTCTTCTGTTGCGTCGTAATGGAATTTTACTGATTCCTTTGTCTCCTTCTCAATCTGCAGGCGAATAATGCGGTTATATCTCGATGAAGACGGATTTTGCCAGAAAATCCGTATCCCATTCGTTGTGACATACAATGAATTGTTGGCAAAACATTGTCTGTAAATGGAATGTCCACCACTGCCGTCAAGGCCCCACTTGTAAACCACTTCGATCGCTGAGTTTTTCTCGTGATCGTGGTGTAAGAGAAGTACATCCTGCTGCACATGAGCAAGTCTTTGTATTATATGGTCCAAAATATCTTGAACTGGAATTTGCACTTCAGTCTCCGTGATTTTTATATTATTCGGGTAACACTGTCTTTTTTTTTGTGTTATGACATTGTAAGGTAGATAGATGTAGCGCCTCGCGATTTCGCGCCTTTTTGCCAATGAATGTAATCTTCTTTCCCCATGCCTGAGTCAATTATAAGCACTAAAGCTTCTTCAGGAGAGTACAACTTTATAGCCGAATATGATGGCATATCATGAATTTGTTTCATGCGTTTGTACCTGCTAGGGCTTATGGTTCAGGCTAACTTCACTAGTTGGGCAGCTGTCCTTTTTGCCGCTCTTAGTGAGGCTGGCTTGAGCAGCAGAACACAATAGCTTTGGGCTTGACTCAGAAACAATTGGTTTTATCATCCTTCGTTTTGATCGTTTAGAGCTCTCTTCAAAAGATTTTGCAGGTCTGCCTCTGGCATTGTTCACTTGCAAATCATTGTTTACGCTTGTAGTTTCTAATGCTGGCAATACCAAATCGTTCCTTAACCATTTTGAATTGCATTTTATAAATCTTTCCATAGTCCAATTCGACTTTTTCCACTTTTGTAACAATTTTGAAATAAACACTTTCAGAACACACTTAATTTTATTTCTACTGTCTTTTGACAGTATGTATTATAGACAGTATGTAGTATATAACCATTTTGAATTGCATTTTATGAATCTTTCCATAGTCCAATTCGACTTTTTCCACTTTTGTAACAATTTTGAAACAAACACTTTCAGAACACACTTAATTTTATTTCTACTGTCTTTTGACAGTATCTATTCACTAAACTTGTTCAATATGAAACTTGTTAATCGTTCTACACACTGAGACAATGATTGTTTATAAAAGTTTTCTGTTTTTAACACTGAAACCAGATCCATTTTTCTAATATTTAGTTCCGAGTGACTTGGTCCACTCCTTCTACCTGTGAAAAAATGGCCTAGTGTCACAATGAGTTCGTTTGAGTTCCTACAATTCATAATACTAGGAGCCAGCAAATGCACAAGTGTAAATATTTAGGACAGAAAGCGGTACTAAGCGGAACTTTTTTGAAAGTCTCATTAAATTATTTTTTTTTATGAAAAGTATGAGTGGAATGAAATCGACATTTGTTATTAGATATAGTAAATAACTAGGTTAAACAAAAATGTTTCTTATTAATAAACATACCTGTGACTTCTATGTCCATAACAAAAATATTTTTGCGCGAGGTGAACGGAAATAACACGTTATAATGCTTTTGGGTTTCATATGCAATTAGCCGTACATTGACAACGCCTAACTGTCAGAGCCTCGGCCGCCATTGTTATAAACATAACAAAATATATTCATGACTAGCATGATGAACCAACTTCTTGACTCGGAGAAAACAATAAATTTTAAACCTTATATTAAAGTAGAAAAATCTATTTTTGTCCCCCAAAATTGGTCATTTTGCCGTATGTGCGGCGCCGAAACCCCGCGCCACTGCTACCTCCAGCCCAGTCCCTCCGCCCTCCACCGCAGCGCGACGGTGTCGGCGGGAGAATAAATACCACGGAGCTCACTACAATCGAATCAGTCGACGTCGGGAAGCACAGGAGATCATTTGGCCCATTGCCTCATCGCCTTTGATTTCTGCCGCAGGAAATTCTATTGGACTACAGCTTCAAAGCCCGGAAAACACTTTAGATTTTATTTTGACCGGCCGTGAAAGCCTTCACAGTCTTATCTCGAGAACAGTTGGAGGTTTCCACGCAGTTTCACTTAATTGAAGGACGCGAAGGTAATTTCGGTCAACTGGAACAACAACAAAGTTGTAAATGTCTGTTTACATTGTGCTTAACATAATATTATAAGTAGAGAACGGTTGGGGATTTCAAAAATTGGACTCGACTATCTTTTTTAATTATAGTAGTATTTATTTAGCCAAAAATGCTACATACAAAAACAAAATGCAATATGATGAAATATTCATCAATATTTCCATTTTTCAACAATGAAATCGTTACAGTTTCTTCTTTTACATGTATGTACGTCCGAGAAAAATCTTATTTTTTACAAATTTATTCAGGCAGTAACCTATTTTTCCTACGTTTTTTGCAAAGTCATAATTTTGCCCACAAATTTGGTTGTTTTGCACACAATTTCCTACACGGATTTGAGTTAGAACCATTGGTGAAATAAACAAAACACCAGTTATTGAAATCGTAGTAACGGCTCCTCCCTGTTAAAAATGTCAGATAGAAAAGTATAGAAAACATAATGTTTGCAAATTGGATCCATAAGGACGAACAGTATAAATATGGACATTTTCTTTTCATATAAAGCCGCCTGAAGGAATTAATAAGGATTAATAAGAAATACATATGACATAGTTTTTTATAAGGGATTCCTTTACTAAATCTGAAATAAACTTCTTGGCTTTAATCAGTTTTAATGGTTCTGGAACCAACAAGTTTCTATTTGGTGTCCCACATTTCCAAAATTTATCAGGTTTTATAAGTTTTAAATCAGACTATAATTTCAGTTGGTTCTTAAAGGTAATTCCTTATTAAACCTCAAAATGTTTTAATGGGTTGAATCAGGTATAATTGGGCAGAAATCAATAAGATATTATGTGGAGTTCCACAGTTACCGAAGTCTATTAAATTTTACAAGTTTGAAATGGTACAAGTTCCAATAAGTTTTTATGAGAAATGCCTTATTAAAACTTAAAATATTGAAATGGTTTTAATCAGGATTAATAGGTCTAGAATCTATAAGATTCGGTTTGGAGTTCCACAGTTATTAAAGTCAATGAGATTTTATGTTTTAAATCGGACGACCAGATTTCATAAGGTTTTATATGTAATTCCTTCGTAAATTTTAAACAATTTTTATAGTTTTAATCAGGTTTAATCTTTCTGGAAGTTATAAGTTTCTGTTTGGAGATCCACAGTTCCCGAAGCCTATCAGGCTTTACAAGTTTTAAATGGGACTCGCTTCATTCAGTTTTTATACATAATTCCTTCTTAAACTTCAAGCAATTTTAATGGTTTTTAATCAGGTTTAATTAATCTCGATTCTATAAGATTTTGTTTGGAGTTCCACAGTTATTAAAGTTTATCAAGTTTTACAGGTTTGAAATGTTCTTGACTAGTTCCAATAAGTTTGTATGAGAAATTTCTTATTAAACCTTGCGTACTTCAAATTATTAATAGGTGAGGAATCTATAAGATTCGGGTTGGAGTGCCACAGTTATTAAAGTTAATCAGATTTTAAAAGTTTTAAATCGGAACAGATTTGATAAGATTTTATACGTAATTCCTTATTAAATTTTAAATAATTTTTATGGTTTTAATCAGCTTTAATCTTTCTGGAATTTATAAGTTTATATTTGGAGATCTACAGTTCCCGAAGCCTATCAGGCTTTACAACCTTTAAATGGGACTGGCTTCATGAAGCCCAGTCCTCCATCAGTGCACTGAGTTTTTATATACATATTCCTTATAAAACCTTAAACAATTTTAATGGTTTTAATCAGGTTTAATCTGGATTCTTAAAGATTCTGTTTGGAGTTCCAGAGTTATTAAAGTCTATCAGATTTTATAAGTTTTAAATAGGAACTAGATTCAATAAATTCTTATATGTAATTCCTTATTAAACTTCAAACAATTTTAATGGTTTTGATCAGGTTTTATTGGTCTGGATTTTGTTTTAAATCGGACTAAGATTCGACACCATGTGTAAGTTTCAATCACTCCTTATAAGATATTCCATATTAAATCGCAATATATTTTAAGTCTTAAATTGAATTGGATCCGTTAAGTTTTTATTGGAATTTATACAATCGTTAAGCCTATTAAAAGCACTTTTCTCCATATTCAGCCCCGTTAAGACCCGTTGAGTCCGCTTCCCACCTCATGGAGACTTCAACTCAATTCTTAGTCCATATTAATACCAACAGTTTCATTCCATATTAATGGCACTATTCTCCATATAAGACCCGTTAAATCTCCTTTCAACCTCATAGAGACTCATACAATTAATTTTTGGTTCATATTAATACCAATAGATTTTAATTCCTTATTAAAAGCACTATTCTTTTTTATTCAACATCGTAAAGACCCATTGAGTCTGCTTTCCACCTCATAGAAACCATTACAATCAATTTTTGGTCTATATTAAATCCAATAAGATTTAATTTCTTATTAAAGGTACTATTCTCCATATTCAGCCCCGTTAAGACCCATTTCGTCCATATTGAAACAAATAAAATATAATTCCTTATTAAACGCACCATTCTCCATATTCAGCCCCGTTAAGACCCATCGAGTACGCTTCCCAACTTATAGAAACGAATACAACCAATTTTTGATCCACATTAAATTCAATAGAATTTAATTCCTTATTGAAGTCGCCATTCTTCATATTTTACCGCATTAAGACAAATTCGCCTTTAAATAGTATATATATATTATTTGAGGTCCATATTTATCCAATTTAAACGTATACCAATACTGTTTGAAATACACATCTTCACACTAATTAAATCTTATTGAATTAAATTTGGAATTCCTGCTTCAGTTTGATTCATATTAATTAGGATTCAAATTCTTTTTTTAGTGGATTTCCAGGGTTTGACCTTGTTACACCCACTACGTATCTTATTTGTAATTCCTGTTTGAAATACACATGTTGCGCCATATTCAATCATATACACTTTTTTTTTTATAAGGTTTAATAAGGAATTTTTAACAGGGCTTGGCTATAAAATTTTGAAAAGCCGTCACCGTCAAACGCTTAAATGTATGGGGTCATTTGCTGGCAGTTTTGATACACTCATTAAAGAAACGTATTCTCTGTTCAGCGAAGGTTCAATATGACGTCACATTCCTCATCTCATTTCATTAGGAAAAGATCGCCAAAAAACAAGCGTATTATTAGTTCTTATTAATAATAAAACCACCAGCTAAAGTTAGTTTGACATTTTATGTCAAAATGTCGTCAAAATTTAGAAATTCCGTCGTTGTTCCGTCCGAGTTTAATCGTCACCTGCAAAAGAGTGTAAAATTTTGTGAAATGGTTACAAAATGCCTTGGCGCTAAGGTGAAAAGGAACAAATTTTGATATTATGACTCATTGACTACTTTCAGCGAGGAAAAGTGGCTCCAAAAACATTATTACCAATAGATGCAGTGTTCAAGGTACGTTTCTATTTGATGTATTTTCGAAGATTAATACCGTTTTTCACTGGGAAAACTAGTGCGCATTGAGTGAATTTCTATCCTTTGTCAATTCGTTCAAAATATAAAGAGAGAAATACACATGTTGCGCACTAGTGCAGCCAGTGAAAAACGCTATAAATACCATATTTTTACCAGTTCAACTAACATTTTATCAGAGACAGACGTTTTTTTTTGTATGACGTTACAATTTATGACGTAATATTTAACCCTCGCTGAACAGAGTATAGGAAAAATGTTGTTCCTTACTCTTGCGCAAAGTGTCTTATCCGCACTTAACTCTTAAATACTGTCCGAACTAAAGACAGAGACAACCCATGAGACGAGCAACTGAATGTAAATAATGCGTCCGATTGTAAAAATTCACTGTCTATCTTTTTTGTGAGTCTCCGTCTAAGAAAAGTGCAGCGTACTAGAGGGCGCCACGTCACATTGCCGCCATAATTTAAACGTATTCGATAGCGCTCGAGAAGCCGTTTGCACACCTTCGCCGTGAAGTTCAGTTAAGGTAGACTTAAAATTCCTCATATAAAATGCATTGCTGTCAAAGAATTAGTATGCCAAAGGTCGCTTAACAACAATGTATTCTATATGCAAAATTTTTAAGGTCTACTTAGCTGAATTTCATGGAGAAGGTTTGAAAACCTTCTAAGGTTTAATAGATTTTCTATACCTACGTACGTAGATTTCGCAACTTTTCCAGGCTTTTAAGCTATCATCAAATAGAAGAGCAATGAAGCGGGTACTACTTTGGACCGCAATTTAAAACCCTGAAAATGGTCTAAAATGATAAAAGATGAAGGAAACAATTATTATTCCAATAATATCATGGAGAAATATCTATATTTGCAACAACAAAAAATGAAACTCAATAAACTATATATGCCTAAACAAACAAAATATTAATATACATATAATCTATTTAGTCATAGAATACGTACTAATATATAATAAAACATATTATAAACTGACTAAAATAAATTTCAATGCCCTGAATTTTCATCAAAAAACGATTTTTATGTTAAGTATGAATACCTGAACTAATATTACTTAAACTTAAAAGAAAAGAATAATATAAACTACTTGTTACTTGTATCGGTATACATGTATAAGTATAGGTACATAATTAATAACATCTAGTATCTATCTAGATAGTATCTATAGTTTTTCATGTCGGGAGAAAAATTATGTAAACGTTTTACTTCATCTTAGGAAAGGCCACATATAAAACACTTTTTTGGGGACATCTTCCAAAAATTATTATAGTCTCGGTTCTCGGCAATCGCACTATTTATTATTTATTTATTTATTCGTTGTATCTGCCGAGTCTCTTCGCACCGCACTCACACTCTGCACACATCAAAGAATAAATGCCATAGATCAAAGTGCAAATTAATTATTAAGAGAACACAAGACAAAACTTCTTTCACAATTCACAATATAATAATCCGCGATTTGTAAGATTTGCCCAACGTCGCGGCGCCACGACGTCGGCCAGAGGGTTATTACAAAAGTGCGGAGTTCAGTCAGGTTGTAAAATAGGCGCTTAAAAAGCAAAGTATCAGAAAGAGATAAAAGGTATATTATTTCCTATTATTGGGGTAGCCTGGGTCAGCATGGCAATGCCGGAAAACACGATGGTGGCTCGCTCTGTTATACTCTACAAGACAACGACAGAGTACGAATCATTGTAATCTAAAGCGGGTACAAATGAGACAGAGAATCGGACAAATTTATAATGCCATTTGCTCGTCTCATGGGTTGTCTCTGCTAAAGATGTGTAGATTTGGATCCATCCGGCTCATTGATCCGGATCTTTAAAGTAAACCGTCAGTACCCGGTTCGCATATAGATCGAGGAGGGGTCGTGGGTCAGTAAAATATTTAGCGGTGAGAGATTCGAGTCGAGACGCCTGAGACGAGACAATCACGGTCATCGAGTCGAACAGATGGCTCGCTTAGTTCAACGCCGACACCCGAGGATCCGAGGTATGCAACGATACGATACGACTTGCAATACGCAAAAACAAAGGCATACTTCATTCGTAGAGAGCTTTGAGATTTAGTTTTCTGCCGACATTGTCACTTCCCACAGACAAATGGCCGAGATTTCGTACCTATATTGTCCGCGGGCGACTTTTAGCAGAGTATCGAACTCACTTCTCTATCAGGCAGAGGAAGCATAGACCGGTTTCGTTCTTATTAGAGCTCATCAGTATGGTATACCTCGAACCTGACAGAATTTTTTTTCCTGAGAGGAGTTTTCCTTTCACGGTCAGATGGCTTCTTCGGTTGAGCAGGGGGTATAGTGAGGCCATAGCCCCCTAGCCTTAGCAGCGGCGACCCTGACATGGGGGCCCCAGGTCAGTCCTTTATCCAAGGTTAACCCCAGATAAACGGCTGAGCCTTGCCACGGCACTTCGATTCCATCGATCACAATTTGATCAGGGATGGCATCGCGACGTCTACCTATCAGGATTGCCTGGCATTTGGTTGGATTAATTTTAATCCTCCAACGTACCAGCCACTACTGAAGGTCGTCTAACGCATGTTGCAGATTTTCCCGCACGACATCTTTTCTCCGGTGTTTGGATAAAAGAGCCGTGTCGTCGGCGTAGAGCGCGAGCGTAGTCCTTGGTGTTCTAGGAATATCGCTCGTGTACAGCGTGTACAGGTGCGGCGACAATACCGACCCTTGGGGGACACCTGCCTCTAGCGCTCTGGGCGCCGACAGGGAGGTTTCGACCCTTACAACGACTGTCCGATCTGTGAGGTAACTGTCGATAAGTTGGCAAATGTTTGTCGACAAACCTACTCAGTCACCCAGCTTGTAGATCAGGCCCTCTTGCCAGACCCTGTCAAACGCTCGCTCCACATCCAGCAGGACCAACCCAGAGGTTAGTCTGGAGTTCCTGCCTTCAGCGATGCTCTCTACGGTTCTCAGGACCTGCAATTCTGCCGAATGCAGTCCCCAAAAACCGTATTGTTCGACAGGCACGATGTTTAGGCGTGTACACTCGTCTTGGAGTCTCCTCAGGATAATACGTTCCACGACCTTACCAGCCCCCCACAGCAATGTGATGGGCCGGTAGTTCTGCGGATATGCCTTATTCTTGCCCCGCTTGTTCAGCATTATCACCACTCCATGTTTCCACCTCGATGGAAAGTGCCGAAGCCTCAGCGTCGCGTTCGCCACGGCGCAAAGACAGGCGGCACCCTTCCTAGGCAGGTTTTTCAGCACCTTGTTGGAGATGCCGTCCTTCCCCGGAGCTTTTTGTTCCACAAGGGTCCTCAGGACATCCCTGATTTCGCCGGTGCTAACCGGGTCCATCGGGTCCTGCTGACCCCTGGGCTCCTCGCCCCTCAGGTGCCTGACGGTCCTCTCAACCGCTAGGATGTGACGATCATCATTGTCAGGGTGATCATTTAGCCTACACTCTCTTTCGAGTGTTTGGCCAAATGCTTCTGCCTTGTCTTCGTCGCTGTACACCATAGCGTTTACGCTGTGTAGCGGTGGTATGGCGTTTGTCGCTCGCCTGAAGCTTCTAACCGCCAGAGGCCAGACGAGCCCGGCTCCAGCTCGCTCAACTCGCTGGCTGTTTTCGTTAAGCAACCTGCAATTGTCCTCTGAGGGGCCGTTGCGGTACAATCTACGCAGCCGTCTCTGTTCCTTAACGAGCACCCGTATATGTTCGGGGGTTTCTCCATATTGACCGCGTGGTTTTTGCACCTCGCGTTCAATTGTGGATAACCTTAGAGCCTGCAGCACGTCCTCCTCGAACGTTTGCACGGCACCCTCCAGTTCGGCTACATCAGCAATAATTGGGACGGTCGCAACCCAATAAACATTTTGCATTCTCTTAAAGGCTTATAAGTTTTATAATGAGTATATAAGGGTGTGTATGGAACAAAAAGCGCCCCTAAAGGATTTATGAGATTACCAATGAACACTTAAAGTTTATAAAAGTGTTAGTACAACACCATAACTCACAGGGTTATAAAAGAGTGATGAAAACATTTCAGATACTTCCTTATAAAACTTCAAAGGTTGGTTACCAAAAGTTATATAGCAGATTTATATAAAGCGCTCCATCACCTAACTGTAACCTCGAGAAATATAATAGTTGAATACATTACTTTTATAAAAATTGTAAGTTTGAAGGTGATGGAAGGATGCATCATAAAACTTGTGTGATGAGAAGACCAATAAATCATCATTATATATCCTTAAGTTACATTGTGGTTACCAATAAACCCATTTTAAAACTATATCTTCCCGCCAAAAGAATGAATTTGTTGTAATTAACCAAAAACATGTTTAAACAAAATTCAGTCAGCTCAGTGGAATCAACAATAATAAGTGTTGTCGATTTGTGTAGAGATGAAGCATCACACTTAAAAGCAGACTCTGATGAACCTATGTCATGTTCTGATAATGAGGAACTAATTTTTAATCAGGATATCAATAATTCTTCACTTGATTTTTCGCCAGGGTTTGTGAATTAAATGAAGACGAATGCAGAATAAGTAATTGAGTGAATGAATTTATTGACGATAAAACTGAAGAAGATCAATGTAGAAAAAATTAACGGTTTCGTACTAAGTTTAAAAAATGGGCTTTTATTTTAATTTTCATTTTTTAATATCACACAGCGACCCTTGAAATAGCTAATGGAAATTATAAATGTTTTGTTGCCAAGTATATTGCCTATGGATCCCAGGACACTTCTAGAAACTCCTAAAGCAATTTTGATAAAAGAAATTGGCCCGAGACAGTAACTTTATTTTTAATTTCCACAGAGTAACGTAATTATTGTCGTAATTTCATTTCAATCAAAATTCGGTTAAAATGAGGTTAGGAATGACAAATGACAATTTCGGAGTGGCTACTGGGCTATAAGTTCGTAAAAATAACGTTGTCGATAGCACCGCCGCCAACTATTTCAATTTTTCGATTCGACGGATCGACGTGTTATACACTTTTGTCGTTTGTCTCTAATATCCCAATTTTCAGTGTTTAATAATTGATTAATCATTGCTAAACCAAAAAAGTAGAATAAGTCAAACCCTCAAATCTATTCGTTATACGAGACATTAGACAGAGCCTATCATATACCAATTTCCCAAGGAGCATGTTATATAACGGTTTTATAGTAGACTTTTTTTTTAGCAAAGGTGATGTAGTGGACTCAAATAGTTTATAAAGGTGTCACGTTTAGTCCGCCATGTTTACTTGCTAATAATTTTAAAATCCGGAAAAGATTTGATCTTAGTCTTTAAACAAATACAAACTGGCTTTCATATTGTATAAGAGGGTTATTTCATGAGCTTTTAAGTTAAAAGGAACAACTTTCGTGCAATAAACTTGTCTTTTACCTTGGGGTATACGATTGAGTATGCGTTTTGACTGCCACTGATTAGGCCAGGCTCAAATAAAACTCCTATAAATAATCCCAAACTTATATATATTTAAGGCCCGTGAGTTGTACTGAAGTATCTCGCATATATTCACAGTAAAATTTGGATTGTAGGAAAATTTTCATCCATGGAATCGCAAAACTACCACTCATTAAATATTGTTGATATAATATCCGATAAAACAGCACGCCATTCAAGCACATTATTTAGGAAGACTAGAGAATGAGGAACAATAAAATGATAACGCAAGGCAAATTTGTGGTAACCAGTTACTGTGACGAAAATAAAAATGAGACGGTCGCTATTTAAAAGTTCAATGTGTTAAAGAGAAAGCATGATATTTTTGTACCCGCCTACTGTCATTTGTCAAACAACAAGCAAATATACACAACTAAACCATTACTTTACGAACACCTTTATAGGCAATGTTTATAAGGGTCACGGAAGAGTTGTGAACACTCGCAGTTAATTTTCAGTTATGTAAGGGTGGCCAACAAAGTTATATAACAGTATTCGAAAATTGTTCATAATAATAGTTATAAATCCTTAAGTCCTATAGCGTTACTAAATCAGTGTTACCGCAACCTCTATAAATTGCCCCATTTAAGCTCTTTAAGCGGTATATAAGGGTGTGCAAGAGGTAATGCGAACTTTTTTATAAAGCTTTTAGTTATATACTCAAGTGATATAATATTTGCGGTTACTCAAATATAACGAAAAATGTTTATTGGGAAGTGCGTTAAAATGCTCTTGAAACCGTTTCCAATTAGTGTGCCTAGAGCGAGTAGTTTTGATTTCGGCATTCGCTTCAAGGGTCAGTTTTATTGGATTGTGATCCGAGGTACCTTCATTCACCATCACCAACTCCGGCCAGAAGCGGACGTTCCTCAACACCGCGATGTCAAGTACGTCCGGTCTCCCGCCTCCGTTGGGTAGGCATGTCGGTTCCGTGGGCCCCATTACCACTGCCCTGGCAGCGGTCATCATTTCCAATAACCTGACACCTTGCCTGTTATCAATTGCAGAGTTCCACGAGCGGTGCTTGCAATTGAAGTCGCCAACCAGCACTAGTGCTTGTTGGCCACCCAGGAGAATGTCGAGATCTTCCTGCTGCAGTTCGTCCTGCGGGGGCTTGTACGCCGACGCAACCCTCATCTCACCAAGGCTGGTGCTCACGACGACGGAGATTGCATCAATTTCCGTGTACTGGACGGATCGGGTCCAGATTCCATGTCCTCGGGATGTCTAGCATCCATCACTTGAGCGAAGTGCCTCGCGAATCCATCCTCCCAAGCAGTTTTTCAACTTGGCCTCGATGGTCTTGATGAGGCAATCGTCCTTCTTCGGGCTTTTGCCCTTTTTGGCTGTCGGGTTTGCGCCCGGCTTTTGGCCCGGCGCCTTACCCTCCGCCTTCTTTCCCTGCTGAGTTTTAGGCTTCGCTTGCGCGCTTTTTGGGGCCTTGGGGGCACCCCAACCAGTTGGCAGGGTGGCCTTCAGTCCCGCAAAGGACACACTTAGCGTTGCGGGTCTCGTCCGTGGGTTTCACGAGCGTGCACTCGCGTCCCGGGTGGGAACCCGCGCACTTAACACAGCGCTCTTCATGGTGGCACTGTGATTGCCCATGGCCGTATCGCTGGCAGCCGTAGCATTGGGTTGGCACCTTTTTCTTTTTCTGCACTTTGACTTTCACAGAAAGACCAAGCAGCTTTTCTACCTTGAAAATCTGGTTGTCTGAAAACCTGACAGAAAAAATGAGTTTGAACGGCAATTGGATCTAGCTCTTGCTTAAAAGCCTGTATGTGTATGTAAGTGGCGCCATCTAAAGACAGCAGCTGCTTCCACTAGGGCATGCAGGATGATCGTGAAGCGAATCAAACACCAGTTTTCTGCCGACATTGTCACTTCCCACACACAAATGGCCGAGATTTCGTACCTATATTGTCTGCGGGCGACGTTTAGTAGAGTATCAAACTCACTTCTCTATCAGGCAGAGGAACCATATACCGGTTTCGCTCTTATTAGAGCTCATCAGTATGGTATACCTCAAACTTGACAGAAAAATAATTTCCATGGAAGCACCTGCCGTCGTTCGATGGCGCCACTTACATCCTTAGAATTGTTGACATAAAAATTTAAATAATTTCTTGATCAATATTTGGCTCGTTTCGCCAACACGGCTTTTCTTTCTCGATCTTTCAGTTTTAGTTGCTTCAGTTGGGCTTGCCCGACAGGTCAAGCATCTCCAGAGAGTTTTTTTCATATGGAATCCTCTTAGGTCCACAATTTCACACTTTCCGTGGTAGTATTCTTTACATGTTGTGCATTGTATAATTGTTTTAATGTATTTAAAGTGTGTATCGCACCGAAAACATTTTAAATCAGAATTTCTGTCCATATTTTTCTTGACCGAGGTTGCCGCTGCCAATGTACGAGAAATCACCTGCGATGTATTGGTTTGTTTATTTATTCGGCTGGTCCTCTATTTCACTAATAATAAAGTTTCATTGTACTAAGGAATTTTCAATTTTTTTGCAAACACACTGATAATATTTTTACTTAACAAATAGTACCACTGAATTCCTCGTGGAATAACGATTTATATGTCTAATGACTCAAGAACTGGAGTTGGAGGTTTCAAACATCGGACTAGACCACAGTCTTACTTGAAAAAAATAGCTAAAAATGAGTACAAACTTCATGGGTATATTTTTGCAAATAATCAGGTTAGTTTATATCTCGAGAACGGTTGGAGGTTTCAAAAATTGGATTGGGTCATCCTCTTTATTAGAAAATGTTAGCTGAAAACGAGTAGAATCTTCATGGGCTTATTTTTGCAAATTACCAAGTTAGAAGATATCTTAAGAAGGCTTGGAAGTTACAAAAATTGGACGGGCCCATCGTCTTAATGTGGGTTTATACACAAAATA
Organism: Taphrorychus bicolor; assembly: GCA_951812265.1. Classification (NCBI taxonomy): domain Eukaryota; kingdom Metazoa; phylum Arthropoda; class Insecta; order Coleoptera; family Curculionidae; genus Taphrorychus; species Taphrorychus bicolor. The sequence continues at coordinate 41,690,554 of OX638299.1, read as the reverse complement.
AAATAACAAATAAGATAAAATTAGAAATAAGAGTTGGTTTCATGTATAATCGATTCAGTTATTTCTGTCGTCAAGTAGTCGTTGGAAATCTGTCATATTTCACCCGGTATAACATGACTGACAGTGACAGTGATTAATAATCAGTTTGAGGTTAAGGTTATTGTTTACTGTTTTACTCATATAGTTGCCAGATGGCTTCATTAGTTCAAACTTTTAATAATATTGATTAATGATCACTAACCTATAATCTAGTAAAAAATGGGCCGGGGCTCTACGTTAGCAAAAATATTATATTTTATTGATGCCTTTAAAAATGAATCTTTTACAACGATAATAGTTGAGGTTAATAGATTTATAGTGTGAATGTGGTTGTGATGATAATATGTATAAGAAGTTTGCTTTTTGGACTAAAATAAAGGCGGAATACAGTTAGGGAAGAACAGGAAAAATGATATGTCTCTGTCAGCGGCAGTTGAAAGCAAGAAGAGTTAATGCTTACCCCAAAAATATTGGAAACTTTAGCCAAGGTTATAGTGGGCGATTCTTGAGGGAGGTCTTTTCTAAATTGGAGGTAGCATTTTTAATGCAAATTCGCATTTTTGCGTTAATTACCTTGGGCATTTTTTCTTAAGAAATATTTTTTTAATAACAAATTAGCTTACAAAATGCACGTTTAAGTGTACGAAAAGTCGGCAACAGCGAAATTTTAATGACGCATCTTGACAAATTTGTCTTGGCGATAAGTAAACAAACAATCGCTGTCGATGTTATACTGGTGAAATTCCATGGCATGGGTTGATGCCAAAAATAACTGAATGGATTATATACCCCTATTAACGTTCATGCACCAAATAACATAAATCTTATTTGGTGCATGAACGCTAATAGGGGTATACATGAAACCAACTCTTATTTCTAATTTTATTTTATTTGTTATTTCATTTTATTTGGTGTATAAACCCACGTTTAGTTGGAAAAAGTTAGCTGAAAACAAATACGGGGTGTTCATTATAAAATTTCATCTAGTTGGCTCTGAAACGTCAAAAGAAAAGGATGGAGAAACAAAAGTCTATTTATTTTAATTATGTCATCCTTTTCTGTCAAAATTTCATAGCCTGCTAGATGAAATTTTATAATGAACACCCCGTACAAACTTGGTGGGTTTATTTTTGCAAATAGTGATCACAACAGTATAAATAATTATTTACCTGACAAGTCCGGAAAATGGTTTCTTAACGCACACAGTTTCGGTTGACCGAGCGACGCAAAAAAAATTACGTCGCCTGGAACACCAACAAAGAGGTAAATATGCGTTTTCGTGGGATTAATATAATTAATAAATTACCTAATTAAATTAAATTAATAAATAAAAATAATAAATATTATTATAATAATATGTCGAGGACGGTTGAAAACATCAAAAATTGTACTGGATTATCGTTTTTGTTGGAAAAAAGTTAGCTGCAAACGAACACAAACTTTATTGGTTTATTTTTGAAAATAATCAAGTTCGTAAATATCTCGAGAACGGTTGGAGGTTTTTAAAATTGTACTGGACAGTCGTCTTACTTGGAAAAAGTTAGCTGAAAACGAACACAAACTTCATGGGTTTATTTTTCCAAATAACCAAGTTAGAAGATATCTCGAAGAGGTTGGAGGTTTTAAAAATTGCAATGGACCATCGTCTTAGTTGAAAAAAGTTGACCTGAAAACGAGCACAAACTTAACGAGTTTATTTTTGCATATAAACAAGTTAGTAGATATCTCGATAACGGTTGGAAGTTTCAAAAATTGGAACGGGCCATCGTCTAAGTTGGAGAAAATGAGCTGAAAACGAACGCAAAAATCATTTGTTTATTTTTCCAAATAACCAAGTTAATAGATATCTCGAGAACGGTAGGAGGTTTTAAAAAATGGAATGGTCCATCGTCCTAGTTGCAGAAAGTGACCTCAAAATTTCATGGGTTTATTTTTCCAAATAACCAAGTTAATAGATATTTCAAGAACGATTGGAGGTTTGACAAAGTGGAACGGACAATCGTCTTAGTTAGAAAAAGTTAGTTGAAAATGAATACAAACTTCATGGGTTTATTTATGCAAATAACCAAGTTAGTAGATATCTCGAGAACGGTTTGAGGTTTCAAAAATGGGACTGGACTAGCTTCTTAGAAAAAGTTAGTTTAAAACGAATACAAACTTAATGCGTTTATTTTTCTATATAACCAAGTTAGTAAATATATCCAGAACGGTTGGAGGTTTTTAAAAGTGTACTGGACCGTCGTCTTAGTTGGGAAAAGTTAGGTGAAAACTAGTAAGAACTTCATGAGTTCATGAGAAAGGTTTCTTAACGCACGCAGTTTCAGTTGACCGAACGATGCGAAGCGAAATTCGGTAAACTGGAACAACAAAGCTGTAAATGTGCCTTTACCTATGGTTAACATATTTTATCTACGAGTACTAAGTATCAAATAACACACTCTCTACTTCGCTAGTAAGAAGCTCTTTACGCACACAGAACGAAACCTACGTGCCCGAGTGCTCAGCCGGGTGGCTTCATTCACGCGTCGCCTAGCAACAGTCCACTCGCCACCAATTCGTAATTTTAATGCGGCTAGCTATCAAATTCAACTTTTATCAATTTTCTGATTTGTTAACGTTTATTTCTAATAGTTTCTATTTGTCATAACTGGTGTGAGCGTCGTAGATAAAGTATAGTACGAAATCCGGATTGTAAAGCATTTACGTACTCGTACTCAAACTTTCCAATCGTATGTAATAACCTTCTTACAACCCTTATTACATAATATACGTACGATTACCGCACGCTAACTTGATCAACAAGAGGGGATATGGGAAGCTCAACTGGCTGAGTTCGATATGGATATCCACTCGGGTGTTACAGTCAATTTTGTACGTCATTACGACAAATTGAATTTATACTAAAGCTGGATAGCAATAAATTATTATTATTGGGGAGTCTCTATGAGAGTGACTATTGGGTACGTTTACCCGGCCGACGCCCCTGGCAGCAACTTAGAAGTTTAGTAAGCCGTCGCTGAAAGTCGGGTAAACGTACTGTTTTGACTCTTACTCTCCTTTGCACCGAAGTTATTTACGCCAGGCTTAAGCTAAGTTTTGTTTTGAATGTGAAAAATGAAATGAAAGATGTCACAGTCAAAAGCAAACTTAACTTAGCCTTAGCTTAAATAAAATTGATGCAAATGAGGGTTAGAGACTTACACATCCGATGACTTAAAGCGGCTAAAGAGCGTGTCGGATGAACGTAGCCATTTATATTTTTAACAAAATAGATGGCGCTATCTGAAATATGGATAAACCTTAATTTCGTATCCGTGCATCAAAATTCTGTATGATTGCCAACACTGTTTGATTGCTCCTCAAATCAGAATGGCGGACCTTTGTCAAAATAAGCTGTTCTGCATCGTCAATTAGAAACACTTATTCATTTTGCCTTCGGCAAACACTCATAGATGTCACTACAATCGATGTTGAAGTTGAAACAAAATGAGGTCATTGACTGGGATTGGTCGAGAAATTTTAGATGCTCGCCATCTACTAGAGAGGATTTTTATTACCCAATTGTTGATAGGTTATAAATATAAAGACAATAGTGGCGCACGCAGATAGAATTGCCCATGATTGATCTATTTCATATACGGGGTGTTCATTATAAAACTTCATCTAGCAGGCTATAAAATTTTGACAGAAAAGGATGACATAATCAAAATAAATGGATTTTTGTTTCTCCATCCTTTTCTTTTGACATTTCACAGCCAACTAGATGAAGTTTTATAATGAACACCCCGTATAATCGTTCAAATAAAATGCTCTTATTCCGCGCGAGATGTTACTCCTACTGAAGCCATAACAAAGAAAATTACTAAATATGGAGAAATTGATAAGAATAACGTTTTCAAGCTAAAAAAGAACCACATCTATTGTTATCAAGTACAAGGACAATTGTTAGTAACCTGCAAAAAGTTCTGCTATTTTGAAATTTGGACTCCGAAAGGTCTTCTACATGAAGAGTTAAACAAGACTTTAATTTGTGGCAAGAAATGATTCCAAAATTAGGAAAGTGCCACTTATAGTGAATGAACAAATTAGTACTTAGTTAGATAACTGTAAAAGAATAATTAAACTGTAAAATAGTAGATTATGTCACTAGGAGTAAAAGTGGGTCTTTTTGTGCTGAGCCCAGAGATTGACGGCCGAAGCGAAGCTGAGGCCTGCAACTGGGCGAAGCATAAAAAGACCTTTTACTCCGCGTAACATATACTATTTTTTTTCAAGCATGCAGGAAAGTCTATTTCAGAGTGATTCAGTGTTGCAATTTTCTTTCATCCTCTTTAAGCAGGTCTAGGTACTTACCCAATTAGTGGTGTATATAAATAGAATGTGTTAGAACGGTGGTGTTCAATGGTTTTGATGGTATTAAATCATAACCAATGGTTTAGATGGTTGAGGTAAATTATGGTAAACTAAAAATTTATAGCATTATTATTAATACTAAATTAATAAAAATTACATTGACAGATAAATATGATGACAACTAACGACATTTAACAGAATTCGAGAACCTATGCGATTTCGACTAAAAACGGTTTCGGGTGGTGCTCTCGAGCGCTCTGAGAGTATTCCTATCCTTTGTTTTTTCAACAAGAATGTAAAGATGGCAATAAGATGGTTTATATATGCGCCACCATGACAATAGCGGTGACATTTGACTTTACTTTTACTGCCTAGGACTTTTTTGCTACTTTTTTTGGTCTCAGGATTAGAAAGCCCACTTTAGGTGTGCCTATGGAGAGAACAAATGACGTACTTTTAGTCCGTTTGATAAAAAAATAAATTTCGTTCATCTATCCATATTTTTATTCCCTACCTAAAGCTTAGTTAAACAATTTTTATTCATAGTAATTACCGCCCTGAAAAATGCATTTACGGGTACAACATGAGCGTATACAGATCGACGAACGAGAGAGACAGCAAAGAATCGGTTTGAACATTGACAATGAAGTAAATAAATAGAGGCCGGGAGTTAATCATAAATTGGCATTTGTTTACTTGGCACGATATACAAACCGCATACTTGGAGGCTTGCGGGTTGTTCGGGTAGAGGGGAAGCAGAAAATGGCCGTCATTGCTAAAAAACAACATGGCGCAATTTGAATCTCTAATACCGAAAACATCTAATACCTCCAAAAGCCTTGCACAAGTATCAGTTCAGTAAAGTTTACTTTAGTATCTGAATCCGATAGTCAGTACATAATATTGACCTTCTGAAAGTTGGAACTTGGAACTAAATATTGAATGCAAGAAGTAATGCAAAGCGTCATTCATTTTATAATAAGTAAGCAGCATTGACAATGGAGTAAATAAGTAGACGCTGCGAGTTAATCATAAATTGGCATTTGTTTACTTGGCATGATATACAAACCGCATACTTGGAGGCTTGCGGGTTGTTCGGGTAGAGGGGAAGCAGAGAATGCTAAAAACAATATGGCGCAATTTGAATCTCCAAGGACACATCTCCAGATGACATAAGCACACATATGGGTGTCATATTTTTTTTGTTTTGATTCCTAAAATCCAGGAAATAATTCTCGTAAACTGACGTAAACCGCGTGTCACAAACGTATTCTTTTTTCTTTTATCGTCATACCTAAGTGTTCTATTAATCAGGATTCAAAAATTATTTGCTCCGCAATAGATATTATAGTACTCTCGTGGTGTAAAGATTTACAAGATATCATCCAAAAAAAGGACGTGCGAATTTACTAGCAAAGTAATCCTGGCAACACTGTATGGAGGGTTTTTTTTATCACGCCAATACCATGAAAAATGTAAATAAAGACCTCTACCTTGATAAATCCTCTATGGGTTTGAAATTTGACGGATATAAGTCTTGAAAAATGGGTCATTTTGGCATCGATTCCTGGTGGCAACTTTTAACCAAATTCGAAGAAACTCAAGCTGTTGCAAACTAGAAGGTTTACGGGTTGTCAGAAAGTTAATGTAAATGTGAAAAAACAATTGTAACTAGGTGTAAATGTAACCCAAAAAATCTTAAATTTATGGACGATTTTTGTTAATTTTGAAAATAGTGACATAATTTTTTTTATATAAAAATAAATTTTTGACAATTTATAATATATTATGTATCTAATTTTTAAAGATTGAATCAAATACAACAAATAGATTTTCTGTAATTCGCTGCCAAAAAAGCACCAAAATACGCATGATATTTCGGGTAATCGTATAGCCTTAAGAAAACTGAATATGTAGTCCCTGTAGGAGTAGAAAATAGTAGATTATGTCACTAGGAGTAAAAGTGGGTCTTTTCGTGCTGAGCCGAGAGATTGACGGCCGAAGCGAAGCTGAGGCCTGCAACTTGGCGAAGCACAAAAAGACCTGTTATAGATTGACTAGAATATACCTGTAAACCCTGACATAAAGCGGGTGAAAATCTAAGAAGACTTTCGGGCCGACACCTGACGTCATATTCTTTTATATTAACAGATCTCTGAATAAGGAATGAAGAAACCACTCACCAAATGCTCGAAAAGACACTAATTTATTACAATGTTTATGTACAAAAAACTTTGATTTGTTACCTTGCCTTGCAAATGAATGAGATTAATTTATCTAAAAAACTAAACTAAATATGGTCAAACCTGAACAGCATAAGGCTCTAAACTTATTTACTTAACCTTAAACTAAACCTTAAAATATTGTTGCGAACTCGGGGTTCGATAATTCCAGTGAAACGATTTAACACGAAAACACTATTTATTTATTCCCACCAATACACTCGACTACTAAATAACTCATTACTTAACACTGTATAGCCTTCTATTATCGCTTCGTAACTTTAGCTTACTTATAGCTCGACTAAAATACGACTATTCTCTTTTGCGCGCTCTATGCGCATTTATATACAATCCTAAAATTACAGAAAAACCTAGAAAGTTCTTTATAAGAATTCTCGAATAATCTCACATAAAAAAAAACGGTTGCAAACAACTGCCTTCTAGATTAAGCCAGACGAGCAATAAATCACTCGTGTCAGCCATGACGCAGCGCGGATAGGTCGCGAAGCTCCACCAACCAGCACGCTCCCACGCGTTGCCCCGCCTCCCATGCGGCGTTGCTGCGAATCGTAACAATATCTAAACGTTAAATAAACAACGTATGTTAAAAAGAGAAATCAAATTGTGAGACGCCACTGCTCGGTATCCGATATTATCAACAAGATAAAGTCCAAACGAACGCCGCTGCGTGTTAGTCAACAGGCAATTTAATTTTGAAAGAAATTCAAAACTACTTTAATCCAGTGAAATTACTTTAAAATTGAGGGTTCGTGCTACGTTTGATCAGTGAAGATCAGTGAACAGTGAAGCAGCACAACTCTTTGTTCTGAGCATTAATAAATAAATAGGAACATTCTCACCAATCTTCAGGGACTGTCCGCCAGCTTATTCTTCACTTGTGTTTGGAAGCAAGCAAACTAGGTAATTGGGCTGTAAGTAGGTCGAACTAGCCTTCTCTAAGGTCCCAGAACTGCACCATAGGCGGGTGTTTGCTTGCTATTCAATCCAAAACACAGCTCCAGAGTCAATTGGCCCAGTAATTGTGAGAGATTCTTGAAGACAACGTGACAAGAGGGGTTGGCAAAACGGTGAGACACAAACCAAGGGTGTTTTGTCAAAACTACGCGAAGTTGGAGTTCTTTTGGTGCGAAAATATCACGCTAACTACTAACACACAACGAGAACTGGGATGACAAAATGGTGAGACACAAACCAAGGGTGTTTTGTCAAAAACTACGCGAAATTAACTCGTTGGTATGCGAAATTGAGCATAAAATTGTTCCCGGTAAGCGAACTGTGGTGGCGACGACAGACAGACCTGACAAACAGGCACTACTTCGGGTTTTTTTTTTGCACTGGGTTTGTACCTTGTACGGGCACTGCGTACGTGACTTTTTTGATGTCGACGATGGCGGCGGGCGGAGAGGGGAGGGGGTTTCATACAAGTTTTCAAGGTGGCAACGGAGAAAGAGACAGAGAGACAACATAGAACGGGGCAATAAGCATGGGCGTGCGAATATGCAAATATTTATTCCCTGTTGGAGATCATGTCTTCAACAAGACCTGTTACTCGGAGTAACATACACTATTTTTTCTTCAAGCATGCAGGATATGAGAACTCCATTTCAGAGTGATTCAGTTTTGTAATTTTCTCTCATCCTCTTTAAGCGGGTCTAGGTACTTACTTAGTGGTGTATATTATTCGTAAATTAAATGTATTAGAACGGTGGTTTTTCAATGTTCAATGGTTTTACTGGTTTTAAATTATAACTAATGGTTTAGGTGGTGTAGGTAAATTATAGTAAACTAAAAATTTGTAGCACTATTATCAATACTAAATTAATAAACGTCACATTGACAGATAAATATGATGACGCGCATGACATTTAACAGACGAATTCAGAATTCGAAAACCTATGCGATTTCGACTAATAACGGTTGGTGTTCTCGAGCGCTCTGAGAGTATTCCTATCCTTTGTTTTTCCAATAAGAATGTCATGATAGCACTCAGATCGGTCTATCTGGTGTCATCTAGTGTTCAAATAATTTTGGTGAATGAAAAGCGTTTATATATGCGCCACCATGACAGTAGCGGTGACTTTTGACTTTACTTTTACTGCCTAGGACTTTTTTGCTACTTTTTTGGTCTCAGGATTAGAAAGCCCACTTTGGGTGTGCGTATGGAGAAAACAAATGACGTACTTTTAGTTCGCTTGAAAAAAATATATATATTCACATGTATATTGAAATCTCGAAATTTCTCGTATGCTAACATAGTACTTTGTTTTAGAGTATAATTATACCTCGTTACTACTTCCAAATGAGACTCACGTTCCAGAATAAGGAAGGGATTATTGAAGAACTACAGTTTCACCGCGAACTCAGGGACCATGCTCAAAAGTCTCTCCAAGCACTGTTAAAGGGTAAAGAGAAGAAGGAGTACACTTTCGTTGGAGTTCATGTAAGACGCACGGATTATAACAAATACGTAAAACTGTGAGTATAAGTAGGTGGTGTTCATTTGATAACGTCATCTAGTTGGTTGTGAAATGGTAAACTTAAAAGGATGAAGGAATAAAAATCAATTAACTTTGATTATTCTATCCAAAAATGTTTAGCTTTCTAGATGACGTTTTCTACTGAACATACAGTTTAGAAAAGTGCAATCGCCTGACACTAGACGGTACTCGCAACCCACCAATATTAGACACCTAAAGGATTGTTTATGTCCATAAAAGACAATGTGAAGTGCTGAAATAATTTTTTCCACCACAAACCAGCCAACGTCACGATCAGTTAGCTAGGTCATCAGCGCATTAAATGGGTAAAAAAGTCAACCAAGTTAGGCCATCCTACAGATTCCTCCATGTTTTCTAGTTTTGCTTCTACGGTGAAAAAATCGGGAAAAGGCAGACTGTCAATTTAGTTGTGTCTTGTCAACTGTCAATATATATTTATCTAGTGACTTGCATTTTTTCAAAATCTGTTCTTGAGTAGATTCTTAAGGAAGTTCTCAAAGCAGAAAGTTACCTCCTTGCCCAGCGCTTGTTCATATAAGCCATTCACTTATTATTGACATCAAGTATACTTTGGAAATCCGACTTTAACACAAAAAGTATCACTTTCCACCCTTGTTAAGAAAATAACTTTTCTATATGCATTATCCACAGCAAATATAACAAGACCTTAGCGAAGCCGTCGTTCTTCATCCACGCTATGGACTACTACAAAAGCAAGTACTCGAATTGCCTCTTCGTTTACGTTAGTGATGACCCGCCGTGGTGTTTGGAAAACTTCAAAAAACTTCCAGATGTGGTGATAATGACCCAAAAGGAGCGAACTCCGGCTCAAGACTTGGCACTAATGGCTGCATGCAATCATACCATTTTCGACTATGGCACCTTTGGACACTGGAGCGCTCTATTGGCGGGCGGTGATGCAGTTTACTATAATTTATTAGATGAGAATGTGAGTGAAACGAAGCACGACTTAAAAAATTGGATTATGATGGATTAAATTGTCGCCTTCACCAATGCGTCACGTTTTTGACAAAATGTTATTTAATTTATTTTTTTTTAACTCGTTACATAATTACAATGAATAAAAATAAAACGAGGTTTTGGATATTTCCCAATAGATATTTTGGAAACGGTTAAAGGTTTGAAAAAAAAAACTTGAATAAGATTACCTAAAGAATCATGTAGTTAACCATGTAGTGTCAAGTATTTGTTTAGAAAAAGTCCTTTTTGAGTCAGCTGACTTACTCAAAGTAATTTCAGTTGAATGCTAATAAGTTCGCGCTTTTATCTGCTCCGAAATGGTCACATTCTATGCATAAAGTTAGTCTTGCCGCAGAAGAAGACTATACATACATATACAGGGTGGGCCAATAGTGCCTTGGACGATGGCTCCGAAATGCAAAAAGATATCAATATGAAATTTTGGCCAACGATTTAAGCTTGGGCGTATTTATAAATTATTTTGGATGTTAGTGCCAAACTATATACAGAGTGGCCACACAAAGTTATGTTTTTTTAAATAGGACACCCTATACATTTTGTTATACTCAGGTTGCCCTTCTTAAATGCTTCAAGAGAATATAAGCATGTGTTGCCTTTATACTACGCGTTTTGGAAATATGGGGGTTTAAGTGATAAAAATCGGACATCTTTGGGCGTTCAGAGCTCACTTAGAAAAGAAAATTTGAAACCGGATTATATTCACTTATTAACTAGAAACCCTAGACTATGCAATAATTATTAATTCGCATTCGCCTGGAGTTGCACTGGTATACAGGGTGATGGTTGTTTGAAAACCCTTGATTTTCTCGATTTTTTCTAATGGCAACACCTCATTTTTTGGATGTTGTTATATGGGCCTTGAGCTCAACTTTTATTTTTATGAAGCATGTCCTATACCTATCTCCAATAGATTTAGAGATATTTGACCTCATTAGAGCTTAAATTATTCATCTTCTGATTTCTCGTCTGATCTATTTAGATTTTGAAAATGACATGCCACTTTAACTTGTTTATTTAAAATACTATTTTTTGTAACGTGCATATACTAAAAAATATGTAATAGTTAAAATATTAATAGATTTTTATATGATATTTATAGATTAAGCAATACGAGAACTTAAGCAATATGTTTTATGTTTTAAGTATTTTCCTTCATCTGATTGTCCAAAATATAGCTCTTGGCCAATCAGATGAGAAAAACCCTTTAAACATAAAAAATCATTGCTTGTTCTTAAGTGCTATGCCATTAAGGAAAAAAATACATTAAGAAAACTATATTTACTGAACAACTATAAATCTTGGCAATCCATGAAAAAAAAAACTTGACATCCGATCAAGTCAAACTGACACTATCGTTGAATCTATTAATTAATTAATAATTCTTTAGTTATCGTACCGAAAACTAATAAAAGTAACTAAGTTTGATTAAGAATGAGTAATTTTTTGCAAAATAAATTAGTTGATATGATTTTTACACAGGGAGAATGTTATTAAAATTGTTTATTAGCCAGCTGAGTATACAAAGCGCGATCTCCAGATCGCATTCATCCCAAAGGAGAATCGCTAAGAAATGTATTGGACAGATTTACAAGTTCTGGAAGCGTAAATTATACCAAACAGTCAAGAACGAAACCGAAAACAAATGAAGAAAACGAATACCGGGTTTTGTTGTCGGTAACGGAAAATCCGTCACGTGAGTACGAGAACACTTAGCAATAATTTGAACTTATGTCGATCATCTATCATAAACAGACTATCAAATTAGATCCAATTTTTGTAATTGGATTTTTTTTTGCAAGAACAAATTCACCGTAATAATGATTTTTACGAGAACGTGTTATTTTTCGATAAATGCACACTCCACCGAACTGGGTTTGTTAATCGACATAACTTTCACTACTATTTCGACAATAACCCACATCATTTTCGGGTTCACAGCCAAGAAAAATGGTCAATTAATGTTTGGGCAGGAATAATCGGAAGATGTGTTATTGGACCTTTCTTTTTCGACTGCTGTTACAAACCACCAATTCTTAGAAAACAAGTTGTTTGAATTATTAGAGAATATTCCTTTGGCTCAACGCAGAGACATGTATTTTCAACAAGATGGAGCGCCGCCTTATCATGCTAGAACCATAACCAACTTGTTAAATAACACATTCGCTGAGAGGTGGATAGGAAGAGGTGGACCTGTACGTTGGCCTGCCAGGTCACCCGACCTAACACCATTGGACTTTTTCCTGTGGGGTTATGTAAAAGACGAGGTGTATGAAACGGAACCTACAACAGTGGAAAATCTGAAACATCGTATTCGCAACAATTACTCCTGATATGCTACACAGCGTTAAGGAAACTTTTAATAAAATAATTGAAGTGTGTTTAGGACATCAGGGTCGACACTTTGAACACTTAATGTAGAAATGAACATTAAGGCTGTGTACAAACAACTTAATTAACTATGTTTTCTTTTCTATAGTAATATTACTAAATTATCAAATATTCCAACAATCATTATTTAAAAAAAATAAAATTGCATAGTAGTAGACTGTACTACATTTATGCAATTTTTATTGCATGCAATGGCCAATAAGATGTCAGTATTCAGTCAGCTGACTATTACGCATTTGCCAAAAATTAATCAGCTGACAGAATACTTTCATCGGCCATTGCATGCAACGAAAATTGTATAAATGCAATGCAGGCTTTAAGAAAGTTGGTAGGCTGAGCCCTTATGTGTACCCCAAGTATAACGTGTCGGATCAGGAGGTGGACACCGCCGGAGCCGATACGTTATTCTTGGGCGGGTCCTAAGATTACAGAAAAACCTAGAAAGTTCTTTATAAGAATTCTTGAATAATCTCACATAAAAAAAAGGTTGTAAACAACTGCCTTCTAGATTAAACCGAGCAATAAATCACTCGTGTCAACCATGACGCAGCGCGGATAGGTCGCGAAGCTCCACCAACCAACACGCGTTTCCCCGCCTCCCATGCGGCGTTGCTGCGAATCGTAACACTGCCCTCCTCCTAAGGCTGTTCGTCCCGAACAGATAGAGTTCCATGGTATCGTGCTAATCGATCCAAATGAAGGACCTTCATCTTTGACCTGGGGGTCCGCTGGATCCTATACACCACATCATTAATCTTCTTTATAATTGTATAAGGTCCTTCCCAATTTTGGCTAAGTTTGGGCGACTTCCCCACCTTTCGCCGCGGATTGTATAGCCACACCAAATCACCATCCTGGAAGCCGCAGGAGTTAGCCAGCAAGTCATATCTTGCTTTGGCTCGATCACTGGATATCCGCAGTTTATTCCTGACTTGTTCATGAACATTGTTCAGCCTCTCCTTAAGCTCCTCCACAAAATTCTCAGAGCTGAGCGACTCTTTTTCTGGTGTTCCATACATCAAATCCGCAGGAAGCCTCATTTCCCTTCCGAACATCACTTTCGCCGGAGTATAACCAGTGGCTTCATGTATAGAGCCTCGGTATGCCATCAACATGAGAGGTAGATGTTGGTCCCAATCACGCTGATGATCTGCCACCATTTTAGACAGGTAATGTTCCATGGTCCGATTAAATCTCTCTACCATCCCATCCGACTGTGGATGCAAAGGAGTTGTCCTGGTCTTGCGAATTCCGAGAAGTTCCATGACCTTCTGGAAAACAGCCGATTCAAAATTTCGGCCCTGATCAGAATGAAGTTCGAGAGGGACTCCAAATCTGCAGAACATTTCATTTACTAGCACCGTTGCGACAGTCGTTGCTTCTTGATTAGGCAGGGCGTATGCTTCAGGCCATTTAGTGAAGTAATCCATGGCGACCAAGATGTATTTATTGCCCGACTTAGTCTGAGAAAACGGTCCCTCGACATTAATTGCTACCCTCTCGAATGGAGCATCAACAGTGTACTGAACCATTCGGCCGCGTGATTTTGTTTGAGGTCCTTTTGTGGCACAACAAACTTCGCACTTGCGGCACCAAGATTCGACGTCTTCATGATAATTCACCCAGTAGAACCGCTCTTTAATTTTGACCAAGGTTTTATTGACCCCAAAATGACCTCCACTGGTTCCGTCATGCATTTCCTTTAGTACATCTGATTTTCTGCTATCAGGAACAACCAACTGACTGACTACGGACTTGCCATCCGGACTCTCCCACGCTCTCTTCAGTAGTCCATTTTCTATTTTAAGAGAGTGCCACTGGACCCATAGCGCCTTCAGGTTTGGACTTTTACCAGCAATTTCTTGCCATTCTGGTCTCTTGTCGTCAGTCTTAGCAGAGAGGATGGGTCCAATATCTGAATCATTCAATTGTTCTTCTCGAAGCGTATGTGTGGTCCAGCCATCGTTTACTTCCACCGACGTTCTCCTTACAGAAGGATATCCCTCACGTTGCTCAGTTCTTCGACAATGCCGACTGCCTTCTTTACATGGCCGTCTAGACAATGTATTGGCATTTCCGTGACACCTTCCTGGTCGATGTTCAGTTTGGATCTTCTGTCCTTTAATGCGTCCGGCCTCTGTAACACTTTTGCCACCCAAATTATTGACTTGACTTGATTGTTTGACTTGACTGATCTTGGGGGTCTTATCGGGCTCGGTCAATTGCCCCTTACAACGACAGGAATTGGTCTTTCCTGGATTCTAGTGCGGTCTTGGTTGCCGCTCGGTCTTCTAAACAACGGCGACGGACTCGTTGCCCTGTTACGGCAGTTACTCTTGACGTGACCCAGTTTACCGCAATTAAAAAATTTTATGCCCCGATTGCCTGTTGATCGAGGCGTTCTTCCCAACAGGGCTTGGATATTGACTGCCATATCCTACAAGGCTTTATGTAAGCTTGCCATCGACTCAGTCCTTGACGTATCCTCCTCGTCATCGCAAGTTGCCATTCGTACACGTGGAGAAGAACCAGATGACACTCGTGACGCCTCGAATTCCAGGGCCCGAACTAGTGCCTCGCTGATATCCTTGGGCCTTACTAGACGTAAGTGGTATCTCATGTCACTATCTCGAACTCCCTCAATGAACCTTTCGGCGGCAAACTGCATTTGAAAAGATTCAGGGGCCGATGGATATGCCAGGTGAATAAGTCTGTCTATGTCCGCCTCAAATTCTTGTAAGGATTCACCTGACTTTCGCTGTCTCATCCTCAGCTGGGCCTGGAACACGGTTTCTTTGTGCTCATTTCCAAATCGTAGTTGCAGAGTGTGTACTAAAGCTGCATAATTACTTTGATCAGCTGCCGACAGAGATTGCACGAAGACAGCCGCTTTTCCACGAAGCGCTACCACTAGTGATGTAGCTTTTTGGGGCTCGGACCAGCCATTAGCTTTTGCAGCTGCCTCAAATTGGGTTTTATAAATTTCCCAGGCCGTAGTACCGTCATAATCGGGAGGCTTAATTTTAGCGTTGGCTGTGCTAAAACTCTCTGTAGACACGTTGTCATCCTCAAGTTGTTCCCGGAATTTCTTTTCTAGCTCGAGAACCCTCTGGTTGACAGGTTCGAGTCCTTCGTTAACGCCGTTAATAGATTCGTTAACGCTGTTAACGGATTCGTTAACTGATTGCATTATTCTTTCTTCCAATTGTTGCTCCCTAGCTGCGAGATGGGTCACTATTTCTTCTTTGAACCGTTTTTGTTCTTCCTTTTGTTCTCGGGGTTCAATAATTCCAGTGTCACGATTTAACACCAAAAAAAACACTATTTATTTACTCCACAAATACACACGACTACAATTCGACTACTGAATAGCTCACTACTTAACACTTTATAGCTTTCTATTATCGCTTCGTACTTCAACATGCTTGAATGGAAAATAAGTTTTTTTTTTCAAAAAAAAACTGAGTTTTTCTTTTTGCTACTAACTAGTAATTGATTTAAGAGCTGCGAATATGACTGTGATGTTCCTAAAAAATGTATTTTGTTGATGGTTGTTTAACTGTAAACGTTTACTGCCGTGTCCTATACCACTAATGATAGCTGTTTACTGCTAATAGGGTCAAAAAGGAAATAAAACATTTAGGTGTTTATTTATTTATCTTTTGTATGTTTTCCCTTAAGGTCGGTGCACAATTGACGGGAACGCGGACGGCAACGAGAACGTGAACGTAAACGGAAATGCTAAAAAACTTTCCAGATTCACAATTCAACTTCACGTTAGCGTAAATTCGGCACTTTTGGCAGTGATGTCTCATTTTATTTGGCATGTTGTTAAATGAAGTGTTTATAGTTTATTTGGTACTTGCGTAGCAATTCCTTAAGGAGTTGTTTATCTAATTGCAAATGTGTACGAAGGACATGAAGCTAGTGAAGATAATGAAGGATTTTTTTATAAAGCAATGGCTCTAATTTCTGTTTCTGTCTGTATGTTAGTGTAAGAAGTACTAATTTTACAGTAAAATTATATTCCAATATTCAACTAAAAATCAAGCTTTTAAAAGAAAGAAGGGCCAATGTTATCTTCGACATTGTGCTCAAGAGCCATAAGTGTTTGTTGATGTTAGCTGAAAGTGGAACTCGACCGTTTATCTAATTTATGAGTTTTTAAGGGCGAGAATCGCCCATGACTTTCTCAGAACATTAAAATTAACGAGAGGGCTCTTTACCTAAACCAAGCACCACACCAACAGTTTTGTTGCCACAGTTAGTGAAGCTTGTGTGTGTTCTTTTGTGCCTGCTTCCATATTTGAAGTAATTAGGTGAGTTTAGCTCACAGAGTAACTAATTTTGGCTATTTTATTATTTCACTTAATTATGCACAATATTCTATAATTTTTCAATTAATTATTGCTATAAATATTGCAACAGTTTGTTATAAAGATCGTCGGTAAATGACTGACAGATTATCTATATTGTCTTTTGTTAAAGTTGACAGTTTGACTCTTTTGTTTGAGTGTGTCGCGAGTTGACCCTTCACACTGCTAGTGTTAAAGTGTGGGTACTTCGCTAGTTGACCATTAGTACCTTAGTGCGCGCAATTTGACTATTTACCATGGTAAAACTCTAGCTAGCTTTCCTTCTGGTAGGCATTTCGCGATGCCAGTGACCCGGAAGTATTTTTGAGTCATTATGTAATAGTTTCCTTCTGGTGAGGTATTTCGCAAGTTGACTCTTAATACCAGTGACCCAGAAGTGTTTTGTTTAGTTATGTCTCAGTTATGAGCATGTTACGGATCTTTAAAGTTGTAAAGATAACAGCAGTCTATATGAATACTATGTCAAGACATTAATATGTCTTCTGTTCCTGATATCTTTTCTCTGCTCTCATTTTCTGACCCTCGCAGACTCTGACCTCTTATTAATTGCTGAATTAGTTGCTCAGGTACGTTTTATTCACTTACAGACGTGTCATCCCGATCAGAGACCTACAGGCGCCCATTGCTGACAAATAGTCGTGTTTTACCTAGTGTAAGTTGTTTTACATAACTTTTAGTGCTGTTTAATCATTTTATATATTTTCTTAAATATGTTGTAAAATGTTGTTTTATCATTTAAGTCATCCGACCGACGGCACAAATAATTCTTAACTCTACATTAGTAATTATTGTATTGAAAAATCCGGAAGGTTACATTACGATACAATTGAGTTTACATCTCACACTAATAGGTACTTTATATTATATATTAGGTGGTGGGTGCATACAATGCTTCCAGAAATAAGAACATGACCCCAAGAAATTGTATGTTGTTTTTTCATATGTATGGATGTATCCTGAACAATTTGATCAAATACTGCAGTGGACGAACCCCTACTTATTGAGGCGAAGTCGAAGAGAGTATTTGACTCCGGATATTTCGTTTAGCTATGACTTTAAAGTACTTAGCACATGGAGGGAGTTTTGTCAGTTTATGTTTTGAGTTTAGAGTTGGCCACTCAACTGTCCCACAAGTTATTGCTCAAACTTGTGAAGCTTTATTCAAGTCGTTGCAAACCAGATATTTAAATAAAAAACCATCGTCACAAGAATAGAGAAGCATAAATTAAAAGTTCAGCAATAAGTGGAATTTACCGAACACTCTTGGGGCAATTGATGGTAAACATGTTGCAATGCAGTGCCCGATCAACTCCGGGTCAAATTTTTATAACTACAAGCACTTTTTCAGTATGGTCTTACCAGCATGTTGCGATGCAGATTACAAATTCACGTTATTGGATCATATGGATCTGAAAGTGATGCTGGTATCTTTAGAAGATCTGTTATTTCAAAGAACATGGCAATAGTTTTATCTGAATTTGGCATACAAGACCTACCAAATACAGAAATAGCGATGACACTTTTTTTTTTGTTGGAGATGAAGCCTTTTCTCTAAAAACTCGCGCATATATCCGGGAAAATATCTTTCAGATACAAAGAATCTTATCTCTCTCAAGATTCTATGTATCTCTCAGATACAAAGAATCTTTCAGATACAAAGATTACAATTACGTTTGTCAAGAGCACGAAGGACAATTGAGAATTCATTTGGCATCCTTGCCAGTAGATGGAGAGTTTATAGACAACCATTTCTATGCTCTATTAAAAATACAGAGTCCATAGTAAAAGCCACAATTTGTCTTCACAATTACTTAAGAACAGTAATCTGCACTAGCTACTCACCACCAAGCTTAACAGACTGTGTGCTTGATGATGGAAATATAGCTGAGGGACAATGGCGAATAGTAACAAGATGAGAATCTTTTGCCAATTGGAAGAACAGGCTCGAACATAGCCCCTAGAAATGCATATAGTTAGCGAGACACCTTGGCTGAATATCTGATGTCACCAAATGGATCAGTACCATGGCAAATAAAATACATTATTCGGAGAAAATGATTTTTTAATTTATTTAAAATTTAATTCACACATATTTCTTTCTTGGTCTTCGATTCTGCCGCTTTATGACAGAATATTGATTGTCGAATCCCAATGACTGATTAATAACAAATAATTTTTGGTTATCTATAAGGTAACAAGGAAAGAACCTGTGCAAACGTAAACGGAAAACATAAAAGTTGGTAGCTTTGCGTTTCGCGTTCAGGGGTGGCGTTTAGGTTGCCGTTATTGTGAATTTCACATCATAAATAGAATATTTTAACAATTTTGACGTTCGCGTTCGTGGTCGCGTTTACATTGTCGTTCTCGTTCCCGCCAATTGTGCACCCTCCTTTAGTCAAAAGGCATAATTTGCGCCCTTTTTATGTAGAGAATATTGGCTTTTTACAATGTGCTTCCAAATTGCAATTTTTTTCCGTGTCGTGGAGGTTGTGAGAGACAAAACAAATATTAGGCGACCTCAAAATCTACACCACTCTCTTATGAAAAAGCGCCCTCTAACACTCATAAACCACGTAATGGTAAAACGTGTACAAATATGTACGTAATTCATTTGGTTTTGTCTATCTCAATTAATTTCTGAAATATAACCAAAGAACTTATAAAAAAATTTCCTTTGACACCCTGTATCTCAAAAAACGTTGAGTCGCGGATAGGGTTTTATACGCAAAAGTTGCGTGAATTAGCGTCCTCTATAACCCGACTAAAATTTGTCAGCAACTTCTGAAACACCCTGTATATTCAATTGGAAGAAAAGCGGGGTGGATCCTTTTCGATGAATCACCCTGTATATCCATAACAATAATAATTATAGGAAACATAATCTGGGAATACATTTCCATTTCGATGGTGTCACTATACACAGGCCTCGATGGCTACGTGCCTTCTTGTATTAAGGATAAAATTGACAAGATTTTCGAGGGAACAACCGCTACGTCATTCGAAGAAATAGAACATTGTCCGGTACCGAAGAACATGAGTTTCATTGTTGACGCAAGCAACTGGAGTACTTGCCCGAATCAGGTAGGTAGTAAGCATAAGTTTTCCTTTCCCTCCCGCCCTTTTTGTTTCTAAACAAAATTTTAGTGAAGTGGCTGAACTTAATAATGATTGCTAGGACAATTACTCTTCTCCTGCTCTACAGGGTGATTCACGTTACTCGACATGGAAGATTACGGCTAAACTTTTATATTTTAAAAAAGTTTTGTATATGGAATGGATGGGGATCTATTGGAAGTGCATTTTAAAACTATTGTCATTGTATACAGGTGGTCCCAAAAGTATAAAATTGATTAAAATTGTATTTTTTTAAATGAGACACCTAGTATATTAATGTATTTTCGGTACCTACGGACAAAAGTAAAGGTAGTTTTATTAAGGTTTATAACATCTAAACCGTTCTTCAGATATTCATGATTTTGTGAAAATGCAGCATCAGTGTGAAATGTCAGCACTTTGTTTCTTTTCAACCACCAAAATTGGCTGGTGGGCTAATAGTACATTGGATTTTTTTGCGGTGTGTATTAAATATTAACTACTGTGCACCGAATGTCAGTAAATGAACACCAAATTATTGCAAACTTCAAACAGTAATAACTCGTTTAATTTAAATTAGACACCCTGTATTTTATAGTATCATTAGATGCAGAATTTAGTTTCCTGTCAAAACTATTAAACATTCCTATAGCTTGGTCTTTGCGTTTTTTTGGAAAATTGATTTTTTTCTGAATTTGAGCTGACAAACGAATTAAGTAATCTACTTACCTGTTACAATACCTGTTTTTGAGAAAGCAAAATTTATTATCATTAGTACTGGGTGTTCACTAGAAAACTTCATTTAGGAGGCTATAAAATTTTGACAGAAAAGGATGGCATAATGAAAGTAAATGGACTTTTGTTTCTCCATTCTTTTCCTTTGACATTTCACAACCAACTAGACGAAGTTTTCTAATGAACACCCCGTATTTGTCAGATATTAATTTATAAGTTACAAAATTATGATCATGAAGATTATTTAACAGTCATCTGAATGTTAAAGTGTCTTTATTTAGCATAAAATATGAAATAAAACAATAAAACATTATATTACAAGAGTTCTTATAAAATTTAGCATCTCTATTACAAAAAAAAATTAGTGCAATAATAGAGGCAATTTGAAATACAATAAATAACAAGTGAACATAAGAGTAAAACAAACAAAAACAAACAGTTATAAAATGTGTTCAAAATGACGACTGTCTGATTCTAAACACAAACGTATTCTGTTTTTAAATCCTTCACTCACATTGCGTAACATAAACGGGAGGCGTTATGTCAGGGGACCTTGGTGGCCAATGTTGTGCTCCATTCCTTCCAATCCATCGATTTTGGAAACGAACATTTAAGAACTACCGGACTTCACGATGATAATGAGCAGGTTCCCCATCCATTTGCAGCCACATGGTTGTTCTTATATCTAGAGGAACTTCTTCCAGTAAAATTGGAAGCTGATTTCTCAAAGAATTTAGAAACGACATTTCGTTTAAATGTTTGTCAAAAAAAT
The DNA here is from genome assembly GCA_951812265.1 of Taphrorychus bicolor. Taxonomy (NCBI): domain Eukaryota; kingdom Metazoa; phylum Arthropoda; class Insecta; order Coleoptera; family Curculionidae; genus Taphrorychus; species Taphrorychus bicolor. The sequence continues at coordinate 41,669,055 of OX638299.1, read as the reverse complement.
AAGGTCCAATCACATACTGTCCCATTATGCCCCCCCCCCCCCCATACATTTACTGACCTGTGCCATTTTTAAAGAGCAATGTAACAATGTCCTGAGATGGACTGAAACTAGAGAGCCCCCTCCTGACAATGCAGAGCTGTGACTTTCAAGAGAAACACTCTAGCAGTAAGTTATAAGTACGGTTGTTATCTAGTAATATAGCTCCCCATTTCCTTCTATTGTAGCCCTGAAGAAGGCAATAAACAATTGCCGAAAGCTCGGTTAGCTGAAAAGTTTCTTTTCTTGACGCCTCGACCGATCACCTGAGAAAATCCTTTCCTTTACTTTTGTCCGTAGATACCGAAAAAACATTAATATAGTAGGTGTTTCATTTAAAAAAATAAAACTTTAATCAATTTTATACTTTTGGGACCACCTGTGTACAATGACAATAATTTTAAAATGTACTTCCAACAGACCCTCATCCACTCCATATACAAAACTTTTTTAAAATCTAAAAGTTTAGCCATAATCTTCCGTGTCAAATAACGTGAATCACCCTGTATATCTCGAACGGTTGGAGGATTCAAAATTCGACTGGATCATCGTCTTTATTGGGAAACTTAGCTAAAAACGAGTACAAACATTATGGTTTATTTTTGCAAATACCACTCAAAAACCACACAAAACCTTACAAATACTTAGCACTAATTTTAGAATAGATGTTTGATAGTTAGCCGTTGTATGGTAAAGAGAGAGTTCTTTTTTTTTGTACCCCACACTGTTGACCGCTAGTGTGGGGTTCTTACCCACTAAAAAACCCCTTTTGTGCTTGGGGATTCCAGTCTTTTCTGGAGCACGCTCTTTCCTACATTCAATATCTCATAGCCTCGCCAGCTTGTCTGGTTTGGCATGACACATCTTGCTGGAGATGTGGCCCTTGCTTCTCAGGTCGAATTCGCGCAGTGTTTGCCACCGCAGATTAGCACGAATTTCTTCGTTACTAATGTACCATGGAGCATTCATCGCCATACGGAGGTAAATGTTTTCAATAGCTTCTACCCTTGAGAGGTGTGTCTCCGCCGCGCACCCCCATGAGGCCGATCCATATGTTAGGATCGGCCGCCGGTGGTTTTCGGCAGCAGGAGCTTCCCCCTCACGGGCAGATTGCTTCTTCGGTTGAGCAGGGGGTATGGTGAGGCCATAGCCCCCTAGCTTTGGCAGCAGCGACCGTGACATTGCAGCCCCAAGTCAGCCCTTTATCCGATAAATGGCCGAGTCTTGCCACGGCACATCGATGCCATCGATCACACGTCTGCGTATCAGGATTGCCTGGCACTTCGTTGGATTAAGCTTAATCCTCCAACGTACCAGCCACTCCTGGAAGTAGTCTAAAGCTAGCTGCAGATTCTGACGCACAACATCTTTCCTCCGGTGTTTGGATAAAAGAGCTGTGTCAACAGCATACGTGCGGGTGTGGTACAGGTGTGGCATAGGTAGCAATGGTGTTCTAAGAATATCGCTCGTGTACAGCGTGTACAGGTGCAGCGATGATACCGACCCTTGGGGGACACCTGCCTCGTCTCTAGCGCTCTGGGTGCCGACAGGGAGGATCCGACCCTTACAATGACTGTCCGATCTGTGAGGTACGATCTGACTTCACCGGGGGTGACTGGGTCCATCGGGTTCTGCTGACCCCTGGGGTCCTCGCTCAGGTGCTGGACGGCTCTCTCAACAGCCAGGATGTGACGATCATCATCGTCAGGGTGATCATTTAGCCTACACTCTCTTTCGAGTGTTTGGTCAAATGCTTCCGCCTTATCCTCGTCGCTGTATACCATACCGTTTACGCTGTGCAACGGTGGTACGGTGTTGCTTCTTTGCAGCCGCCAGGGGCCAGACGAGGCCGGCTCTAGCTCGCTCAGCTTATCCTCCCAACATCGACCGCGGTGTTCACGACAGGGTTGTTTTCAATTGTTGGCTGCTTTCGTTAAGCAACTTGCGATTGTCCTCTGAGGGGCTTCTGCGGTACAGTTTACGCAGTCGTCTCTGTTCCTGAACGAGCGCCCGTATATGTTCGGGAGTCTCTCCATATTAACCGCGTGGTTTTTGCACCTCGCGCTCAATTGTGGATAGACTTAGAGCTTGCAGAACGTCCTCCTCGAACGTCTGCACGGCACCCTCCAGCTGGGCCACATCAGCAATAACTGGGACAGTCGCAAGTGCGTTAAAATTCTCTTGAAACCGTTTTCAGTTAGTATGCGTAGAGCGAGTTGTTTTGATTTCGGCATTCGCGCCAAGGGTCAGTCTAATCAGATTTTGATCCGAGATACCTTCATTGATTCAATTCATTAACTCTGGCCAGAGTCGGAGGTTTCTCAGCGCTGCAATGTCAAGTGCGCCAAGTCTCCCGCCTCCGTTAGGAAGGCAGGTCGATTCCTCGGGCCCCATTACCGCCAGCAGCGGTTGTCATATCCAACAGCCTGACACCTTGCCTGTTATTAATGGCAGATGTTGAAGACATGATCTCCAACAGGGAAAATAAATATTTGCATATTCGCACGCCTATGCTTATTGCTCCGCTCTGTGTTGTCTCTCTGTCTCTTTCTGTTGCCACCCTGAAAACTTGTATGAAACCCCCCCCCCCTCCGCCCGCCGCCATCAGCGACATCAAAAAAGGCACGTACGCAATGCCCGTACAAGGTACAACCCCAGTGCAAAAAACCCCGAAGTAGTGCCAGTCTGTCTGTCGTCGCCACCACAGTATCGCGCCGTTCGCTTATCGGGAGCATTTTATGCTCAATTTCGCATACCAACGAGTTAATTTCGCATAGTTATGACAAAACACCCTTGGTTTGTGTCTCACCGTTTTGTCATCCCAGTTCTCGTTGTGTATTAGTGTGATATTTTCGCACCAAAAGAACTCCAACTTCGCATAGTTTTGACAAAACACCCTTGGTTTGTGTCTCACCGTTTTGTCAACCCCTCTTGTCGCATTATTTTCAAGAATCAAGAATCACTCACAATTACTCGGCACCTGCCAATTGACCCTGGAGCTGTGTTTTTGGATTGAATAGCAAGCAAAAACCCGCCTGTGATGCAGTTCTGGGACCTAGAGAAGGCGAGTTCGACCTAATTACAGCCCAATTACCCAGTTTGCTTGCTCCAAACACAATTGAAGAATAAGCTGGAGGACAGGCCCTGAAGATTGGTGAGAATGTTCCTATTTATTTACTAATGCTCAGAACAAAGAGTTGTGCTGCTTCACGATGATTTGTGATTTATTGACTCTCTCTTTCCCTATTTGTTCTGATCCAACGTAGTACGAACCCTCAATTTTAAAGTAACTTCATCGGATTAAAGTAGTTTTGAATTTCTTTCAAAAATTAAATTGCCTGTTGACTAACACGCAGCGGCGTTCGTTTGGACATTATCTTATTGATAATATCAGATACCGATCAGTGGCGTCTCACAAATTGATTTCTCTTTTTAACATACGTTGTTTATTTAACGTTTAGATATTTTAATGGTTTAGTTTAAGGTTAAGCAAATAAGCTTAGAGCCTTATGCTGTTCAGGTTTGACCATACTTAGTTTAGTTTTTTAGATAAATTAATCTAATTCATTAACATTGTAATAAATTAGTGTCTTTTGGAGCATTTGGTGAGTGGTTTTTTCATTCCTTATTCATAGATCTGTTAATATAAAAGTGATTTTGTTGTTTTCTTAGTTATTTGTGTGTCTTCTTAGATTTTCACCTGCTTTATGTCAGAGTTGACAGATATATTCTAGACCTCCATCTGACCAAAGCTGGTGCCCACGACGACGGAAATTGCATTAATTTCTGTGTCTTGAACGCCCAGGCAATGATGTACGATGTCGTCTTTCACCAGTATGGTCATTCCTCCATTATTGGGGTTCCTTTTGTCGTAACGGTGCGTGCTATACCCCCGGAAGTTTACGCGGAACGCGGCTACCAACCTTGGTTTCTTGAAGAGCTAGAATTTCCGGCTCTCTTTTCGCCAAGAGGAGCTCCACTTTGCCCTTTCTGGCGCGTATCCCGTTAACGTTCCAGGACATAATGGTGAGGGAGTAAGGGTGGCTAGCATTCATTACAAGACCGGAGTGGCTCGCGAATCCATCCTCTCAAGCAGCTTTTCAACTTGTCATCGATGGCCTTGATGAGGCAATCGTCCTTTTGGGGGCTTTTGCCTTTGGGAGTTTTCGCGTTCACACCCGGCTTTTGGCCCGATGTAGTACCCTTCGCCTTTTTAGCCCCCTTGGGAGTTTGGACGCTGGGTGCGCGCTTTTCGGGGCCTTGGGATACCTGAGCACCTGTCATCCGGCAGAGTGTAGGTGTGGAACCTACGCTCCACGGAGGGAAGAACACGGACTACTTTCTTGTAGTCGTGAACAGTTTCAGGCGCCAGCCTGAAGTCCTCCTTGGTGAGGGTGGCCCTCGTAATTTTCACTCCGGCAACTTTTGCCGGCAACGCAAATGTTGATGTCCACAACAAGAGATATCCTTTGGCCATTTGCTCCATCCGCAAAGCTGCCGGAGCAAACCAACCTTTGCTCCTTTGTCTCCTTGAGTTCTTGAAGTCCAACTACTTCCATCCCGGCGATCGGGTCAAGCATGTTCCACCTTTTGGGCTTTTCGCTGCTTGGCCCGGCCTCCGGGGCCAGTTCGTTGGCCTCCGGGGCCAGTTCGTTGGCCTTCCTCTTTCCACCTGCCGCCTGTATCGCTGCCTTTTACACAGGCTTCTCCGCAGCAGTCTTTTTGACTGCCCCAGAATAGCCTGTCGGTTTACTGATGCATGATTTATCGCCACCAATATTTTGCCCAGTCTTACCAGGTTTATCCTCAGCACTCATTCTCGTGCACATTCCACTTTTCGCACCTGTGTCCGTCTTAGCGGCATTTGTGTCTATTCGCGGTTTGTCCGTACGATTTTCGCGCAATTCCGCGCGGAGGTTTGCCATTTCGACTCGGAGCTTCTCGAGCGTGTCAGTCAGGGTGCGAACCAACTCAGCCTTATCCGACATGGCTTTGAGAAACACTTCGATGAGACATGCTCGAGCTTCAGCGCTAGAGCATCTCAGTCTGACACTCCCGAACACTTCGGATCGCACACGATTCCAAACGACGCTGTACCGACTGCCCGATACTTATATATAGGGCCGTCCGTCCAAGGAATGCAGAGCGTCAGGAAGGAACAACGGGAGAAGATGAAGAAAAGCGCGGATGGACTATATAGTCTACCATACATCGACAAAGTAACGGACAGGATCGGCAGGCTACTGGAAAGGCAGTGTCAACATGAGGATTACAGAACATAAAAGGAGTTGTTGGCTGGGACATACACAAAAATCAGCATTAGCAGAGCGCGCTCTCTCCGACAGTCACGACATCCTCTTCAACGAGGTGTGGTCAATCGTAGCGTTTCCATCTGAGATTAACGAGAGAGGCCATTGAGATCTTTAAACACAACAATTTCAACAGGAAGGAGGAAATTACGTTTCTTAATGCAGACTGGAAGCGAGTTCTGCGATATACTCCACGGCGCACATACGGCAAAATTACAACTATAGGGGGTCAAAAAATCAAAGATGTGAAATAATATGCGCATTTATGGTTAGAAATGGTTCTGACCTGTGGGTTGAGGCTTGAGACGATTTATAAGTACCTACCTACTTAAAAGGTATTTATAGCCAGAAATAAATAGTATTGAAAATGAAATTTAGAATACTGGGTGTCCCAGCTGAGAGTGACCCATATTAAATGCTTATAACTTTTCAACCATATGTGAGAGCTGCTTGTGGTTTACGCCATTCCTTTTCGCTAGGTCTAAAGTTTTCTTTTAGTTGTACACACTATACATTGGGATAAAAAAAAATCCTTTTTTGCAAAATAAAATTTCTCAACTATTTTTAATGGAACACCCTGTACATTGTGACGCCACAATCAAGAGTCATGATCAAGATAACGAAGTACCAATAAACATCGGACTTGAAACTTGAAGTTTCAGCTCAAAAAAAATTAAAATAGATATCGGCGTATTTTTAGTTATGCAAATTTTATTAGCATATTTACAAAACGAATGGGCAGATATTGATAAATTAATAAAGAAAGAATAAAGACTAAAAAAACTGCTGTATATGTTGGCCGTTCTGATCCACGCATTTATGAGGTCTGACCAGTTTTGCTGAAATTACGTTACGAATATTCCTCTTAAGATCATCCAAACTAGTGGGGAGGGGGCTATAGCACCTCTCCTTCACATAACCCCAGAGGAAAAAGTCTGGAACCGTCAAGTCAGGAGAGTAAGGTGCCCACTCTATAGGACCGGATATAACTCTGACAATTGTGGTGACAATTGTTTACTATAGTATTTAACTAGTACAACACGTAGATAGATGATAGGTAGGTGTTTTAGTTTGAAAAAATATTTACTACAAAACGCCAGAATGTATCCAACATTCTTTTTAGTTTTATATTCCTTTTTCTCAATTTTAATTATTAATTAAACAATGAAAATCAAGCTCTAAGTTCTTAGTTATTAAAATTAACCCGATTTCTATTTTAATTGTTTACAGCTAAAACTTCAAGTTTCAAGTCCGAAGTTTATTGGTACTTGCTTACCTTGATCATGACTCTTAATTGTGGCGTCACAATATAAAGGGTGTTCCATTAAAAATAGTTGAAAATTTTGATGTCGAAAAAAAGAAATTTTTTTGCTCCCACTGTATAAGTGTCTACAAAATGTGTTGCCAACTAGAAAAAACTTTAGGCCTAGAGAAAATGAATAACGTACACCGCAGGTGGCTATCACATATAGTTTAAAAGTTATAAGCATTTAAAATGGGTCACCCTCGGCTGGGACACCCAGTATTTTACTTAAAGAACACATTCATTATTAATCATACATCAATTATGTTGTAAACAGGTAAGTAGTTAATTACTATGACTGACTGTCCTGATCATCCATTGATTCTTCGTCATTATCATCCTTTTCTTCGATCGTTTCTACAAGGGGTACGTTCAACATTTCCAGCACCTCTTTAGGAAGAGGTTTTCTTTTTTTATTATGGCTCCACCTCTTGGATGCAATAATTGGATCAGACGCTATTAGCATCCAGTGCACAATGTCTGTATTAGTGTGGATTCTGGAAGTTTTTCTAGCATGGAAAAGTCGTAAACTTTTATATTCTTTTTGACTAGTTTCCAGCACATCTTCTGAAAATAACCCTACAGGCAAAGGTAGCTCCTTTATTATGTCTGCACCGTGTATTATTAATAGTTTGTGCACAGATGCACTCATTTTGTACCAGTTATAACGTTCTAAGCACATTTTTGCTGTTTCGATGCAGTAGTTTTTAAAATTAACGTAGTTAACGCTAAATCCACATGATAAAACACTCAGGATGTTGGAAAATATTTCTATAATTTCAGGATCTAAGCCTGTGATAGCCCCAGATTTTGTAGACTCAGCAAAAAAATTTCTTGCCGTATTCCCATCGTTTGAGTTACCCCCAACCTGCTTTGGTTGGTCTACCACTAAGCCCATTTGCTGGTAAAACTTAGTGGTTATTTCTTCTTTTCTCTTTTTTATCTTTTCTTTGGCTTCTGTGCTCCTCGCTTGCATTTGTAGTTTATATGAGATATGTAACAAGTACTCGCAACATATAAGGTATGAGTGCAGTACAGATACCCCAAACTTTAATGAACTTGTTGCAGGTTATTGTTTCTGCAAAAGTAAGTTAAGGTTGTTAAGATCCTTGGGTGTTGCGTTGCACACATTACACGCTTGTGATGATGAAGTGTCTGTGAGTATGTTGCATGTTTTTCCGTCCATCATTGTACACACAGCATGGTGTTCAAATGTGCAAGATTTATCCCCAAGAGTGACCTCAGTAGCCTGCAAAATTGCTATTTGTTCTTCTGTTGCGTCGTAATGGAATTTTACTGATTCCTTTGTCTGCTTCTCAATCTGCAGGCGAATAATGCGGTTATATCTCGATGAAGACGGATTTTGCCAGAAAATCCGTATCCCATTCGTTGTGACATACTGTTGCGGGTTTAAAATTACAAGATGCCTGTGGATTTTGCAAGGGAAAGTTATGAGGGCCAAAATGCACTTTGTTTTAACCTCAAAGTGAAAATCAACAAACAATAACTTAAAAGTAAACAATGACTTGAAGTTTGTTGATTTTTATTGGCATTTGGATTTGACAGAGTGTCAGTTTTACAAGTATTGCTGCAACCAAAAATACACAGAGATGCCATCTGTTGGCAATTGGAGAACTAGATTTTTTATGAGGAGAAAAATTCTTTAATTTTTAAAGGGCTTTTGCCATTTTTGTTTCCACCTGCCAAGAACAAAGACACCGTAGTGTGCCGCACATTTTGTGGATATAGTTCTGGAATCCCTTACTCGATTTACTTTATTTTTGGTGTGAAACCAAGCAGCAGTATTGCTGGATCTTTAGTATTGGAGAAGGAATTCTGAGGCAGAGAAGAGATAAGAAAACGATTGGAGGACTTGTTCCTTCTAACTTTCAGGCCACCCCACATCCAAGGTAAGATTTTTCCCTCATATATATTACTAGCACGTTTATGAATCATTGCCCTCTCTGTGTATTTTATAATTGCCCTCCGGGTTTTAACATTTCATACATTATGCTGCTCATATCTGGTCATGTTTAAGAGAGTAATTCGGTTGCACAATTATTTTAATACCTCCATGACGTTGTGAAGACATTTTGCTGTATAATTGACCTACCAAAATGTAAAGCCACAAATGAGTAAAACAATATTTGAGTACCTTTCTTGGCTCTCCCATCCAGATGTGTGAAGTATTTAATACCGCAAGTTGGATCTTTCACTTATGCCCTGGTATCGAATTTCCCTTAGGCCTGCTGTTGCTATTGCTGTTGCTGTTGCTGTTGCTGTTGCTATTGCCGTTGCTGTTACTGTTGCTGCTACTGTTGATGTTATTGTTACCGCTGCTGCCGTTGCTGCTACCGCTGTTGTTGCACTAAGCAATTCTGATATCCATCCTTCTACTGCTGCTGCCCCTGCAAGTCCTGCAGCCTTCCTTGCATGAGTTTGCTTCACTCAATGACTGCCAGTTTGCCCCTTTCCCTTCATCCTTAACTAGAGAAGGTGATCTTGATGAGCCACTAGCTGTCACACACCATCGACAGGACACACTCCACACGAGGAACTCGAACACACAGGCACCAACTCCATAACTGTTGTTAACACCACACATAAGGTTGGTCCATTCCATTTTTACACTAACTCCTAGTCACTCAATAGATAACCTCCAAGGGACTACTTTTTGGTGGCAGTAACCTCCATCAGAGGCTTCTGACTCCAGTACTTGTTTTCACAATATATAATTACCAGGTTTATCTAGCAGAAGAGAAATTCAATAAGAAACTTCATTTTTAAAGTGGTCTACCTACCTACTTTTATATTTTGTTTTAATTTGTAAACCAAGGCCAATACGTATTCGCTACGGGTACCCTCGGGTTTGAGTTTGTTGGTAGTTTGCGCTGGAGTAGTAGAGGCTAACTCTGGCACCTCTAATTTCATCGCAGAAAAGTTTAATGTTTGTATACATAGGTACTATAAATGTTGTTGTTGATTATTTCATTTATTTCTGACTTTGTGAAGAGTTTACTTCTTATTTTCTATTAATTAGTATTTGGGAGTGCTTAAGGGTAATAAAGACCAGCTAATTGCCACTACTGACAGTTGATTTCATCTCCCGTGTTTGTGTCAACGTCAACTGTCGGGGTTTTACGACCGTACATTATTAGCAGGTGCGTTCGGAACTTCGACCGCCCGACTGGAGACCAACGAGTTCGCGACGTTAGAGTTGCTCGGCTGGCTGCTAAGTTTTCCCGCTTTTGAGTTATAAGGCAATCGCCGTACGGATTTACTAAGGGCGATAAAAGTGGGTGGCGCTCTTTAGGTAACCTTCTGACTATAAACCCACGACCACTCTCCCTGGGTTAGTCCGGCAACAAGTGTCCTATAATCCGTGCGCCGATTGTCCCTGGCCAGCTGAGTACCAACCTTGCCACCTTTTCCGTTTGTAACGCTAACAAAACGTTGCAATACAATGAATTGTTGGCAAAACATTGTCTGTAAATGGAATGTCCACCACTGCCGTCAAGGCCCCACTTGTAAACCACTTCGATCGCTGAGTTTTTCTCGTGATCGTGGTGTAAGAGAAGTACATCCTGCTGCACATGAGCAAGTCTTTGTATTATATGGTCCAAAATATCTTGAACTGGAATTTGCACTTCAGTCTCCGTGATTTTTATATTATTCGGGTAACACTGTCTTTTTTTTTGTGTTATGACATTGTAAGGTAGATAGATGTAGCGCCTCGCGATTTCGCGCCTTTTTGCCAATGAATGTAATCTTCTTTCCCCATGCCTGAGTCAATTATAAGCACTAAAGCTTCTTCAGGAGAGTACAACTTTATAGCCGAATATGATGGCATATCATGAATTTGTTTCATGCGTTTGTACCTGCTAGGGCTTATGGTTCAGGCTAACTTCACTAGTTGGGCAGCTGTCCTTTTTGCCGCTCTTAGTGAGGCTGGCTTGAGCAGCAGAACACAATAGCTTTGGGCTTGACTCAGAAACAATTGGTTTTATCATCCTTCGTTTTGATCGTTTAGAGCTCTCTTCAAAAGATTTTGCAGGTCTGCCTCTGGCATTTTTCACTTGCAAATCATTGTTTACGCTTGTAGTTTCTAATGCTGGCAATACCAAATCGTTCCTTAACCATTTTGAATTGCATTTTATAAATCTTTCCATAGTCCAATTCGACTTTTTCCACTTTTGTAACAATTTTGAAACAAACACTTTCAGAACACACTTAATTTTATTTTTCTACAAACGTCAAATAATGACGCATTTTACGCTTTCATTAGACAAACGAAAACCTAACCTTTTTTGAGGATCAGAATGTGAGTGTACTTTTCCGCGCGTTGCCTAGGACAGCAAGCGAAATAGTAGATTATGTCACTAGGAGTAAAAGTGGGTCTTTTCGTGCTGAGCCCAGAGATTGACGGCCGAAGCGAAGCTGAGGCCTACAACTGGGCGAAGCACAAAAAGACCTTTTACTCCGAGTAACATATACTATTTTTTTTTCGAGCATGCAGGATATAATAAATCTATTTCAGAGTGATTCAGTTTTGCAATTTTCTCTCATCTTCTTTAAGCGGGTCTAGGTACTTACCCGATTAGTGGTGTATATTATTTGTAAAATACATAGAATGTGTTAGAATGGTGGTTTTCAATGTTCAATGGTTTTAATGATGGTCCATGGTTTTAATGATATTAAATCATAACCAATGGTTATGGTAAACTAAGAATTTGTAGCAATATTTTCAATGGTAAATTAATATAAGTCACATTGACAGATAAATATGATGACGCGCATGACATTTAACAGACGATTTCAAAATTCGGGAACCTATGCGATTTCGACTAATAACGGTTTTTCGGATGCTCTGAGAGTATTCCTATCCTTTCTTTTTTCAATAAGAATGTAAAGATGGCAATACACTCAGATCGGTTTATCTGGTGTCATCTAGTGTTCAAATAATTTTGGTGAATGAAAATGGTTTATATATGCGCCACCATGACAGTAGCGGTGACTTTTGACTTTACTTTTACTGTCTAGGACTTTTTTGCTACTTTTTTGGTCTCTGGATTTGAAAGCCCACTTTAGGTGTACGTATGGAGAAAACAAATGACGTACTTTTAGTCCGCTTGAAAAAAAAAGATTTTTTCGCTTGCTGTCAATAGCAACTACCACCAATCAATCAATTATTAAAAACGTCATTGTCACTTTGATTTAAATTTTTAGATTGTGACTTCAGTTATGCTCAGTTGTGATTCACATTACTTGAAATTGATCGTTTGCAGAAAAAACGTTGTATGCATTACAAGCAAAAAGTAACTTTTTTGCTCTCGAGTGATTGCCGCTCTCCGCTTCGCGTCGAGCAGCAAACTTCACTCTCCGAGCAAAAAAGTTATACTTTTCGTTCTTAATACATAAATAACTATTCTACTGTCTTTTGACAGTATGTATTCACTAAACTTGTTCAATATGAAACTTGTTAATCGTTCTACACACTGAGACAATGATTGTTTATAAAAGTTTTCTGTTTTTAACACTGAAACCAGATCCATTTTTCTAATATTTAGTTCCGAGTGACTTGGTCCACTCCTTCTACCTGTGAAAAAATGGCCTAGTGTCACAATGAGTTCGTTTGAGTTCCTACAATTCATAATACTAGGAGCCAGCAAATGCACAAGTGTAAATATTTAGGACAGAAAGCGGTACTAAGCGGAACTTTTTTGAAAGTCTCATTAAATTATTTTTTTTTTATGAAAAGTATGAGTGGAATGAAATCGACATTTGTTATTAGATATAGTAAATAACTAGGTTAAACAAAAATTTTTCTTATTAATAAACATACCTGTGACTTCTATGTCCATAACAAAAAGATTTTTGCGCGAGGTGAACGGAAATAACACGTTATAATGCTTTTGGGTTTCATATGCAATTAGCCGTACATTGACAACGCCTAACTGTCAGAGCCTCGGCCGCCATTGTTATAAACATAACAAAATATATTCATGACTAGCATGATGAACCAACTTCTTGACTCGGAGAAAACAATAAATTTTAAACCTTATATTAAAGTAGAAAAATCTATTTTTGACCCCCAAAATTGGTCATTTTGCCGTATGTGCGGCGCCGAAACCCCGCGCCACTGCTACCTCCAGCCCAGTCCCTCCACGGCAGCGCGACGGTGTCGGCGGGAGAATAAATACCACGGAGCTCACTACAATCGAATCAGTCGACGTCGGGAAGCACAGGAGATCATTTGGCCCATTGCCTCATCGCCTTTGATTTCTGCCGCAGGAAATTCTATTGGACTACAGCTTCAAAGCCCGGAAAACACTTTAGATTTTATTTTGACCGGCCGTGAAAGCCTTCACAGTCTTATCTCGAGAACAGTTGGAGGTTTCCACGCAGTTTCACTTAATTGAAGGACGCGAAGGTAATTTCGGTCAACTGGAGCAACAACAAAGTTGTAAATGTCTGTTTACATTGTGCTTAACATAATATTATAAATAGAGAACGGTTGGGGATTTCAAAAATTGGACTCGACTATCTTTTTTAATTATAGTAGTATTTATTTAGCCAAAAATGCTACATACAAAAACAAAATGCAATATGATGAAATATTGATCAATATTTCCATTTCCCAACATATTAAATGCTGAGAATGTGCTGTCGCAAAACCATTTTGAACGTGATTACATTACTACACTCGGCAATTCATTGAACCTTATAACTCCTCTAAACAATATTGAGTTCAGAGTCTGGTTTGGTTTACATTTTTTTTCAACAATGAAATCGTTACAGTTTCTTCTTTTACATGTATGTACGTCCAAGAAAAATCTTATTTTTTACAAATTTATTCAGGCAGTAACCTATTTTTCCTACGTTTTTTGCAAAGTCATAATTTTGCCCACAAATTTGGTTGTTTTGCACACAATTTCCTACACGGATTTGAGTTAGAACCATTGGTGAAATAAACAAAACACCAGTTATTGAAATCGTAGTAACGGCTCCTCCCTGTTAAAAATGTCAGATAGAAAAGTATAGAAAACATAATGTTTGCAAATTGGATCCATAAGGACGAACCAGTATAAATATGGACATTTTCTTTTCATATAAAGCCGCCTGAAGGAATTAATAAGGATTAATAAGAAATACATATGACATAGTTTTTTATAAGGGATTCCTTTACTAAATCTGAAATAAACTTCTTGGCTTTAATCAGTTTTAATGGTTCTGGAACCAACAAGTTTCTATTTGGTGTCCCACATTCCCAAAATTTATCAGGTTTTATAAGTTTTAAATCAGACTATAATTTCAGTTGGTTCTTAAAGGTAATTCCTTATTAAACCTCAAAATGTTTTAATGGGTTGAATCAGGTATAATTGGGCAGAAATCAATAAGATATTATGTGGAGTTCCACAGTTACCGAAGTCTATTAAATTTTACAAGTTTGAAATGGGACAAGTTCCAATAAGTTTTTATGAGAAATGCCTTATTAAACCTTAAAATATTGAAATGGTTTTAATCAGGATTAATAGGTCTAGAATCTATAAGATTCGGTTTGGAGTTCCACAGTTATTAAAGTCAATGAGATTTTATGTTTTAAATCGGACGACCAGATTTCATAAGGTTTTATATGTAATTCCTTCGTAAATTTTAAACAATTTTTATAGTTTTAATCAGGTTTAATCTTTCTGGAAGTTATAAGTTTCTGTTTGGAGATCCACAGTTCCCGAAGCCTATCAGGCTTTACAAGTTTTAAATGGGACTCGCTTCATTCAGTTTTTATACATAATTCCTTCTTAAACTTCAAGCAATTTTAATGGTTTTTAATCAGGTTTAATTAATTTCGATTCTATAAGATTTTGTTTGGGGTTCCACAGTTATTAAAGTTTATCAAGTTTTACAGGTTTGAAATGTTCTTGACTAGTTCCAATAAGTTTGTATGAGAAATTTCTTATTAAACCTTGCGTACTTCAAATTATTAATAGGTCTGGAATCTATAAGATTCGGGTTGGAGTGCCACAGTTATTAAAGTTAATCAGATTTTAAAAGTTTTAAATCGGAACAGATTTGATAAGATTTTATACGTAATTCCTTATTAAATTTTAAATAATTTTTATGGTTTTAATCAGCTTTAATCTTTCTGGAATTTATAAGTTTATATTTGGAGATCCACATTTCCCGAAGCCTATCAGGCTTTACAACCTTTAAATGGGACTGGCTTCATGAAGCCCAGTCGCCCATCAGTGCACTGAGTTTTTATATACATATTCCTTATAAAACCTTAAACAATTTTAATGGTTTTAATCAGGTTTAATCTGGATTCTATAAGATTCTGTTTGGAGTTCCAGAGTTATTAAAGTCTATCAGATTTTATAAGTTTTAAATAGCAACTAGATTCAATAAATTCTTATATGTAATTCCTTATTAAACTTCAAACAATTTTAATGGTTTTGATCAGGTTTTATTGGTCTGGATTTTGTTTTAAATCGGACTAAGATTCGACACCATGTGTAAGTTTCAATCACTCCTTATAAGATATTCCTTATTAAATCGCAATATATTTTAAGTCTTAAATTGAATTGGATCCGTTAAGTTTTTATTGGAATTTATACAATCGTTAAGCCTATTAAAAGCACTTTTCTCCATATTCAGCCCCGTTAAGACCCGTTGAGTCCGCTTCCCACCTCATGGAGACTTCAACTCAATTCTTAGTCCATATTAATACCAACAGTTTCATTCCATATTAATGGCACTATTCTCCATATAAGACCCGTTAAATCTCCTTTCAACCTCATAGAGACTCATACAATTAATTTTTGGTTCATATTAATACCAATAGATTTTAATTCCTTATTAAAAGCACTATTCTTTTTTATTCAACATCGTAAAGACCCATTGAGTCTGCTTTCCACCTCATAGAAACCATTACAATCAATTTTTGGTCTATATTAAATCCAATAAGATTTAAATTCTTATTAAAGGTACTATTCTCCATATTCAGCCCCGTTAAGACCCATTTCGTCCATATTGAAACAAATAAAATATAATTCCTTATTAAACGCACCATTCTCCATATTCAGCCCCGTTAAGACCCATCGAGTACGCTTCCCAACTTATAGAAACGAATACAACCAATTTTTGATCCACATTAAATTCAATAGAATTTAATTCCTTATTGAAGTCGCCATTATTTTATCGCATTAAGACAAATTCGCCTTTAAATAGTATATATATATATTATTTGAGGTCCATATTTATCCAATTTAAACGTATACCAATACTGTTTGAAATACACATCTTCACACTAATTAAATCTTATTGAATTAAATTTGGAATTCCTGCTTCAGTTTGATTCATATTAATTAGGATTCAAATTCTTTTTTTAGTGGATTTCCAGGGTTTGACCTTGTTACACCCACTACGTATCTTATTTGTAATTCCTGTTTGAAATACACATGTTGCGCCATATTCAATCATATACACTTTTTTTTTATAAGGTTTAATTAGGAATTTTTAACAGGGCTTGGCTATAAAATTTTGAAAAGCCGTCACCGTCAAACGCTTAAATTTATGGGGTCATTTGCTGGCAATTTTGATACACTCATTAAAGAAACGTATTCTCTGTTCAGCGAAGGTTCAATATGACGTCACATTCCTCATCTCATTTCATTAGGAAAAGATCGCCAAAAAACAAGCGTATTATTAGTTCTTATTAATAATAAAACCACCAGCTAAAGTTAGTTTGACATTTTATGTCAAAATGTCGTCAAAATTTAGAAATTCCGTCGTTGTTCCGTCCGAGTTTAATCGTCACCTGCAAAAGAGTGTAAAATTTTGTGAAATGGTTACAAAATGCCTTGGCGCTAAGGTGAAAAGGAACAAATTTTGATATTATGACTCATTGACTACTTTCAGCGAGGAAAAGTGGCTCCAAAAACATTATTACCAATAGATGCAGTGTTCAAGGTACGTTTCTATTTGATGTATTTTCGAAGATTAATACCGTTTTTCACTGGGAAAACTAGTGCGCATTGAGTGAATTTCTATCCTTTGTCAATTCGTTCAAAATATAAAGAGAGAAATACACATGTTGCGCACTAGTGCAGCCAGTGAAAAACGCTATAAATACCATATTTTTACCAGTTCAACTAACATTTTATCAGAGACAGACGTTTTTTTTTGTATGACGTTACAATTTATGACGTAATATTTAACCCTCGCTGAACAGAGTATAGGAAAAATGTTGTTCCTTACTCTTGCGCAAAGTGTCTTATCCGCACTTAACTCTTAAATACTGTCCGAACTAAAGACAGAGACAACCCATGAGACGAGCAACTGAATGTAAATAATGCGTCCGATTGTAAAAATTCACTGTCTATCTTTTTTGTGAGTCTCCGTCTAAGAAAAGTGCAGCGTACTAGAGGGCGCCACGTCACATTGCCGCCATAATTTAAACGTATTCGATAGCGCTCGAGAAGCCGTTTGCACACCTTCGCCGTGAAGTTCAGTTAAGGTAGACTTAAAATTCCTCATATAAAATGCATTGCTGTCAAAGAATTAGTATGCCAAAGGTCGCTTAACAACAATGTATTCTATATGCAAAATTTTTAAGGTCTACTTAGCTGAATTTCATGGAGAAGGTTTGAAAACCTTCTAAGGTTTAATAGATTTTCTATACCTACGTACGTAGATTTCGCAACTTTTCCAGGCTTTTAAGCTATCATCAAATAGAAGAGCAATGAAGCGGGTACTACTTTGGACCGCAATTTAAAACCCTGAAAATGGTCTAAAATGATAAAAGATGAAGGAAACAATTATTATTCCAATAATATCATGGAGAAATATCTATATTTGCAACAACAAAAAATGAAACTCAATAAACTATATATGCCTAAACAAACAAAATATTAATATACATATAATCTATTTAGTCATAGAATACGTACTAATATATAATAAAACATATTATAAACTGACTAAAATAAATTTCAATGCCCTGAATTTTCATCAAAAAACGATTTTTATGTTAAGTATGAATACCTGAACTAATATTACTTAAACTTAAAAGAAAAGAATAATATAAACTACTTGTTACTTGTATCGGTATACATGTATAAGTATAGGTACATAATTAATAACATCTAGTATCTATCTAGATAGTATCTATAGTTTTTCATGTCGGGAGAAAAATTATGTAAACGTTTTACTTCATCTTAGGAAAGGCCACATATAAAACACTTTTTTGGGGACATCTTCCAAAAATTATTATAGTCTCGGTTCTCGGCAATCGCACTATTTATTATTTATTTATTTATTCGTTGTATCTGCCGAGTCTCTTCGCACCGCACTCACACTCTGCACACATCAAAGAATAAATGCCATAGATCAAAGTGCAAATTAATTATTAAGAGAACACAAGACAAAACTTCTTTCACAATTCACAATATAATAATCCGCGATTTGTAAGATTTGCCCAACGTCGCGGCGCCACGACGTCGGCCAGAGGGTTATTACAAAAGTGCGGAGTTCAGTCAGGTTGTAAAATAGGCGCTTAAAAAGCAAAGTATCAGAAAGAGATAAAAGGTATATTATTTCCTATTATTGGGGTAGCCTGGGTCAGCATGGCAATGCCGGAAAACACGATGGTGGCTCGCTCTGTTATACTCTACAAGGCAACGACAGAGTACGAATCATTGTAATCTAAAGCGGGTACAAATGAGACAGAGAATCGGACAAATTTATAATGCCATTTGCTCGTCTCATGGGTTGTCTCTGCTAAAGATGTGTAGATTTGGATCCATCCGGCTCATTGATCCGGATCTTTAAAGTAAACCGTCAGTACCCGGTTCGCATATAGATCGAGGAGGGGTCGTGGGTCAGTAAAATATTTAGCGGTGAGAGATTCGAGTCGAGACGCCTGAGACGAGACAATCACGGTCATCGAGTCGAACAGATGGCTCGCTTAGTTCAACGCCGACACCCGAGGATCCGAGGTATGCAACGATACGATACGACTTGCAATACGCAAAAACAAAGGCATACTTCATTCGTAGAGAGCTTTGAGATTTAGTTTTCTGCCGACATTGTCACTTCCCACAGACAAATGGCCGAGATTTCGTACCTATATTGTCCGCGGGCGACTTTTAGCAGAGTATCGAACTCACTTCTCTATCAGGCAGAGGAAGCATAGACCGGTTTCGTTCTTATTAGAGCTCATCAGTATGGTATACCTCGAACCTGACAGAATTTTTTTTCCTGAGAGGAGTTTTCCTTTCACGGTCAGATGGCTTCTTCGGTTGAGCAGGGGGTATAGTGAGGCCATAGCCCCCTAGCCTTAGCAGCGGCGACCCTGACATGGGGGCCCCAGGTCAGTCCTTTATCCAAGGTTAACCCCAGATAAACGGCTGAGCCTTGCCACGGCACTTCGATTCCATCGATCACAATTTGATCAGGGATGGCATCGCGACGTCTACCTATCAGGATTGCCTGGCATTTGGTTGGATTAATTTTAATCCTCCAACGTACCAGCCACTACTGAAGGTCGTCTAACGCATGTTGCAGATTTTCCCGCACGACATCTTTTCTCCGGTGTTTGGATAAAAGAGCCGTGTCGTCGGCGTAGAGCGCGAGCGTAGTCCTTGGTGTTCTAGGAATATCGCTCGTGTACAGCGTGTACAGGTGCGGCGACAATACCGACCCTTGGGGGACACCTGCCTCTAGCGCTCTGGGCGCCGACAGGGAGGTTTCGACCCTTACAACGACTGTCCGATCTGTGAGGTAACTGTCGATAAGTTGGCAAATGTTTGTCGACAAACCTACTCAGTCACCCAGCTTGTAGATCAGGCCCTCTTGCCAGACCCTGTCAAACGCTCGCTCCACATCCAGCAGGACCAACCCAGAGGTTAGTCTGGAGTTCCTGCCTTCAGCGATGCTCTCTACGGTTCTCAGGACCTGCAATTCTGCCGAATGCAGTCCCCAAAAACCGTATTGTTCGACAGGCACGATGTTTAGGCGTGTACACTCGTCTTGGAGTCTCCTCAGGATAATACGTTCCACGACCTTACCAGCCCCCCACAGCAATGTGATGGGCCGGTAGTTCTGCGGATATGCCTTATTCTTGCCCCGCTTGTTGAGCATTATCACCACTCCCTGTTTCCACCTCGATGGAAAGTGCCGAAGCCTCAGCGTCGCGTTCGCCACGGCGCAAAGACAGGCGGCACCCTTCCTAGGCAGGTTTTTCAGCACCTTGTTGGAGATGCCGTCCTTCCCCGGAGCTTTTTGTTCCACAAGGGTCCTCAGGACATCCCTGATTTCGCCGGTGCTAACCGGGTCCATCGGGTCCTGCTGACCCCTGGGCTCCTCGCCCCTCAGGTGCCTGACGGTCCTCTCAACCGCTAGGATGTGACGATCATCATTGTCAGGGTGATCATTTAGCCTACACTCTCTTTCGAGTGTTTGGCCAAATGCTTCTGCCTTGTCTTCGTCGCTGTACACCATAGCGTTTACGCTGTGTAGCGGTGGTATGGCGTTTGTCGCTCGCCTGAAGCTTCTAACCGCCAGAGGCCAGACGAGCCCGGCTCCAGCTCGCTCAACTCGCTGGCTGTTTTCGTTAAGCAACCTGCAATTGTCCTCTGAGGGGCCGTTGCGGTACAATCTACGCAGCCGTCTCTGTTCCTTAACGAGCACCCGTATATGTTCGGGGGTTTCTCCATATTGACCGCGTGGTTTTTGCACCTCGCGTTCAATTGTGGATAACCTTAGAGCCTGCAGCACGTCCTCCTCGAACGTTTGCACGGCACCCTCCAGTTCGGCTACATCAGCAATAATTGGGACGGTCGCAACCCAATAAACATTTTGCATTCTCTTAAAGGCTTATAAGTTTTATAATGAGTATATAAGGGTGTGTATGGAACAAAAAGCGCCCCTAAAGGATTTATGAGATTACCAATGAACACTTAAAGTTTATAAAAGTGTTAGTACAACACCATAACTCACAGGGTTATAAAAGAGTGATGAAAACATTTCAGATACTTCCTTATAAAACTTCAAAGGTTGGTTACCAAAAGTTATATAGCAGATTTATATAAAGCGCTCCATCACCTAACTGTAACCTCGAGAAATATAATAGTTGAATACATTACTTTTATAAAAATTGTAAGTTTGAAGGTGATGGAAGGATGCATCATAAAACTTGTGTGATGAGAAGACCAATAAATCATCATTATATATCCTTAAGTTACATTGTGGTTACCAATAAACCCATTTTAAAACTATATCTTCCCGCCAAAAGAATGAATTTGTTGTAATTAACCAAAAACATGTTTAAACAAAATTCAGTCAGCTCAGTGGAATCAACAATAATAAGTGTTGTCGATTTGTGTAGAGATGAAGCATCACACTTAAAAGCAGACTCTGATGAACCTATGTCATGTTCTGATAATGAGGAACTAATTTTTAATCAGGATATCAATAATTCTTCACTTGATTTTTCGCCAGGGTTTGTGAATTAAATGAAGACGAATGCAGAATAAGTAATTGAGTGAATGAATTTATTGACGATAAAACTGAAGAAGATCAATGTAGAAAAAATTAACGGTTTCGTACTAAGTTTAAAAAATGGGCTTTTATTTTAATTTTCATTTTTTAATATCACACAGCGACCCTTGAAATAGCTAATGGAAATTATAAATGTTTTGTTGCCAAGTATATTGCCTATGGATCCCAGGACACTTCTAGAAACTCCTAAAGCAATTTTGATAAAAGAAATTGGCCCGAGACAGTAACTTTATTTTTAATTTCCACAGAGTAACGTAATTATTGTCGTAATTTCATTTCAATCAAAATTCGGTTAAAATGAGGTTAGGAATGACAAATGACAATTTCGGAGTGGCTACTGGGCTATAAGTTCGTAAAAATAACGTTGTCGATAGCACCGCCGCCAACTATTTCAATTTTTCGATTCGACGGATCGACGTGTTATACACTTTTGTCGTTTGTCTCTAATATCCCAATTTTCAGTGTTTAATAATTGATTAATCATTGCTAAACCAAAAAAGTAGAATAAGTCAAACCCTCAAATCTATTCGTTATACGAGACATTAGACAGAGCCTATCATATACCAATTTCCCAAGGAGCATGTTATATAACGGTTTTATAGTAGACTTTTTTTTTAGCAAAGGTGATGTAGTGGACTCAAATAGTTTATAAAGGTGTCACGTTTAGTCCGCCATGTTTACTTGCTAATAATTTTAAAATCCGGAAAAGATTTGATCTTAGTCTTTAAACAAATACAAACTGGCTTTCATATTGTATAAGAGGGTTATTTCATGAGCTTTTAAGTTAAAAGGAACAACTTTCGTGCAATAAACTTGTCTTTTACCTTGGGGTATACGATTGAGTATGCGTTTTGACTGCCACTGATTAGGCCAGGCTCAAATAAAACTCCTATAAATAATCCCAAACTTATATATATTTAAGGCCCGTGAGTTGTACTGAAGTATCTCGCATATATTCACAGTAAAATTTGGATTGTAGGAAAATTTTCATCCATGGAATCGCAAAACTACCACTCATTAAATATTGTTGATATAATATCCGATAAAACAGCACGCCATTCAAGCACATTATTTAGGAAGACTAGAGAATGAGGAACAATAAAATGATAACGCAAGGCAAATTTGTGGTAACCAGTTACTGTGACGAAAATAAAAATGAGACGGTCGCTATTTAAAAGTTCAATGTGTTAAAGAGAAAGCATGATATTTTTGTACCCGCCTACTGTCATTTGTCAAACAACAAGCAAATATACACAACTAAACCATTACTTTACGAACACCTTTATAGGCAATGTTTATAAGGGTCACGGAAGAGTTGTGAACACTCGCAGTTAATTTTCAGTTATGTAAGGGTGGCCAACAAAGTTATATAACAGTATTCGAAAATTGTTCATAATAATAGTTATAAATCCTTAAGTCCTATAGCGTTACTAAATCAGTGTTACCGCAACCTCTATAAATTGCCCCATTTAAGCTCTTTAAGCGGTATATAAGGGTGTGCAAGAGGTAATGCGAACTTTTTTATAAAGCTTTTAGTTATATACTCAAGTGATATAATATTTGCGGTTACTCAAATATAACGAAAAATGTTTATTGGGAAGTGCGTTAAAATGCTCTTGAAACCGTTTCCAATTAGTGTGCCTAGAGCGAGTAGTTTTGATTTCGGCATTCGCTTCAAGGGTCAGTTTTATTGGATTGTGATCCGAGGTACCTTCATTCACCATCACCAACTCCGGCCAGAAGCGGACGTTCCTCAACACCGCGATGTCAAGTACGTCCGGTCTCCCGCCTCCGTTGGGTAGGCATGTCGGTTCCGTGGGCCCCATTACCACTGCCCTGGCAGCGGTCATCATTTCCAATAACCTGACACCTTGCCTGTTATCAATTGCAGAGTTCCACGAGCGGTGCTTGCAATTGAAGTCGCCAACCAGCACTAGTGCTTGTTGGCCACCCAGGAGAATGTCGAGATCTTCCTGCTGCAGTTCGTCCTGCGGGGGCTTGTACGCCGACGCAACCCTCATCTCACCAAGGCTGGTGCTCACGACGACGGAGATTGCATCAATTTCCGTGTACTGGACGGATCGGGTCCAGATTCCATGTCCTCGGGATGTCTAGCATCCATCACTTGAGCGAAGTGCCTCGCGAATCCATCCTCCCAAGCAGTTTTTCAACTTGGCCTCGATGGTCTTGATGAGGCAATCGTCCTTCTTCGGGCTTTTGCCCTTTTTGGCTGTCGGGTTTGCGCCCGGCTTTTGGCCCGGCGCCTTACCCTCCGCCTTCTTTCCCTGCTGAGTTTTAGGCTTCGCTTGCGCGCTTTTTGGGGCCTTGGGGGCACCCCAACCAGTTGGCAGGGTGGCCTTCAGTCCCGCAAAGGACACACTTAGCGTTGCGGGTCTCGTCCGTGGGTTTCACGAGCGTGCACTCGCGTCCCGGGTGGGAACCCGCGCACTTAACACAGCGCTCTTCATGGTGGCACTGTGATTGCCCATGGCCGTATCGCTGGCAGCCGTAGCATTGGGTTGGCACCTTTTTCTTTTTCTGCACTTTGACTTTCACAGAAAGACCAAGCAGCTTTTCTACCTTGAAAATCTGGTTGTCTGAAAACCTGACAGAAAAAATGAGTTTGAACGGCAATTGGATCTAGCTCTTGCTTAAAAGCCTGTATGTGTATGTAAGTGGCGCCATCTAAAGACAGCAGCTGCTTCCACTAGGGCATGCAGGATGATCGTGAAGCGAATCAAACACCAGTTTTCTGCCGACATTGTCACTTCCCACACACAAATGGCCGAGATTTCGTACCTATATTGTCTGCGGGCGACGTTTAGTAGAGTATCAAACTCACTTCTCTATCAGGCAGAGGAACCATATACCGGTTTCGCTCTTATTAGAGCTCATCAGTATGGTATACCTCAAACTTGACAGAAAAATAATTTCCATGGAAGCACCTGCCGTCGTTCGATGGCGCCACTTACATCCTTAGAATTGTTGACATAAAAATTTAAATAATTTCTTGATCAATATTTGGCTCGTTTCGCCAACACGGCTTTTCTTTCTCGATCTTTCAGTTTTAGTTGCTTCAGTTGGGCTTGCCCGACAGGTCAAGCATCTCCAGAGAGTTTTTTTCATATGGAATCCTCTTAGGTCCACAATTTCACACTTTCCGTGGTAGTATTCTTTACATGTTGTGCATTGTATAATTGTTTTAATGTATTTAAAGTGTGTATCGCACCGAAAACATTTTAAATCAGAATTTCTGTCCATATTTTTCTTGACCGAGGTTGCCGCTGCCAATGTACGAGAAATCACCTGCGATGTATTGGTTTGTTTATTTATTCGGCTGGTCCTCTATTTCACTAATAATAAAGTTTCATTGTACTAAGGAATTTTCAATTTTTTTGCAAACACACTGATAATATTTTTACTTAACAAATAGTACCACTGAATTCCTCGTGGAATAACGATTTATATGTCTAATGACTCAAGAACTGGAGTTGGAGGTTTCAAACATCGGACTAGACCACAGTCTTACTTGAAAAAAATAGCTAAAAATGAGTACAAACTTCATGGGTATATTTTTGCAAATAATCAGGTTAGTTTATATCTCGAGAACGGTTGGAGGTTTCAAAAATTGGATTGGGTCATCCTCTTTATTAGAAAATGTTAGCTGAAAACGAGTAGAATCTTCATGGGCTTATTTTTGCAAATTACCAAGTTAGAAGATATCTTAAGAAGGCTTGGAAGTTACAAAAATTGGACGGGCCCATCGTCTTAATGTGGGTTTATACACAAAATAAAATAACAAATAAGATAAAATTAGAAATAAGAGTTGGTTTCATGTATAATCGATTCAGTTATTTCTGTCGTCAAGTAGTCGTTGGAAATCTGTCATATTTCACCCGGTATAACATGACTGACAGTGACAGTGATTAATAATCAGTTTGAGGTTAAGGTTATTGTTTACTGTTTTACTCATATAGTTGCCAGATGGCTTCATTAGTTCAAACTTTTAATAATATTGATTAATGATCACTAACCTATAATCTAGTAAAAAATGGGCCGGGGCTCTACGTTAGCAAAAATATTATATTTTATTGATGCCTTTAAAAATGAATCTTTTACAACGATAATAGTTGAGGTTAATAGATTTATAGTGTGAATGTGGTTGTGATGATAATATGTATAAGAAGTTTGCTTTTTGGACTAAAATAAAGGCGGAATACAGTTAGGGAAGAACAGGAAAAATGATATGTCTCTGTCAGCGGCAGTTGAAAGCAAGAAGAGTTAATGCTTACCCCAAAAATATTGGAAACTTTAGCCAAGGTTATAGTGGGCGATTCTTGAGGGAGGTCTTTTCTAAATTGGAGGTAGCATTTTTAATGCAAATTCGCATTTTTGCGTTAATTACCTTGGGCATTTTTTCTTAAGAAATATTTTTTTAATAACAAATTAGCTTACAAAATGCACGTTTAAGTGTACGAAAAGTCGGCAACAGCGAAATTTTAATGACGCATCTTGACAAATTTGTCTTGGCGATAAGTAAACAAACAATCGCTGTCGATGTTATACTGGTGAAATTCCATGGCATGGGTTGATGCCAAAAATAACTGAATGGATTATATACCCCTATTAGCGTTCATGCACCAAATAACATAAATCTTATTTGGTGAATGAACGCTAATAGGGGTATACATGAAACCAACTCTTATTTCTAATTTTATTTTATTTGTTATTTCATTTTATTTGGTGTATAAACCCACGTTTAGTTGGAAAAAGTTAGCTGAAAACAAATACGGGGTGTTCATTATAAAATTTCATCTAGTTGGCTCTGAAACGTCAAAAGAAAAGGATGGAGAAACAAAAGTCTATTTATTTTAATTATGTCATCCTTTTCTGTCAAAATTTCATAGCCTGCTAGATGAAATTTTATAATGAACACCCCGTACAAACTTGGTGGGTTTATTTTTGCAAATAGTGATCACAACAGTATAAATAATTATTTACCTGACAAGTCCGGAAAATGGTTTCTTAACGCACACAGTTTCGGTTGACCGAGCGACGCAAAAAAAATTACGTCGCCTGGAACACCAACAAAGAGGTAAATATGCGTTTTCGTGGGATTAATATAATTAATAAATTACCTAATTAAATTAAATTAATAAATAAAAATAATAAATATTATTATAATAATATGTCGAGGACGGTTGAAAACATCAAAAATTGTACTGGATTATCGTTTTTGTTGGAAAAAAGTTAGCTGCAAACGAACACAAACTTTATTGGTTTATTTTTGAAAATAATCAAGTTCGTAAATATCTCGAGAACGGTTGGAGGTTTTTAAAATTGTACTGGACAGTCGTCTTAGTTGGAGAAAATGAGCTGAAAACGAACGCAAAAATCATTTGTTTATTTTTCCAAATAACCAAGTTAATAGATATCTCGAGAACGGTAGGAGGTTTTAAAATATGGAATGGTCCATCGTCCTAGTTGCAGAAAGTGACCTCAAAATTTCATGGGTTTATTTTTCCAAATAACCAAGTTAATAGATATCTCAAGAACGATTGGAGGTTTGACAAAGTGGAACGGACAATCGTCTTAGTTGGAAAAAGTTAGTTGAAAATGAGTACAAACTTCATGGGTTTATTTATGCAAATAACCAAGTTAGTAGATATCTCGAGAACGGTTTGAGGTTTCAAAAATGGGACTGGACTAGCTTCTTAGAAAAAGTTAGTTTAAAACGAATACAAACTTAATGCGTTTATTTTTCTATATAACCAAGTTAGTAAATATATCCAGAACGGTTGGAGGTTTTTTAAAGTGTACTGGACCGTCGTCTTAGTTGGGAAAAGTTAGGTGAAAACTAGTAAGAACTTCATGAGTTCATGAGAAAGGTTTCTTAACGCACGCAGTTTCAGTTGATCGAACGATGCGAAGCGAAATTCGGTAAACTGGAACAACAAAGCTGTAAATGTGCCTTTACCTATGGTTAACATATTTTATCTACGAGTACTAAGTATCAAATAACACACCCTCTACTTCGCTAGTAAGAAGCTCTTTACGCACACAGAACGAAACCTACGTGCCCGAGTGCTCAGCCGGGTGGCCATTCACGCGTCGCCTAGCAACAGTCCACTCGCCACCAATTCGTAATTTTAATGCGGCTAGCTATCAAATTCAACTTTCATCAATTTTCTGATTTGTTAACGTTTATTTCTAATAGTTTCTATTTGTCATAACTGGTGTGAGGGTCGTAGATAAAGTATAGTACGAAATCCGGATTGTAAAGCATTTACGTACTCGTACTCAAACTTTCCAATCGTATGTAATAACCTTCTTACAACCCTTATTACATAATATACGTACTATTACCGCACGCTAACTTGATCAACAAGAGGGGATATGGGAAGCTCAACTGGCTGAGTTCGATATGGATATCCACTCGGGTGTTACAGTCAATTTTGTACGTCATTACGACAAATTGAATTTATACTAAAGCTGGATAGCAATAAATTATTATTATTGGGGAGTCTCTATGAGAGTGACTATTGGGTACGTTTACCCGGCCGACGCCCCTGGCAGCAACTTAGAAGTTTAGTAAGCCGTCGCTGAAAGTCGGGTAAACGTACTGTTTTGACTCTTACTCTCCTTTGCACCGAAGTTATTTACGCCAGGCTTAAGCTAAGTTTTGTTTTGAATGTGAAAAATGAAATGAAAGATGTCACAGTCAAAAGCAAACTTAACTTAGCCTTAGCTTAAATAAAATTGATGCAAATGAGGGTTAGAGACTTACACATCCGATGACTTAAAGCGGCTAAAGAGCGTGTCGGATGAACGTAGCCATTTATATTTTTAACAAAATAGATGGCGCTATCTGAAATATGGATAAACCTTAATTTCGTATCCGTGCATCAAAATTCTGTATGATTGCCAACACTGTTTGATTGCTCCTCAAATCAGAATGGCGGACCTTTGTCAAAATAAGCTGTTCTGCATCGTCAATTAGAAACACTTATTCATTTTGCCTTCGGCAAACACTCATAGATGTCACTACAATCGATGTTGAAGTTGAAACAAAATGAGGTCATTGACTGGGATTGGTCGAGAAATTTTAGATGCTCGCCATCTACTAGAGAGGATTTTTATTACCCAATTGTTGATAGGTTATAAATATAAAGACAATAGTGGCGCACGCAGATAGAATTGCCCATGATTGATCTATTTTATATACGGGGTGTTCATTATAAAACTTCATCTAGCAGGCTATAAAATTTTGACAGAAAAGGATGACATAATCAAAATAAATGGATTTTTGTTTCTCCATCCTTTTCTTTTGACATTTCACAGCCAACTAGATGAAGTTTTACAATGAACACCCCGTATAATCGTTCAAATAAAATGCTCTTATTCCGCGCGAGATGTTACTCCTACTGAAGCCATAACAAAGAAAATTACTAAATATGGAGAAATTGATAAGAATAACGTTTTCAAGCTAAAAAAGAACCACATCTATTGTTATCAAGTACAAGGACAATTGTTAGTAACCTGCAAAAAGTTCTGCTATTTTGAAATTTGGACTCCGAAAGGTCTTCTACATGAAGAGTTAAACAAGACTTTAATTTGTGGCAAGAAATGATTCCAAAATTAGGAAAGTGCCACTTATAGTGAATGAACAAATTAGTACTTAGTTAGATAACTGTAAAAGAATAATTAAACTGTAAAAAATAAATTTCGTTCATCTATCCATATTTTTATTCCCTACCTAAAGCTTAGTTAAACAATTTTTATTCATAGTAATTACGGCCCTGAAAAATGCATTTACGGGTACAACATGAGCGTATACAGATCGACGAACGAGAGAGACAGCAAAGAATCGGTTTGAACATTGACAATGAAGTAAATAAATAGAGGCCGGGAGTTAATCATAAATTGGCATTTGTTTACTTGGCACGATATACAAACCGCATACTTGGAGGCTTGCGGGTTGTTCGGGTAGAGGGGAAGCAGAAAATGGCCGTCATTGCTAAAAAACAACATGGCGCAATTTGAATCTCTAATACCGAAAACATCTAATACCTCCAAAAGCCTTGCACAAGTATCAGTTCAGTAAAGTTTACTTTAGTATCTGAATCTGATAGTCAGTACATAATATTGACCTTCTGAAAGTTGGAACTTGGAACTAAATATTGAATGCAAGAAGTAATGCAAAGCGTCATTCATTTTATAATAAGTAAGCAGCATTGACAATGGAGTAAATAAGTAGACGCTGCGAGTTAATCATAAATTGGCATTTGTTTACTTGGCATGATATACAAACCGCATACTTGGAGGCTTGCGGGTTGTTCGGGTAGAGGGGAAGCAGAGAATGCTAAAAACAATATGGCGCAATTTGAATCTCCAAGGACACATCTCCAGATGACATAAGCACACATATGGGTGTCATATTTTTTTTGTTTTGATTCCTAAAATCCAGGAAATAATTCTCGTAAACTGACGTAAACCGCGTGTCACAAACGTATTCTTTTTTCTTTTATCGTCATACCTAAGTGTTCTATTAATCAGGATTCAAAAATTATTTGCTCCGCAATAGATATTATAGTACTCTCGTGGTGTAAAGATTTACAAGATATCATCCAAAAAAAGGACGTGCGAATTTACTAGCAAAGTAATCCTGGCAACACTGTATGGAGGGTTTTTTTTATCACGCCAATACCATGAAAAATGTAAATAAAGACCTCTACCTTGATAAATCCTCTATGGGTTTGAAATTTGACGGATATAAGTCTTGAAAAATGGGTCATTTTGGCATCGATTTCTGGTGGCAACTTTTAACCAAATTCGAAGAAACTCAAACTGTTGCAAACTAGAAGGTTTACGGGTTGTCAGAAAGTTAATGTAAATGTGAAAAAACAATTGTAACTAGGTGTAAATGTAACCCAAAAAATCTTAAATTTATGGACGATTTTTGTTAATTTTGAAAATAGTGACATAATTTTTTTTATATAAAAATAAATTTTTGACAATTTATAATATATTATGTATCTAATTTTTAAAGATTGAATCAAATACAACAAATAGATTTTCTGTAATTCGCTGCCAAAAAAGCACCAAAATAAGCATGATATTTCGGGTAATCGTATAGCCTTAAGAAAACTGAATATGTAGTCCCTGTAGGAGTAGAAAATAGTAGATTATGTCACTAGGAGTAAAAGTGGGTCTTTTCGTGCTGAGCCCAGAGATTGACGGCCGAAGCGAAGCTGAGGCCTGCAACTTGGCGAAGCACAAAAAGACCTGTTATAGATTGACTAGAATATACCTGTAAACCCTGACATAAAGCGGGTGAAAATCTAAGAAGACTTTCGGGCCGACACCTGACGTCATATTCTTTTATATTAACAGATCTCTGAATAAGGAATGAAGAAACCACTCACCAAATGCTCGAAAAGACACTAATTTATTACAATGTTTATGTACAAAAAACTTTGATTTGTTACCTTGCCTTGCAAATGAATGAGATTAATTTATCTAAAAAACTAAACTAAATATGGTCAAACCTGAACAGCATAAGGCTCTAAACTTATTTACTTAACCTTAAACTAAACCTTAAAATATTGTTGCGAACTCGGGGTTCGATAATTCCAGTGAAACGATTTAACACGAAAACACTATTTATTTATTCCCACCAATACACTCGACTACTAAATAACTCATTACTTAACACTGTATAGCCTTCTATTATCGCTTCGTAACTTTAGCTTACTTATAGCTCGACTAAAATACGACTATTCTCTTTTGCGCGCTCTATGCGCATTTATATACAATCCTAAAATTACAGAAAAACCTAGAAAGTTCTTTATAAGAATTCTCGAATAATCTCACATAAAAAAAAAACGGTTGCAAACAACTGCCTTCTAGATTAAGCCAGACGAGCAATAAATCACTCGTGTCAGCCATGACGCAGCGCGGATAGGTCGCGAAGCTCCACCAACCAGCACGCTCCCATGCGTTGCCCCGCCTCCCATGCGGCGTTGCTGCGAATCGTAACAATATCTAAACGTTAAATAAACAACGTATGTTAAAAAGAGAAATCAAATTGTGCGACGCCACTGCTCGGTATCCGATATTATCAACAAGATAAAGTCCAAACGAACGCCGCTGCGTGTTAGTCAACAGGCAATTTAATTTTGAAAGAAATTCAAAACTACTTTAATCCAGTGAAATTACTTTAAAATTGAGGGTTCGTGCTACGTTTGATCAGTGAAGATCAGTGAACAGTGAAGCAGCACAACTCTTTGTTCTGAGCATTAATAAATAAATAGGAACATTCTCACCAATCTTCAGGGACTGTCCGCCAGCTTATTCTTCAATTGTGTTTGGAAGCAAGCAAACTAGGTAATTGGGCTGTAAGTAGGTCGAACTAGCCTTCTCTAAGGTCCCAGAACTGCACCATAGGCGGGTGTTTGCTTGCTATTCAATCCAAAACACAGCTCCAGAGTCAATTGGCAGGTGCCCAGTAATTGTGAGAGATTCTTGAAAACAACGTGACAAGAGGGGTTGGCAAAACGGTGAGACACAAACCAAGGGTGTTTTGTCAAAACTACGCGAAGTTGGAGTTCTTTTGGTGCGAAAATATCACGCTAACTACTAACACACAACGAGAACTGGGATGACAAAATGGTGAGACACAAACCAAGGGTGTTTTGTCAAAAACTACGCGAAATTAACTCGTTGGTATGCGAAATTGAGCATAAAATTGTTCCCGGTAAGCGAACTGTGGTGGCGACGACAGACAGACCTGACAAACAGGCACTACTTCGGGGTTTTTTTTTTGCACTGGGTTTGTACCTTGTACGGGCACTGCGTACGTGACTTTTTTGATGTCGACGATGGCGGCGGGCGGAGAGGGGAGGGGGTTTCATACAAGTTTTCAAGGTGGCAACAGAGAAAGAGACAGAGAGACAACATAGAACGGGGCAATAAGCATAGGCGTGCGAATATGCAAATATTTATTCCCTGTTGGAGATCATGTCTTCAACAAGACCTGTTACTCGGAGTAACATACACTATTTTTTCTTCAAGCATGCAGGATATGAGAACTCTATTTCAGAGTGATTCAGTTTTGTAATTTTCTCTCATCCTCTTTAAGCGGGTCTAGGTACTTACTTAGTGGTGTATATTATTCGTAAATTAAATGTATTAGAACGGTGGTTTTTCAATGTTCAATGGTTTTACTGGTTTTAAATTATAACTAATGGTTTAGGTGGTGTAGGTAAATTATAGTAAACTAAAAATTTGTAGCACTATTATCAATACTAAATTAATAAACGTCACATTGACAGATAAATATGATGACGCGCATGACATTTAACAGACGAATTCAGAATTCGAAAACCTATGCGATTTCGACTAATAACGGTTGGTGTTCTCGAGCGCTCTGAGAGTATTCCTATCCTTTGTTTTTCCAATAAGAATGTCATGATAGCACTCAGATCGGTCTATCTGGTGTCATCTAGTGTTCAAATAATTTTGGTGAATGAAAAGCGTTTATATATGCGCCACCATGACAGTAGCGGTGACTTTTGACTTTACTTTTACTGCCTAGGACTTTTTTGCTACTTTTTTGGTCTCAGGATTAGAAAGCCCACTTTGGGTGTGCGTATGGAGAAAACAAATGACGTACTTTTAGTTCGCTTGAAAAAAATATATATATTCACATGTATATTGAAATCTCGAAATTTCTCGTATGCTAACATAGTACTTTGTTTTAGAGTATAATTATACCTCGTTACTACTTCCAAATGAGACTCACGTTCCAGAATAAGGAAGGGATTATTGAAGAACTACAGTTTCACCGCGAACTCAGGGACCATGCTCAAAAGTCTCTCCAAGCACTGTTAAAGGGTAAAGAGAAGAAGGAGTACACTTTCGTTGGAGTTCATGTAAGACGCACGGATTATAACAAATACGTAAAACTGTGAGTATAAGTAGGTGGTGTTCATTTGATAACGTCATCTAGTTGGTTGTGAAATGGTAAACTTAAAAGGATGAAGGAATAAAAATCAATTAACTTTGATTATTCTATCCAAAAATGTTTAGCTTTCTAGATGACGTTTTCTACTGAACATACAGTTTAGAAAAGTGCAATCGCCTGACACTAGACGGTACTCGCAACCCACCAATATTAGACACCTAAAGGATTGTTTATGTCCATAAAAGACAATGTGAAGTGCTGAAATAATTTTTTCCACCACAAACCAGCCAACGTCACGATCAGTTAGCTAGGTCATCAGCGCATTAAATGGGTAAAAAAGTCAACCAAGTTAGGCCATCCTACAGATTCCTCCATGTTTTCTAGTTTTGCTTCTACGGTGAAAAAATCGGGAAAAGGCAGACTGTCAATTTAGTTGTGTCTTGTCAACTGTCAATATATATTTATCTAGTGACTTGCATTTTTTCAAAATCTGTTCTTGAGTAGATTCTTAAGGAAGTTCTCAAAGCAGAAAGTTACCTCCTTGCCCAGCGCTTGTTCATATAAGCCATTCACTTATTATTGACATCAAGTATACTTTGGAAATCCGACTTTAACACAAAAAGTATCACTTTCCACCCTTGTTAAGAAAATAACTTTTCTATATGCATTATTCACAGCAAATATAACAAGACCTTAGCGAAGCCGTCGTTCTTCATCCACGCTATGGACTACTACAAAAGCAAGTACTCGAATTGCCTCTTCGTTTACGTTAGTGATGACCCGCCGTGGTGTTTGGAAAACTTCAAAAAACTTCCAGATGTGGTGATAATGACCCAAAAGGAGCGAACTCCGGCTCAAGACTTGGCACTAATGGCTGCATGCAATCATACCATTTTCGACTATGGCACCTTTGGACACTGGAGCGCTCTATTGGCGGGCGGTGATGCAGTTTACTATAATTTATTAGATCAGAATGTGAGTGAAACGAAGCACGACTTAAAAAATTGGATTATGATGGATTAAATTGTCGCCTTCACCAATGCGTCACGTTTTTGACAAAATGTTATTTAATTTATTTTTTTTTAACTCGTTACATAATTACAATGAATAAAAATAAAACGAGGTTTTGGATATTTCCCAATAGATATTTTGGAAACGGTTAAAGGTTTGAAAAAAAAAACTTGAATAAGATTACCTAAAGAATCATGTAGTTAACCATGTAGTGTCAAGTATTTGTTTAGAAAAAGTCCTTTTTGAGTCAGCTGACTTACTCAAAGTAATTTCAGTTGAATGCTAATAAGTTCGCGCTTTTATCTGCTCCGAAATGGTCACATTCTATGCATAAAGTTAGTCTTGCCGCAGAAGAAGACTATACATACATATACAGGGTGGGCCAATAGTGCCTTGGACGATGGCTCCGAAATGCAAAAAGATATCAATATGAAATTTTGGCCAACGATTTAAGCTTGGGCGTATTTATAAATTATTTTGGATGTTAGTGCCAAACTATATACAGAGTGGCCACACAAAGTTATGTTTTTTTAAATAGGACACCCTATACATTTTGTTATACTCAGGTTGCCCTTCTTAAATGCTTCAAGAGAATATAAGCATGTGTTGCCTTGATACTACGCGTTTTGGAAATATGGGGGTTTAAGTGATAAAAATCGGCCATCTTTGGGCGTTCAGAGCTCACTTAGAAAAGAAAATTTGAAACCGGATTATATTCACTTATTAACTAGAAACCCTAGACTATGCAATAATTATTAATTCGCATTCGCCTGGAGTTGCACTGGTATACAGGGTGAAGGTTGTTTGAAAACCCTTGATTTTCTCGATTTTTTCTAATGGCAACACCTCATTTTTTGGATGTTGTTATATGGGCCTTGAGCTCAACTTTTATTTTTATGAAGCATGTCCTATACCTATCTCCAATAGATTTAGAGATATTTGACCTCATTAGAGTTTAAATTATTCATCTTCTGATTTCTCGTCTGATCTATTTAGATTTTGAAAATAACATGCCACTTTAACTTGTTTATTTAAAATACTATTTTTTGTAACGTGCATATACTAAAAAATATGTAATAGTTAAAATATTAATAGATTTTTATATGATATTTATAGATTAAGCAATACGAGAACTTAAGCAATATGTTTTATGTTTTAAGTATTTTCCTTCATCTGATTGTCCAAAATATAGCTCTTGGCCAATCAGATGAGAAAAACCCTTTAAACATAAAAAATCATTGCTTGTTCTTAAGTGCTATGCCATTAAGGAAAAAAATACATTAAGAAAACTATATTTACTGAACAACTATAAATCTTGGCAATCCATGAAAAAAAAAACTTGACATCCGATCAAGTCAAACTGACACTATCGTTGAATCTATTAATTAATTAATAATTCTTTAGTTATCGTACCGAAAACTAATAAAAGTAACTAAGTTTGATTAAGAATGAGTAATTTTTTGCAAAATAAATTAGTTGATATGATTTTTACACAGGGAGAATGTTATTAAAATTGTTTATTAGCCAGCTGAGTATACAAAGCGCGATCTCCAGATCGCATTCATCCCAAAGGAGAATCGCTAAGAAATGTATTGGACAGATTTACAAGTTCTGGAAGCGTAAATTATACCAAACAGTCAAGAACGAAACCGAAAACAAATGAAGAAAACGAATACCGGGTTTTGTTGTCGGTAACGGAAAATCCGTCACGTGAGTACGAGAACACTTAGCAATAATTTGAACTTATGTCGATCATCTATCATAAACAGACTATCAAATTAGATCCAATTTTTGTAATTGGATTTTTTTTTTGCAAGAACAAATTCACCGTAATAATGATTTTTACGAGAACGTGTTATTTTTCGATAAATGCACACTCCACCGAACTGGGTTTGTTAATCGACATAACTTTCACTACTATTTCGACAATAACCCACATCATTTTCGGGTTCACAGCCAAGAAAAATGGTCAATTAATGTTTGGGCAGGAATAATCGGAAGATGTGTTATTGGACCTTTCTTTTTCGACTGCTGTTACAAACCACCAATTCTTAGAAAACAAGTTGTTTGAATTATTAGAGAATATTCCTTTGGCTCAACGCAGAGACATGTATTTTCAACAAGATGGAGCTCCGCCTTATCATGCTAGAACCATAACCAACTTGTTAAATAACACATTCGCTGAGAGGTTGATAGGAAGAGGTGGACCTGTACGTTGGCCTGCCAGGTCACCCGACCTAACACCATTGGACTTTTTCCTGTGGGGTTATGTAAAAGACGAGGTGTATGAAACGGAACCTACAACAGTGGAAAATCTGAAACATCGTATTCGCAACAATTACTCCTGATATGCTACACAGCGTTAAGGAAACTTTTAATAAAATAATTGAAGTGTGTTTAGGACATCAGGGTCGACACTTTGAACACTTAATGTAGAAATGAACATTAAAGCTGTGTACAAACAACTTAATTAACTATGTTTTCTTTTCTATAGTAATATTACTAAATTATCAAATATTCCAACAATCATTATTTAAAAAAAATAAAATTGCATAGTAGTAGACTGTACTACATTTATGCAATTTTTATTGCATGCAATGGCCAATAAGATGTCAGTATTCAGTCAGCTGACTATTACGCATTTGCCAAAAATTAATCAGCTGACAGAATACTTTCATCGGCCATTGCATGCAACGAAAATTGTATAAATGCGATGCAGGCTTTAAGAAAGTTGGTAGGCTGAGCCCTTATGTGTACCCCAAGTATAACGTGTCGGATCAGGAGGTGGACACCGCCGGAGCCGATACGTTATTCTTGGGCGGGTCCTAAGATTACAGAAAAACCTAGAAAGTTCTTTATAAGAATTCTTGAATAATCTCACATAAAAAAAAGGTTGTAAACAACTGCCTTCTAGATTAAACCGAGCAATAAATCACTCGTGTCAACCATGACGCAGCGCGGATAGGTCGCGAAGCTCCACCAACCAACACGCGTTTCCCCGCCTCCCATGCGGCGTTGCTGCGAATCGTAACACTGCCCTCCTCCTAAGGCTGTTCGTCCCGAACAGATAGAGTTCCATGGTATCGTGCTAATCGATCCAAATGAAGGACCTTCATCTTTGACCTGGGGGTCCGCTGGATCCTATACACCACATCATTAATCTTCTTTATAATTGTATAAGGTCCTTCCCAATTTTGGCTAAGTTTGGGCGACTTCCCCACCTTTCGCCGCGGATTGTATAGCCACACCAAATCACCATCCTGGAAGCCGCGGGAGTTAGCCAGCAAGTCATATCTTGCTTTGGCTCGATCACTGGATATCCGCAGTTTATTCCTGACTTGTTCATGAACATTGTTCAGCCTCTCCTTAAGCTCCTCCACAAAATTCTCAGAGCTGAGCGACTCTTTTTCTGGTGTTCCATACATCAAATCCGCAGGAAGCCTCATTTCCCTTCCGAACATCACTTTCGCCGGAGTATAACCAGTGGCTTCATGTATAGAGCCTCGGTATGCCATCAACATGAGAGGTAGATGTTGGTCCCAATCACGCTGATGATCTGCCACCATTTTAGACAGGTAATGTTCCATGGTCCGATTAAATCTCTCTACCATCCCATCCGACTGTGGATGCAAAGGAGTTGTCCTGGTCTTGCGAATTCCGAGAAGTTCCATGACCTTCTGGAAAACAGCCGATTCAAAATTTCGGCCCTGATCAGAATGAAGTTCGAGAGGGACTCCAAATCTGCAGAACATTTCATTTACTAGCACCGTTGCGACAGTCGTTGCTTCTTGATTAGGCAGGGCGTATGCTTCAGGCCATTTAGTGAAGTAATCCATGGCGACCAAGATGTATTTATTGCCCGACTCAGTCTGAGAAAACGGTCCCGCGACATTAATTGCTACCCTCTCGAATGGAGCATCAACAGTGTACTGCACCATTCGGCCGCGTGATTTTGTTTGAGGTCCTTTTGTGGCACAACAAACTTCGCACTTGCGGCACCAAGATTCGACGTCTTCATGATAATTCACCCAGTAGAACCGCTCTTTAATTTTGACCAAGGTTTTATTGACCCCAAAATGACCTCCACTGGTTCCGTCGTGCATTTCCTTTAGTACATCTGATTTTCTGCTATCAGGAACAACCAACTGACTGACTACGGACTTGCCATCCGGACTCTCCCACGCTCTCTTCAGTAGTCCATTTTCTATTTTAAGAGAGTACCCATAGCGCCTTCAGGTTTGGACTTTTACCAGCAATTTCTTGCCATTCTGGTCTCTTGTCGTCAGTCTTAGCAGAGAGGATGGGTCCAATATCTGAATCATTCAATTGTTCTTCTCGAAGCGTATGTGTGGTCCAGCCATCGTTTACTTCCACCGACGTTCTCCTTACAGAAGGATGTCCCTCACGTTGCTCAGTTCTTCGACAATGCCGACTGCCTTCTTTACATGGCCGTCTAGACAATGTATTGGCATTTCCGTGACACCTTCCTGGTCGATGTTCAGTTTGGATCTTCTGTCCTTTAATGCGTCCGGCCTCTGTAACACTTTTGCCACCCAAATTATTGACTTGACTTGATTGGTTGACTTGACTGATCTTGGGGGTCTTATCGGGCTCGGTCAATTGCCCCCTTACAACGACAGGAATTGGTCTTTCCTGGATTCTAGTGCGGTCTTGGTTGCCGCTCGGTCTTCTAAACAACGGCGACGGACTCGTTGCCCTGTTACGGCAGTTACTCTTGACGTGACCCAGTTTACCGCAATTAAAACATTTTATGCCCCGATTGCCTGTTGATCGAGGCGTTCTTCCCAACAGGGCTTGGATATTGACTGCCATATCCTTCAAGGCTTTATGTTAGCTTGCCATCGATTCAGTCCTTGACGTATCCTCCTCGTCATCGCAAGTTGCCATTCGTACACGTGGAGAAGAACCAGATGACACTCGTGACGCCTCGAATTCCAGGGCCCGAACTAGTGCCTCGCTGATATCCTTGGGCCTTACTAGACGTAAGTGGTATCTCATGTCACTATCTCGAACTCCCTCAATGAACCTTTCGGCGGCAAACTGCATTTGAAAAGATTCAGGGGCCGATGGATATGCCAGGTGAATGAGTCTGTCTATGTCCGCCTCAAATTCTTGTAAGGATTCACCTGACTTTTGCTGTCTCATCCTCAGCTGGGCCTAGAACACGGTTTCTTTGTGCTCATTTCCAAATCGTAGTTGCAGAGTGTGTACTAAAGCTGCATAATTACTTTGATCAGCTGCCGACAGAGATTGCACGAAGACAGCCGCTTTTCCACGAAGCGCTACCACTAGTGATGTAGCTTTTTGGGGCTCGGACCAGCCATTAGCTTTTGCAGCTGCCTCAAATTGGGTTTTATAAATTTCCCAGGCCGTAGTACCGTCATAATCGGGAGGCTTAATTTTAGCGTTGGCTGTGCTAAAACTCTCTGTAGACACGTTGTCGTCCTCAAGTTGTTCCCGGAATTTCTTTTCTAGCTCGAGAACCCTCTGGTTGACAGGTTCGAGTCCTTCGTTAACGCCGTTAATAGATTCGTTAACGCTGTTAACGGATTCGTTAACTGATTGCATTATTCTTTCTTCCAATTGTTGCTCCCTAGCTGCGAGATGGGTCACTATTTCTTCTTTGAACCGTTTTTGTTCTTCCTTTTGTTCTCGGGGTTCAATAATTCCAGTGTCACGATTTAACACAAAAAAAAACACTATTTATTTACTCCACAAATACACACGACTACAATTCGACTACTGAATAGCTCACTACTTAACACTTTATAGCTTTCTATTATCGCTTCGTACTTCAACATGCTTGAATGGAAAATAAGTTTTTTTTTTCAAAAAAAGCTGAGTTTTTCTTTTTGCTACTAACTAGTAATTGATTTAAGAGCTGCGAATATGACTGTGATGTTCCTAAAAAATGTATTTTGTTGATGGTTGTTTAACTGTATACGTTTACTGCCGTGTCCTATACCACTAATGATAGCTGTTTACTGCTAATAGGGTCAAAAAGGAAATAAAACATTTAGGTGTTTATTTATTTATCTTTTGTATGTTTTCCCTTAAGGTCGGTGCACAATTGACGGGAACGCGGACGGCAACGAGAACGTGAACGTAAACGGAAATGCTAAAAAACTTTCCAGATTCACAATTCAACTTCACGTTAGCGTAAATTCGGCACTTTTGGCAGTGATGTCTCATTTTATTTGGCATGTTGTTAAATGAAGTGTTTATAGTTTATTTGGTACTTGCGTAGCAATTCCTTAAGGAGTTGTTTATCTAATTGCAAATGTGTACGAAGGACATGATGCTAGTGAAGATAATGAAGGATTTTTTTATAAAGCAATGGCTCTAATTTCTGTTTCTGTCTGTATGTTAGTGTAAGAAGTACTAATTTTTCAGTAAAATTATATTCCAATATTCAACCAAAAATCAAGCTTTTAAAAGAAAGAAGGGCCAATGTTATCTTCGACATTGTGCTCAAGAGCCATAAGTGTTTGTTGATGTTAGCTGAAAGTGTAACTCGACCGTTTATCTAATTTATGAGTTTTTAAGGGCGAGAATCGCCCATGACTTTCTCAGAACATTAAAATTAACGAGAGGGCTCTTATCCTAAACCAAGCACCACACCAACAGTTTTGTTGCCACAGTTAGTGAAGCTTGTGTGTGTTCTTTTGTGCCTGCTTCCATATTTGAAGTAATTAGGTGAGTTTAGCTCACAGAGTAACTAATTTTGGCTATTTTATTATTTCACTTAATTATGCACAATATTCTATAATTTTTCAATTAATTATTGCTATAAATATTGCAACAGTTTGTTATAAAGATCGTCGGTAAATGACTGACAGATTATCTATATTGTCTTTTGTTAAAGTTGACAGTTTGACTCTTTTGTTTGAGTGTGTCGCGAGTTGACCCTTCACACTGCTAGTGTTAAAGAGTGGGTACTTCGTGTGTTGACCCTTAGTACCTTAGTGCGCGCAATTTGACTATTTACCATGGTAAAACTCTAGCTAGCTTTCCTTCTGGTAGGCATTTCGCGATGCCAGTGACCCGGAAGTATTTTTGAGTCATTATGTAATAGTTTCCTTCTGGTGAGGTATTTCGCAAGTTGACTCTTAATACCAGTGACCCAGAAGTGTTTTGTTTAGTTATGTCTCAGTTATGAGCATGTTACGGATCTTTAAAGTTGTAAAGATAACAGCAGTCTATATGAATACTATGTCAAGACATTAATATGTCTTCTGTTCCTGATATCTTTTCTCTGCTCTCATTTTCTGACCCTCGCAGACTCTGACCTCTTATTAATTGCTGAATTAGTTGCTCAGGTACGTTTTATTCACTTACAGACGTGTCATCCCGATCAGAGACCTACAGGCGCCCATTGCTGACAAATAGTCGTGTTTTACCTAGTGTAAGTTGTTTTACATAACTTTTAGTGCTGTTTAATCATTTTATATATTTTCTTAAATATGTTGTAAAATGTTGTTTTATCATTTAAGTCATCCGACCGACGGCACAAATAATTCTTAACTCTACATTAGTAATTATTGTATTGAAAAATCCGGAAGGTTACATTACGATACAATTGAGTTTACATCTCACACTAATAGGTACTTTATATTATATATTAGGTGGTGGGTGCATACAATGCTTCCAGAAATAAGAACATGACCCCAAGAAATTGTATGTTGTTTTTTCATATGTATGGATGTATCCTGAACAATTTGATCAAATACTGCAGTGGACAAACCCCTACTTATTGAAGCGAAGTCGAAGAGAGTATTTGACTCCGGAATTTCGTTTAGCTATGACTTTAAAGTACTTAGCACATGGAGGGAGTTTTGTCAGTTTATGTTTTGAGTTTAGAGTTGGCCACTCAACTGTCTCACAAGTTATTGCTCAAACGTGTGAAGCTTTATTCAAGGCGTTGCAAATCAGATATTTAAATAAAGAACCATCGTCACAAGAAGAGAGAAGCATAAATTAAAAGTTCAGCAATAGGTGGAATTTACCGAACACTCTTGGGGCAATTGATGATAAACATGTTGCAATGCAGTGCCCGATCAACTCCGGGTCAATATTTTGTAACTACAAGCACTTTTTCAGTATGGTCTTACTAGCATGTTGCGATGCAGATTACAAATTCACGTGGGCTGATGTTGGATCAGATGGATCTGAAAATGATGCTGGTATCTTAAGAAGATCTGTTATTTCAAAGAACATGGCAATAGTTTCATCTGAATTTGGCATACAAGACCTACCAAATACAGAAATAGCGATGACACTTTTTGTTGTTGGAGATAAAGCTTTTTCTCTAAAAACTTACGTAATGCGCCCATATCCTGGAAAATATCTTTCAGATACAAAGAATCTTATCTCTCTCAAGATTCTATGTATCTCTCAGATACAAAGAATCTTTCAGATACAAAGATTACAATTACGTTTGTCAAGAGCACGAAGGACAATTGAGAATTCATTTGGCATCCTTGCCAGTAGATGGAGAATTTATAGACAACCATTTCTATGCTCTATTAAAAATACAGAGTCCATAGTAAAAGCCACAATTTGTCTTCACAATTACTTAAGAACAGTAATCTGCACTAGCTACTCACCACCAAGCTTAACAGACTGCGTGCTTGATGATGGAAATATAGCTGAGGGACAAAGGCGAATAGTAACAAGATGAGAATCTTTTGCCAATTGGAAGAACAGGCTCGAACATAGCCCCTAGAAATGCATATAGTTAGCGAGACACCTTGGCTGAATATCTGATGTCACCAAATGGATCAGTACCATGGCAAATAAAATACATTATTCGGAGAAAATGATTTTTTAATTTATTTAAAATTTAATTCACACATATTTCTTTCTTGGTCTTCGATTCTGCCGCTTTATGACAGAATATTGATTGTCGAATCCCAATGACTGATTAATAACAAATAATTTTTGGTTATCTATAAGGTAACAAGGAAAGAACCTGTGCAAACGTAAACGGAAAACATAAAAGTTGGTAGCTTTGCGTTTCGCGTTCAGGGGTGGCGTTTAGGTTGCCGTTATTGTGAATTTCACATCATAAATAGAATATT
The DNA here is from genome assembly GCA_951812265.1 of Taphrorychus bicolor. Classification (NCBI taxonomy): domain Eukaryota; kingdom Metazoa; phylum Arthropoda; class Insecta; order Coleoptera; family Curculionidae; genus Taphrorychus; species Taphrorychus bicolor. Next base: position 41,625,771 of record OX638299.1, on the reverse strand, counting down.
TTAACAATTTTGACGTCCGCGTTCGTGGTCGCGTTTACGTTGTCGTTCTCGTTCCCGTCAATTGTGCACCCTCCTTTAGTCAAAAGGCATAATTTGCGCCCTTTTTATGTAGAGAATATTGGCTTTTTACAATGTGCTTCCAAATTGCAATTTTTTTCCGTGTCGTGGAGGTTGTGAGAGACAAAACAAATATTAGGCGACCTCAAAATCTACACCACTCTCTTATGAAAAAGCGCCCTCTAACACTCATAAAACACGTAACGGTAAAACGTGTACAAATATGTACGTAATTCATTTAGTTTTGTCTATCTCAATTAATTTCTGAAATATAACCAAAGAACTTATAAAAAATATTCCTTTGACACCCTGTATCTCAACCACGGTGAGTCGCGGAAAGGGTTTTATACGCAAAAGTTGCGTGAATTAGCGTCCTCCATAACCCGACTAAAATTTGTCAGCAACTTCTGAAACACCATGTATATTCAATTGGAAGAAAAGCGGGGTGGATCCTTTTCGATGAATCACCCTGTATATCCATAACAATAATAATTATAGGAAACATAATCTGGGAATACATTTCCATTTTGATGGTGTCACTATACACCGGCCTCGATGGCTACGTGCCTTCTTGTATTAAGGATAAAATTGACAAGATTTTCGAGGGAACAACCGCTACGTCATTCGAAGAAATAGAACATTGTCCGGTACCGAAGAACATGAGTTTCATTGTTGACGCAAGCAACTGGAGTACTTGTCCGAATCAGGTAGGTAGTAAGCATAAGTTTTCCTTTCCCTCCCGCCCTTTTTGTTTCTAAACAAAATTTTAGTGAAGTTGCTGAACTTAATAATGATTGCTTGGACAATTACTCTTCTCCTGCTCTACAGGGTGATTCACGTTACTCGACATGGAAGATTACGGCTAAACTTTTATATTTTAAAAAAGTTTTGTATATGGAATGGATGGGGGTCTATTGGAAGTACATTTTAAAACTATTGTCATTGTATACAGGTGGTCCCAAAAGTATAAAATTGATTAAAGTTTAATTTTTTTAAATGACACACCTAGTATATGTCAGATCTTGGAGATCCATATCTTCAGATGCCATTGTTTCACGTAAATCAAACAAACACAGGCTATAATATCAATTCTATTAAAACAACGTGATTACCAAATCACCGAAACACTTAAACAAGAGGTCCGGATTATAGTAATCCAAGAAACACCAAACAACTAATATAAAGTAACCGTAATAAATCAACCATAAAGAACTGGTGATCCGGGGCCAGCCTTACTCGATCTCAATCTCGCTCAAAACTGAGAGCCCTCAGGCTATCGCTCTTGTCATCTTATCCCTGGCCCCGTTCCACCCAACCCGATCGTATTTCCCACGCCGGATTGATTCTTTATCTTAACCTAGACATAACATATAAATCGGTCAGCCGCCCTGAACTCATATTTCGGCTGACTCCAAGAAACATATCAATAACACTTAACTAATAGAACGGTCCTTATTCTTTAAAAATACAAACAAATCTGAACGCGCCGACATATATTAATGTATTTTCGGTATCTACGGACAAAAGTAAAGGAAAGGATTTTCTCAGGTGATCGGTCAGGGCGTCAAGAAAAGAAACTTTTCAGCTAACCGAGCTTTCGGCAATTGTTTATTGCCTTCTTCAGGGCTACAATATACTGCTAGAGTGTTTCTCTTGAAAGTCACAGCTCTGCATTGTCAGGAGGGGGCTCTCTAGTTTCAGTCCATCCCAGGACATTGTTCTTTAAAATGTGCCATTTTTAAAGAACAATGTAACAATGTCCTGAGATGGACTGAAACTAGAGAGCTCCCTCCAGACAATGCAGAGCTGTGACTTTCAAGAGAAACACTCTAGCAGTAAGTTATAAGTACGGTTGTTATCTAGTAATGTAGCTCCCCATTTCCTTCTATTGTAGCCCTGAAGAAGGCAATAAACAATTGCCGAAAGCTCGGCTAGCTGAAAAGTTTCTTTTCTTGACGCACTGACCGATTATCTGAGAAAATCGTTTCCTTTACTTTTGTCCTTAGATACCGAAAATACATTAATATACTAGGTGTGTCATTTAAAAAAATAAAACTTTAATCAATTTGATACTTTTGGGACCATCTGTATACAATGACAATAATTTTAAAATGTACTTCCAATAGACCCTCATCCATTCTATATACAAAACTTTTTTAAAATCTAAAAGTTTAGCCATAATCTTCCGTGTCGAATAACGTGAATCACCCTGGATATCTCGAACGGTTGAAGGTTTCAAAATTCGACTGGACCATCGACTCATCGTCTTTATTGGGAAACTTAGCTAAAAACGAGTACAAACATTATGGTTTATTTTTGCAAATACCTCTCAAAAACCACACAAAACATTACAAATACTTAGCACTAATTTTAGAATAGATGTTTGATAGTTAGCCGTTGTATGGTAAAGCGAGAGTTCTTTTTTTTTAGGGGAGCGACCCCGGGGCGAAAAATTTTATCGACAAGACGCCGGACAGCCCCACACTGCTGACCGCTAGTGTGGGGTTCTTACCCACTAAAAAACCCCTTTTGTGCTTGGGGATTCCAGTCTTTTCTGGGGCACGCTCTTTCCTACATTCAATATCTCATAGCCTCGCCAGCTTGTCTGGTTTGGCATGACACATCTTGCTGGAGATGTGGCCCTTGCTTCTCAGGTCGAATTCGCGCAGTGTTTGCCACCGCAGATTAGCACGAATTTCTTCGTTACTAATGTACCATGGAGCATTCATCGCCATACGGAGGTAAATGTTTTCAATAGCTTCTACCCTTGAGAGGTGTGTCTCCGCCGCGCACCCCCATGAGGCCGATCCATATGTTAGGATCGGCCGCCGGTGGTTTTCGGCAGCAGGAGCTTCCCCCTCACGGGCAGATTGCTTCTTCGGTTGAGCAGGGGGTATGGTGAGGCCATAGCCCCCCTAGCTTTGGCAGCAGCGACCGTGACATTGCAGCCCCAAGTCAGCCCTTTATCCGATAAATGGCCGAGTCTTGCCACGGCACATCGATGCCATCGATCACACGTCTGCGTATCAGGATTGCCTGGCACTTCGTTGGATTAATCTTAATCCTCCAACGTACCAGCCACTCCTGGAAGTAGTCTAAAGCTAGCTGCAGATTCTGACGCACAACATCTTTCCTCCGGTGTTTGGATAAAAGAGCTGTGTCAACAGCATACGTGCGGGTGTGGTACAGGTGTGGCATAGGTAGCAATGGTGTTCTAAGAATATCGCTCGTGTACAGGTGCAGCGATGATACCGACCCTTGGGGGACACCTGCCTCGTCTCTAGCGCTCTGGGTGCCGACAGGGAGGATCCGACCCTTACAATGACTGTCCGATCTGTGAGGTACGATCTGACTTCACCGGGGGTGACTGGGTCCATCGGGTTCTGCTGACCCCTGGGGTCCTCGCAAAGGTGATCATTTAGCCTACACTCTCTTTCGAGTGTTTGGTCAAATGCTTCCGCCTTATCCTCGTCGCTGTATACCATACCGTTTACGCTGTGCAACGGTGGTACGGTGTTGCTTCTTTGCAGCCGCCAGGGGCCAGACGAGGCCGGCTCTAGCTCGCTCAGCTTATCCTCCCAACATCGACCGCGGTGTTCACGACAGGGTTGTTTTCAATTGTTGGCTGCTTTCGTTAAGCAGCTTGCGATTGTCCTCTGAGGGGCTTCTGCGGTACAGTTTACGCAGTCGTCTCTGTTCCTGAACGAGCGCCCGTATATGTTCGGGAGTCTCTCCATATTAACCGCGTGGTTTTTGCACCTCGCGCTCAATTGTGGATAGACTTAGAGCTTGCAGAACGTCCTCCTCGAACGTCTGCACGGCACCCTCCAGCTGGGCCACATCAGCAATAACTGGGACAGTCGCAAGTGCGTTAAAATTCTCTTGAAACCGTTTTCAGTTAGTATGCGTAGAGCGAGTTGTTTTGATTTCGGCATTCGCGCCAAGGGTCAGTCTAATCAGATTTTGATCCGAGATACCTTCATTGATTCACTTCATTAACTCTGGCCAGAGTCGGAGGTCTCTCAACGCTGCAATGTCAAGTGCGCCAAGTCTCCCGCCTCCGTTAGGAAGGCAGGTCGATTCCTCGGGCCCCATTACCGCCAGCAGCGGTTGTCATATCCAACAGCCTGACACCTTGCCTGTTATTAATGGCAGATGTTGAAGACATGATCTCCAACAGGGAAAATAAATATTTGCATATTCGCACGCCTATGCTTATTGCTCCGCTCTGTGTTGTCTCTCTGTCTCTTTCTGTTGCCACCCTGAAAACTTGTATGAAACCCCCCCCCCTCCGCCCGCCGCCATCAGCGACATCAAAAAAGGCACGTACGCAATGCCCGTACAAGGTACAACCCCAGTGCAAAAAACCCCGAAGTAGTGCCAGTCTGTCTGTCGTCGCCACCACATTAGCGCGCCGTTCGCTTATCGGGAGCATTTTATGCTCAATTTCGCATACCAACGAGTTAATTCCGCATAGTTATGACAAAACACCCTTGGTTTGTGTCTCACCGTTTTGTCATCCCAGTTCTCGTTGTGTATTAGTAGTTAGCGTGATATTTTCGCACCAAAAGAACTCCAACTTCGCATAGTTTTGACAAAACACCCGTGGTTTGTGTCTCACCGTTTTGTCAACCCCTCTTGTCGCATTATTTTCAAGAATCAAGAATCACTCACAATTACTCGGCACCTGCCAATTGACCCTGGAGCTGTGTTTTGGATTGAATAGCAAGCAAAAACCCGCCTGTGATGCAGTTCTGGAACCTAGAGAAGGCGAGTTCGACCTAATTACAGCCCAATTACCCAGTTTGCTTGCTCCAAACACAATTGAAGAATAAGCTGGAGGACAGGCCCTGAAGATTGGTGAGAATGTTCCTATTTATTTACTAATGCTCAGAACAAAGAGTTGTGCTGCTTCACGATGATTTGTGATTTATTGACTCTCTCTTTCCCTATTTGTTCTGATCCAACGTAGCACGAACCCTCAATTTTAAAGTAATTTCATCGGATTAAAGTAGTTTTGAATTTCTTTCAAAAATTAAATTGCCTGTTGACTAACACGCAGCGGCGTTCGTTTGGACATTATCTTATTGATAATATCAGATACCGATCAGTGGCGTCTCACAAATTGATTTCTCTTTTTAACATACGTCGTTTATTTAACGTTTAGATATTTTAATGGTTTAGTTTAAGGTTAAGCAAATAAGCTTAGAGCCTTATGCTGTTCAGGTTTGACCATACTTAGTTTAGTTTTTTAGATAAATTAATCTAATTCATTTACAAGTCAAGGTAACAAATCAAAGTGATTTTGTTTTAACATTGTAATAAATTAGTGTCTTTTGGAGCATTTGGTGAGTGGTTTTTTCATTCCTTTATTCATTGATCTGTTATTATAAAAGTGATTTTGTTGTTTTCTTAGTTATTTGTGTGTCTTCTTAGATTTTCACCCGGTTTATGTCAGAGTTGACAGATATATTCTAGTCAATCTACAACAGCAGAGTTCCATGAGCATTGAGCGGTGCTTGCAATTGAAGTCGCCAACCAGCACTAGTGCTTGTGGGCCACCCAGGAGAATGTCGAAATCTTCCTGCTGCAGTTCGTCCTGTGGAGGCGTGCATGCCGACGTGACCTCCATCTGACCAAAGCTGGTGCCCACGACGACGGAAATTGCATTAATTTCTGTGTCTTGAACGCCCAGGCAATGATGTACGATGTCGTCTTTCACCAGTATGGTCATTCCTCCATTATTGGGGTTCCTTTTGTCGTAACGGTGCGTGCTATACCCCCGGAAGTTTACGCGGAACGCGGCTACCAACCTTGGTTTCTTGAAGAGCTAGAATTTCCGGCTCTCTTTTCGCCAAGAGGAGCTCCACTTTGCCCTTTCTGGCGCGTATCCCGTTAACGTTCCAGGAGATAATGGTGAGGGAGTAAGGGTGGCTAGCATTCATTACAAGACCGGAGTGGCTCGCGAATCCATCCTCTCAAGCAGTTTTTCAACTTGTCATCGATGGCGTTGATGAGGCAATCGTCCTTTTGGGGGCTTTTGCCTTTGGGAGTTTTCGGGTTCACACCCGGCTTTTGGCCCGGTGTAGTACCCTTCGCCTTTTTAGCCCCCTTGGGAGTTTGGACGCTGGGTGCGCGCTTTTCGGGGCCTTGGGATACCTGAGCACCTGTCATCCGGCAGAGTTTAGGTGTGGAACCTACGCTCCACGGAGGGAAGAACACGGACTACTTTCTTGTAGTCGTGAACAGTTTCAGGCGCCAGCCTGAAGTCCTCCTTGGTGAGGGTGGCCCTCGTAATTTTCACTCCGGCAACTTTTGCCGGCAACGCAAATGTTGATGTCCACAACAAGAGATATCCTTTGGCCATTTGCTCCATCCGCAAAGCTGCCGGAGCAAACCAACCTTTGCTCCTTTGCCTCCTTGAGTTCTTGAAGTCCAACTACTTCCATCCCGGTGATCGGGTCAAGCATGTTCCGCCTTTTGGGCTTTTCGCTGCTTGGCCCGGCCTCCGGGGCCAGTTCGTTGGCCTCCGGGGCCAGTTCGTTGGCCTTCCTCTTTCCACCTGCCGCCTGTATCGCTGCCTTTTACACAGGCTTCTCCGCAGCAATCTTTTTGACTGCCCCAGAATAGCCTGTCGGTTTACTGATGCATGATTTATCGCCACCAATATTTTGCCCAGTCTTACCTGGTTTATCCTCAGCACTCATTCTCGTGCACATTCCACTTTTCGCACCTGTGTCCGTCTTAGCGGCATTTGTGTCTATTCGCGGTTTATCCGTACGATTTTCGCGCAATTCCGCGCGGAGGTTTGCCATTTCGACTCGGAGCTTCTCGAGCGTGTCAGTCAGGGTGCGAACCAACTCAGCCTTATCCGACATGGCTTTGAGAAACACTTCGATGAGACATGCTCGAGCTTCAGCGCTAGAGCATCTCAGTCTGACACTCCCGAACACTTCGGATCGCACACGATTCCAAACGACGCTGTACCGACTGCCCGATACTTATATATAGGGCCGTCCGTCCAAGGAATGCAGAGCGTCAGGAAGGAACAACGGGAGAAGATGAAGAAAAGCGCGGATGGACTATATAGTCTACCATACATCTACAAAGTAACGGACAGGATCGGCAGGCTACTGGAAAGGCAGTGTCAACATGAGGATTACAGAACATAAAAGGAGTTGTTGGCTGGGACATACACAAAAATCAGCATTAGCAGAGCGCGCTCTCTCCGACAGTCACGACATCCTTTTCAACGAGGTGTGGTCAATCGTAGCGTTTCCATCTGAGATTAACGAGAGAGGCCATTGAGATCTTTAAACACAACAATTTCAACAGGAAGGAGGAAATTACGTTTCTTAATGCAGACTGGAAGCGAGTTCTGCGATATACTCCACGGCGCACATACGGCAAAATTACAACTATAGGGGGTCAAAAAATCAAAGATGTAAAATAATATGCGCATTTATGGTTAGAAATGGTTCTGACCTGTGGGTTGAGGCTTGAGACGATTTATAAGTACCTACCTACTTAAAAGGTATTTATAGCCAGAAATAAATAGTATTGAAAATAAAATTTAGAATACTGGGTGTCCCAGCTGAGAGTGACCCATATTAAATGCTTATAACTTTTCAACCATATGTGAGAGCTGCTTGTGGTTTACGCCATTCCTTTTCGCTAGGTCTAAAGTTTTCTTTTAGTTGTACACACTATACATTGGGATAAAAAAAAATCCTTTTTTGCAAAATAAAATTTCTCAACTATTTTTAATGGAACACCCTGTACATTGTGACGCCACAATCAAGAGTCATGATCAAGATAACGAAGTACCAATAAACATCGGACTTGAAACTTGAAGTTTAAGCTCAAAAAAAATTAAAATAGATATCGGCGTATTTTTAGTTATGCAAATTTTATTAGCATATTTACAAAACGAATGGGCAGATATTGATAAATTAATAAAGAAAGAATAAAGACTAAAAAAACTGCTGTATATGTTGGCCGTTCTGATCCACGCATTTATGAGGTCTGACCAGTTTTGCTGCAATTACGTTACGAATATTCCTCTTAAGATCATCCAAACTAGTGGGGAGGGGGCTATAGCACCTCTCCTTCACATAACCCCAGAGGAAAAAGTCTGGAACCGTCAAGTCAGGAGAGTAAGGTGCCCACTCTATAGGACCGGATATAACTCTAACAATTGTGGTGACAATTGTTTACTATAGTATTTAACTAGTACAACACGTAGATAGATGATAGGTAGGTGTTTTAGTTTGAAAAAATATTTACTACAAAACGCCAGAATGTATCCAACATTCTTTTTAGTTTTATATTCCTTTTTCTCAATTTTAATTATTAATTAAACAATGAAAATCAAGCTCTAAGTTCTTAGTTATTAAAATTAACCCGATTTCTATTTTAATTTTTTACAGCTAAAACTTCAAGTTTCAAGTCCGAAGTTTATTGGTACTTGCTTACCTTGATCATGACTCTTAATTGTGGCGTCACAATATACAGGGTGTTCCATTAAAAATAGTTGAAAATTTTGATGTCGAAAAAAAGAAATTTTTTTGCTCCCACTGTATAAGTGTCTACAAAATGTGTTGCCAACTAGAAAAAACTTTAGGCCTAGAGAAAATGAATAACGTACACCGCAGGTGGCTATCACATATAGTTTAAAAGTTATAAGCATTTAAAATGGGTCACCCTCGGCTGGGACACCCAGTATTTTACTTAAAGAACACATTCATTATTAATCATACATCAATTATGTTGTAAACAGGTAAGTAGTTAATTACTATGACTGACTGTCCTGATCATCCATTGACTCTTCGTCATTATCATCCTTTTCTTCGATCGTTTCTACAAGGGGTACGTTCAACATTTCCAGCACCTCTTTAGGAAGAGGTTTTCTTTTTTTATTATGGCTCCACCTCTTGGATGCAATAATTGGATCAGACGCTATTAGCATCCAGTGCACAATGTCTGTATTAGTGTGGATTCTGGAAGTTTTTCTAGCATGGAAAAGTCGTAAACTTTTATATTCATTTTGACTAGTTGCCAGCACATCTTCTGAAAATAACCCTACAGGCAAAGGTAGCTCCTTTATTATGTCTGCACCGTGTATTATTAATAGTTTGTGCACAGATGCACTCATTTTGTACCAGTTATAACGTTCTAAGCCCATTTTTGCTGTTTCGATGCAGTAGTTTTTAAAATTAACGTAGTTAACGCTAAATCCACATGATAAAACACTCAGGATGTTGGAAAATATTTCTATAATTTCAGGATCTAAGCCTGTGATAGCCCCAGATTTTGTAGACTCAAGTACCACTAAGCCCATTTGCTGGTAAAACTTAGTGGTTATTTCTTCTTTTCTCTTTTTTATCTTTTCTTTGGCTTCTGTGCTCCTCGCTTGCATTTGTAGTTTATATGAGATATGTAACAAGTACTCGCAACATATAAGGTATGAGTGCAGTACAGATACCCCAAACTTAAATGAACTTGTTGCAGGTTATTGTTTCTGCAAAAGTAAGTTAAGGCTGTTAAGATCCTTGGGTGTTGCGTTGCACACATTACACGCTTGTGCTGATGAAGTGTCTGTGAGTATGTTGCATGTTTTTCCGTCCATCATTGTACACACAGCATGGTGTTCAAATGTGCAAGATTTATCCCCAAGAGTGACCTCAGTAGCCTGCAAAATTGCTATTTGTTCTTCTGTTGCGTCGTAATGGAATTTTACTGATTCCTTTGTCTCCTTCTCAATCTGCAGGCGAATAATGCGGTTATATCTCGATGAAGACGGATTTTGCCAGAAAATCCGTATCCCATTCGTTGTGACATACAATGAATTGTTGGCAAAACATTGTCTGTAAATGGAATGTCCACCACTGCCGTCAAGGCCCCACTTGTAAACCACTTCGATCGCTGAGTTTTTCTCGTGATCGTGGTGTAAGAGAAGTACATCCTGCTGCACATGAGCAAGTCTTTGTATTATATGGTCCAAAATATCTTGAACTGGAATTTGCACTTCAGTCTCCGTGATTTTTATATTATTCGGGTAACACTGTCTTTTTTTTTGTGTTATGACATTGTAAGGTAGATAGATGTAGCGCCTCGCGATTTCGCGCCTTTTTGCCAGTGAATGTAATCTTCTTTCCCCATGCCTGAGTCAATTATAAGCACTAAAGCTTCTTCAGGAGAGTACAACTTTATAGCCGAATATGATGGCATATCATGAATTTGTTTCATGCGTTTGTACCTGCTAGGGCTTATGGTTCAGGCTAACTTCACTAGTTGGGCAGCTGTCCCTTTTGCCGCTCTTAGTGAGGCTGGCTTGAGCAGCAGAACACAATAGCTTTGGGCTTGACTCAGAAACAATTGGTTTTATCATCCTTCGTTTTGATCGTTTAGAGCTCTCTTCAAAAGATTTTGCAGGTCTGCCTCTGGCATTTTTCACTTGCAAATCATTGTTTACGCTTGTAGTTTCTAATGCTGGCAATACCAAATCGTTCCTTAACCATTTTGAATTGCATTTTATAAATCTTTCCATAGTCCAATTCGACTTTTTCCACTTTTGTAACAATTTTGAAACAAACACTTTCAGAACACACTTAATTTTATTTCTACTGTCTTTTGACAGTATGTATTCACTAAACTTGTTCAATATGAAACTTGTTAATCGTTCTACACACTGAGACAATGATTGTTTATAAAAGTTTTCTGTTTTTAACGCTGAAACCAGATCCATTTTTCTAATATTTAGTTCCGAGTGACTTGGTCCACTCCTTCTACCTGTGAAAAAATGGCCTAGTGTCACAATGAGTTCGTTTGAGTTCCTACAATTCATAATACTAGGAGCCAGCAAATGCACAAGTGTAAATATTTAGGACAGAAAGCGGTACTAAGCGGAACTTTTTTGAAAGTCTCATTAAATTATTTTTTTTTATGAAAAGTATGAGTGGAATGAAATCGACATTTGTTATTAGATATAGTAAATAACTAGGTTAAACAAAAATTTTTCTTATTAATAAACATACCTGTGACTTCTATGTCCATAACAAAAAGATTTTTGCGCGAGGTGAACGGAAATAACACGTTATAATGCTTTTGGGTTTCATATGCAATTAGCCGTACATTGACAACGCCTAACTGTCAGAGCCTCGGCCGCCATTGTTATAAACATAACAAAATATATTCATGACTAGCATGATGAACCAACTTCTTGACTCGGAGAAAACAATAAATTTTAAACCTTATATTAAAGTAGAAAAATCTATTTTTGACCCCCAAAATTGGTCATTTTTCCGTATGTGCGGCGCCGAAACCCCGCGCCACTGCTACCTCCAGCCCAGTCCCTCCACGGCAGCGCGACGGTGTCGGCGGGAGAATAAATACCACGGAGCTCACTACAATCGAATCAGTCGACGTCGGGAAGCACAGGAGATCATTTGGCCCATTGCCTCATCGCCTTTGATTTCTGCCGCAGGAAATTCTATTGGACTACAGCTTCAAAGCCCGGAAAACACTTTAGATTTTATTTTGACCGGCCGTGAAAGCCTTCACAGTCTTATCTCGAGAACAGTTGGAGGTTTCCACGCAGTTTCACTTAATTGAAGGACGCGAAGGTAATTTCGGTCAACTGGAACAACAACAAAGTTGTAAATGTCTGTTTGTGCTTAACATAATATTATAAGTAGAGAACGGTTGGGGATTTCAAAAATTGGACTCGACTATCTTTTTTAATTATAGTAGTATTTATTTAGCCAAAAATGCTACATACAAAAACAAAATGCAATATGATTAAATATTCATCAATATTTCCATTTCCCAACATATTAAATGCTGAGAATGTGCTGTCGCAAAACCATTTTGAACGTGATTACATTACTACACTCGGCAATTCATTGAACCTTATAACTCCTCTAAACAATATTGAGTTCAGAGTCTGGTTTGGTTTACATTTTTTTTCAACAATGAAATCGTTACAGTTTCTTCTTTTACATGTATGTACGTCCGAGAAAAATCTTATTTTTTACAAATTTATTCAGGCAGTAACCTATTTTTCCTACGTTTTTTGCAAAGTCATAATTTTGCCCACAAATTTGGTTGTTTTGCACACAATTTCCTACACGGATTTGAGTTAGAACCATTGGTGAAATAAACAAAACACCAGTTATTGAAATCGTAGTGACGGCTCCTTGGCTATAAAATTTTGAAAAGTCACCGTCAAACGCTTAAATGTATGGGGTCATTTGCTGGCACTTTTGATACACTCATTAAAGAAACGTATTCTCTGTTCAGCGAAGGTTCAATATGACGTCACATTCCTCATCTCATTTCATTAGGAAAAGATCGCCAAAAAACAAGCGTATTATTAGTTCTTATTAATAATAAAACCGCCAGCTAAAGTTAGTTTGACACTTTATGTCAAAATGTCGTCAAAATTTAGAAATTCCGGTTTAATCGTCACCTGCAAAAGAGTGTAAAATTTTGTGAAATGGTTACAAAATGCCTTGGCGCTAAGGTGAAAAGGAACAAATTTTGATATTATGACTCATTGACTACTTTCAGCGAGGAAAAGTGGCTCCAAAAACATTATTACCAATAGATGCAGTGTTCAAGGTACGTTTCTATTTGATGTATTTTCGAAGATTAATATCGTTTTTCACTGGGAAAACTAGTGCGCACTGAGTGAATTTCTATCCTTTGTCAATTCGTTCAAAATATAAAGAGAGAAATACACATGTTTCGCACTAGTGCAGCCAGTGAAAAACGCTATAAATACCATATTTTTACCAGTTCAAGTAACATTTTATCAGAGACAGACGTTTTTTTTTGTATGACGTTACAATTTATGACGTAATATTTAACCCTCGCTGAACAGAGTATAGGAAAAATATTGTTTCTTACTCTTGCGCAAAGTGTCTTATCCGCACTTAACTAAATACTGTCCGAACTAAAGACAGAGACAACCCATGAGACGAGCAACTGAATGTAAGTAATTCGTCCGATTGTAAAATTCACTGTCTATCTTTTTCGTGAGTCTCCGTCTAAGAAAAGTGCAGCGTACTAGAGGGCGCCACGTCACATTGCCGCCATAATTTAAACGTATTCGATAGCGCTCGAGAAGCCGTTTGCACACCTTCGCCGTGAAGTTCAGTTAAGGTAGACTTAAAATTCCTCATATAAAATGCATTGCTGTCAAAGAATTAGTATGCCAAAGGTCGCTTAACAACAATGTATTCTATATGCAAAATTTTTAAGGTCTACTTAGCTGAATTTCATGGAGAAGGTTTGAAAACCTTCTAAGGTTTAATAGATTTTCTATACCTACGTACGTAGATTTCGCAACTTTTCCAGGCTTTTAAGCTATCATCAAATAGAAGAGCAATGAAGCGGGTACTACTTTGGACCGCAATTTAAAACCCTGAAAATGGTCTAAAATGATAAAAGATGAAGGAAACAATTATTATTCCAATAATATCATGGAGAAATATCTATATTTGCAACAACAAAAAATGAAACTCAATAAAGTATATATGCCTAAACAAACAAAATATTAATATACATATAATCTATTTAGTCATAGAATATACGTACTAATATATAATAAAACATATTATAAACTGACTAAAATAAATTTCAATGCCCTGAATTTTCTTCAAAAAACGATTTTTATGTTAAGTATGAATACCTGAACTAATATTACTTAAACTTAAAAGAAAAGAATAATATAAACTACTTGTTACTTGTATCGGTATACATGTATAAGTATAGGTACATAATTAATAACATCTAGTATCTATCTAGATAGTATCTATAGTTTTTCATGTCGGGAGAAAAATTATGTAAACGTTTTACTTCATCTTAGGAAAGGCCACATATAAAACACTTTTTTGGGGACATCTTCCAAAAATTATTATAGTCACGGTTCTCGGCAATCGCACTATTTATTATTTATTTATTTATTCGTTGTATCTGCCGAGTCTCTTCGCACCGCACTCACACTCTGCACACATCAAAGAATAAATGCCATAGATCAAAGTGCAAATTAATTATTAAGAGAACACAAGACAAAACTTCTTTCACAATTCACAATATAATAATCCGCGATTTGTAAGATTTGCCCAACGTCGCGGCGCCACGACGTCGGCCAGAGGGTTATTACAAAAGTGCGGAGTTGTCAGGTTGTAAAATAGGCGCTTAAAAAGCAAAGTATCAGAAAGAGATAAAAGGTATATTATTTCCTATTATTGGGGTAGCCTGAAACACGATGGTGGCTCGCTCTGTTATACTGTACAAGACAACGACAGAGTACGAATCATTGTAATCTAAAGCGGGTACAAATGAGACAGAGAATCGGACAAATTTATAATGCCATTTGCTCGTCTCATGGATTGTCTCTGCTAAAGATGTGTAGATTTGGATCCATCCGGCTCATTGATCCGGATCTTTAAAGTAAACCGTCAGTACCCGGTTCGCATATAGATCGAGGAGGGGTCGTGGGTCAGTAAAATATTTAGCGGTGAGAGATTCGAGTCGAGACGCCTGAGACGAGACAATCACGGTCATCGAGTCGAACAGATGGATTGCTTAGGTCAACGCCGACACCCGAGGATCCGAGGTATGCAACGATACGATACGACTTGCAATACGCAAAAACAAAGGCATACTTCATTCGTAGAGAGCTTTGAGATTTAGTTTTCTGCCGACATTGTCACTTCCCACAGACAAATGGCCGAGATTTCGTACCTATATTGTCTGGAGGCGACGTTTAGCAGAGTATCGAACTCACTTCTCTATCAGGCAGAGGAACCATAGACCGGTTTCGTTCTTATTAGAGCTCATCAGTATGGTATACCTCGAACCTGACAGAAATTTTTTTCCTGAGAGGAGTTTACCTTTCTCGGTCAGATGGCTTCTTCGGTTGAGCAGGGGGTATAGTGAGGCCATAGCCCCCTAGCCTTAGCAGCGGCGACCCTGACATGGGGGCCCCAGGTCAGTCCTTTATCCAAGGTTAACCCCAGATAAACGGCTGAGCCTTGCCACGGCACTTCGATTCCATCGATCACAATTTGATCAGGGATGGCATCGCGACGTCTACCTATCAGGATTGCCTGGCATTTGTGTTGTAACCAAATTAAACAACTATTGATTTAGAAACACTTTATAATAATAATAATAATATGCAAGTATGTATATGTAACGTTAACAATTAAACTGAGCTAAAACCGATCGACCAAGCTCTATGAGTGTTCGTACTTGATTCCTTCCCGTTTTCCCATGCCTTTAGGTAAGTTGTTTATATTAACATAATATCGGCCCTAGATCCTAGAGTAAACAAAACTAAGGAATGCATCGTTCATTTAAGCACCCGCGACGTAAATGAGGGACCGCGTCCTACATAGGTCTCACAGTTCGGCCATCCTGACAGAAGTTCGTCCTCGAATCCACCTGATGCTCTGCAGAAGCCATCGTGTAGATGTCCGAGCTTGTCTTTGATGTAAGTGGAATCCAGGTGTAGGCCTTCATTGTCGCTTGCAGTTGTGATGATTTGGAATAAAGAGAAAGAACATAATATTAGATCAAACACATAGTAGCTATCCTTTTTTTTTCCTTTTTGTCTTTGTTGCCAACATTTCTTTTTCTCTTTTAAACCCTCCTTGTTCTCGTATATGTTAACATTTCATAAGCTTCAACTCACTAATATATGAGGCCAGCTATTTGCAAATTCACATACCTCTACATCTATCAACATGATAGGCTTCCACTATTACCATCAACACATGATCAATAGTGGGCATCTATTACATTGCAAGGTAATAGGCTTCCGTTCACACACGGGCATTTGGTCACGGGCATCTCAAATTAGCAAACGCCAATTCTTGCACCAATGACCAAGCTTCTGAACGTCAGGTTCGCCAGTGAACACAATCACACAGTCATGTCAAAAGTACCCCCTTTAATTCATACTTGTAACCCCTCGTACCCTGTACCTCCCCTCCCTATTTAAAGAAAACCCCATTTGTAGACGAAAACTGAGACGATTGGCTCACCCACAAAACAGCCATTCAGGATTTTACGAGTACTCTTCCCCACTCCTCAATTAAAATGAATTAAAAGAGGGCATCCGATCTCTACTACTTTAACAGATCGGGCTTCAAGAAATATGCACCTATGAGCATATTTGAAGAATATACTCATAGTTACAAATATCTTGGCTTTCACATCTTCCATGTGAGCATTCGGTTTTCGCAAACAAACCGAGCTTCTGAATTTTATAAATTCAGGTTTTTCTACTAGAACAAGTACCATATTGGGGCAGAAAAAGAAATGTTAGCTAAGGGTCAATTGTCATAATCAAAACTCACATAGGTTGCGATGCCTGGTCATTTAAAACAATCCAGGGCTTTAAACTGTCTATTGCAACAATAGAAATCGATGTTCTGGTACCACGCATATCTCGTACAACGTATCTGTCATTTGGCAAACATTTTATGATCCTAAAGGGGCCCTTGAACTTAGTAACTTTTTCGGTCCTGCATTTGACCCAGAATCCTTTTTACGTACCATTACGAGGTCATTGTCCTTAAAGGCGCCAGGCGGTTTACGTTTTGCATCGCAAAGACGTTTGATCGACGATCTTTAATTTGTTTGCCCTTGATCTTATTTGACACTTGAGCTCTCAGAACAGATAAATTTTCTTAAGCTAGACTATCTCTAATAACATGAATAAGTTTTGCGTCTGCAATGGGTTTCGGATTCAGACCCATTATTATTGCCGATATATGCCGATTTTTCTGTGGTACTATTTTTTGAAGAGTTAATGCTAAACTGTATCATTTTTAGATGAGAGTCCCAATTTGTTTCACTAGTGTCATTAACACTGTAACGCCTTAACGAGCTTAAAATAGTAGAGTTATATCGTTCGCATTGACCATTTGCCCTAGGTGTTGCAACTGCGTTTTTAATATGTTTTATTCCAAACTCTTTGCAAAAATCCTGCATCTTTTTTGACGTAAATGCAGAGCCTCTGTCTGAAATAATTCTACTGGGTGGTCCAAAAAGAAATATAAAATTATTTAAGGCACTCAATACATATTTAACGCTAGTATTACGAACAGGTTCTATGAAAACAAACTTACTAAAGGCGTCTACCACCACGAAAATATGAGTATTTTTACGTTTTGATGTTACAAAAGGACCTAAATGATCAACATGTATTGTTTCAAATGGTACCACGGCTTTGGGAATCGGGTGGAGGAAGCCAGGTTTACTTCCTGACGTGTCTTTCATGTAAAGGCGATTTAGACAGGCTGAGACATACTTTTTTACAAAAGTAGCCATTTTACTAAACCAATAATTTCTACGAATTCTTTCCAAAGTCTTTTCGAAACCAAAGTGGCCAGAATCGTCATGATTCAGTCGACATATTAGCCATCTACAGAATGTTGGAACTACCCACTTAAGGTTGTGATTAATTTTGCGATATAAAATATTGTTTTTGAAAACGTAATTTTCAAAGTAATTTTTGTTATGGGCGTTCCTTTCAGTCTGGAGAATTTTTATGATATTTTCTAATTTTTCATCTTGGGACTGTACAGCTATGATCCATTCTGACTCTGTGAGGTTAACTATATGGGATATTAAGTGACTTTCTGGGAGCGGATGCCTACTAAGATAATCAACATGGCCCATTTTAATTCCTGGTCGGTATTCGATATCAAATGTGAATTCCTGAATTTCAAGCCACCAGCGAGCAATTCTGGGAACTAGATCTTTTTTTGTTGCCGATGCTCTAACCTCTGCGATACACCGATTGCACAGCAATTTTGAAACATTTGCCGAGAAGATAAGTGCGAAAGTGCCTAAGGAAAAACACGACTGACATAGCTTCTAACTCGTAAGAATGATACCTACTCTGTTCATATATCGTCTTTACCTGGATTGAAATCGGGAACGTTCTCCCACGAAAAAAAAAAGAAATGTTCATACTGACCTCGTTTTATCTTCTAATTACCGCTATTTCTCTTTGAAGATCAGCAAGCTACAGTGGTGTGGAAAGTGAAGGTGTGAGCGAACGTCCATTTCCACTTGTGGACATTGTTGATGAAGTTGACGGACTTTACTCTGTAGCGCTACAGCTCCTGATGTGCTTTTGCTGACGCGACGACTTGCCTCCATCCAACTCGGTCGGTCATAAGCTCCGTACCATTTTCGATGCCCAGTTTTCTCAGATCCGCAGCGATGTTGTCTCACCATCTCAATCTGGCTCTTCCAAGTGGTTTCTTCCCATGTGGGGCTTTCTTCCATACCAGTCGTATTAGCCTATCTTCGGGTTGCCTCGCGAATTTTGGCAGATCCCACTTCTGACAATTGTTGTAACCAAATTAAACAACTATTGATTTAGAAACACTTTATAATAATAATAATAATATGCAAGTATGTATATGTAACGTTAACAATTAACCTGAGCTAAAACCGATCGACCAAGCTCTATGAGTGTTCGTACTTGATTCCCGACCCTTCCCGTTTTCCCATGCCTTTAGGCCAGTTGTTTATATTAACATAATATCGGCCCTAGATCCTAGACTAAACAAAACTAAGGAATGCATCGTTCATTTAAGCACCCGCGACGTAAATGAGGGACCGCGTCCTACATAGGTCTCACATTTGGTTATTTATACATGTCTGGTTATTGCAGAACTTTTTCCTAGTGTTATCAACTTCCTATCTGCCATTTTTTCCAAAATTATCAAGTAATGCTCACACTGTACAGGGTGGCCATTGAGAGATGACCCTTTCCCTGTACCTTATCTCAAAAACTGTAAGGGCTTTGAGAAAAATTCAAATACGAAAGTTTCACAATTTAGTAAATAGTTTTTAATTATTTCTTTTCTATGTCACTATACACAGATTGTCCCAATTTTGCACATTTACTACCAACTTTCTTATTTTAAATTAGACATCACACTTTGTCATTCATTAATCAATTCTGTATTTCATTGGTTGGATCATTGATTGATGATACATGGTGGTCTTTTTAGCTTGATTCTGCCAGATATTTTGAGAACTAGTAGGGTGAAAGAAATTGTTCCAATGGAGGTATGTATTATACAGAAAAGCCCATTTTAAGCACATATTTTTACTTATACACGACGGACCACAAAAGTGTGACATCATATAATGTAATATTTTTAAATAGGATATTCTGTATTTTTTACTACGTTTTGATAGATCTTAAAGCAGCTCTCATCTTAGCAGCCATGGAATGTTTATTTTTTCTCTATCCACCTCATTTTTGCTCACGTCAAGAAGATTGGCAAACAATGTCGAAATCAAATTTCCAAGACTAACAAGATGTCAAACCATGTTTGGGATCCAGTACAAGTTATAAGCTGTATCAAAATCTAGTGAAAAATAGAGGAAATAGAAGGTATCCCATTTAAAAATATTACATTATATGACCGCATACACTTTTGTGGGCCAACCTGCATATGTAAAAATAATTTCCTAAAATAGATCATTGTGTGGCGCCTTTTCAATGGATTTATGGAGTGTTGGTAAAACCCTAATAGAGAAGAAATCTGAATGCACATTCGGAACTCTGATTTTTAAGATAGATTTTATGATGTCATTATTTATAGGGAAATAGAAATATTTTAGAATTTTTTATATGTTATTTAGTGGTGCAGTTTTGAATTTTTTATGATAGCAAATTTTAAGTTACGATATAAACTTGAAAACAAATAAGATCAGCTATCTCTAATTATTTGAAAACTACTAGAGCTAAAGGTATAAAATTCTACATCAATCGAATCAGCCATAAATGGGCTATCAAACAATCCAATAATATATAGGGTGGCTCATTTAAAAAAAACCTAACTTTATATCACAATACCATCTCAAAATTGCAGTTTTTTCAAAAACATCCTGTACCTATAAGCAAAAAACAAATCAAGCTGGCCAGGAAATAATAATACTATTACAATTATCATGAACATTGGAGTCGAAAATGTGTACTTAACCAAATTTCATCTATCTATTATGGTTTTACTAATACCCCTTAAATTCATCGAAAAGGCGCCATCCTGTACAACTTAGAACCAAAATCTTTTACATTATTAGTTGTTGAGATATCTCATTGTCTCAAGTTAAAAAGACCACCACAATATTTCAAAAACTATAAGAAATAGATATAAATACCTCATTCAGTTATTTTTGTCATCTTGTTACCTTTGTAGTCTTCATTTTTTTATACCTACCTATCTCGTTTCCTCACATATTGTGTTGAGAAGATATGATAAGATGACCTAATGACAATAATAAGTGAATAGTGTACCTATATAGATAAATACAGAAAAACTTAAAATTAAATATAGAATCAATTAAGAAAAGAAAAAATGTAATGTCTAATATCCTAAAATAAGAAAGTTGTTAGTGAATGCGCAAAATTGAAACAATCCAGTACATACAAAAAATCAAATAATTAAAAACTGTTTACTAAATTATGACACTTTTGCATTTGAATTTTTCTCATAGCATTCGTAATTTTCAAGATAAGGTACGGGATCACCTCTCGAAAGCCACCCTGTACACTGTATTTCTAACCCTTTGTGTGAGGTTGAGAAGATTTTTATAGGTACTTATATACAAGATTTATAGACAATAAAAGAGACTGCTTTAGTTGTTAAAATCAATTTGTAATTGCATGTTTTTGTTTTATTTATAGTTACCTATGTCAATAAATGTTTGTGGTTTTTTTAAATAAAAACGTTTAACCAAACTTGACATGGTTCTTTATGAATATTTTATGCCGGAAGAGCAATACCTATTTGTTGTTTGAAACAATTTTTTTATTAGCCCTTAGAATTCCCATCAACTTTTAAAGTAAGGGGCGTTCTTTTAAAAACATCTTCTAGTTGGCTGTGAAATGTTAATAGATGTAAGATGAAAAAGCAAAACTCTATTTACTTTACATATGTCATCACTTTTCCGTCAATAATTCATAGCCTTCTAGATGACTTTTTCTAATAAACACCCTGTATTTTTTAAGTACGGGTTGTTCATTATAAAACTTCATCTAGCAGGGGCTATAAAATTTTGACAGAAAAGGATGACACAATCAAAGTAAATGGACTTTTGTTTCTCCGTCCTTTTCTTTTGACATTTCACAGCCAACTAGATGAAGTTTTATATATATGGGGGCGACGTTTAGCAGAGTATCAGACTCATTTCTCTATCAGGCAGAGGAACAATAGACCGGTTTCGCTGTTATTAGAGCGCATTAGTACGGTATACCTCGAACCTGATAGAAAAATAAGTCTGAACGGCAATTGGATCTAAATCTTGCTTAAACGCCTGTATGTGTATGTAAGTGGCGCCATCTGACGACGGCGGGTGCTTCAACTAGGGCATGCGAGATGATTGTGAAGCGATTCAAAAACCAGTTTTCTGCAATATTGTCACTTTCCACAGAGAAATGGCCGAGATTTCGTACCTATATTGTCTGGGGGCGACGTTTAGCAGAGTATCAGACTCATTTCTCTTCTTAATGATGAATGTATAAACAAATCTACTATAAGTAGGATCACACTTCACTTTGAAATGTTAAATTAATGTAAATGAAAATTTAATTTATAGGTATAAATATAGCACAACTGTTATTAAATGCCCTTGCTTCAGTGCTGACAACTCAGTACCGCAATAGGGTTAAAAATCTGTAAATACAAATTACCTATTACAAATAAAAATCTGTTTTGTTCATCATAATCATAACACGGCTCTCTATTTGCCTCAAGGACGAAAAAATCGATAACTTAAATCTAAAAATACGTAGCTTTGCTGGTAGAAAGATTACAATAGAAAGAGACTCTAATTTATATATGGTCATCTCTTACCGAGTTACGTAGTGAAAACTTAAAAGAGCTAAACTACGCGCATCGGAATATTTGCTACCCCTTCCATACCAGACAAATTCATTCATAATTGTAATTTCTAACGCCGACTAAATGGTAGCGGCATCTATGAGAGTTTTTGAAAGCTCGGTTGAACTACTATTACAAATATAAATACAATGGCGAGACTCAGGGGTTACCATCCGAACAGATCGATGCCTGAAATCTGTTGGACGATTATTGTCCGCAGACAATAGACCAGTGAGCAAAAGTCTTCCTCTCGGGGACCGGGTAGACTCGTTCTCCCTTTATGTACCAATTTTGGCAGCTTCCTCCCTGACTGCTGTCAATGGAAACGCGACATGTGCCTGCCGACCAAGAAACAGTGTGTCCCACTCTGAATCTTTAACCGAATTTGGAAATTGTAAATATCAAATCCCTGCCAAAAAACATAGAAGACAATGTTCCTGAACATTCAAAGTTTACAGAATAAGATGGAAGAAGTCGAAGATATCATGAACGATTATGATCTTGATGTTGCTTGTCCCGTGTGACCACTGGCTCAATGAACGATCAGAGGAGAGCTGTAGGATTGAAGACTACACTGTGGCGGGCTGTTACGCCAGATCCACCTCCAGGGGCGGCGGCGTGATCATATACATCAAGAACTGTTTCCGGTTCAAAAACATATTAGTTCGAGATCACTGCGACTGAACTGACGGAGATCTTGAGACGGAGATCATTGAGAGTCTGGTGAGGTATATATCGGAGACCTTTGACGGGGGGCAGGCAGCATCAGTCCTGTGCTATATATCCAAGGCTTTTGATTGCGTGTCGCACCCGATTCTGCCAAGGAAATTACAATTGTATGGTATTAGGGGTAGGGCTAAGAGTTTAATTGAATCATACCTATCAGAGCACACGCAGTTTGCTGCTGTGGGATAATGCATATCCGATACATCGACGGTGAGATCGGAGGTGCCTCAGGGTTCCCTCTTGGGCCCCCCTACTATTATTCATAATTTATGTTAATGATATTTCCCCCCCCCCCCCCAAAGGACCCATAGGACCAATTCCATTTGTAGCGTTTTCTTTTTCACAAAGAAAACCTACTGGTTTCCCTTTCAGACTTTCATAAATAACTGCAAAATAACATTTTATTTCCAAAGAAATATGACTACCTTGGCAGCCATGTTTGTTTACCTTGATTATCGTTTCTATGCGATCCTTCTAGAAGTAGTTCTATGGTTAGAAATCCTTTGAAAGTTGACTTCTTTTGGACATTGACATGTCTCAATGGGTTGATTAATTATTTTGCTATCTGTGCAGCATTGCCAAATTTCACCAATATTTTTACTTAGATTCCCTTATTTTTTTCATGTGCTCTTCTAATACTTTCCCTAAATGTATCTTTTATTTAGCGACAATGGCAAGATTTTCATATTTCGCGGTTCATTTTCTCCTTCTTTTTATTTCCCCCTTTTGACATTATAATTTCCGTTTTTTTTACCAATTCAGAGCCCAGGTGGTAAAGGTAAAAACGTTTGATAGTCCCTTTTCCATCTTGACCACTGTCCAGGGCACATCGGACGTCAGCCTGTCCCTAAACGGCTACTGCCTAGCCATGTGGCTATTGTAAAGTTCTCTTATTTTGGGGTAAGAATTCCTTTATGTAATTTAAACTTATTTAACCTTTCCTTCGTTCAATTATTAGGTCCAATGAGTAGTCCAATGTTTGAGTAATAAAACTCAATACCTCCTTTTTTTTGGATCCTACAAGTGCAACGTTTCATCCTGCACGTGTGCCGATAATGGAGCCGTTAGTTACGGTGATGGCTCCTAGGTTTTAAACCGTCTGGGTTTTGGAGCCCCTTTGCCGAAAATGGAGCCGTTAGTGACGGTGATGGCTCCTAGGTTTTGAACCGTCCAGCATTACCACACATGATGCACTGATCCTCTACCTCAACTAGCAAGAAAGCCCTACAAACTGACCTAGTATTTCAACCGGTAGGAGTAGATTTAAAAACCAAGTGTACCTGCACTAACCTTAGGTAAGAACTAACACCATAATAAATAAATGTGCCTAATTTTAATAATTCCTGTTGGTTTTACTTTGGTTTGATCACCTAAACAATATGAACATCAATAATTGCTATGATAATTTTCTCAATTTTAATATTATAGCTATTACCTGTAACTTAAATTGAGTGGCGCCCAATTAACAGGTCTAGCTTATATAGCTATACTAGGCTTCAACTCTTTTTTATGTCATTTTGAACCACGACCTAGCTCTTCACCTACCCAAAGCTGCCGTTCGCATAGTATGTGACTTTGCTAACTTTTCTTTTTTTAAAATACGTCACACATTTACATGGTGCAATACGCGGATGACACCACCTTTTGTTTTAGAGCCACCACGGATAGCACTGAGGGTAGGTGGAAAACTGATGTGATTGACAGGGCTCAGGAGTGGTTTGAGGCGAACAAACTCCATCTGAACGTAGACAAGACCAGATATTTCTCTATTGCTCTTAGAGACTATGCGTCTGATCGGAAGTTGGCTACGTTCTGAATAATGGCCCTGGATGGGAAACGCGACTGGAGATCTCATGTGGTACAAATAAAAATAAAATTGGTTAGTAAAATTTACTTGCTTCAATACTTGCTCCATACTGTGTATGTAGAGCGGCGTACATGGGTTTATTCTAGTCGGGGATCTCTTACGGGGTCATGTTCTGGGGACGATGCACAGAGTGGATGAAAGTCTTAATTCATCAGAAGGCAGCAATAAGAATATTGAGGGTTTCATATCCCTTATTCGGCTTTTGCTCGGACCCTATATCATATTCGGTACTTTATGATTTTGGTACTTCCCCAAAAACGGTTTTCTAGTATCTTTGATAAGCTGCCGGAATATATTTTTCCACAAGACTTTCACAGTCACTGCAGGAAGAGAAAATTCCCGGACATCTGCCACCAGAGAAAATTGGGAGAAATATGTCATTCCTGCAATAGCTAAGCATTCTCGATGGAGCTGCTCTCCATGGATTTGAAAATTCTGTACGTTGAAACCGAAAACTTTCCTATGCTTTTCCCTCTTTTGAGCTCTTTAAAAACCTTCTTAAAATGCACTGTAAAATCATGTCTTGTTCGATCAACAAGTCTGCACCAGCTGCAAGTCCCACCACTACCCACCACCTCAATCTGGTGCAAGAACTGGTCAAGTCCTGGATTTGCCTGATTCTTGACCCTAATTAACTATCCGGGCAAGGGTTTCTGTGTAGCAACTCCGTTAAATTGTCAGTTTGAATTTATTTAAAATCAGTAAAATTTCCAAAATGATGGTTGTTTTGAAAGTTCGATAACATGTGTGTTCAAAAGGAAGATAGATAAAGATAGGAAAATAGATAGAGACAAAGGAAACATAGAAAAAGAGGGAGAGAAAAAAAAGGATTTCGTAGATCGCGCTTCCTATGGTGCTCACGATGGGTCTCAATGGCACATCCGGTTTGTGGATTTTTGCCAAACCGTACAGCCTTCGTGGCAAGGCTTCTGATTTTTTAAGCTTAGTTAATTCATCCGATGCCCCGTCCTTGATTAAATTTTTGGTGGCCCTCCACCAAAATCACACCAAATCCAAAATCCGGGCGGTTGGATCACCAGTTAGCTTCTTGTAGGAGGTGGGATTTAATAATCTCCTAATTTTTTCTTTGTAATCCGATATTGACATTACTACTGTTGAGTTTCAAGACTGATTTGACCTCCGTGAGAAGAAGCCACAACTCCTGAGTTTCCTGGCATCTCTACTACGCTGCCGAGACACCAAGAACATCCCAAACTTCCTGAACATAAAAAGGTCCTTCAGATTTAGTAAAGCGAGCAGGATTTACAACAGTACCGAACTGTTTTGTTGTTTTGCATATTATAATGATAACAAACTTTTATTTGTCAACTTAGAACTAGCTGACAGCTTGCATTAGGCAATCAACGAACTGTCAAAGTCATATGTCAAAATTTTTGTTAGAACCATTGACATATTAAGATAAATGGAACGTCGAATTGTTGTAAAGAAGGTTGCGAACCAAGATGTGGCTCAAGAGAGCTAGACATACAGTTTCTCCACAAAATAGTTGACTGTGGTTTCTTATTAGAATTTTGTAAATTTCGATATTTTTTTTGCTATTTTTATTTAATTTTATCACATTTTTATGATCATGCTTTATTACTGAACATTAGAACAACATTATATAAAAGTTTAATAGTACACTGAGTTTAATACTCCTGGTAAATGGATATAAAAATATGCATGTTTCACAGCCTAAAGCTAGGTTAGGTATGGTTTTTGAACATAAAAGTAACTCTGTAAATGAATTAGTTCACACATTTTGTAGTAGATTTTCTGCTGCTCAAACTGTGGCTAAAAAATAAATACTTAATAAGGATGCCACAAAACCCATTTTTATACTTTTGTTTTAAATGATTTTGTCCAGGTTAATTTTAGTTTAGTAATACCAGGTTAATTTTAGTTTAGTACACATCGGGCATGAACACACCAAATAGCCTCACTGTCCACAACTATTTGTAACTCTTCTGGCTATTGTTTTCTAATACACTCTATTCAGAATGACAGATGTCTGTAAATTCTGTTCCCTTTGAGAGTATAAATTCTTCTATAGATTTGTGTCCAGTTTACCGTGAGGTATAGGATCATTTACTGAGGACTGAACAGATTCCAGTTTTTGGACTTCTTTGCATCAACGATAAAGCTTAAGTTAGTTATTCAAGAGAGTTCAAGTTCAAGGTATCCATTAGGCAGTTTATTGATACGAAGAAGTGCAAAAGTAGGGCTCTGTGCAGTTTTCGTTAAATGACCTTGTACAATGGAGTTATTGTACAGAGAATACAGAGATGAACTGAACTGTCTCAGCGCCTTTGATAAGTCTACCGCAGCTGTAGACCAAACGTCAGGAAGAAATTCCATTGGACCACGTCTTCCAAACCCGGAAAACACTTTAGATTGTATTTTGATAGGCCTTGAAAGCCTTCACAGTTTGTTATATATTATTAAATTTATAATAAAAAAAGCTTTCAATTTTTGGTATTCAAGATGTAGTAGCCATATTTAAAAAACTTTGTTTGATGATGCCCCAGAAAAGTCGAAAACTCGAACTGAAAAACTAAACAATATTAAAAATTAAATTCGAAAAAGTGCCCACAAAAAATGGCAATTTATTTTAGAATGTCGCTTCAAATAAGTTCAACAAAATAAAAAGAATTTTGGTATTTTTTTTATTTTTTGAAAGCAGTGGAAACTTTGAAATGCCTTTATATGTATTTCTTTTACGTTGCTTAGTGTTCCCTGTTAAAAATTCCTTATTAAACCTTATAAAAAAAAAGTGTATATGATTGAATATGGCGCAACATGTGTATTTCAAACAGGAATTACAAATAAGATACGTAGTGGGTGTAACAAGGTCAAACCCTGGAAATCCACTAAAAAAAGAATTTGAATCCTAATTGTTTTTATTTGCAATCTACAAGTATGAATCAAACTGAAGCAGGAATTCCAAATTTAATTCAATAAGATTTAATTAGTTTGAAGATGTGTATTTCAAACAGTATTGGTATACGTTTAAATTGGATAAATATGGACCTCAAATAATATATATATACTATTTAAAGGCGAATTTGTCTTAATGCGGTAAAATATGGAGAATGGCGACTTCAATAAGGAATTAAATTCTATTGAATTTAATATGGATCAAAAATTGGTTGTATTCGTTTCTATAAGATGGGAAGCGTACTCGATGGGTCTTAACGGGGCTGAATATGGAGAATGGTGCGTTTAATAAGGAATTATATTTTAATTGTTTCAATATGGATGAAATGGGTCTTAACGGGGCTGAATATGGAGAATAGTACCTTTAATAAGAAATTAAATCTTATTGGATTTAATATAGATCAAAAATTGATTGTAATGGTTTCTATGAGGTGGAAAGCAGACTCAATGGGTCTTTACGATGTTGAATAAAAAAGAATAGTGCTTTTAATAAGGAATTAAAATCTATTGGTATTAATATGAACCAAAAATTAATTGTATGAGTCTCTATGAGGTTGAAAGGAGACTTAACGGGTCTTATATGGAGAATAGTGCCATTAATATGGAATGAAACTATTGGTATTAATATGAACTAAGAATTGAGTTGAAGTCTCCATGAGGTGGGAAGCGGACTCAACGGGTCTTAACGGGGCTGAATATGGAGAAAAGTGCTTTTAATAGGCTTAACGATTGTATAAATTCCAATAAAAACTTAACGGATCCAATTCAATTTAAGACTTAAAATATATTGCGATTTAATAAGGAATATCTTATAAGGAGTGATTGAAACTTACACATGGTGTCGAATCTTAGTCCGATTTAAAACAAAATCCAGACCAATAAAACCTGATCAAAACCATTAAAATTGTTTGAAGTTTAATAAGGAATTACATATAAGAATTTATTGAATCTAGTTCCTATTTAAAACTTATAAAATCTGATAGACTTTAATAACTCTGGAACTCCAAACAGAATCTTATAGAATCCAGATTAAACCTGATTAAAACCATTAAAATTGTTTAAGGTTTTATAAGGAATATGTATATAAAAACTCAGTGCACTGATGGGCGACTGGGCTTCATGAAGCCAGTCCCATTTAAAGGTTGTAAAGCCTGATAGGCTTCGGGAACTGTGGATCTCCAACTATAAACTTATAAATTCCAGAAAGATTAAAGCTGATTAAAACCATAAAAATTATTTAAAATTTAATAAGGAATTACGTATAAAATCTTATCAAATCTGTTCCGATTTAAAACTTTTAAAATCTGATTAACTTTAATAACTGTGGCACTCCAACCCGAATCTTATAGATTCCAGACCTATTAATAATTTGAAGTACGCAAGGTTTAATAAGAAATTTCTCATACAAACTTATTGGAACTAGTCAAGAACATTTCAAACCTGTAAAACTTGATAAACTTTAATAACTGTGGAACCCCAAACAAAATCTTATAGAATCGAGATTAATTAAACCTGATTAAAAACCATTAAAATTGCTTGAAGTTTAAGAAGGAATTATGTATAAAAACTGAATGAAGCGAGTCCCATTTAAAACTTGTAAAGCCTGATAGGCTTCGGAAACTGTGGATCTCCAAACAGAAACTTATAACTTCCAGAAAGATTAAACCTGATTAAAACTATAAAAATTGTTTAAAATTTACGAAGGAATTACATATAAAACCTTATGAAATCTGGTCGTCCGATTTAAAACATAAAATCTCATTGACTTTAATAACTGTGGAACTCCAAACCGAATCTTATAGATTCTAGACCTATTAATCCTGATTAAAACCATTTCAATATTTTAAGGTTTAATAAGGCATTTCTCATAAAAACTTATTGGAACTTGTCCCATTTCAAACTTGTAAAATTTAATAGACTTCGGTAACTGTGGAACTCCAGATAATATCTTATTGATTTCTGCCCAATTATACCTGATTCAACCCATTAAAACATTTTGAGGTTTAATAAGGAATTACCTTTAAGAACCAACTGAAATTATAGTCTGATTTAAAACATATAAAACCTGATAAATTTTGGGAATGTGGGACACCAAATAGAAACTTGTTGGTTTCAGAACCATTAAAACTGATTAAAGCCAAGAAGTTTATTTCAGATTTAGTAAAGGAATCTATTAATCCTTATTAATTCCTTCAGACGGCTTTATATGAAAAGAAAATGCCCATATTTATACTGGTTCGTCCTTATGGATCCAATTTGCAAACATTATGTTTTCTATACTTTTCTATCTGACATTTTTAACAGGGTTGTCTTCCTATTTTCTCCTATTTTCAACTTCCTCTTCTTACATTCATTTGTTTTAAATAAATCCGTTTTTTTTAAACATTACAGTTATTTTTGATATATAGGGACCCCCAAAGTCGATTTGTTCGACGGCTCCTAGTTTAGAATCGCCCCTGAGTGATACAGCTAAAGCGATCAAAGACTACTTTAGTTCTTTTGCTAGCTCGTTTTACAGCCTTATTCCAAAAATATTAAAAGTGTTATTTGGTCTGATTTTGCTCTTTCCCCCACAGTGGTAAATAGAACAATAGAGTTAAGCAAACGCATTACCGTATACATTGAGAATAAACTCATTGCTCCGATCATCATTCCAAGGATAATGTAGGCCATTATGGCCATCTCGTTCGCATCTCTTAATTTCCGATTATACCTAGAAATGAGGTTTCTTACAAATTATTATTTGCTTTGACAGTTAGCATACCTTTTCAGTTTCAAGTGGCTTGTAACCAGATTTTTTATTTCACGTTCTAACAGAGTGTGCGATGTAAGGACAAGCTTATGCTGAGCCAATTTACTCGTAGTATTTAGCAAAGAAAGGGCATGGAGGTTAAGGTAAAACACGCTGTACAAGTAAATGGTGATGAGGCATATAGTGGGTAAGATGGTTTCTAAACCTAAGAGCTGCGTTAACCAAAAAATCACTTGAGCTGTAAGGGAATCTGTGCAATATTTTGGGTCAAATGGATATATTCACAATATTAAAAACTTGGCTTTAGATAGGTTATATTTTTCTTTCAGTAGATGTATCACCAGATTGTTTGTTTCCAGGTCATGAGACCACGTGTAAGCAATGGAGCCTATTCCCGTCGTACTGGTTAGTATAAGCATCTTAAAGTACACTTCACATTTCTTTAATGAAATGTGTGCCTTATGCAGACATTCGTTGCGGAAACCTTTCAAACTTATACGGGACAATTCCGGACCTGCTGGGTCGTGTCCTACCTGTAGCCATATTACGTTGATTCCAACTATCTTCAAAATATAAAAGGTCGATTAAGAAGATGTCCATGCAAGAACGGATTTACTTACATAAATGCAAGAGCAATGGAAATGGGCATACTGCATAAAAAATTCAATAGTTGAATTTTCCATTAATTGTCGTGTTTGAACTATTGTTAATGTACCAAAGTATGCGATAGACACTATGCTGATTAATTTAGTATATTTCATTAGATGTAGAAATGTTTTGACTTGCGGTAGCAATAAGTCTAAAATGTGTTTTATTCCTTTTATTAAATATATAGATAATGTGTCTTATTTAGCGAAAACGTTTTAATTTTCATGTGACGTGGAAAGTTTAGCAGCTGGCTTTCCTTCATAGAAGAAAATCTAACTCGACTAACACTTAGAGCGAAAATTAAAACTTTTTTGGAGTTTCAGTTTTAATTACTTTCTGGCAATTAAATGTAACAAATAAATAATTAATATTTACAGAAAAATATTAGTTTGATTTGTGTTTGCGGTGTGCATTTTCATATCAGAAAATTAAGTAAAAAGCTATTAGTTTGGAATCTATATGAACGTGTACTTTACCGCATTCGCCTACGAAAACACCCTTTGAACTTACCGTTTTTTACAGAGTGATCCATTGCAGATAAAAGGTTTATTCTCTTACTACCAATTAGAAAATTATCGGGGGTAATACCACGAGAGCTTTAAAATTACCGATAATTTTTCACGGTTGCATGGTTTCCATAATTTCACGAGTCCCTTAGAACGAGTGAAATTTGCAAGGAAAATATGCCAGAGTGAAAAAGTATCTGGTTCATTTTAAAGCTCGAGCGGTATTTAGTGAGATTATTTCTCGAATCAAAAATACTATTAAGAAATAAATAACTAGTGTTAGAATATTCAGCCGTCACCTTAATTCAGTCATTCAATAATTCAGTCAGACAACGACATTGATTAAGGTTTTATGGTGGATTCCATGACAACGTGAAATTACCGCTGTAATTTTTTAGAAAATTATCGAATTACTGCTTATACCATTACCTGTTTTGCTCTATAGCAATAATATGGATTAGTGAAATAATCTTCTCTAAACTTAAAACATCTTTCTGCAATAAAATATCATTCAACGCGAACAGTCAACCTAAGTCGGTTTGTATAATGGTTAGCGAGAGTTTTTGGTCTTATTTATGTAAGTATGAAAACAAATTATCTTTATAATGATTGTCTAAAAACTCTGGCCATTAACAGAAGTCAAGTAAATAAAACTCTATTTGTATTCAACAAAATATACCTAATCCGTTTAGCGATTTTTCTGTTAGATTTTTGAATAAGTAAATTTTAATAATTGGGAAATATCAAAAAAAAAGGATTAATGGACAAAATTCCATTTACTTTGCTTATGTGAGCCTTTTCTGTAAAAAAAGACTTCTAGATGACGTTTTCTAATGAAAATGCCGTACTGGGTAAGTCATAAAGGTTGGTAGAAAATAAAATCTCATATCTTTTTCTCAATTTTAAGGGGGGTTTGTCATGCATTTGTCAAAGTTACAGGATATTGAATTTAGAATTTCGAAATGCATATACAGGGTGTCCAGTTTCAAATGATGTACATGAGGATATTGGAAACCGTTGGAGATACAAGGTCGCTTAAGTGGAAGAAAAATAGCGTATTGGTCTGCTTAAAAATAATTGCGATTTCTTCTGAGAACATGGCCGAGGTATGCCAGTTTTCAGCATTTAGCCTTTAGTCAGTTTTCATTTAGTTAGTTTGTTCCTTATCTTAGTAAAACTCCCGTAATTAATCAGATTATTTTGAAGACGTCTTAACATAGCTCTGCCAGGAGTCATGTAGCCCTGAAAAGCCTGTCTAAGACCATCTGTCAACAGAGCCCTTGGACCTCATTAGGACCCAGCGATAACCAAAAGTATAAAACCATCCCCAACGAAGAAGCCATTATCATTCTGATATACAATTTTCTGTCAGCAGTTATGCTGTTAGTTTGATCATTTGTCCTTTTAATTCTGCAATCTTTAATGAAGTAGTTTTTAAAAAGTAGTTTTCTAAAAAAATAAACTTAATTGGCGCAGTCGGTAGGATTCCATAAGGTGCTGTTGGCAAAGTGAAAAAAGAAGATCTCCACCTGCTTGAAAACCAGTACCGTCGGTTTCAACCGTTCATTTGGAATCCAGTAAGAATTCACGATCCGGAGGAGAAGGAACAACTTTGAAGATTTCATAGGTAAGTGTTGAGTATCCTTTCTTTTCCCCAATTTTCCAATTTTTACTGTGGTGTATCTATAGTGAAACATCTTGACGAATTTTAAGTTTTCTTGAATCATAAGCAGCTTAAAAAAACCTTGTCAAAAACTCTATGAATTCGAATTTAAATAATATTAAATTAAAAGGTATAAAAGGTATAAATAAATACTCTGAAAGTGAACTAAGTGAAGTTTTAAATGATCTTGTTAATTTAAATATTAACGTAGAAACGACAACAATGGCAACTATTTCTGCAGCGAAAGAAATTGCCCATACTTTAAGACAATTTACTGGTCGAAAGGAACATTTAGAGTCCTTTATTAACTCAGTAGATAAATATTGTTGCGATTCGCAGCAACGCCGCATGGGAGGCGGGGCAACGCATGGGAGCGTGTTGGTTGGTGGAGCCTCGCGACCTATCCGCGCTGCGTCATGGCTGACACGAGTGATTTATTGCTCGTCTGGCTTAATCTAGAAGGGAGTTGTTTACAACCGTTTTTTTTTATGTGAGATTATTCAAGAATTCTTATAAAGAACTTTCTAGGTTTTTCTGTAATTTTAGGATTGTATATAAAAGGCGCATAGAGCGGCGGTTCAGGGTAGTCTTATTTTAAGCGAGCTATAAGTAAGCTAAAGTTACGAAGCGATAATAGAAGGCTATAAAGTGTTAACTAGAGAGTTATTTACTAGTCGAATTGTAGTCGTGTGTATTTGTGGAGTAAATAAATAGTGTTTTCGTGTTAAATCGTTACACTGGAATTATTGAACCCCGAGTTCGCAACAATTGGTGTCAGAAGTGCGATTCCAGTGGGACTTTGAGGACCAATATTACTGAACTGTAAGTGAGTGCTTCATTGCCGGACATTACGTGTTTATGCCAGTGACTAGAAGCCAGCATCAAGCGATGGAGGATCAACTTGCCGCCCTGCTGTCCCTTATGCAACAACAGAGGGAAGAACAGGAAAAACGCGATCAAGTACAGGAGCGACGTTATCTAGAACAGGAGAAACGTTATAACGAACAGAAGGAAGAGCAAGAAAGACGTTATAAGGAACAAAAAGAGGAACAAGAAAAACGTGATCAAATACAGGAGCGACGTTATCAAGAACAGAAGGAAGAGCAGGAAAAACATTATCAAGAACAAAAGGAAGAACAGAAACGGTTTAAAGAAGAATTAGTGAACCATCTCGCAGCTAGGGAGCAACAATTGGAAGAAAGAATAATGCAGTCCGTTAACGAATCCGTTAACGGCGTTAACGAAGGACTCGAAGCTGTCAACCAGAGGGTTCTCGAGCTAGAAAAGAAATTCCGGGAACAACTTGAGGACGACACCGTGTCTACAGAGAGTTTTAGCACAGCCAACGCTAAAATCAAGCCTCCTGATTATGACGGTACTACGGCGTGGGAAATTTATAAAACCCAATTTGAGGCAGCTGCAAAAGCTCATGGCTGGTCCGAGCCCCAGAAAGCTACATCATTGGTGGTAGCACTTCGTGGAAAAGCGGCTGAATTACTCCAATCTCTGTCGGCAGCTAATCAAAGTAATTATGCAGCTTTAGTACACTCTCTGCAACTACGATTCGGAAATGAGCACAAAGAAACCGTGTTCCAGGCCCAGCTGAGGATGAGACAGCAGAAGTCAGGTGAATCCTTACAAGAATTTGAGGCGGACATAGACATACTAATTCACCTGGCATATCCATCGGCCCCTGAATCTTTTCAAATGCAATTTGCCGCCGAAAGGTTCATTGAGGGAGTTCGCGATAGTGACATGAGATACCACTTACGTCTAGTAAGGCCTAAGGATATCAGCGAGGCACTAGTTCGGGCCCTGGAATTCGAGGCGTCGCGAGTGTCATCTGGTTCTTCTCCACGTGTAAGAATGGCAACTTGCGATGACGAGGGGGATACGTCTAGGAGTGAATCTATGGCAACTTTACACAAAGCGTTGAAGGATCTGGCAGTCAATATCCAAGCCTTGTTGGGAAGACCTCCTCGATCAACAGGCAATCGGGGCATAAAATGTTTTAACTGCGGTAAACTGGGTCACGTCAAGAGTAACTGCCGCAATAGGGCAAGAAGTCCGTCGCCGTTGTTTAGAAGATCGAGCGGCAACCAAGACCGCCCTAGAATTCAGGAAAGACCAATTCCTGTCAATGTAAGGGAGCAATTGACCGAGCCCGTTAAGACCCCCAGGATCAGTCAAGTCAATCAATCAAGTCAAGCCAATAATTTGGGTGGCAAAAGTGTTACAGAGACCGAACGCATTAAAGGACAGAAGACCCAAACTGAACATCGACCAGGAAGGTATCACGGAAATGCCGATGCATTGTCTAGACGGCCATGTAAAGAAGATAGTCAGCATTGTCGGAGAACTCAGCAACGTGAGGGACATCCTTCTGTAAGGAGAACGTCGATAGAAAGAAACGATGGCTGGACCACACAAACACTTCGAGAAGAACAACTGAATGAACCCAGATATTGGACCGATACTCATGGCAAAGACTGATGACAAGAGACCAGAATGGCAAGAAATTGCTGATAAAAGTCCCAACTTGAAGGCGCTCTGGGCCCAGTGGCACTCTCTTAGAATAGAAAATGGATTACTAAAGAGAGCGTGGGAGAGTCCGGATGGCAAGACCGTAGTCAGTCAGTTGGTTGTTCCTAGTAGCAGAAAATCGGATGTACTACAGGAAATGCACGACCGAATCAGTGAAGGTCATTATGGGGTCAATAAAACCTTGGCCAAAATTAAAGAGCGGTATTACTGGGTGAACTATCATGAAGACGTCGAATCTTGGTGCCGCAAGTGTGACGTTTGTTGTGCCACAAAAGGACCTCGAACAAGATCACGGGGCCGAATGGTGCAGTACATTGTAGGTGCTCCATTCGAGAGGGTAGCAATTGATGTCGCGGGACCGTTTCCTCAGACTGAGTCGGGCAATAAATACATCTTGGTCGCCATGGATTACTTCACTAAATGGCCTGAAGCATACGCCCTACCTAATCAAGAAGCAACGACTGTGGCAACGGTGCTAGTAAATGAAATGTTCTGCAGATTTGGGGTCCCTCTCGAACTTCATTCTGATCAGGGCCGAAATTTTGAATCGGCTGTTTTCCAGAAGGTCATGGAACTTCTCGGAATTCGCAAGACCAGGACAACTCCTTTGCATCCACAGTCGGATGGGATGGTAGAGAGATTTAATCGGACCATGGAACATTACCTGTCTAAAATGGTGGCAGATCATCAGCGTGATTGGGACCAACATCTACCTCTCATGTTGATGGCATATCGAGGCTCTACGCATGAAGCCACTGGTTATACTCCTGCGAAAGTGATGTTCGGAAGGGAAATGAGGCTTCCTGCGGATTTGATGTATGGAACACCAGAAAAAGACTCGCTCAACTCTGAGAACTTTGTGGAGGAGCTCAAGGAGAGGCTGGACAATGTTCATGATCAAGTCAGGAATAAACTGCGGATATTCAGTGATCGAGCCAAAGCAAGATATGACTTACTAGCTAACTCCCGCGGCTTCCAGGATGGTGATTTGGTGTGGCTATACAATCCGCGGCGAAAGGTGGGGAAGTCGCCCAAACTTAGCCAAAATTGGGAAGGACCTTATACAATTATAAAGAAGATTAATGATGTGGTGTATAGGATCCAGCGGACCCCTAGGTCAAAGATGAAGGTCGTTCATTTGGATCGATTAGCACGATACCATGGAACTCTATCTGTTCGGGACGAACAGCCTTAGGAGGAGGGCAATGTTACGATTCGCAGCAACGCCGCATGGGAGGCGGGGCAACGTGTGTGGTTGGTGGAGCTTCGCGACGTATCCGCGCTGCGTCATGGCTGACACGAGTGATTTATTGCTCGGTTTAATCTAGAAGGCAGTTGTTTACAACCGTTTTTTTTATGTGAGATTTTGAATTGTGAATTTGTGGAGTAAATAAATAGTGTTTTCGTGTTAAATCGTTACACTGGAATTATTGAACCCCGAGTTCGCAACAATATTATGAAAGGTACGGTCGTACAACCGATAACAGTTTAAGCCTTTTAATTCTGTAATCTTTAATAAAGTAGTTTTTAAAAAGTAGTTTTCTCAAAAAATAAACTTAATTCAGGTTGTGGTCTTTCTGGGTATTTATTAAAATACATTTCTTCAGCGTTCGCGCATTATTTCTGCGACATAGAATAAAACATTGCAATATATCATATTTCTCACTATTTGAAACGTTATTCATTTTAAAATTCCCAATTTTTTTAGCTGCCGTTACTTAATACTGTCAATAAAGACTATGCTCTGACAGTTGCATAATAACAACTGACAAATCTAAGCACACTATATCAAAATTTTAATAGGAATATTCAAGCCACCTACGATGAAATATTAATTTTGTTATTTTTAAGTATTTTTCTTGGCCGAACATAAAGATGTTATACATGCTTGAAGAGCCTTTTTTACGGGAATTTTAAAAGTGCAAAAATTCAATATGGCGTCCATAAAAAAAAACAAAAGTTGACAACGACCGCGCACAACATAGTAGGTCTAGACGACATTTGACCGAATCTTCGGAATCACCATTTTCTTCTACCCTTAATCTGAAATTTTCGAGACCGTAGCTTTTGTAATAAGTAAACTATTAGGGTTTTTCGAAAATGCATTTTTTTTGGTTTTTACCCTGTATCATCGGAACCATATCGATTTAAAATATCAATGACTCGGATTATTTTTAAGCAGCATTTAAGCGACCTTGTATCTCCAGCGGTTTCCAATATCCTCACGTACATCATTTTAAACGGGACTCCCTGTACAGGGTGTTTCAAATTCGAGCCACATCATTGGGATATCAGCGACGGTAAGAGATACAGGGTCGGTTAAATCGGGGCAAAGTTGCGCAGTTTTGGAGTTCAATAATATGCCGTTTTAACATTTGAAAAATTCCGATTACTTCCGGACATATCCGAAAAAATACGAAATTTTGAAATATTGTTTTGAGTTAAAATTACGATAAAGAAAAAACGATTTTTAGCTAAACTGTAATTGCAAAATATATCATATTGCATATCGTGTTGTTTGGATTAAAAAGAGCGATCAAAGTAACGAATAAAAAATCCAGGTCCGTATTTTAAAAAGTAAAGTTGATGCTGGTTCCCAAAAAACGAAACTCGCAGGAAGAAACTCAATATGCCATCTTACAAGGCAGAAAAAGTTGCAATGACGAAATGTCATTCATTTTGAATTATCTCTTCGAGTAAGCCCAAAATGAAATAAAAACGATTTTTCAAAATTTCGTATTTCCTCCAAATTGCGCAATTTTGCCCTAATTTAACCGACCCGGTTTCCCTTACCGTTGCTGAGAACCCAATGATGTGGCTTGAATTTGAAACACCCTGTACATTAGTAACGAAGAAATTCTTGCTAATCTGCGATGGCAAACAGTGCGCGGCTTCATAAGGGTCAAAGCTGAGAAGACTTTCGGACGCGCGGAAGCACATCGAGACAACCTGCTGCGGGCTTTGCTTCAATTGGCGATTAAAATTACCGATGGGGGCGCTGCGAATGTAAAAAATTATGGCGACTTAGGAGGTAATCGAAAAGTGACCTTTGTTAAATTTTAAGAAGTTTTTTTGATTGAAACGACTTTTTTCTTCTACTTTCAAGGTATACTTATTGTGTGAACACCGTTTTTAGAAAATTACTGTTTAAATTAGGTACTAATGATAATTTATAGTTCAACAGTGGTTTCTGTGAATATTTGGAAGTGTTTTTTTGTGAAACTTTGGTTTCTGCGAATATTTTGAAGTTTTTTTTTGTGAAACTTTTGTGGGCATAATTTCGTGTGAAGCAAAAATTGCTTGAAAAAGTGAGTTTCCATGCAAAATGCACCTTTTTTCGATTCTATTCCATAATTGTGATTATTAACCAATAATCTTTATAAAGATGAGATACTTTAGTTATGTATTAGTAACAGTTTCTCACAACTATCTCCTCACAACTAGGCCAAGGAATAAATCTTTTAAGAAAGTTTGACAAATAA
The DNA here is from genome assembly GCA_951812265.1 of Taphrorychus bicolor. Taxonomy (NCBI): domain Eukaryota; kingdom Metazoa; phylum Arthropoda; class Insecta; order Coleoptera; family Curculionidae; genus Taphrorychus; species Taphrorychus bicolor. The sequence goes on along the minus strand of OX638299.1, from coordinate 41,586,663 downwards.
TATACAAATTCACGAAAAATGGTCTGAGCGGTAGGCTGTGAAATTTTAAACAAAAAAGCTAAAATATTAAATCGTATGGCCATTTTCAACTTCATAAAAACCAAAATAACCCTATCTTTTACAGTAAGTTTATGTGCCTTTTTATCTGGATACATTTCTGTTATTAAGGAGACAAAATCATTTAGTAAACTGAAACTGTTAAGGCGTGTTATTGTCCGAACGCATGTGAGGACTATAAAGCACTCATCACTCTGCCTTTTTGGTTATAGATATTTGGTATTTTTTCCCTTCGCTTATAACTTTGAAACTGCTTATTTGACGGGATTTTGTAGTATTGCGCGTATATACAGAAATGAACGGGCTTTCCAAAAATGTGGTCGGTTTTTCGGTGCGTGCGGGGGGGGGGGGGGGGGGCTGACCAGTGGCGTACCAAAGTCAAAAATGTGGGGTATAGGGCTCCCCATGGGTAACATTCCTCATATATGTAGATGATAAATTTTGAAGTCTAATCTCGATAAGTTAAATAGAAAAATTTACAAAAAATCGCAAAGTTGGCACGGTTTTATGAATTTTTTTTTGTAATGGTCAACTTCTGGCTCTTCTGGACCCCCTTAGTTGAACCCGCTGGCCATTTTGGGTTATACCAGCGAAAAAGGGATATCCTTGGGCACTTTTAATCCTATCCCGCCAAAGGTGTCACTTTAATACAGAGTGGTCAAAAAAATGACCAAAGACAATTAAGGAAAAGTGTCCAAAATAGTAAGGTAGGTTTTTGCGATTTTTACGAAAACTATGGAGCGGTCCAACTTCAGTTGTACATGGGCAACTAGAAGACGTGGAGAAAAAAAAAATCAGATGTTAGTTTTAGGCAGGCTCTTATACCGGGTAAGCTACAAAGGTTTTTCTGTGCTGCATTTTTTCCCAATTTTGGTGTACTTTTATCACGTTTTACCCTGTAGATTCGACATTTTTGCAGCAAAAAATCTGAAATAATTCAGGGGTGTAGCACACATATGGGCCCTCGATCTGGCCAAAAATGAAGGTCCTAGCTTTCAATTTCAAATTTTGACGATTTTTTAAACTTTACATTTGAAATTGCCACTTTGAGGCCTATTTGTGCCGAGACCGTGCATCCTATCGACTGGATTTCTATCCCAGGGGATACCTTGGAATGTTTTCTTTTCGGCACCAAGGAACCACTTTTTCGCTGGGACGTCGCGAAATGGTCTTAATTCAATTTCGAAATGAAAGATGCAGATTTTTGAAATTTCGGCAAAATTTCCGTTAGTTCCGGCAATTGCCTCACGAGTAAACTAGTAAACCGTGCGCTGCGATCGCCTTTTTCGACTGCGGAAATTTCTCGTTTGACAGATCGAACACCTAGACCAAGAAAAATAGGCGGAAAATCGAGGAAAACTGTATGGCAGGTGAAAATTTGAACATTTCCAGGAAGATTACCAGTAAAGCCCCCAGTCCTCGAGGTCGTTTTCACAAAGACTGGTCGATTTGAAAATTTCGTGTCGGGATTCATGATTTCCGACCCCGTGGGGCCCTGTGACGTCGACGTTCGGCTGGCTACGTTTGTTCCATACATAGTTAAAAACACTTACCATAAGAAATACATTGTGCAATAGCTATTTAAGTAACCAGTTACGAAAAGTCCGATTTTGTGTAACGAATGAATGTTTGCGGGACGAGCGCAGCGAGTTCCCGCAATTTGAATGAGATACACAAAAAAGGTTTTTCGTCACGTGTTTCATACAAGATTTTTTCTAATTTTGACTACAAATACCTACTTAGAGAGAGAATTATTAATATTAAACTTCAATATTTACTTTTAAACCACTTTGTATCTAGTTAATACCGTAAAACTATATGCCCGTATTTATAGTCGTCAAGCAAAGGGTCACTTAAGGGACACTTTTCGAAGTGACACTTGAGTGTCACTTACTGCGTCTGTTCTATAGTAGGCGACAAGTGACACTTCAGACACACTCCTGAAAGTGACACTCAAGAATTTATTGCGAGGGTTTTTAGAACTTTTATGTTGGTTACGTGATATTTTTCGGTTTGGCTCTTTATTCAAATTTCAAATAGTCGTAAACTAATTCGGAAATTCCCAGTTTATGATTTTAGACTTTATGGCTAGCGCCAGGGAATTGGATCAGGGTTGTGCGTTTTTAGAAAATGCAAATGCCATCATTCTAGTTCCAGCAATCGTCGAAACTGTAAGTACTTACCTTACTGTAATAAAATATTGTTCACAGTCACAGTAGAGAGGTGTTATTTACATTCATATTGTTACTATATTATTTTATTTTATTTCAATTTCAGATGAGTAGTCCAGCTAAAGTTGTATACTCTACTAAAGAAAAAGCCCTATTGGCTTCTTTAGTAGAAATACATAAAAACCAATTAGAAAATAAAAAAACTGATGGCAGTTCTATTTCTGCAAAAAATGAGAGTTGGGCAAAGGTAACAGAGCAGTTCAACTCTCATGATGTTGCCAAACGCACAACAGCCCAGTTAAAAAAGTGCTGGGAAAATATGAAATACAAGTAGGTACACTTAGTTAAACTTTTAGTGCTTAAATGTTATCTACATAATATATATTTAATCAAAACTTTTCTAGAACTAGGAAAAGCGATACAAAAAATAGGTTCAATATGCTCCTAACGGGAGGAGGACCACCTGTTATTGAACCAAACAATCCACTGGATGAAATGGTTCGCTCAATTGTGCCTGACATAAGTTTTGTCATAACAAACAATTGGGATAGCACAGGGACTGTTGAACAAAGTAAATAAATACTGTTCTAACATTAATTTACTAAGCACTAAACATTTTATTTTACTTTGACTTTAGGTCAAGCTAAGTGTGAAGTAGAGGAAAAGGCCAAAGATAGTGAGCCACTGCATGCCTCAGGAATTCAAAAAAATACACAGCTGAATGAGGAATCTCAAGAGAATATACCAAGTTGCAGCTATTCAACTTTACATAAAGGTAATAACATGTTGTAATATTTGTAATAGCAATCCTACACACTTATAATTTTAACTTTAGAGCAGGACACTGGTGTAACTCTGAACAAAACCCAGAAATGTCTTAAAAGGAAAAGGCTGGAATTTGTGGATGAAGAAAAGGCTCTGCGTGTAGAAAAAATTAGGCAGTCGATTCAGCAGCAAAAAGAGTTTCACGAAGCCAGAATGGAAGCTGTGGAACTGGAAAAAGACTTCTGGAGAAAAAAAATCCATCTTTTGAATTAAGAATTTCAATAAATTATATAATAATAAATGATTAAATGTATTTATTAACATCCTTTTTTTTTGCCTTTTCTGAAAAACTTATTAATTAAAATGCACAGCTACAAATGCCCTTCGAAATGCTAGGCCATCATTATCAGCTTCTATATCAATGTGGTTTTCTATGGGCTCCTCCACATCATTGTCATCATATTCCTCCTCTTGAAGAGTTTTTCCAATGTTGTATAAAACAGCAGTAGCACATATAACTGCTACAGAAGTCTCCAATTTAGTTAATAGACCTTGTCGAAGGCAAGGAAACCGCCTTTTCCATACTCCAAAAACTCTTTCAATTATATTTCTAGTTCTTATGTGGCTTAGATTATAGTTCTGTTCTTGTCCAGGGCCTGGATTACTTATTGGTGTTAATAGATACCTTCTGCAAGCATATCCATTATCACCTAACAACAGACCTGAAGGCAAATACAATCTATGTAGAAAAAAATTATTTATTATGTTGAATATTATGTAATCACCTTCAATTTGATTTGTTTCAAAACGAACACGCAGGAAGCTGCGGTCAAATATGACACTATCATGGGTAGATCCTGGGTAGCGGACATCAATATCTAATATTTTCATATCAGGACCACAAGCAACCTAAAATCCCACATTTATGCGACTGAAATCATTTTGGTTAATATTATGTGGTAATTTACTTGAACATTAAGTGAAAATTTTCCTTTTCTGTTTCGAAATATTTCGCCATTATCACCTCCAGGATTGCCAATTGGTATATGAGTGCAATCAATACATGCTGCAACATTTGGAAAATTAGCAATTTCAAAAAATCGTCTAATGTTGTCTCGCTGAGCTTGGATTGTGTCAGGAAGTTTAGCATAGTTTTTCAGATGTCCTGCCAATACAACAGACACTCTTTTTATGGTCAAAGACACTGTACTTTGAGAAAAGCCTTGCAAGTCTCCACTTACTACCTGTTGGCAAGAATTAATTAGAAGTAGATTCAATAATTTCTACATAGGTACTTTCAGTAGGTAAGTACTTACTTGGAAATTTCCGGTGGCATAAAATCGTAATGCTATTAGAAGTTGTAAATGAGGAGGGACTGGCAAACCTTTTTGACTGTTTTTTTCCAAAGCATCCATTACTAAAGGTAGCAGAACATCACGTACATTTTCTTTTTTGAATCGATACCGCCTTGAAAATTCAGAATTTTCGTAGAAAACAAAAGGATCCTGCATGTCCCTAATATAACGTTTCTGTATTCTCAAATTGCCTTCATCTTCATTGTGTTCCTCTTCTTCAAGGATGTCAATAAAGTCAATAAAATCATATACATCATCCATGGCAATAAAAATAATATATAAAATGTATGCAATTTGTCAATAGAAATGGTAAACAATCACGTAAAAATATTTTTTTTATTTAGTTAACCTCACTTTGTAACCAAAAGTAACACTTAAGGGACCTAAACAGAACCCTTGAGTATCACTTGAAGATGAGTGCCAATTTTTAATCACGTGACTTAAAATTTGGAACTATAGAACGGATTTTAAATGTAAGGGTCCCTCAAGACCAAAGTGTCACTCAAGTGTCGACTATAAATACGGGCAATAGCAACGGTGTGCCACAGCCGAAACCTGCAACTGGAGGTGACACCAACTTTTCATCACTAGTTACGAAAGCTTTTACTTTTCGTAACTAGTTACGAAAAGTAGGACGTTACGTCACTGTCATCAGTATTGAAAAGTGCCACTTTATATGTCAAAATTAGAAAATGTTTTTTAAATGGGAGTAATATAGAAAGGGTTATATTTGGGTACCATTGATGGTACATGGTTCAAATTTGGATGGTAGGTACCTACGGGGGTATTATAAATTGTAATATAGTTGCCGTAGCTATCATAGCTACAGTAGCCGAGTACTGTTGATATTTAGAGAACTGTTAATGATACATGGTTCAACTTTGGATGCTGGGTGCCCATGGAGGCCCCCATTTCTGGCCCCCCTACCATGAATGGTAATATAACTCACATAGCTATATGTAGCTGACTGTAGCTAGGTTATAGCTGTTTTACGAACCGATGGTGATATCGACTTGAAAATCAAATGGTAGGTTTCCCTTATGTAAAATTCGCTAAAAATGACATTTTTAAAAATCCAAGATGGCCGCCTGAAAACGTTTGGTTTAAAGCCGATATCTCTGAAACGGTTTGAGCTAGAAAGCTGAAATTTGGTATGTGGCTACCTTATGGGACGGGCTAGAGGTCTCTAATGTCCAGAACCTTGCCGCGGGTACCCAAGGTTCTATTTTGGAAACTTTTTTAATAAAATGACACTTTTTTGCTACAACTTACTCACTGTTGCTAAAGGACGCTGAAAACAAATATATCCGACGTTTCGACTTTACGCCTACTATAGGCCATCATCAGGGTATTCACTTTTATTACAAATATTGCTTCATAAATGTGCCACGCCCAAAAAATCAGTTTTTCGTATATGACTGACAAAATAGCTTTAACGAAGCCCATTCGACTGGTACTAACTGTTCGATTTTATCGTTTCTAGGTTCCGAGATTTAACTGATTAAATTTTTCATTGATAGGGGTAGAGTGACTTTTGCCAGTTTTTAGCAAAGCCGTTTATGACAATAGAACAACAGTGTCTCAATTATGTGTGAGTCGTCTCAAATACTGCTCAAAACGTTAATTAAGATTTTGCTTAGTTTCATAACCTTATAAGTCTTTCATAAGTCTTATAGGAAGTGAAAAACTGTTAAAATTTTGCAAAAATTACCTAATGTTTTTATTTGATCGAACATTACGTCAACTAAATTAAAAACCTTGAACAACAAATTAAGCAGGTATTTTGTGGTCGAGAATGCTCTATTCATCAGTGTCATCAAATTGAATTATATAGATATAAGTATTAAAATGTCGATAAAAAGTGGAAAAATTACGTTTTTGGCGCCATTTTGAAAGGGAAGTAAATTACTGAAAATTTCAAAATTGTACATTTTTTACATATTTTTGTCTTCTCTTTCATTTGAGACTATTTTTGATAAAATCTATGACAATCGATTTCGGTCGAAAATTTTCACGAACTACCCCCCTTTGAAAATTTTGAAATTTTTACATTTTTCTGTTTATCTTGGAAACGGTAAGGCTTTTCGATATGACGTATGAAGAGGTCATCAAGGGCTATCAGATGCATGTATTAGAAAGAAGCTACCTTTCACGGTTTTCGAGAAAATTTAAAAAAAGTGCAAAAATTGTACCTAATTTTTGGGCCACCCGTGCTCAGTTACTGTTCAAGGTAGACCTTCAAAAATAGGCTCTGCGTGTAGCTCTATTCTTCTACTTCCTTAGCTGTTCTTATAAATTTTTTGACAAATCTTCATCGAAACGAGATATTAGCTGTTAAAGGCAGCAATGCACGATTTTTATCTCAAAATTTAGTGTTTTGGGCCGGTTTGAGAGCCCCATATGTTTAACATAGAATTTTCTATATGTGTCACTTAAATCTATAGTAATCGATTTTTTTTGTTACTTCGAGTCGTTTTATAATGAATAGGACGTTGATTTATGTTTTAGATAGTATAGGGTGGCTCAAAAAATGATGCATGAAGCTAATATATGTTAATAATGCAGAAAAAGTCCATAAGCAGTGTGTCTTTTACATAGAAAGGGTGGATTATGTAGTACGTAGACAAGCCAGAATAAAATGTTAGATATAGGCGATGAAAGCGTTATTAAAACTTAATAATGAACGCAATTTTAATTATTCAAGGAGTCTGGTGTTGTCAGATATTAGTAATATTTACTGCAGAACATTTCCTTCGCCATTTTATCCACAAATTGTTAAAATACACTAAAATTATTGTACTTTTTTGGCTCCTCATATAGTTTTTCGGATAAATCTTCATTAAAACGCGATATAAGCTGTTGAAGGCTGAAATGCACGATTTTGATCCCCAAAATTAGGTTATCGGGTCGGTTTGAGAGCTCCATATGCTTAACAAATAAATAACGACTTTTCCCACATAAACCAATAGTAGTCGATTTTATTCGTTGGTTCTAGTAGTTTTGTGACAAATAGGGCGTATGTTTGCGTTTTAAATAGTATAAAGTGTCCCAAAAAAATTTTGTAACGTGGAATTTTAGGATTTTTGCCTGTAGATTGATATCAATTAATTTACTGCGTTAATTCGAGTAGTTTTATGATAAATAGAGCGCTGCTTTCTGTTTTAAATAGTATACGGTGTCCCAAATAATGCTAAGTGCTAAAAAAAAATGCTAAGTTTTATTACCTTATTATAAGCACTGCTTTGATTTCTGATTTAGATACTATAGGGTTAGCCAAAAATTGGCAAATATTACATTTTTACGAACAATCAAAGCTAGAAAAGTGAAATTTCAATTGTAGATTCGTTTCATAATCAGAAACAATATATCATAAATGGGAATTTTGATATGGGTACACGTGGTACCATTTTATATCTTTTTATGAATTTTAGCACGTTTTTTACCCTTCTTCAAAAGCTGTTAAGTTTGCGAATATGAAATAAAGTATTTCAAAGGTTTCGACATTTCAGTTTTACTTTTAGGTATAACTTCAAAAGCACTCTGCCCACAGCATTCGGATTTCCTAAACTATGGGCGCCCCGCGAGCGTGGTCAAAAAAAAAAAAAAAAAAAAAAAAAAAAAAAAAAAAAAAAAAAAAAAAAAAATGTCGCGTCTCAAGTAACAAGCACACCATAAACAAACCAACTCAAGAGTCTTGCTGACCAACTTGTTAAAGATATTAATTGTTGCTCAGATTGAACACTAAAAGGGAACCTAACAACTATATCACTATTCTGGGCACCGTTACCTCTGTATCGGTTACCCGAATAAGGGTTGACTACTTTTTGTTGTAATCAAAAAATGAACTGTTTACCAAGACACTATTGCTTTATGGTTTGGGATTATTCAAGGAAACACAACAACTTTGTCAAAATCTAGTTATAATGAATTACTAATATAACAAAAGTAGCGAAACATACAGCTATGCAACTTAATAATTGCAAAAGATTGACAATGTTTAAATAAGCAGTGAAATATAGAAATAACCCAACAATCAATTACTAGTAACTATATAGTTCGGTAACCACAGAATCAAATTACAATGCCCTGAAAACTGGTGGGTCAATGGTATCAATGTCCATCAAATTATATAAATTAAATTTGGGTCAAAATACTAATAATTTTGGACAAGCAGGTATACACAGAGCGACAAAACCAAATGCATCAACCTTTAGGTCCACTGTGTTGCATTTACTTCGCCTACCTTCAATCTTTCTCTATAGATATTCCAATGTTGAGTGACTTGCAAATCATAATTTCTGAAGATAATCAGCTAGACCTTTACCTTGTTACTTGTAGTAGTACACTAGGGATTGCTAGTGTAATACTACAAAAGGTTGAGGTGGGTGGGACTTCAGAGTTAAAGGGGGGCCTTTATGTTACTTGGACACTTTTATCCAAAAACTTAGACTGTGGTGCTTCTTGGTGCACTGATGTCTTCATATCCACCAAAACATTGTACCAATTGTTCCTTAGGTGTTAGATCACTCAATCGTAACAACTTTTCCTCACTACATTTAGAATTTAAAGTCATAGGTTCTTTATTACAACTATCACGTTCTTTATTACACAAACACTACTAAAGTCTGGGATTGAGAAATCATTGTCTGACAAACTTTGACTGGAGGAAGATTTCTTGATGAAAAGCTTTTAACTTATTATATATTATGAATAGTTTTCTTCTGCTTTTTTCTTGTACTAAACATTCTTGCACAAAACTAATCATTAAACACCGTGATACATGAAGTAAAAGAAAAACTATACAAAATGTAAACAATTTCGGAAAATGTAGGGAAATTTAAAAATAAATAAGACTTTGTTGATGCAACTAGGAATATTAGGATACAACTCCCGAAGAAAGGTCGAAAATATGTATAAATATAAATAAACAATGAAGATGATTACTTCCTAACTAGTTTTAAATTTTTTTCCCCCAGGTGGCGTCTAGATTTTTTTAATCGCCAATATGAGCCGGATCCCGCATCATGCCAGTGTTGCCAACTTCTGAACAAAAACTTTCCCATAAGAACTAACAAAATTTCCCTTTTTTCATAAAAATTTCCACGAATGCATATAATCTTATAAATACTTACCTAAATCTTATTTTTACTAAAAATATAACATGTAATTGCTAAGTAGTAAATTACATTTTAGTAAATTGCAGTTTTAGTGTACAAAAATAAATGCTACCATTGTTTAAGTATATCTAGTTAGATAATCCAAATGGGTGCATTTCTCGCCCTAAACTATTTAAAGAAGACCACGGTAGATGTCGCGACGAGAACGAAAGTAATATATTTTGAACTATTTCTTAAAATGAGGGAATTTGGTACCGCTCCATCTGTTTGCCTTATCATTTTTGTTTACAACTTTATTGACCGACCGGCCGAATTTCGTTGAAAGACTCGATAACACGGAGCACAGTATTTAAGAGTGCAGGGCCGTATTTAATGATTTTTTTTCAGAACTTTTGGATAGCATAATAATTATTCTTATTCATTATATATAACATAATCATTCTTATTAACTAGTAGGTGATAAGTAAAGTTAAAAAAGAGATTTGGCTGACCATTATTCAGTTCTGTATACCCGGATTCTTGAAATCTAGTTTCGATTTCGATTGTCATATATCACGTAAATAGCCCTTTTAAGAAAAAGTCCAGCAAAGAAATGTGGAGAACTTTGAAAAGGGTTTTGTTATCCACAATGATCTTGAAATATATTTGTTTAGTTTTGCCGAATGTTAATTAATTACGCAAATAAATTAAATGTATTGACAATCGAAATCGATTTGAGATTTCAAGAATCCGGGTGCAAATCTTGTTTTGTTAATTTGAATGCAATGCATGATTAATGATGTGCGATGTTGAGCGCACGGAAATAGTTATTTTCCTGACTAGCGCGTAAAGTAACACTTTGCACGAAACTTGCACACACACGAAAGACACTTTGCGCAAGAACTAGGAACAACATTTTTTCTACAACCGTATAAAAGTCCACCTGCCACTAATGTGGGACATCTTTAACGATTTTATAAATGATTAAGCTTCACAGTTCTTTTCTGCTACCCCTGTATTGACGGCATGCGCGAAAGACCTTTTTCTACGACCATGTAAAAATAAACAACTTTCCTCATACCTTGCCCTAGCCGAAAATGTAACTTTCGTCTCTAGTGAGAGAAAATCCCATAATGTTAACTTTCGTCTCTAATGACGAAATAAAGTTGTTCTAATTTCGCCCGTATATTGCCAATTAAATGCGATTTAACTGGTCTAATCTTATAAAACACCATGGAAAATGCCGATATCATACAAAAACATGTATATTTTGCCTGCCCGGGCCTTAGAAAAATGAATCAAAGTGTTGAATTTTGACCAAACTGAACTCATTGACAGTCGAGGTGTCATGTTGACAATGACGCGCCTTAATTTTTGAAAGAAATACTCTGTAGAGATTGTTTTTAAAGTTAATGAAGACTTAATGTTCGCATGGTCGAAGAAAAAGTATAGTGTATTACTTGTCAAAAAAGGATTTTCTATCGCTCGAGAACATTACCAAACTCGGCTTCGCCTTGGTTGGTAAACTGTTCTCTTGCGAGAGAAAATGCTATTTTCGTCACTCGTTAAACAATATACTAATTCCTAACAAGTGCGTAAAGTGATACTTTCGTTCCGTTTTGCGCCGTTCGGACAACGGCACGAATGTGTTAGGAACTATGGTGAAGTTTGGCTAATGAATTGAGTTCTCCTAAGGAAATGACGCTCATCATATAAAAGTGAAATACTACACTTTGTCGACAGCCTTTGATAAATATTGCTAAAAAATCTTAATTTTTAGTAAAATAGTATATTGTTTAACGAGTGACGAAAATAGCATTTTCTCTCGCAAGAGAACAGTTTACCAACCGAGGCAAAGCCGAGTTTGGTAATGTTCTCGAGCGATAGAAAATGCTTTTTTGACGAGTAAAACACTATACTTTTTCTTCGACCATGCTAACATTAAGTCATCATTAACTTTAAAAACAACCTCTATAGAGTATTTCTTTCAAAAATTAAGGCACGTCATTGTCAACGTGACACCTCTATTGTCAGTTTGGTCAAATTTCAACACTTTGATTCATTTTTCTGAGGCCCGGGCAGTCAAAATATACAAGTTTTTGTATGATATCACCATTTTCCATTGTGTTTTATAAGAGTAGAACAGTTAAATCGCATTTAATTGGCGATATACTTTGGCGGAATTAGAACAACTTACTTTCGTCACTAGAGACGAAAGTTAACGTTATGGGATTTTCTCTCACTAGAGACGAAAGTTACATTTTCGGCTAGGGCAAGGTATGAGGAAAGTTGTTTATTTTTACATGGTCGTAGAAAAAAATAATATTGAGATTATAAGGGCCTTATCATCATTCACTATTTGCAAAAAAGATGCATACATTTTTATACAGGGTGTTTCAGAGTTGTGGTGCCAATAGCCTAGGGGAGATTCCTCTGCTAAAATACAGCAAAAAGTTCAAGAGAACATGTGTCCGCAGGTGCTTCGCTCTCGAGATATACAGTGTGTTAAAGTTTGAAAAAAATACAAATTTATTAATAAAACGCATTATTACAATTACAACAAATATTCAAATTGAGCACCTCCTTCTTCGATACAGGCATATGACAGGTGTACAATATTAATTATTGTTTTGTTCAATAATTTAAAATTTTAAGTTAAAATAATAACATTGCTTTTAGACGAGCATAACGACCGTGTTTATTTTTTTATTAAAAAATTTTGCATTTTTTGAAAAAATACAGAAGCGACCTTTTCTCTTCAGAATTGAATGGGTATATCAAAAATAATTTTTATGTTAAAAAAACAGTGCTGTACATTGTTTCTTTAATAATATCCAGTGACGTGCCTGCATGCGCCCTACTGATAAAACTAAAAACCCCATTTTTATCGTAAAATATGTAGGTGTTACTGTTAGGTATCAACACCACCAACATCTCGTTACATTTTTTTGTGCGTATTACGTTATATTAATAAATTTGTATTTTTTTATTCAAACTTTAACACTCTGTATCTCGATAAGAAAGCACTTGGGAACACATGTTTTCTTGAACTTTTTGCTTTATTTTGGCAGAGGAATCTGCCCGAGAATTTTGTTGCCACAACTCTGAAACACCCTATAGACCCTTGGACAAAGTATCAAATAATTTGTTTATTTTCTATCCTCAATCAGAGGGGTGTTAATCGTACAAATTGGTCACGTTTCAATAATTACTATATCAACTTCAACTCCCCTAAAGTTCTCCCCCTAAAGACCTCTAGAAAATCGTTGCTTCAGCATTGCTTAATCATTATTATAAAATCGTATTAGACACATAACACAAAACATAACTATAACCATTATATAACCATCTATAACGTAAGTACTGACCTGGTACCTATTTTTTCGACCCATACCAAAGATGGCACCTCGGAAGCCTGCATACGGAAATCGATAAAGAACTTCCTTTCCCTTAAGAAACAGATTACTTCGCAAATTCATCAAGCTGTAATAGCCTATTTTTACAGCTTTAGTACCCTCGCAGACAATAGATGTAACATACGTATTCTGCGACGGTAGCGTCGAGAATTGAACAGCATTGGATTATATGACTAGATGTGTATAGACAATGATGCTACTAAAAGACAATTGTTCGATGGAGTACAGGTTGCGCCATCTATGTGTGAGCGGCTAGACCCTTTGGGTGAGAGAACTGCACTGCCGTGTGACATTGTTGTACGCTTGTTTTTTATTGACGTTATTGACATTGACTTTTGGCGGTTAGTGGAATGAAGGGGTTGGTGATTTTGTATTCCATTCCATTTTTAATCTCTTGCAACTTGTTAACTTAACGATTAAACATGTAATCATTTTTGTTATACTTTTATTATAAATTAAAATAATACAGTCCACTATTTGAATAAACAGTGAGGACGAGGCAATAATCGCATTATTAATGAAACTAAACAACAATTCTAATGTAGACTTTCATTCCACTATCGAGAATCGAGAAAGACATTTTTACAGATTTTACTTTCTGGAGCTGGATAAGCGAAACTTGAAACCAATGACCAATTATCGATATGAAAATCGAAAACTAATAACAATAACAAAAATTAAAATAAACAAATAACTCGAACCTCGAACGTCGAGCATCGGAATTGATATCGATCGATTGACAAAGTCGAACAGGGCGCGTTTTCGGTTCTCTTTATAACCAATTAGGGAACAGGTCAGAGTGGTCAAATAGTTATGCTTTTATGTTTATGAAAGCCTGGAGCTGAAAATACGCCTTTATAAAGGTGGGAAAATACAAATACAGAATTTAAATGACGATTTACGAACATATTTCACGAATCACAACCTAAAATTTTTATTTGCAGCTTTTTTCCCACGAATAGAGTAAAAACTCCCTTTTTCCCTTGAGCAATGAAACTTCCCACGAATAGAGAAATTTCCCACGAGTGGGTACCACCGCATCATGCCAACCCTGGAAGCGGCCAGGGCATCGGCTATGATATCAAGCTGCAGAGAAGGCAAAAAACTTCCCTGAGAGCAAGTGCCACATCTCCCGCAAGATATGTCATTCCAAATCAGTCAAGCTGGCGAGGCTCTGAGAACATATCTCAGAGCCTCTCAGAAAGAAAGAGCGTGCTCCAGAGAAGACTGCCGGTAGCAGACCGGTGATTTATAGGCAAACAGACGTTTTGGTGGGTAAGAATTCCAGAAGTCCACTCTACCAGACAGCAGTGCGAGGCTGTCCTTTCCGAGAAGATTTTTCATCCCGGAATCGCTCACAAAAATAAAATTTTGCCTCAAGTTACATAAGTACGAAGGCGCAGAAGGGCCACATAAGTTTTTTTTTATTATTCTGAGATAATAAGTCAGAAAATGGTTTTTCTGGGTTAATAAGTCAGAATAATCAGTTTTCTGACTTACTATCTCCGGAAAACGATTTCTCTGACTTATTAACTCCGAAAAAATCATTTACTATCACTTATTATTTCAGAATTAATGAAAAAATCTCGCTTTTAGGTTTTTCTGACTTAATATCTCAGAATAACAGTAAAATGACAGCTGACAAGTGACGACAAATATAGATTTCTGTCATAAATTTAACCCCCTGTTTTTATGCGATTTGTTTGTGTTGTGCAGATAAATATTATTGAATTTGTTATTACTTACTGGACGCTTATTCTATAGGAAAGACTGAAAGTGAAAGTGAGAATTGCTGACCAATGGAATTCGTCAACAGAATTTTGTGACCAATCAAGGTTGTCAAAATTCTCACTTTCACTTTCACTCTTTCCTATAGAATAATGCCCCAGTTATTACACACAAAACAAAAATAATATTAAGAACTCCACAAGAATCAACAGAAAAGGCGAACAACGAACAACTTGATATTTTGATTTGAAACGAAAAAAAGTGAGAGACTCTTTAAACATTTCAGCGGACAACTTGTAAAACAAGTTTGCTGAAGCCCTGGGGCGCCGTAGACCAGCAAAGAAGACAAAGAACTTGTGGGCTTGCTCTAGCAATTGCGTTATTGTGATTTGAAGCAAAAAACTGAGGGATCTCTTAAACATTTCAGCGTAACCACGACTTAAAGTAATTTATGCATATTACTAAATATGATTATTATAACATCTCTTGACCCTACCTAAAGAAATAATTTCTTTTTCTTGAATATAGTAATATTTGAACAATTTAAAGGCACGAAATATGCTCAAAAAACAGGGCTCCGTGGCAAATTATCCACATGATCTAGGGCTAAGATTGTCCAAGGAGAAAGTGAAACCGCTTTAGAGCGGCAAAATTGTAAAAACGCTTTCTAATCTCAAATGAGGGTCCGAAAAGGCGACTTCCAGTGCCTGCTGGCGAAAAAAGAAATCTAATCAAATCAAATCAATTACCAGAATAAGCTAATAACAAGACCTAGACTGTCACAATTTTCCATTGTTCATAAATACCTATGAAGGTATAGTATAGTTATTTATGTATTAAGAGCGAAAGGTACAACTTTTTTGCTCGGAGAGTGAAGTTTGCTTCGCGTCGAGCGGCAATCACTCGAGAGCAAAAAAGTTACTTTTTGCTCGTAATGCGTACAACGTTTTTTCTGCAAACGATCAATTTCAAATAATGTGAATCACAACTGAGCATAACTGAAGACACAATCTGAAAATTTAAATCAAAGTGACAATGACGTTTTTAATAATTGGTTGAGTGGTGGTAGTTGCTATTGACAGCAAGCGAAAAAATCTTTTTCGCTTGCTGTCCTGTGCAACGCGCGGAAAAGTAAACACACATTGTGATCCTCAAAAAAGGCTAGGTTTTCGTTTGTCAAATGAAAGCGTAAAATGCGTCATTATTTGACGTTTGTAGAAAATAGTTATTTATGTATTAAGAGCGAAAAGTACAACTTTTTTGCTCGGAGAGTGAAGTTTGCCGCTCGACGCGAAGCGGAGAGCGGCAATCACTCGAGAGCAAAAAAGTTACTTTTTGCTCGTAATGCATACAACGTTTTTTCTGCAAACGATCAATTTCAAATAATGTGAATCACAACTGAGCATAACTGAAGTCACAATCTGAAAATTTAAATCAAAGTGACAATGACGTTTTAAATAATTGGTTGAGTGGTGGTAGTTGCTGTTGACAGGAAGCGATAAAATCTTTTTCGCTTGCTGTCCTGGGCAACGCGCGGAAAAGTAAACTCACATTTTCATCCTCAAAAATGGTTAGGTTTTCGTTTGTCTAATGAAAGCGTAAAATGCGTCATTATTTGACGTTTGTAGAAAATAGTTATTTATGTATTAAGAGCAAAAAGTAAAACTTTTTTGCTAGGAGAGTGAAGTTTGCCGCTCGACGCGAAGCGGAGAGCGGCAATCACTCGAGAGCAAAAAAGTTACTTTTTGCTCGTAATGCATACAACGTTTTTTCTGCAAGCGATCAATTTCAAATAATGTGAATCACAACTGAGCATAACTGAAGTCACAATCTGAAAATTTAAATCAAACTGACAATGACGTTTTAAATAATTGGTTGAGTGGTGGTAGCTGCTGTTGACAGCAAGCGATAAAATCTTTTTCGCTTGCTGTCCTGGGCAACGCGCGGAAAAGTAAACTCACATTCTGATCCTCAAAAATGGTTAGGTTTTCGTTTGTCTAATGAAAGCGTAAAATGCGTCATTATTTGACGTTTGTAGAAAATAGTTATTTATGTATTAAGAGCGAAAAGTACAACTTTTTTGCTCGGAGAGTGAAGTTTGCCGCTCGACGCGAAGCGGAGAGCGGCAATCACTCGAGAGCAAAAAAGTTACTTTTTGCTCGTAATGCATACAACGTTTTTTCTACAAACAATAAATTCCAAATAATCTGAAATTTGAATGAAGACACAATCTGAAAATTTAAATCAAAGTGACAATGACGTTTTAAATATTTGGTTGAGTGGTGGTAGTTGCTATTGACAGCAAGCGATAAAATCTTTTTCGCTTGCTGTCCTGGGCAACGCGCGGAAAAGTAAACTCACATTCTGATCCTCAAAAAAGGCTAGGTTTTCGTTTGTCAAATGAAAGCGTAAAATGCGTCATTATTTGACGTTTGTAGAAAAAAATAATTATTGCATTGATATTAATTGGAAAAAAAGCAAATACAGAAATGGGTATACTCTGTGAAATAAAAACAAAAGTTTTGTAATTCATCTTCGTTGCTTTATTTACTTCAATAAGAAAAGAACATTTTTAATGTTTAGTTAAACATCCTACGTACACACATGTTTTCCACTTGAAACATATAGGTACGGCCCTACACTTAGTAATAAGTTAATTTAATAATGATAATTTCAAAGAAAAATTCTGATACGATAATTCTGCATAGAGTTTTAAGGACGATGGCTTTAGATACAATGTGTTGCTGTCTTATATATATACTAGGTATATATATATATACTACGTCTTTCTTTCAGTTTTCGGTTGTTCGTATATGTACATATATACTTTCTTTACTAGGAAAAACATCTTATTTAAAATCACTTGATTAAGTGGTAAGACAGCTCATTGCCATCGTGATATTCCAATCAATTGTAAGTTAATATCTTGACCAAAAGTTACATATTTGATATTCCTAATCTAAAGTGCTCGATACACACCTACATAAAAAACACATCTTTCAAGTCAAAGTAGAAGTTGCACTTTCTATGCCCTAAGATATAAATACAGGCGTCACACTAGTACAGTTCTTTTCCCTCAACTACCCATCCTATATATTGCAGTTATCTCTTCTACAAACCTACTACCTACAAACTACAATGTATGCAGATGACTCCGCAATTTACGTCCATTCTTACTATACTCAAGCAGCAAAAGTTGGACTATCCTACAACCTGTGTGATGGTTTCAACCAAGAAACGCGCTTAAAAGCAAGTACTGCTGGTCAATTGCTTTGCAGCACTTGATTTTTGCACCAAGTTTGAGAGAGCGCAACTCTTAAATGAACCAATGGATTTCTTTGAATGAAGCTAATTTGAGTAGATCTGTCCTTGTACTAAGTAGATTTAGAGTAGGTAAGTGGTTCAGTTAAAATAATACAGGGTTGAAAATACGGTGATGTTATTTTGCTAATTTCTTCCAGTTATAGCCATTTGTTGCTGTATCTGAAAGTAATAATTGTGCTTCTTATCCAATTCCATGCCTTCTTGGGTCACTATTAAACAGCTTCCTGACTTCATAGCAAATTATCAGACTGTGAAGGCTTTCACGGCCGGTCATAATACTATCTAAAGTTTTTTCCGGGCTACGAAGCCGTGGTCCAGGTCATAGCAAATTGTTTGAGAGAACTTTCACGAACACTAATAGGGCACTTTCAACGCACCCTAAGCCGCAACATGTACAGGACACAAATCCATCACGTGAAGCTCCAAAATTTGGGTAACTTGGGTTGATGCAGAAGCCTACACTCTCTAGTATAAAATTTTCATGACTTTTGGATTGCTCTGATTTGTAGACCAAAAGAGTGGCTTTTTCATGTTTTTTGCCCCATTCTGTTGCTTGAGTTTTAAACTGCACTTCCAAAGGATAACATATGAATTAAAGTAAACAAGTAAACTTAGCGATGGGTTAGATGGAGTTAGATGAGGTTAGATAGCTGATAATGCTTGGGTTTTTGTGGCTTCTCTGATTTTTTTACCGTCGTCATTAGTCATTACTACTTCCTCATGCAAAAGACAAACACAAGTTTATTAATTGCTCTAAATTATACAGTTCAAATTCCTCTTGATGTAAGTTTGTATAGGGGTTTGGAATCACTAAATCACTTACTGCTTGTTTTTGAGCAAACTCAAGGGAAAAATGTTCAGTTAATGTCATCAGTACTGAACTAGTACCAATATCTTTTAATTCTTGCAATGCATTGCATAATTCATCTTGTGGCACTACTAGTGTATCACTCTTTGATTTATAATTAAAAATCGTTGAAAAAGATATTTCTCTTGGTTCTATATATTCAACTTTTGAGGTGGTTGGAACTTTCCACGTAGCCCGACTATCTGTACATGAAGAGTTAGCTTTTGATGTTATTATGTATTCAGCTGCATATAACAGAGCCCCTATGCGACTGCAAACTTCCCCAAGACCTGCCATATATGTACAATGGGCTGAAATCACACTACCGTCTTGTTGGCAAATAATCCACACTTCTAGTGGCTGCAGATTCATCTTTTGTGAGTGCTTCACCTGAAATATAAGTAAGAAATATTTAATTCTTAGGATATTAATATGATAATTAGTGAGGAATAAACCACTACTTAAAATTTTATACACAATACCAAAGTAATGCCATTAATGCAAAATTGATGCCAAACTAATGGCATGGGTTGTATGTACCCCATAATGCCCTAGCAGTTTGGCCCTCGATAATTACTTACATTTAATGAGCTTGCAAGTGCTTCTTTTAGTTTGTATATTTTTAATATTAAGTTACATATTTTGTGGATATTTTCTTGAATTTACAACTGAATACCTTAGTCTATTATCACAGTGAAAAAAGCACAATGGGATCATCATGACTGGGATGATATATTCATCAGAATCAGAATTTGTCATCTGTAATACAGTAATAAATTTGTATTTTTTTATTCAAACTATCAACCTGTATCTCAAGAATAAAGCGCTTGCTTTATTTTGGCAGAGAAATCTCCCTTAAGCTTTTGTCACCACAACTCTGAACCACCCTGTATATTATCTAAAGTCACCCTAGTATGTTCTACCTAATTAAGACTATGTGTCCCTTCCCCTGCAGGGCTCACTTATATGTGCTATTCATGCTTCCTATTCCTAATAGCACCCATTGTCTTAGGATAGAATTATTAATATCCCTCATGAGCCCCAATCATAATCTACTGAATATGTCTATGAAATGTGTTCTTACCTTTCCAACCAGGACTCTAAGATCTTTAATTTTTAGTACTCCACAACCACTTACGAACCCAGCTTCAAAATATTTGAAGGCATTTAGGCTTTTAAAAGCTTTCATCTCCTGCGAGTAACTCGTGGTTAACACTAGGTAAGTTACAATGTCTATACTGGTGATAGCAGGGAAATCGGAGGGGTTGAAACTTATTTCTGAGTGTCTTAAAACAAATGAATCCAAATGATTAATCACCGAAAGTTTCATTTCATATCGTTGAGCCACCTCCTCACCTTGTTCTTTTAACTTGAGAAAATAGGAACTTTTGTCACTCATTTTACATCAGGTTTTATGTCTACCATTTGAAATATACATATAATAATTGAAAAGAAAATTAAAAAACCGACAATTGTCTAAACGTCTAAAATTTTAAGAAAATAGTGCAAATTGTATAAGAATCAATACAAAATGGACCTATATACAAAACTCTTTGTTTACATGATCAGCTGTTTTGTTGGACAGCTCTGTCGTCCGTCACTTGTCAGCTGTCATTTTACTGTTATTCTGAGATATTAAGTCAGAAAAACCTATAAACGAGATTTTTTTTCATTAATTCTGAGATAATAAGTCAGAAAAATGATTTTTCGGAGTTAATAAGTCAGAGAAATCGTTTTTCGGAGATAGTAAGTCAGAAAAATAATTATTCTGACTTATTAACTCAGAAAAACCATTTTTCTGACTTATTATCTCAGCATAATAAAAAAAAACTTATGTGGCCCTTCTACGCCTTCGTACATATGTAACCGTTACAGACCAGTGATCAGTGACAATTTTTTTTTTAAGTTTGTATCTAAGGTATTAATAATATTAAAAAAATTAGAACTATTAAAGTTTGTATTTCTTGTTGCAAATATATATTAGTAATGTGCACATAGTGTAAATAAATGTCATTTTATTTCTAGCGTATTGTGCCTTAATACACCACTATTTGTGCTAAAAGTTGTAATTTTAACGTGTTGGCGGTAGAAAGAATTTTTAAAAGCTACCCATAGCTGGTAGATAATCATTTGTAAATTACTGTTTCAACCACTACGTATATTAGTTGCAGTATAAAAGAAATTGGCAATACTGTAAGTCAAACGGCACATCTGAAACCAAAAGTCATAGATATATGTTTTAACTATCAATATTATGTATTATGTATCACCTTTTTGAGTAAATCGTTGTTTATTTCAAACAGTAGAAAAACTGTAACACTCAATCCTTCACCGATATTTGTAATCAGTATCAAGTACATTTTTTGACATTCAACACTCCAAAGATACCATTCCAAATTTTGTACAGTTTCTGTTAGAGTTTGGACCTGCAATTTGGGCGTAGAAAAATAGTATATTGTACAAGTGTCGAAAACTGCACTTTTCACACGAGTGTGACGGTTTGACACGAGCTAGGATTATAACGTCACAAGAGTGTGAAGAGTTATTTTCGTACGTGTTGCACACTAAACTTTTTCTATAACTGCGATTTTGCTTCAGAAATGATCATTCGTATTATAATATATATGCAAGGCGTGTGCAAAACAATCAGGAGTGTCATGGTGGGTTTATGCTCACGTAAGATGTATCATGTAACATGTATCACGTAAGATGTATAAAGTTAAAAGTGAGGTTAATACAATGAGTAATCCATTCCCTGTTTATGGTCACGTAAGATGTAACATCTAACACGTACCATTTAAGAAAGTTGGTTAACTTTTAACTTAAGAAATAAGAAGTAAGAATTCTTACGTGAAAACCGTACTGCGCATGCGTCGCGGATTGTCATTATTGTCAAATTTGTCAATTGTTAAACTTCAACCTTCAAGGCTATCGCCACGCCACGCCATCGTCGCCATTTTATTTTTCATTTGCCATTAGCCCTTGCCGTTTGAGAGTTGAATTTTGAATTGTTAGCACAAAACCATCTTAAAAACGAAGGTACACAATGGAGGAATTTGACGACGAACATTTAATCTCCCTAGTTTCCCAATTTAGAATTATTTTTGATAAAAGTGAAGCAAATTTCAGAAACAAAGATCAACGAAGGAATGCGTGGATAACAATTGCAAATATTACGGGCAATACAAGTGGTAAGTTTTTGTTTTTGTTCATTCCCATATAGAGCATAAAAAGCACTATTAATAATTTTTCAGCGGAGGAATGTGAAAAACGGTTTACGGTATTAAGGAACCGATATGGGGCAGAAAAGAGACAGATTATGGTCCAAAGTGCCTCAGGAATGGCAGGATTTCCTGAGCCGTCATGGCCCCTCTACAAATGCATGGGGTTTCTAGAAAAACATATGGCAACGAGAAAGTAAGATATTTAAAGAAAAAATTTAATTGTTTCTGGCATTATCATATTTCATATTTATTTTACAGAAGAGCAACAAAAACCAATGTAGCAGTGGACACTGCAAGAACAGAATCGCCTGACTGCCTGCTTTCCCCAACAAGTCAGGATTCTGTCTGGGATTCAATGAGGGAAATAATATCCCAAAACCCTCCGAAACAAAACCAGCCGGAGATGATGGCTCTTCCTGATCCCTCAGGAGCAGGAAGTGAACCTACAGACAAGGCTGTTCCTGCTGAAATTGACGTAAGTCAGCCTGGTTCAGCAACAGCAGGACCACCAATAATAGACCAAGCTGTACCTGGTCCATCGGGAGTAGGAAAAACTGCAGTTCAATCTGGTGAAACTCTCCAAAAGGCGAAGCAGTTGAGGCAAGGTGCTCCTGTGAAAGGGAAAAGGGGTCCTGTTGTATCTGATTCTATGCAGACCACAATGGAGGCTACTCTGGACTCCGTCAAAACGTATCTGGTTCAGAAAAGCCAAATACCCCCAGCAACGGCAACAAAATCTTTTGGAGTGACTGTGGAACTGATGCTAAATGGAATCCGGAACTCAAAAAGAAGACGTAAAACCCAGGTTGCCATTATGGCAATTTTGACAGATACAAAAAGCAATTCTGAAGACTCGGAATGATCTAATCTGAGTTTTCAGAACTGTGCTGAGTTTTCATTCTGTTTGTTAATTTCAACTTTATTTTGTATATTTTATATTTTTTCATATAAATTTATTACTGTATAGTTTTAGCAATTAAGATTAGGTATAAGATATAATAAGGTATAAAATTATTTACAAAAATTAGTTTAGAAGCTACTTAGATACTTAGCTAGAATATATATTTTTTTCGCTTATGTCTTTTTTATTTTAAAAAATGAATCACCTCGAAAGGGACGCGCCACTCTCACCTAACTTTTACTCTTTCAAGTACGGTGGATCACAAATTAAACCACTTTTTTCTATGCGTATAAGGTATGGTGGTCTAAAATATATACCGCCTAAATCTAACTATGTTTTTGCACAAGTATGCAGGTTTTAGTTTTGTAACGCATATGGAGGCGTCTGATTGGAACTCTAGAAACGGCCGATAAGGTTTGAGTTTATATTTTCCGTTGCGGTAGACATTTTGTTCCATATATTCTGCATGCTTGCGTTCGTGTAAGATTCGAATGGCGTTCTACTAGTAATAAATTGCCTTTTTTTGCAATATTAGTACCGAAATAAAGAAAAAACTATATAACTGTACGAGATAAAGGTAAACAAATAACAATTTTAGGTATATATTTTCTTTATGTGTCAGTTTTTTGTCTTGTATTTTAGTGTTCATAAATTATACCACCGTACCAGTTAATACAGGTACTACCATGAACCGAAGACAGGAACCACTGCCATTTAAATTAGTTGGGCTTACAGAGGACGAATTATATGATGAAATAGACAAGATTGAGAATGACTGTGCTCAAATTCCATCTAGCGGTTCTGACAATGACAGCGACGTGGATGACGAAAACGGAGAATTTGATCAAAATAAACATCTATTAGACGGTATTGGGAATGATACCGAAATTGTGTTGTCTGATTCGGATAATGAATCATCAGAGGAATGGGATCCAGAGGACTTACTGCCATTAGCGATATTGGCACAAAAAAATAGAACAGAAAATTCAATAACTTGGAATAATCTACTCAGTAATATTAAACCACCGGAGGAGTTTATTAGTGATGTTGGACTTACTGTTCAGTTTTGTGGAGACCATAAAAATTTAAGTCCATTTGACGCGTTTAGTTTGTTATTCACCGATGACATTCTAAATCACATCGTTTTTCAAACAAATCTCTACGCAGAGCAGCAATTTCAATCTTCAGGACAGACATACACTAGGACAGATATTACAGAAATTAAAACATTTCTAGTTATTAATCTTCTCATGGGTATAAAGAAATTCCCCAGCTATAGAGACCACTGGAGTTCGTCTCCTGATCTTCACGATCCATACATAAGCAAATTAATGACACTACATAGATTTGGGTGGCTCCTTACTCACCTTCATCTAAATGATAACAGCCTAATGCCAGAACGTGGCAGTAATAATTATGATAAACTTTACAAAGTTCGACCTTTCCTTGAGTCCTTGAAAACAAATTTTCAGTCAGCTTTACAACCTCATAAAAATATCGCCGTAGATGAGTCTATGATAAAATTTAAAGGACGGTCATCTCTAAAACAATATTTGCCTAAAAAAACCATAAAAAGGGGGTATAAAGTGTGGGTTCTAGCAGATGAAACCGGATACTGTTGGAATTTTGAGATCTACACCGGAAAGGTAGGAAATGAGACAGAAAAAAACTTAGGAGCTAGTGTTGTCAAAACATTGTCTGCTCCGCTAATTAATAAAAACCATCCCATATTTTTCGACAACTTCTTGTCTCTGTGAAGCTGATGCAAGATCTCCTTTCGTTAAAATTATTTACTGTTGGAACAGTTAATTCCAATCGGAAAGATTTGCCTCAATTTAAACCTGACAAAAATCTGAAAAGGGGAGAATATGAGTGGCATACAAGTAATACAGGGATCAGTGCAATTAAGTGGCGTGATAAGAGATCTGTCCATTTACTATCTAATTATCACGATCCTACAATTATCACGGAAGTTAAAAGAAAAGAAAAGAATGGGGAATTTGTTCAATTACCGTGCCCCATGTTACTTACCGATTATAACAAGGAAATGAACTTTGTTGATAAGTTCGATCAAAGGAGAGCATACTACGGGGTTGACCGAAAAAGCAAAAAATGGTGGCATAGAATTTTTTTCTTTTTTTTAGATGCAACGCTAGTGAATGCTATTGTTATTTATAACTTGCACAATAATAATGCATCCAAACTAACTTTGAAAGATTTTCGAAGGTGTGTTTCTGAAAGTCTAGTGGCAAGGACATTTGTGAAAAAAAAGATCTCTGCCAATTGAACTTTCTACCACCATTAAAAAACATAAACCTTCAGTATCCGAGGCGGTAAGGTTAACTGAAAGCACTCATCAACCAATAAGGACGAGTCGTAGAAGATGTGCTTATTGTAGTACGAACAAAAAAGATATCAGAACAAATTGGCAATGTAGTGTTTGTCAAGTTCCATTACGTTTAGGGAAAACAAAAAGCTGTTTCCAGTCCTTTCATAGAAAGTAGTTTACGAAACATATACTTAATAAAAGTATACTAATATTAAATCAAAAATGTAAGAAAAAGATATACGTTTTTTAAAAATTACTTTTACTAGTTGTTACTGATTCATGTATGATGGTTCAAATAATATACCTCCCTTTATCTTTTTTCCTACAAAAAAAAATACATTTTTTTCTGTTAGTTTATATTCATAATGTTGTACTCAGTCAGAATATATAAATTTTTTGTATCTTTTCAATAAAAAAAATTGTTGTACCTTTGGGGTTTTATTTTTATAGATCTTGCCGTACTTCAAGAGTTTATGTGTGAGTAGACCCCCATGCAATCCTCTAAAACCCTGCCCATCATGTTTATCTGCTGAAGCACTTGACACACGGATTAAGTGTAAATTCAGCACTTTTTTTAATGAAGTATACCATTATATAAAAAAATCTGTTTGGTAATTAAGATTAGGGGTAAATAAGGTATAACATTATTCAGTAAAAGAAATTTAGAGACTAAAATTATGTATAATAACTTATAAAATTTTAACAGAAAATTTATGAACATTATTTAATAAAACAAGTTTAGTAACCAAGAATGTTAATATTAGGTAAACATAAATTATAACATTTTAACAAAGTCTTGAGGTACAGCCCCTTCTAGAATAACATTATACTGCCATAGTACTTCACCATATTCACTATTAAAATATGTTGTTAACTCCTCTCTCAAGGCCCGCAAGGCACATTTCGACTTGGGTTGTTAGATCCTACTCGACTAATTCCTCTCAAAACATCCAGTGTATTTTGCTACTCTCCATAATGAAAATTGCCACCTTCATCCACAAAATCAGCAAATCCTGTCGGATAGTATTTACGGTGGGAGACAGATCTTCCTCTTGTTCCTGTAGGTAGCTGTGAAGTACAACACAGGCATGCACTATCTCTTCACATGTATCGATATTGGCAATAATGGGCTTTCGAAAGCACCTCCACGCTGTACTAAGATCCCAAAAGTATTTTCAATACATCTACGAGCTCTTGATATTCTATAGTTAAATATACGCTTGTTATTGGCCAAGTTTTCTCCTGGATAGGGTCGCAATATATGCTCATTAAGCGGAAAAGCCTGGTCAGCCACCAAATAGCAGGGAAAATTGTTGTTGGTTCCAGGTAAAGGTCTAGACTTAGGAATAGGCCATGTGCCTTCTAAAATCCCCTTGCCAAAGGTCGACTACCTAAATGTGGTACTATCATGTTGTGAACCAGCTCCACCAATATCAACAAATGTAAATCTATAAAAGGCATCGCAAGTTGCCATCAATAATAAGCTGAAAGATTTTTTGTAGGAAAAAAATTCACTGCCACTATGTTGTGGAGCTTGAATTGTGACATGCTTCCCATCAACTGCTCCAAAGCAATTTGGAATATTCCATCTCTTGTAAAAACCTTCCATAGTCTTTTCTAACTCTTCTTCACTTTGAGCTTTCAAGTATATTGGCATTAGAATATTCCACATGACCTTGCATACTTTTTTAATTACTTTATGGACTGTAGTTTTCCCAACATAATAGTTCCAAGCAATTTGTTGCATGGAGCAGCCTTCAGATAAGTAACTAACAAATATAAGGGATGTAAAACAGAAAAGATTTTATACTTAAGGTCTTTACTGTAATGTCATAATCAACTGCTGACTAGGAGATAGAGTGAATATTGTTTTTCTCTTTTTAAGATGGGGCTCTAATAGTGATAACAGATGATCATATTGGGCCGAAGTCATTCTTGTGTATTTGAGGAATTGCTCTTCATCATGCTTCTTCATGAAACTAACCAAGTGAGCAAAGTGCCCAAACTTTCTTCTAGCTCGGTTCAGTGGTCTTACGGCATAACGTCTAGGTGATCGTGATTTTCTTGGATCAGCATAATATGTCCAGATACCTGTAAAATTTGTTAAAAAACTTTAATAAATAGGTCATCCAATCAATTTATATAAACTGTTTGAAGGATCCATACACTAGTTATTTCAATTCAAGCCTATAGTCAAAACTATTGTTTTACTTACCCACCCATGTTGTAAGTAATAATAACATAATCACTTCATCTGCTTCATCATTTTCATAAGAATCCATAATAATTGTCATTTGCTACGGCACTAAATTATTGACTTTATTTTAATAATTTGTAAAGCAAAATCAACACAAAATACTACAACTATTCTTCAACAAACTGAAAGAAAAACAAAACAAATGT
This sequence comes from Taphrorychus bicolor, assembly GCA_951812265.1. Lineage (NCBI taxonomy): Eukaryota > Metazoa > Arthropoda > Insecta > Coleoptera > Curculionidae > Taphrorychus > Taphrorychus bicolor. The sequence goes on along the minus strand of OX638299.1, from coordinate 41,559,047 downwards.
CAATTGTCAGAAAAATTCTGTGTGTCAAAATTGTCAAAATCACGTATGTTCAGATCTTTTTTTTTGATTGGCTTTCTGTTACATTTTAAATTTGAACATAAACAGGTAAATAATTCTTATTTCATACATCTTACGTGATACGTGTTACATGCTACGTCTTACGTGAGCATAAACCCACCATTAGTAGTGCGCATTTGTTCATTTTCAAGGCAGTCGTAGAAAAAGTAAATTGTGTTAAGTTATGCACTCACATAATCTGCGTAGCTCTGATTAAAATCGCACACGAAGTAGAGGGTCGTCACGTATCCCATAAACACAGCTATACCCTCTTTGACGCTGTAAGTGGGCTTAAAATAATGTTTTAGGATTAGATATGATTAAGTTAAAACACTTGACGAGACTAAAATAAGCAGATGAGAGGAGCAAAATTGCAGAATTAGCAAGAAACATTGGCTAAGGAGATTTTGAAAAATGGCACAGAATCGTTTGATTAAGTAGAAAAATTAGCAACAAATTCAATAACAGTTTACTGTTAAAAAAATAATTTAATGAAAATATGTAAAAAAAGTAATAACATTTCCAAATAGTAGATGAAAAAGTAGCTGACTGGTTCAAATTTGCAAATGACAAAATTAGCAAATCTACTATGGTTAGAGATTGTCCATGATTTGTTATGTTACTTTTCAATGTTTAACACATTCAATAATAATATCGTCGAGTTAGTTTATGATTGTTTGATAGAGAAAAAGATGTATCAAATTTTATTATTAACACCTGAAATTATATTTAATAGATACTGACCGAAAATAGTGTATACAGAGACCCAATTACCAGGATAATTCCCGTAAGCAAGAACATCATATATAGATGTTGGTTTGGAGCATTACACTTCCTATTATACCTGAAAAGCATACTATATTTATAAAAATAAATTAAAATAGCGTTTTCCGAGACTTGAGGCCATGGTCTAATGGAATTTCTCCCTGACGTTTCGTCTACAGCTGCGGGAGACATTATCAAAGGCGATGAGGCAATGGGCGAAGTCATCTCCCGCGTTTCTCGACAATGGTCAGCTCCGTGGTATTTATTTCCCCGCCGCGCCGTCGAGCCGCAGTGGAGGCACTAGTGGCTCGGGGTTTCGGCGCACTTGATATATGTCGTATAACTCGCTTTCGGTCTGCATTTAAGCCCATTTTACAGTTTGAAAGTCTTCATGCGATTAATTGCAGCAATGAATTGCAGCTGCAATATATTGCAACCAGATATTTGACAAGTTTGTTTTACAGTTTGCAATTTCTTGGCATTTCTGAAAATATTCAACAGTACTGCCAATATTGACATTTTCAATAAGTTTTATATTATAAAGTTATATATTATATATATAAAGGGATTAAAAATATATCTATATCTCTTATTGTCGTGGCAGCTAACCTATTGGTTGCAAAACATAAAAAAATTCGACGGTGGTGGGTAAGACCTTGGCTGAATAGAGAAAAAGGAAATATAGGCATACCACAAGAACTTTTATCCTCTGACACTGAGAAATATGCAAATTTCTTGAGAATGGGTGAAACTACCTTTCAAAAGTTGTTAAGCAAAATAGAAGAAAGGATCTCAAAAAAAACCCAAAGTCCTTTTGCTGACAAACGCTTTCAGCAGAACACAAACTAATAATAACTTTAAGCATATTGTCTGGAAAAGCAAGACCATGGCGGTGACTGATGATGGTATTAAGTATTAAGAATATGAATTTTACGAATTTTGTTTTTTTGGTCTTTAGTGAATTTAAAAATATAGTGAGCCATCACTATAGTTGTCGGAACCAGCACTCGTGTCATGAGAGGGTCGTCCTTTTTGAGATTTCCTTAAAAGGTTATAGTAGATGTTGCTCAAGTCTTCTATGCCAGTCTTTTGTTTATTGAATTTGGATGAGTAGCTATGTTGACCATCTCGAGGAAAATTCTCTTGTGATAGTTAGTTTCTCTGTCTAGAATTTTCGCGTCCTCAAATATCATATAGTGACCGGTGTCAAGGGTATGCTTGACAAGACACTGTAACCCTTGCTTAATCACTTTTGTGTGAGGCCACCCTACTCTGTAAATGTTCCCAGTTTGACCTATATAAACAGACGGGCAACCTGAACAGGGTACACAATAAACCACTCCTGATTGTTTCAAGGGTTCATCCTTGTCTTTTAATGTGTTGTTAAACTTTCCCACTGATTTGTAGTTTTTTTGAGCTAGTTTAATTGAAGGTATGTGCCGAAAGAGTTGTGTGATCTTACTGTGTATTTCTTTTATGTAAGGGAAGGATGTAAGGGATATTTAATTGTACTGGTTATGTTTGGTGTTGTTGGAAAACTAAGATTCATGTTGGTGAATTGAAATTGAGAGAGTGAGTCTTCTATGTTAGCCCCTGTTGGAGGTTCGTCTATGTGTAGTGAATTGAATAGGAGAGTGGTAATCAATGGGGGTGGGTAAGATGTATTGATTAGAATTTGTCTCAATTTGTCAAGATTACGTGTTCTGAAAAAATTGTGTGAGATTTTTTCTATTCTCGTTTTGAGGGCTAATACTAAATTGGTTTTGATTCTTTGACTATGGTTGGAAAAGTAGTTGATATATCTGCCTGAATTACTTGGCTTCTGGTACCAGTCTAAAATTATCTCCTGAGTGTTTTTTCTGATTACAAGAGTGTCTAGAAAAGGAATCTAGAAACTGATTTATCTTTCTTTTTCAACAGTAAACTGGACATGTGGATCGTAATCATTTAGAGTGTTAAGGGTGCTTTCTATTTGATCAACAGGCACGGCTGTAATGATATCATCAACATACTTTTTTAAGAAAGGGGGTTGAAAACCGATCTTGGAAAGGCATTCATCCAATAGGTCGTCCATGACAAATTGGGAAAGGATTGGGGATAGGGTTGCTCCCATAGGAGTGCCTAGTTTTTGGTCGAAAAATTGTTCGTTAAAGGAACAATAGGTCGTATGCCATACGAGGGCTAGCAGCTCTAGGAATTGGTCTCTGTGTAAAGGACGTTTTGAAATGAGCAACTCTCTGTTTTTGTAGCTCTGAGGAAGGAAATAAAGATTTCCGAAAGCTTGTTAGCTTAGAACCTTCTTTTACTACACAGCCCTGACCGCTAACCCAAGAAATTCCCAACATTGTTATCATTTAACATAATTGGCCCTTCGTTCGCCTTACTCTAAATACTCGAAAAATCCTCGCATCAAAACATAGCTCCCTCTTTGCTCACACCAAGGATGAAATGCTCTGAAATGGAGCGTTTTCGCTCGAATTGGCAACACTGTGTACATTTATGGTAGACTAGTCCATCCGCGCTTTTCTTCATCTTCTCCGGTTGTTCATTCCTGGTGCTCTAGATTCCTTGGACGGACGGCCCTATCGAACTCGTGCTTGCTGTATCCATTCCAATCAAAAGCTCTTTCCAGATGTTTCATTTCCCATTCCAAATCAGCCGGCTCACAAATTCTTTTGGCTCTCATCGACAAAGTCTTTATGACTCCCCTTTTCTGTCTAGGATGATGATTTGATCTGTTGTTGAGGTATTGGTCAGTGTATGTTGGTTTTCTATAAACGGTGTGCACAAGCTTTCCATTCGGTCTCCTTGATACCAAAGCATCAAAAAATGGTAGGAATCCTGCCTTTTCTATCTTCATAGTGAATTGAATTTTTGAGTTGATAGAGTTGAGGTTTAATACAAAGTTTTCAAGTCATCATGTATCCAAATAACAAAGGTGTCGTCCGCGTATCGGAACCAGCACTTTGGCCTCTTATTTTCTGTTGCCAACGCCTTGACCTCAAAAATTTCCACAAAATACACTTGAGAACATAGAGCAGTGTTACAACAACTTTGCAATATCCTGTGGAAATTCCTGGATAATATCTTCCATGGTTTCCTTAATGAATATCATCGTGAAGAGCGAAACAACATCGAAGCTAACGAGAAATTCCATTGGACCACGGATTCAAAGCCCGGAAAACGTTTTAGACTGTATTTTAACCGGTCGTGAAAGCCTTCACAGTCTAATAAATTAAAAGTTTAAAATAATATAAAGCAACCCTATGATTTCCAAATGTCGCTCCGCTATTATCTGGATTTCCCTTTTAACCAAGTTGGCATTATTACTTCCTCTTTGCTGCCTCAAGGTAGTATTTAGCCTTTTTACGTAGTCGATCAAGATAAGAACTTGCAACTTCAAATGGAATATCATATAGACATGGTACAAAGGTACTCCCACAGAGCACCAGACAGAAGCCATGATCAGGATGCAGATTATGCTGTGAATTATTATTACAATAGGAGAATCTGAAATTTTTGTAATGAAAAAGAGTCAGTCACACTATGATGTGGGCCTACCAAGGGGGAAAATTTTTTTTAAGAACACGGTTGTTAGCATTCGCTCTTCTGTGTTGCTGAACCACGAAACATTCATGCTTACTGCTCCAAAAACTCCTAGAACATTCCAAATAATTAGAATGCTATTGACCTTTTTGATTTCCCATCCTATTTTCAGTTTTGTTTCTTTACCAACCCCTCTTGCCTCCGGCGTAAAGAGTGGCTTGTAAAATTTCTCAGTACGTATAAACATCTCCATGTACAATGGATACACTATTCCCATATTAAATAGCTTAAAATTTCGGTTTTGAGTAATATCCTCGAGTTGAAAATGGTTTACTCACATATAAGCATCCAAAATAAAAATGTCCATATTGAGCAAACATTTGCATATCGCGAGTTTGCAGAAACTGATACGTTTGGATCGGAATCAAAATAGCAGTCACAACCACTGTAATTACAGACATAAACCTGACGTGTGGGTATATCGTTAGGTATCTGCGAGCATGGGGAATAAGGGATTCTGAAAAGGCTGTAAATAGTAATTTTCTTTTAATTAATAACGTAATTTTATCTCACTAGACATGGTTGCTGTTGGAGCGGTTGTCTGCAATTTAACTTTTAACATATTAGTTCATTTATAAATGGTCGAATAGCTTTTGGGAAAGTATAAGTACTCGAAGTCATCATTAAAAAAGTGCTAATTAAAACTTTAAACCGAATAAATAATTAAAAGCCTTGAACAAACACTCCTTTGAGGCATGCCAAAGAACCAAGTATAAATTTAAGTGCTACTGTTCTTTTATATTCCAGAAAAATTAATACCTATTGAGGCGTTTAATTAGAAACGTTACCAATTAATGAAATGCAGTAGCTTTTGTTTACTAGATTTCAAAGGAACTCTTTTTATTTATCTACCTCTTTTGTATACTTTTAAAAGTAACAAAGTTCTCACTTAATGTCCAGACCGGTTCCAAAATTGCATCTTCTGCAATATGGTCATCAAGCAACATTTTGGACTCAAAATAGCCCATTTTATTTCATAAATATAATTAGATTTTAGCAATTGTAGCTGACGGTTTTTAAAATATAATAAGTTCTTCGGTGCAGATTCATAAAAACGTCTCTTTTGCTTAGTTCAACGTTTTGGCTAAATTTCACTCATCATCACGGCCCCACATAAGGCGGAAGAAAGAAAGCATGATACTGTTGCGAACTCGGGGTTCAATAATTCCAGTATAACGATTTAACACGAAAACACTATTTATTTACTCCACAAATACACACGACTACAATTCGACTAGTAAATAACTCACTACTTAACACTTTATAGCCTTCTAATATCGCTTCGTACTTTAGCTTACTTATAGCTCGATTAAAATAAGACTACCCTACTCTGCGCGTTCTATGCGCCTTTTATATACAATCCTAAAATTACAGAAAAACCTAGAAAGTTCTTTATAAGAATTCTTGAATAATCTCACATAAAAAAAAAGCTTGTAAACAACTGCCTTCTAGATTAAACCGAGCAATAAATCACTCGTGTCAGCCATGACGCAGCGCGGATAGGTAGCGAAGCTCCACCAACCACACGCGTTGCCCCGCCTCCCATGCGGCGTTGCTGCGAATCGTAACATCGCCCTCCTCCTAAGGCTGTTCGTCCCGAACAGATAGAGTTCCATGGTATCGTGCTAATCGATCCAAATGAACGACTTTCATCTTTGACCTGGGGGTCCGCTGGATCCTATACACCACATCATTAATCTTCTTTATAATTGTATAAGGCCCTTCCCAATTTTGGCTAAGTTTGGGCGACTTCCCCACCTTTCGCCTCGGATTGTATAGCCACACCAAATCACCATCCTGGAAGCCGCGGGAGTTAGCTAGTAAGTAATATCTTGCTTTGGCTCGATCACTGGATATCCGCAGTTTATTCCTGACTTGTTCATGAACATTGTTCAGCCTCTCCTTAAGCTCCTCCACAAAATTCTCAGAGCTGAGCGACTCTTTTTCTGGTGTTCCATACATCAAATCCACAGGAAGCCTCATTTCCCTTCCGAACATCACTTTCGCCGGAGTATGACGAGTGGCTTCATGCGTAGAGCCTCGATATGCCATCAACATGAGAGATAGATGTTGATCCCAATCACGCTGATGATCTGCCACCATTTTAGACAGGTAATGTTCCATGGTCCGATTAAATCTCTCTACCATCCCATCCGACTGTGGATGCAAAGGAGTTGTCCTGGTCATGCGAATTCCGAGAAGTTCCATGACCTTCTGGAAAACAGCCGATTCAAAATTTTGGCCCTGATCAGAATGAAGTTCGAGAGGGACTCCGAATCTGCAGAACATTTCATTTACTAGCACCGTTGCCACAGTCGTTGCTTCTTGATTAGGCAGGGCGCATGCTTCAGGCCATTTAGTGAAGTAATCCATGGCGACCAAGATGTATTTATTGCCAGACTCAGTCTGAGGAAACGGTCCCGCGACATCAATTGCTACCCTCTCGAATGGAGCACATACAATGTACTGCACCATTCGGCCCCGTGATCGTGTTCGAGGTCCTTTTGTGACACAACAAACTTCATACTTGCGGCACCAAGATTCGACATCTTCATGATAATTCATCCAGTAGAACCGCTCTTTAATTTTGGCCAAGGTTTTATTGACCCCAAAATGACCTCCACTGGTTCCGTCGTGCATTTCCTGTAGTACGTCCGATTTTCTGCTACTAGGAACAACCAACTGACTGACTACGGTCTTGCCATCCGGACTCTCCCACGCTCTCTTCAGTAATCCATTTTCTATTTTAAGAGAGTGCCACTGGGCCAATAGCGCCTTCAGGTTTGGACTTTTACCAGCAATTTCTTGCCATTCTGGTCTCTTGTCGTCAGTCTTTGCAGAGAGGATGGGTCCAATATCTGGATCATTCATTTGTTCTTCTCGAAGGGTCTGTGTGGTCCAGCCATCGTTTATTTCCACCGACGTTCTCCGTACAGAAGGAAGTCCCTCACGCTGCTCAGTTCTTTGACAATGCCGACAATCTTCTTTACATGGCCGTCTAGACAATGCATCGGCATTTCCGTGAGACCTTCCTGGTCGATGTTCAATTTGGAAATCGTACTGCTGCAGGCGCTCTATCCATCTGGCTATTTGACCTTCAGACTTTTTCATCTGTAATAACCATTTCAAGGCTCCATGGTCAGTTCTAATCAGGAACTTTTTTCCGTACAAGTAGCGATGGTAATGTTCGACTGCTTTAACGATGGCCAACAGCTCCTTTCTAGTGACGCAATAGTTTCTTTCTGGCTTACTTAAAGTCTTACTGTAGTACTCAATGACCTTCTCTTGCCCGTTTTGTCTTTGAGAGAGTACTGCACCTAGACCACAGTTACTTGCATCCGTGTCCAGAATAAACAGTCCGTCCTTTATAGGGTAAGCCAAGATTGGACTAGAACAGAGGGCAGCTTTAAGCCTTGCAAACGCCTGACTGCAATCTTGGTTCCACAAGAACGGTGTTTTCTTTTCTGTTAATTTGTGCAGTGGTTTTGCGATGTCGGCAAATCCCTCCACAAATCTTCTGTAGTAAGTACATGGTCCCAAAAAGCTCCTTACTTCGTGTTTGTCTCGGGGAACTGGCCACTCTTTAATGGCAGATATTTTACTTTGGCTAGTTTTAATGCCTTGTTCTGAGATAGTATGCCCCAAGTACTCGACTTGCTTTTGGAATAGGCTGCATTTCTTGTAGTTTAACTTCAGGTGAGCATTCCGTAACTTGCTGAAGATTTCTCTTAAATTCTTCAAATGCTCGTCAAAATTACGTCCCATGACAATTATGTCATCCAAGTATACCAGGCAAGTTTTCCAAGTCAGCCCCCTCAAAACAAGTTCCATTAGTCGCTCGAAAGTTGATGGAACATTGCACAATCCAAAAGGCATAACAGTGAACTGGTATAGCCCAGAACCAGTAGAAAATGCAGTCTTCTCTTTGTCTTCGGGAGCTATCTTTACTTGGCAATACCCACTTTTTAAATCTAGAGTGGAAAACCACTTTGATCCCGATAAAGTTGCTAAGGTGTCGTCTATACGTGGCAAAGGGTAGCTGTCCTTCTTAGTCACGTCATTAAGTTTCCTGTAGTCAACATAGAACCGCGTTGAACCATCTTTCTTCTTAACAAGAACCACAGGCGACGACCATGGACTAGATGATTCTTCTATGACGCCCTCCTTTAACATTTCATTCAGAAAACTGTTAACTTCTTGTTGTTTAGCCAGCGGGACCCTTCGTGGGTGTTGTCGTATTGGCTGGGCATCTCCTGTGTTGATCTTATGGACAACTAAATCAGTTTGACTGTCATTGCTCTTGAAGTTGAACATATCAGATTCATCCATAGCAAATTTTATGGCAGATTGAAGTTGTTCCCTTGACAGATGACTCCAATATGGTTTGAAAGCATCAATAACCTCTGGGGAAGCTTGGTTAGAAGATTTAACTTTGGATGTCTCTGCTTCGACACAATTGCATACCCATTGCACAGGCTCATAATTGGCAAGAACTGTTCCTTCTTTGAGCTTGATGGTCTTTTCTCCAATATTTGCAACTCGTACTGGCATAGTCTTCTTCGTGTCGGTCAAAGTTCGGGCTACCATGATTTCAGTCGTCAAATCCAGGTTAGGTTTTATAAGTCCTATGGACCACCCAGGATCATTTTCAGAAGTCACTGTGATAATTTGTTCTGAATTTGGAGGAATTTTCACATCTTCTACCACCAGTAGACGGACACTAGTTTTCATATTTCCATTGATTAATGCAAACTCCTCATCTCCAAATGTGAGAATATTCCGTTTGTGATCATAGGAGAATCCATGTTTCCTGATGAGATCCATTCCCAAAATAAACTCCTCTTTGATCCTGGCAACCAACACTTTATGCCGAACTTCGAGTCTTTCTCCAATAATGATGGTGACATCGGCTTCTCCGTCTATAGGGCAAGACTCTCCAGTGACTGATTTTAACATAATAGGGTTGGGCAATGGTTTTATGATATATCCGACAAGTTTATCTGGCCTTACAATGGTCACATCTGCTCCGGTATCGATGGTACCTTTCGGCGGCAAATTGCATTTGAAAAGATTCAGGGGCCGATGGATATGCCAGGTGAATGAGTCTGTCTATGTCCGCCTCAAATTCTTGTAAGGATTCACCTGACTTTTGCTGTCTCATCCTCAGCTGGGCCTGGAACACGGTTTCTTTGTGCTCATTTCCAAATCGTAGTTGCAGAGTGTGTACTAAAGCCGCATAATTACTTTGATCCGCTGCCGACAGAGATTGGAGTAACTCAGCCGCTTTTCCACGAAGTGCTACCACTAATGATGTAGCTTTCTGGGGCTCGGACCAAGCATTAACTTTTGCAGCTGCCTCAAATTGGGTTTTATAAATTTCCCATGCCGTAGTACCGTCATAATCGGGAGGCTTAATTTTAGCGTTGGATGTGCTAAAACTCTCTGTAGACACATTGTCGTCCTCAAGTTGTTCCCGGAATTTCTTTTCTAGCTTGAGAACCCTCTGGTTGACAGCTTCGAGTCCTTCGTTAACGCCGTTAATGTATTCGTTCACGCCGTTAACGGATTCGTTAACGCATTGCATTATTCTTTCTTCCAATTGTTGCTCCCTAGCTGCGAGATGGTTCATTCTTTGAATTGTTGATGACGTTGCTCCTGTATTTGATCACGTCTTTCTTGTTCCTTTTTTTTGTTCATTATAACGTTTCTCCTGTTCTAGATAACGTCGCTCCTGTATTTGATTACGTTTTTCCTGTTTTTCCCTCTGTTGTTTTAAAAGTCGCTCCAGTACTTGATCACGTCTTTCCTGTTCTTCTTTTTGTTCTACATAACGTCTTTCTTGCTCTTCCTTCTGTTGTTGCATAAGGGATAGCAGGGCGGCAAGTTGATCCTCCATCGCTTGATGCTGGCTTCTGGTCACTGGCATAAACACGTATTGTCCGGTAATGAAGCACTCACTTACAGTTCAGCAATATTAGTTCTCAAATTCCCACTGGAATCGCACTTCTGACACCAATTGTTGCGAACTCGGGGTTCAATAATTCCAATGTAACGATTTAACACGAAAACACTATTTATTTACTCCACAAATACACACGACTACAATTCGACTAGTAAATAACTCACTACTTAACACTTTATAGCCTTCTAATATCGCTTCGTACTTTAGCTTACTTATAGCTCGATTAAAATAAGACTACCCTACTCTGCGCGTTCTATGCGCCTTTTATATACAATCCTAAAATTACAGAAAAACCTAGAAAGTTCTTTATAAGAATTCTTGAATAATCTCACATAAAAAAAAAGGTTGTAAACAACTGCCTTCTAGATTAAACCAGCCGAGCAATAAATCACTCGTGTCAGCCATGAGGCAGCGCGGATAGGTCGCGAAGCTCCACCAACCACACGCGTTGCCCCGCCTCCCATGCGGCGTTGCTGCGAATCGTAACAATACTATCAATAATTCAGATTGCACCATTGTTATACAAAAAAATATAGAAAAGTATTTAAGAAAGGTCTAATATTAGTGTAAAATTAACTAAAAAATAATAAACATTTTTTTACAATATAGAGCATATATATGCGGGCGCAATACATATAGAGTGGGTTTTTAAGTGCGTGTGTCAGCGAATATTTGTTTTTATTTTTATAAAAACTTAATTATTATATTTTATGTGTTGTTAAGTAAACAAAATTGTGTAGACTAAACAACGACATGGTGCCATAGCGGGCGACGTAACGAATGAACGGAAATTCATTCAGGAAGCGTCGTCCGATCAGGCCACTTGTCAAATTATCTTTTATTTTAATTCCAATCCTTTTATCATAAGTGGGATCTTACACTATCTCATTAGATTTTTTGTCAGTGTAAAAAAAAATAAATTAAAAAAAAATGGCTGCAGAAAGCAGTGAAACGGTGGAGAACTTGCTAAAGACTTTAAACACCATTTTCGGTCGTGTCGCGAATGCCGAGGGTTCTTCAACAACGGCGTCGGCGCGAACAGACATAGTGACCTTGTCGAGTTATAACCCCAAGGATAGCGATCTAGAAGAATGGATCGCCTCAGTGGATACCGTGGCCTTGACAATGAAATGGACGGAGCAGGAGGCGGCAGTAAGAGCAGCTTCTTCCCTGAAAGGCTCAGCCCGTACTTGGTACGAAAATTGGAGGCCTGCAAGTGTATCATGGACAGGTATGAAAACTAGCTTAATATCGGCGTTCCCGAAAAGGAGAAATTTGGTAATAAATTTAATGAGGCTGCAGATTTGGTTAGTAACCATTGCAAAACGTATGAAGATTATATTCGAGAAAAACATGAAAGGTTGCTCAGACTAAGACTCAATTTAACTGATGAACAAATTGTCGACAAAATAATTTTCGGGATCTCTGATCTTACGCTTCGAACCACTATCAGCCATCTAATTTGTAAAACTATTGTGGATTTGAGTAATGCTCTAATTATTCATAAAATTGAAAGGCCAAATTTAGAGGTAGCGAAGAGTGAAAAACGTCGTCGTGTCGAAGACGATCGTTTTTCTGATCAACGAGCAAAATGTCATCAATGCCATAAATATGGGCATATCCGTCGCAACTGCTCTAACGATCGAATTAAAAAATTCCTCTTTCACAGTTCGTAAAGATAAACAGTTTGCCGGAGCTGGTACGGTTCGACCCTATCATTCAGCGACTACCACTAACACCCCCGCGGTTGACAATATTTGTTCCTTGTGCAAAAAAAGCGATCATAAACCAGAAAATTGCTGGATGAAAGCTAAAGTAGAAACATTATTTTCAAATAATGTCAATTTATGCTCAAAAGTAAAGCCTATAAAGACCATGCCTGTTAGTATTAATGGAAAACAATTTGATTGTCTACTAGATACCGGAGCCGATTGCTCTCTTATCTCGGATACCGTAGCAAAAAACGCAAAGGGTAAACTATCGCCTTCAATCGCCTCTTTAAAGGGCATCGGAAGCGGTGACGTAATATCTAAACAAGAGACCGTCTTAGAAACTCATATTACTACATTTTACTCATTACAAACGTCAAATAATGACGCATTTTACGCTTTCATTAGACAAATGAAAACCTAACCATTTTTGAGGATCAGATTGTGTTTTGCTTTTCCGCGCGTTGCCCAGGACCAAGGACGCTAGACTGACAGGACGGCCCAATTCCCTCTTTTTCTGTACCCGCGGCGTGACGTCACACTAGTGCCCTGGTGAGATATATCATTAAGAGTTTATTCCGCGGACGCATAGTTTTTTTACATATGCTGTGCTCCTGTTTATTCTGTATTGGTTTAAATAATATTTTAGAAGTGTTGATAAGTATGAAATGGTCTATAAACTAGTAATAATACAAATAGTTATGATTTCAAAGGTAGGTTTATTACTTTGATGCAGACCGGGTTGCAAGCAACAATATTCAATACTCCATAAGCAACTACGAGTTTGGAATACTTACACTTATACTTAGCATATTGTTACGATTCGCAACAACGCCGCATGGGAGGCGGGGCAACGCATGGGAGCGTGTTGGTTGGTGAAGCTTCGCGACCTATCCGCGCTGCGTCATGGCTGACACGAGTGATTTATTGCTCGTCTGGCTTAATCTAGAAGGCAGTTGTTTACAACCGTTTTTTTTTTATGTGAGATCATTCAAGAATTCTTATAAAGAACTTTCTAGGTTTTTCTGTAATTTTAGGATTGTATATAAAAAGGCGCATAGAGCGGCGGTTAAGTAGTAGTATTATTTTAAGCGAGCTATAAGTAAGCTAAAGTTACGAAGCGATAATAGAAGGCTATAAAGTGTTAATTAGTGAGTTATTTAGCAGTCGTGTGTATTTGATAAATAAATAAATAGTGTTTTCGTGTTAAATCGTTACACTGGAATTATTGAACCTCGAGTTCGCAACAATATTAATGTACCGTCACATTGTCTTGATGTCTAGATAAGTTAGTTTTGATTAGTATTGATAATACTGCTACAAATACATAATGCCACTAGAAAAGATTTTCTGAATATTTTGAATAATGTTGTTCTCGTGCTTGAAGATCTCAGTGGCTTCATTAGTTAGTGTCGGATACTGCACTTCGTTGAAAAGGATATCGCGACTTTCCGAAAGAGTGGTCTGCTACTGCTGACTTCTTTGTTTATACCAGCCTGCAAACCTCATGGACCCAGCACAGAAAACACTTGATAACAGAATCTATTCAATTAACAATTTATTTAAATTTTGGTACATTGCGTCTCTCGAGTCGTCATAATTCAATGTAAAAGCGGCGTGCAATAAATATTGCTCGTGGTGCGTTGCTAATTGCTGGTTGCTTTAGAGCAAGAGCCAGCCGCCTAGGTACTTAATACTGAATGTAATACTTACTTATCCAAATGTTAATTATGAAAGTCTCTTTCATAATCATTTGCAGTAAAATGCAAAGAGCATGGCATATTGCCGAGGTACCTGGATTGAATGTATCAGTTCGCTGGTAAAGGTGAATCCACTTGTTTCTTATTTTAAGTGAAAGAGCATCTTTTCTTTTTGTGAAAAAATGAAAGGATCTTTGTCTGCCTTCTTTCTTCTACTTTAGTTTGTTGCTGTTACATTCAGGAACAGCACAAATCTGACCAGGTATTGTGTACTCGTATGTTTACTAAATCACAACCCAATCGGTACAATCACAACAACAAGGAAAAGATTCAAAAATTAGAATACGATCATAAAAAAAACGAATAACCCGCGCCCGCGAATAATCATCGAGATGTCAAATCAAATATTCACATTCACAGGGTTTTCGGGTGACCCCTCTAGAGCGCCCTAAGACTATACCGTCCTTACATTCTTATTCAGAAAACAAATGACGGGAATAGTCTCAGAGCGCACGGGGCTCGGGAAATAATGACGTCATTATCGCTCCCAAGTCCGCACTAAGCTGACGTCAGGATTTTGGGCTCATGTTGTATAAATGGCACTGGTCCGTCCTGCACGTAAGCGAAAAAGATTTTATCGCTTGCTGTCAATAGCAACTACCACCACTCAACTAAATATTTAAAACGTCATTGTCAGTTTGATTTAAATTTTCAGATTGTGACTTCAATTATGATTCACATTATTTGAAATTGATCGTTTGCAGAAAAAACGTTGTATGCATCTCGAGTGATTGCCGCTCTCCGCTTCGCGTCGAGCGGCAAACTTCACTCTCCGAGCAAAAAAGTTGTATGCATCTCGAGTGATTGCCGCTCTCCGCTTCGCGTCGAGCGGCAAACTTCACTCTCCGAGCAAAAAAGTTGTTCTTTTCGTTCTTAATACATAAATAACTATTTTCTAATTTTGACATATAAAGTGGCACTTTTCAATACTGATGACAGTGACGTAACGTCCTACTTTTCGTAACTAGTTACGAAATGTAAAATCTTTCGTAACTGGTGATGAAAAGTTCGTTTCACCACCAGTTGCAGGTTTCGGTTGTGGCACGCCGTTGCTATAGTTTACGGTATTAAGTATATACAAAGTGGTTTAAAAGTAAATATTGAAGTTTAATAATAATAATTCTCTCTCTAAGTAGGTATTTGTAGTCAAAAGTAGAAGAAATCTTGTATGAAACACGTGACGAAAAACCTTTTTTGTGTATCTCATTCAAATTGCGGGAACTCGCTGCGCTGGTCCCGTAAACATTCATTCGTTACACAAAATTGGACTTTTCGTAACTGGTTACATAAATAGCTATTGTCATTCCCGAAGATTGCATTACGCACAGTGTAATTATTGGTCAGAATGTATTTGAAAACTCAAACGTTCTTTTCGTTACTAATGGAAAGATAAACAAAATTATTGAGAAAGTAGACTGTAGTGTTCTTTCATCGCGAGATTATGTATCAAACGTGGTAACCGATTTAGAGCCGGAAAGTAGACAACTTTTATTTCAAGCGTTGCACGATTATTGAAGTCTGCTTACTACTGGGAATGCGGGGAATTTAGTTAACACAGGTGAATTACGTATACGTTTAAAAACAGAGTCACCAGTGGTTTACCATCCGTTGCATGTGTTTGTCGGAACGAACAACAATACGTGAAATAGTCGCAGTTTTAAAACATAATCAAATTATTCGCGATAGTCAGTCTCCTTATGCCAGTCCCGTTATTTTGGTGAAAAAGGCGGACGGGTCACCTAGAATGTGCGTAGATTTTCGAGCTCTAAATCGCATTACGATCAAAGACACCTACCCCTTGCCATTGATAAATGATCAGTAGGATCGTCTAGGCGGTAGTAATTTTTTCACTTCTCTAGATATGGCCTCAGGCTTTCACCAAATACCAGTAGCGGCAGATTCGATAGAAAAAACGGCTTTTGTCACCCCTGATGGGCATTTCGAATATTTGAGAATGCCTTTCGGGCTCTCGAATGCTCCCGCTGTTTTTCAACGGGCAATTAACGCGGCGCTAGGACCTCTAAAGGACACCGTAGCATTAATATACCTGGATGACGTGTTGATTCCATCGATAACAGTTTTCTTTTCCAACAATGCAACAGTGCAATTCTTTTCCAAAAACATCCTGAAGGATATAGAGTAGTAGCATATTTTAGCAGAAAAACGACACCGCATGAAGCCAACTACCATTCGTTTGAGTTGGAAACCCTGGCTGTGGTGAAAGCTCTGAAGCATTTCAGGGTTTATCTGTTAGGTTTAAAATTTGCTATTATTACCGATTGCAATGCTTTAAAATCAACTGTAACAAAAAAGGATATCCATCCACGAATTGCAAAGTGGCGGATGGACTTGCAAGATTATGACTATGAAATTCAATATCGAAAGGATTCTTCTATTCCTCATGTAGATTATCTGAGTCGAAACGTATCACCTTGCAAACCCATAATCCGGACAGTTACGCATCGTACTTGGGCGGAAATTGAACAAAGTCACGATCCTGAAATTGAGCAATTGATTAACGATTATAATAATAATAAACTTGATAGTTCTAGGTATCGCGTGAAAAATGGTATGTTATACTACTTGGTTCGCCAAGGTGAGAACGAAACACTTTGCTGGTTTGTACCTAAGGGTAGCAGGCTTGGACTCTTAAGGCTCTTTCATGACGAGGAATGCCATGTTGGTGGAGATAAGGTAGTCGATTCTATTTTAAAATTCTTTTGGTTCCCAGAATTGGTAAAATTTGTCAGAAAATATATTTCGCATTGTCTTACATATAATTTAATGAAAACCAAGGGACAAAAGAAAGAAGGCTTTTTATATTCATTTGACAAAAGGGCTGTTCCGTTTGACACTATTCATGTGGATTATTTGGGCCCTCTGCCCGAAACCACCGATGGCGTCAAACATATTTTAATCATTATTGACTCTTTTAGTAAATATTGTATGCTGAGTCCGCTAAAAACATTACAAGGTAACGAATCGGTTAGTGTTCGAACGTTTTATTTCAACTTTTGGCACTCCGAAACGCATTGTTACTGATAGTGGTACGAACTTTAAGACGGTGGCCTTGAAAACTTTGGCAGATCTTTTAAGACGGTGGCCTTGAAAACTTTGGCAGATCTTTTCTGTATTGATATACAGTATATAACTCCGGGTATACCGAGAAGTAATGGCCAGGTCGAGCGTTACGTATGGACAATTTCCAATCTACTAAGAATTCAGTCTGAAAAGTCAGAATGGGCGAGCAGACTTTGGAAAATTCAACTGTCTCTAAACACAACAAAACAAAAAACTACTCGTTTTTCTCCGTTACGGTTGTTGTTGGGGTTCGAGGCCTTAAACCCCACAATTCAAGCTTTAACGGCAGTCACTGGAGGAGGATTTTTGAACGAACCCATTCATCGGAAAGACGTTGAAGAAGCCAAAAGTCGATTGGCAGCAAATGCTCAAAATCAGAAAGAAAAATTTTACAAAAAAAGGGCTGAACCACAAAAATACCAAACCGGACAATATGTACTAGCATCTACAGCAGCTAGACGCCTGGGACGCTTGGAAAAGCGTTACATTGGCCCTTTTCGAATAGCCAGTGTACTGGAAGGCGACCGATATTTGGTAGTTCCTTTGGAGGGCCGAAACAAGCGAACATTTGCAGCAAAGCAACTTCGCCTGTGGCCGAAAGAGTGGACGTCGGAAGATGTCGAAAATTTATTGGATGATGGTCTTGAAAACGACCTTGTTGAAGGTAAGATTTCAGGATCTTAGTGTTTGCATTGATATTGTTCTATTACGGTTGTTTGCTTGACCGGGCCATAAATGGCGAAACAGCATTGTTCTATTACGGTTGTTTGCTTGACTGGGCCATAAATGGCGAAACAGCATTGTTCTAGTACGGTTGTTTGCTTGACCGGGCCATAAATGGCGAAACAGCATTGTTCTAGTACGGTTGCTTGCTTGACCGGGCCATAAATGGCGAAACAGAATTGTTCTATTACGGTTGTTTGCTTGACCGAGCCATAAATGGCGAAACAGCATTTTTCTATTACGTTTGTTTGCTTGACCGGGCCATAAATGACGAAACAGCATTGTTCTAGTACGGTTGTTTGCTTGATCGGGCCATAAATGGCAAAACAGAATTGTTTTCTTACGGTTGTTTGCTTGACCGGGCCATAAATGGCGAAACAGCATTGTTTTAGTACGGTTGTTTGCTTGATCGGGCCATAAATGGCGAAACAGCATTGTTTTATTACGGTTTTTTGCTTGACCGGGCCATAAATGGCGAAACAGCATTGTTCTATTACGGTTGTTTGCTTGACCGGGCCATAAATGGCGAAACAGCATTGTTCTAGTACGGTTGTTTGCTTGACCGGGCCATAAATGGCGAAACAGAATTGTTCTATTACGGTTGTTTGCTTGATCGGGCCATACATGGCGAAACAGAATTGTTCTAGTAGGTTGTTTGCTTGACCGGGCCATAAATGGCGAAACAGCATTGTTCTAGTACGGTTGTTTACTTGACCGGGCCATAAATGGCGAAACAAGATTGTTCTAGTACGGTTGATTGCTTGATCGGGCCATAAATGGCGAAACAGAATTGTTCTATTACGGTTGTTTTCTTGACCGGGTCATAAATGGCGAAACAGAATTGTTCTATTACGGTTGTTTGCTTGACCGGGCCATAATTGGCGAAACAGCATTGTTTTCTTACGGTTGTTTGCTTGACCGGGCCATAAATGGCGAAACAGCATTGTTCTAGTACGGTTGTTTGCTTGATCGGGCCATACATGGCAAAACAGAATTGTTCTATTACGGTTGTTTGCTTGACCGGGCCATAAATGGCGAAACAGCATTGTTCTATTACGGTTGTTTGCTTCACCGGGCCATAAATGGCGAAACAGCCATTGTTCCAGTACGGTTGTTTACTTGACCGGGCCATAAATGGCGAAACAAGATTGTTCTAGTACGGTTGATTGCTTGATCGGGCCATAAATGGCGAAACAGAATTGTTCTATTACGGTTGTTTTCTTGACCGGGTCATAAATGGCGAAACAGAATTGTTCTATTACGGTTGTTTGCTTGACCGGGTCATAATTGGCGAAACAGTATTTTTTTCTTACGGTTGTTTGCTTGACCGGGCCATAATTGGCAAATCAGCAATGTTCTAGTACGGTTGTTTGTTTGATCGGGCCATAAATGGCGAAACAGAATTGTTCCATTACGGTTGTTTGCTTGACCGGGCCATAAATGGCGAAACAGCATTGTTCTATTAAGGTTGTTTGCTTGACCGGGCCATAAATGGCGAAACAGCATTGTTCTAGTACGGTTGTTTGCTTGACCGGGCCATAAATGGCAAAACAGAATTGTTCTATTACGGTTGTTTGCTTGACCGGGCCATAAATGGCGAAACAGAATTGTTCTATTACGGTTGTTTGCTTGACCGGGCCATAAATGGCAAAACAGAATTGTTCTATTACGGTTGTTTGCTTGACCGGTCCATAAATGGCGAAACAGAATTGTTCTATTACGGTTGTTTACTTGACCGGGCCATAAATGGCGAAACAGAATTGTTCTATTACGGTTGTTTGCTTGACCGGGCCATAATTGGCGAAACCGCATTGTTTTCTTACGGTTGTTTGCTTGACCGGGCCATAAATGGCGAAACAGCATTGTTCTATTACGGTTGTTTGCTTGACCGGGCCATAAATGGCGAAACAGAATTGTTCTATTACGGTTGTTTGCTTGACCGGGCCATAAATGGCGAAACAGCATTGTTCTATTAGGGTTGTTTGCTTGACCGGGCCATAAATGGCGAAACAGCATTGTTCTAGTACGGTTGTTTGCTTGACCGGGCCACAAATGGCGAAACAGAATTGTTTTATTACGGTTGTTTGCTTGACCGGGCCATACATGGCGATACAGAATTGTTCTATTACGGTTGTTTGCTTGACCGGGCCATAAATGGCGAAACAGCATTGTTCTAGTACGGTTGTTTGCTTGACCGGGCCATAAATGGCGAAACAGCATTGTTCCAGTACGGTTGTTTACTTGACCGGGCCATAAATGGCGAAACAAGATTGTTCTAGTACGGTTGATTGCTTGATCGGGCCATAAATGGAGAAACAGAATTATTCTATTACGGTTGTTTTCTTGACCGGGTCATAAATGGCGAAACAGAATTGTTCTATTACGGTTGTTTGCTTGACCGGGCCATAATTGGCGAAACAGAATTGCTTTCTTACGGTTTTTTTGCTTGACCGGGCCATAATTGGCAAATCAGCAATGTTCTAGTACGGTTGTTTGCTTGATCGGGCCATAAATGGCGAAACAGAATTGTTCCATTACGGTTGTTTGCTTGACCGGGCCATAAATGGCGAAACAGCATTGTTCTATTACGGTTGTTTGCTTGACCGGGCCATAAATGGCGAAACAGCATTGTTCTAGTACGGTTGTTTGCTTGACCGGGCCATAAATGGCGAAACAGAATTGTTCTATTACGGTTGTTTGCTTGATCGGGCCATACATGGCGAAAGAGAATTGTTCTAGTACGGTTGTTTGCTTGACCGGGCCATAAATGGCGAAACAGCATTGTTCTATTAGGGTTGTTTGCTTGACCGGGCCATAAATGGCGAAACAGCATTGTTCTATTAGGGTTGTTTGCTTGACCGGGCCATAAATGGCGAAACAGAATTGTTCTAGTACGGTTGTTTGCTTGACCGGGCCATAAATGGCGAAACAGAATTGTTCTATTACGGTTGTTTGTTTGACCGGGCCATAAATGGCGAAACAGCATTGTTCTATTAGGGTTGTTTGCTTGACCGGGCCATAATTGGCGAAACAGCATTGTTTTCTTACGGTTGTTTGCTTGACCGGGCCATAAATGGCGAAACAGCATTGTTCTAGTACGGTTGTTTGCTTGATCGGGCCATACATGGCAAAACAGAATTGTTCTATTACGGTTGTTTGCTTGACCGGGCCATAAATGGCGAAACAGCATTGTTCTATTACGGTTGTTTGCTTCACCGGGCCATAAATGGCGAAACAGCCATTGTTCCAGTACGGTTGTTTACTTGACCGGGCCATAAATGGCGAAACAAGATTGTTCTAGTACGGTTGATTGCTTGATCGGGCCATAAATGGCGAAACAGAATTGTTCTATTACGGTTGTTTTCTTGACCGGGTCATAAATGGCGAAACAGAATTGTTCTATTACGGTTGTTTGCTTGACCGGGTCATAATTGGCGAAACAGTATTTTTTTCTTACGGTTGTTTGCTTGACCGGGCCATAATTGGCAAATCAGCAATGTTCTAGTACGGTTGTTTGTTTGATCGGGCCATAAATGGCGAAACAGAATTGTTCCATTACGGTTGTTTGCTTGACCGGGCCATAAATGGCGAAACAGCATTGTTCTATTAAGGTTGTTTGCTTGACCGGGCCATAAATGGCGAAACAGCATTGTTCTAGTACGGTTGTTTGCTTGACCGGGCCATAAATGGCAAAACAGAATTGTTCTATTACGGTTGTTTGCTTGACCGGGCCATAAATGGCGAAACAGAATTGTTCTATTACGGTTGTTTGCTTGACCGGGCCATAAATGGCAAAACAGAATTGTTCTATTACGGTTGTTTGCTTGACCGGTCCATAAATGGCGAAACAGAATTGTTCTATTACGGTTGTTTACTTGACCGGGCCATAAATGGCGAAACAGCATTGTTCTAGTACGGTTGTTTGCTTGATCGGGCCATAAATTGCAAAACAGAATTGTTTTCTTACGGTTGTTTGCTTGACCGGGCCATAAATGGCGAAACAGCATTGTTCTAGTACGGTTGTTTGCTTGACCGGGCCATAAATGGCGAAAGAGAATTGTTCTATTACGGTTGTTTGCTTGACCGGGCCATAAATGGCGAAACAGAATTGTTCTATTACGGTTGTTTGCTTGACCGAGCCATAAATGGCGAAACAGCATTTTTCTATTACGGTTGTTTGCTTGACCGGGCCATAAATGACGAAACAGCATTGTTCTAGTACGGTTGTTTGCTTGATCGGGCCATAAATGGCAAAACAGCATTGTTTTCTTACGGTTGTTTGCTTGACCGGGCCATAAATGGCGAAACAGCATTGTTCTAGTACGGTTGTTTGCTTGATCGGGCCATAAATGGCGAAACAGAATTGTTCTATTACGGTTGTTTGCTTGACTGGGCCATAAATGGCGAAACAGCATTGTTCTAGTACGGTTGTTTGCTTGACCGGGCCATAAATGGCGAAACAGAATTGTTCTATTACGGTTGTTTGCTTGATCGGGCCATACATGGCGAAACAGAATTGTTCTAGTAAGGTTGTTTGCTTGACCGGGCCATAATTGGCGAAACAGCATTGTTTTCTTACGGTTGTTTGCTTGACCGGGCCATAAATGGCGAAACAGCATTGTTCTAGTACGGTTGTTTGCTTGACCGGGCCATAAATGGCGAAACAGAATTGTTCTATTACGGTTGTTTGCTTGACCGGGCCATAAATGGCGAAACAGAATTGTTCTATTACGGTTGTTTGCTTGATCGGGCCATACATGGCGAAACAGAATTGTTCTATTACGGTTGTTTGCTTGACCGGGCCATAATTGGCGAAACAGCATTGTTTTCTTACGGTTGTTTGCTTGACCGGGCCATAAATGGCGAAACAGCATTGTTCTAGTACGGTTGTTTGCTTGATCGGGCCATAAATGGCGAAACAGAATTGTTCTATTACGGTTGTTTGCTTGACTGGGCCATAAATGGCGAAACAGCATTGTTCTATTACGGTTGTTTGCTTGACCGGGCCATAAATTGCGAAACAGCATTGTTCCAGTACGGTTGTTTACTTGACCGGGCCATAAATGGCGAAACAAGATTGTTCTAGTACGGTTGATTGCTTGATCGGGCCATAAATGGCGAAACAGAATTGTTCTATTACGGTTGTTTTCTTGACCGGGTCATAAATGGCGAAACAGAATTGTTCTATTACGGTTGTTTGCTTGACCGGGCCATAATTGGCGAAACAGCATTGTTTTCTTACGGTTTTTTGCTTGACCGGGCCATAATTAGCAAAACAGCATTGTTTTCTTACGGTTGTTTGCTTGACCGGGACATAAATGGCGAAACAGAATTGTTCTATTACGGTTGTTTGCTTGACCGGGCCATAAATGGCGAAACAGCATTGTTCTAGTACGGTTGTTTGCTTGACCGGGCCATAAATGGCGAAACAGCATTGTTCTAGTACGGTTGTTTGCTTGACCGGGCCATAAATGGCGAAACAGCATTGTTCTATTACGGTTGTTTGCTTGACCGGGCCATAAATGGCGAAACAGCATTGTTCTATTACGGTTGTTTGCTTGACCGGGCCATAAATGGCGAAACAGCATTGTTTTCTTACGGTTGTTTGCTTGACCGGGCCATAAATGGCGAAACAGAATTGTTCTATTACGGTTGTTTGCTTTACCGGGCCATAAATGGCGAAACAGAATTGTTTTCTTACGGTTGTTTGCTTGACCGGGCCATAAATGGCGAAACAGAATTGTTCTATTACGGTTGTTTGCTTGACCGGGCCATAAATGGCGAGACAGCATTGTTCTATTACGGTTGTTTGCTTGACCAGGCCATAATTGGCGAAACAGCATTGTTTTCTTACGGTTGTTTGCTTGACCGGGCCATAATTAGCGAAACAGCATTGTTTTCTTACGGTTGTTTGCTTGACCGGGACATAAATGGCGAAACAGAATTGTTCTATTACGGTTGTTTGCTTGACCGAGCCATAAATGGCAAAATAAATCCTCTTAGAGTAATGCCGCAGAGTGCTTTTAAGCAAGTATTAAGTCCACACATCTAGAATGCAGTGCTCCAGTTTTCACTGTTTTGTAACATTTGTTTAATACTCCGGGATACATGACGCGTTCAGAAAAATACAGTCCACTTTGCCACAAATACAGTGCCACAATCTTGCTGAGCTACGAAGCACTTACGTGTTGAACCTTTCACTAGGATTCTTTCACATAAAGTTTGATCCTTATCGAGCCGGATGAATTTGGCACTGGAGTGTGCTGGGTTCGTGTTGCAGTTGATTCTTCTAAGACCGAACAGGATATTTTGGACAAGAGCAGATAAGTGATTTCATCGTTATTGTACTTATACCGTATGTATGAAGTACGGGGTGTTCATTAGAAAACTTCATCTAGCAGGCCATGAAATTTTTACAGAAAAGGATGACATAATCAAAGTAAATAGACTTTTATTTCTCCATCCTTTTCTTTTGACATCTCACAGCCAACTAGATGAAGTTTTCCAATGAACACCCCGTACAATGACTCATTGATTGAGTCTGGACGTGGATTAAGGAGTTTGTAACTGAAAGTTGGTGTTAGGTCTCGACCTAAAGACGCACTGGTGTTAGTGATATTGTAAAGGCCTGTAAAATGTTATAGTGTGTTATAGTGTTTAACTAATAAAAATGTTGTTTTGAAATAAAGTTGGATACACCAATCGGTTAGTTTTGCTTGATCAGGCTTATGAAAAGTTATGTTCAGCTTTTGATATCATTGAGGACTTGGAAACTGATCCAAATAAAATTGAGAATATTGGTGAACTTGAAAATAAATATTTATCTCTTAAGCCTAACATAATATTGATAATTGAGAAATTTTCTGCTAATAATGTTGGTCCGCACTGTGTAGGATCATCGAGTAGTTCATTTGGAAAAATGCCAGACATAAAAATAGAAAAATTTGGCGATAATCCAAACAAAATTGGTCAAGTTTTTTGAAAACTTTGAAGCATTTGTTTTAAGTAATTCGGACTTAGCTGATGTGCATTGTACAATTGATTTGTTCAAAGCCGTCTTTACACGGAGAACCTCTAAAACTGGTAGAAAATTTGCCTTTGGTAGGTTCTAGTTTGAATGCCGCTCTTAATATTTTAAAAGAGAGGTTTCATAACAGTTTATTCACAATTTATTCTCACATAAAAGCCTTAAAGGACATTTCACCCATTCCAAATAAAGATTAACTCTGTTAATTTGCGTGATACTTTCGACTAATAACGGTTTCGGGTGGTGCTCTCGAGCGCTCTGAGAGTATTCCTTCCTATGTTTTTTCAATAAGAATGTAAAGATGGCAATACACTCAGACTTAAAATTGTTTATATATGCGCCACCACGACAGTAGCGGTGGCTTTTGACATTACTTTTACTGCCTAGGACTTTTTTGCTACTTTTTTGGTCTCAGGATTAGAAAGAGACCACTTTAGGTGTGCGCATGGAGGAAATAAATGATGTACTTTTAGTCCGCTTGAAAAAAAAATTGTTATATCCCACATATGGGCAACATGTTTCAGTTCGCGGTATATCGGGTAACATGCGCTGTTCAGAGGCGGCAGATATAAAAGTTATGTCTCACATTGATTTGAACCGTATCTTCAAGGTCACCTGTTCTGTAGTTGAAAAGGTAAGTACACCTTTGCCTCTGTTTTTCGTTTATTTTCGAAAATTGGAAATTCCAGCTAGTATTACTTTGGCAGATCCTAACTTCTGTCAACCCCAACAAATTGACATTTTGTTGGGGGGTGACATCTACTTTAATCTTGCGATATCAGATTTAATTTCTCTTGGTCCTGAGCGTCCTGTTTTACAGAATACTCACTTTGGATGGATTCTAGGTGGTACTCTGTCTGACACATTTGTTTCTAACCTATCGATATCTGACCCCAATACAAGTCCAGAAAAAACCGACGGTGACTTGTCTTTATTGGTGAGCACTAGTCAGGTTGATGATTTTCTTAAAATGTTTTGGACTCTGGAAGAAATCCTAGTCAGAGGGTTTTATCAAATGAAGATGAGTTGTTGTCCGAGCATGTTTTTAAAGGTACCACAGTCTTGCTGTGTGCGGGAAATTTCAGGTAGATGTCCCATTACAAAGCTCCCTTGAAAACCAAAAGTTGGGCGAAATTTTTTCTTCAGCTAAAAAGTACTTTCTGGCTTTGGAAAAGAGATTGCACAAAAATCCTAAGTTTCTCAGACAGTATTCAGATTTTATTCGAGAATATGTCCAATTGGGACATGCTAAATTTGCTGTAAATACTGTTATGCCCGACCGTCGGTCCACAGAGATTCGGGCCGAAGCGGCAACGCCGAGCGTCAACCACGACTCCGGGAACCCATCTAGAATAAATGAGAACCGGGAACAGTCGCCTCCGTTCTCGAAAATACGAGAGTGTGTTCAGGCCGGGTATATACCTCAGCGAGCCCCGAATAGATAGTGCGGTGTAGTAAAAAAAAAGCAATAAGCGGACAAGCGAACAGTGCAAATTATTAGTAGCCAGTAATTGTGTTTTAAATCGTGTTGTAATAGTTAAAAGTAAATAAAAGCGTGTGTAGTTATTTGATGTTAAAGTATTAGAACCCGTATCCCGTAACAACTGGAGTCAGAAGTGGGATAATTTTCGTCAAACTTGTGACTCCACAGACAAAGGAGTCGTCACGCGCGTGGAATATTGCGTGGTAAGGACAGTGCAAGAACTTTGGTGTTTTCTATTTGCTCGATCTGCGACAAAAATCGTAGATGAACAACTAGCAGCGCTTATGGAAATGCTGAAGGAGGACAAAGAGGAACAAATAAATTTTCTGGAAAACCAAAAAAAACAAAGGCAACTTAACAAAGAGGAAGAAGAAAAACAAGGAGAACTTGAGGTAAAGGAACAAAGAAAAAATCAAGCTCTTCTGGTTCAAGCATCAATTGGTGGTCATCGCGAGTTGCAAGAACTTGTCTCAACCAAAATGACTGAAGTCAAAAAAGACGTAGATCAAGTCAAACAAGACGTGGATTAAGTCAAACAAGACGTACATCAAGTCAAACGTGAAGTAGAGATAAAAATGACAGAGATAGAAGAACGGTGGCGGATGTGGGAAACACGTCGCAGTGGGCCAACTTCAACCGCTAAGCGACTAAACATTACTAGGCCTCAAGTTTTCGACGGCACTACTTCTTGGAGCATTTATAAAGACCAATTTGAGGCGGCAGCAGTTAAAAATGGATGGTCAGATTCGGATGAGGCTACCAAACAGTACCTTTGAAAGGAAAGGCTGCAGACATCATGCCTACATTGTCGAACACTGAAAAGTGCAATTACAACGCAATTACCGCGGCGCTAAAACGGAGGTTTGGTAACGCTCTTCGCGAAATAATCTACCAGACAGAACTACGGATGAGGCAGCAGAAGCCAGTCGAAAACCTACAGGAATTTGGAGCGAACATTGACCGTTTGACAAGATTAGCGTATCCTGCGGCTCCTTCTAATTTTCTTAACCAGCTATCAGTCCGGCAGTTTATCGAAGGAGTTCGCGACAATGAAATGATATGCCATTTGAGGTTGACTCGTCCTTCTAGTACAAATGAGGCATTAAATCGGGCATGAGGCGTCGAGAATAAACACGGGCCTCAGAGTTAGAATAGTTGACGTACAGGAAGAGCCGCAGCCAAACTCAATATTAAAGCAATTGTTGGACGAGCAGCGTGAATTCAGAAAGCAAATGACCATGTTTTGACCAAGGAGCAGGGCACAAGACGTTAGTTGCAGAAGAAATATGGACCGAAATGCCGACCTACAGAAACCCCTATCTTGTTTCAACTGCGGCAGGATGGGCCATTTTAAAATGGACTGTCGCGTTCGACGGGAAAGGACTCAGACTCCCCCACGACGACAATCTGGCGGACTGACACATCAGCCAGAAAAACTAAGACCAGTCAGTGTGAAGAGGCGAACGCTGACTAGCCCCACGGCAGCCCCCAGAATCATTAACATTGAACATCGTCCAGGCGGACCTCATGGTAACGCAGATGCATTATTACGCAGGCCTTGTAAAGGGGAATTTCGACATTGCCAACGAGTAGAACAACGAGAAGGACCAAGCATTCTTAGGAGAACCAGGATTGACGTCTACGAACATAGGACCACTGAACAAATGAAGGTCGAACAAACAACCGATAATTCTGTGGGGATAATACGTCAATGGAAGTTGGAAAATCAAAGACCTGGCTGGAAGGACATAGCAGATAAGAGCCCGGAAGTAAAAGCTATCTGGGCTCAATGGGCCTCCTTGGCGATTCAGAATGGTTTACTGAAGAGGACTTGAGAAAGCCCCGACGGGGAAAGTGCCACGCTCCAGATTGTCGTACCAGAAAGTAGACGGAAAGATGTTTTGCGAGAAATGCACAACGGAGTGTCTGGAGGCCATTTTGGAGTGAATAAGACCCTGGATAGAATTCGGGAAAGGTACTACTGGGATTATAAGAAAACGTACACTTTTTGAAAAACCCCCGTAATTTCTCTTGTGGGCCATAAAACTAAAAACCGCCGAACATATCCCGAGATATTAGTCAAGGTCCTCAAATCTCATAGGAACGAATGTTCTGAAGATACTCTAGCTACCAATTGCAGTGGGTTGAAATGCAACCATTTTGCAGTGCTTTTTTCTTTACCCTGTACTTTAGAAAATCACTTTGGTTTAAAACTAGCCTCCCTCCCTGATTCTAGAAGAAACGATCTTCCAATGTCTTTTTAAGTTATGAATTTCGGCTAAGGCATTTCCGAGATACAGATCCCTAAACATGACGAAAAATTTTGCCGTAATGATCTTTTTTGTTAGCAGTTTATTTAAGATTTGAAACTAATGGCATAATTCAATGTCGGTAGGGGTATTAACCCTCGAAATAGTTATTTCTATTTGTTTCTTTCTTTATCTATAGGTATACGGTTTTGGAAATGCCGAAAGCAGACAAGTTTTCAAATTTCGCAATTGTAACTAACTTGTGCAATTTTCGCATATCTTAATTAAACTCTGTTTCTACATTCTTTGCAAAAAGCTTAATAATTTTTGCTTTTTTTGCAGTGATTTTTTTAATTCATTTCAATATATTTTTTTGCTTTATAAAATGAACTCTGAAACAAACAGTGTAATTCAATGACCTCGGAGTAGTTGTTTCTGTTTGGTTCCTTCCTAATAGCTGCAATACTTTGGAAATATAGAAAGCAGATAAGTTTTCAATTTATAAATTCTAAATATTGCCTTTTTGCATATTTTAAACTAGAGTTTTCTGCGAAAAAGCTAAAATAATTCGATCATTAACATACTTCGCAGAAAATAAATTTGTTTCAACTTTCATTGGATATATAATAAAACTACACAGTGTTTACTTAAATACATGTATTTTCAATATTTTCAATATCTTGCACCTCTTGCAATAAATATCTGCCCATTTATAGTAAAGGAATTTTGAGTGTACATTAATAAATTGTTTTTACTCCTGTCGCAAATGAGAAACATTCAATATAGAGTCTACTATACTACAATAGGTATCTTTGTCTCTACAATGATTGTTTATAGTAAAGTTATCACAGAGAATATATTTACATAGAGCATTGAGTTAAGGTAGATATAGACTTTTTACAATATTATGTTTTACATACACAAAATAAAAACATCGAGGGGTACCTAATTATGTGTTTCAGTTTTTGGCACAAGTATGTAAATATAAAACCTACGTTTTATTTTCTTTAGCACAACTAAGTCAAACTTACCCGTGAGTCGAGGTTGTAAAAGGGATGCTCAATAATAAAAGTCATCAAGTTGGCTATGAGCTTTCGCAAGATTTTTTAGCGAACTTGATCATTTGTATTATTGAACCGTGGTATTTAGATACTTTTGTTAACGTTTTCTAAAAATGTGGCGAAATTAAATAGCTACTTTTAAATCTATAGGGACATAGTTGCCACCTATATACTCGGAAACCTGCATTCCCTCGTAGAAAGAATTTATTATCTCTGCTAGAAAATGAACTAAAGTATTATAATCAGAAATGGAGGAAACCATAAAGTACCTTCTAATACTTGAGAAGTCGGTCGAGATCACAGTTTGTTTAAGAATTTGGCGTTTCATAAGTGTTTACTATATCTAACAGACTAAAATGTAATTCAAAGGAAAAGTGGAGCCATGTATAAGCCATTCACTTATTATTGACGAAGTTGGAAGTTTGATTTAGGCATTTTTATCGTATCTTCTAAATATGTGTAGGTATAAAAAAATGAAAATTTTAAAGAGAACAAGACAGCAAAAATAAGTGAATGAGTTATACGTAGTTTTTTTTAAGCTTTATAACAGCAGCGTTCAGTGCAAAAGCGCATTTTGTAATTTGTTTTAGTTTATCTTTGGTCGCTTATCAAAGTGGTCATGCACTTACTACAGCTAGTACCTACGCCATGAACGCCACTATTTCGTTAAGACAAAAAAGTGACAAAAATAACATATAACATGCCCAAACCTTCTTAATCGCTAATAAATATAAATAGGTCATGTGTGTTATGCACTATAATAATATTAATAGTGCTCACTATATATTCTTGAGTTATGCACAACGTTACTCTTAGTAAATAGGTACAATATTTTTAAGTGATATTATATTACAAGTATTCACTACTATTCTGAATAAATAAATTATTAGTCTTATCAATTGGTAGACGTAAAGTATAGTGTTTGGCACTCGCATAGCAGGCTTTTCAAGCCATTAGGTAACCAGTAACTTTTAGTACTAACCTAGTTGACTGTAATATACGGAGTGTTCATTAGGAAAAGTCATCAAGTTGGCTATAAGTACAGATAAGGATGACATAATTAAAGTATAAAGGGACTTTTGTTACAAAAAAAATGTAGATTTTTTTCTTTTGACATTTCAAGCCAACTTGATATTTTTTTAACGTTTTTTTAACACCCGCTACTTATCCCGCTATATACTAATTCTGATTACAGGGTGTCCCATTTTAAACGATCTAGTCAAATATCTCGGAAATTAGGGCCAGTGCAAGAAATTGTCATTCAAATAAATATTGTATAACTTCAAGGGGGACAAACGAAGGCAATACCAAATTTTTGATAGATGGCGCTGCTAATGTCAGATGAAGGGCAACTTCAAATTTTTAAATGAATTAATATATTTATTCTTAAATTAACTTCAATGCTTAATTCTATCAAAGGAAAAGTGTCAAGTTATGTATGGGCTAAAACGACCAGGATTCGAAATATTTATAAAACCCTTGTCCCGATATGTTTGCGCAAACATTAATGATTTGTTGCCGCATGTCTTCGATTGTTGTTGGCTCTCGTTCGTTGGCACATTTTTCAAATATCCTCATAAGTAGAAATCGAGACTAGTTAGATCGGGTGATCTCGAGGGCCAGAATACCGTACCATTGCGACCAATCCAGTGCCTGTGTTAATGCACATTTAAATAATCCCCAACAGCACGTACAAAAGATACAAGTGCACCGTCATGCTGATACCACATTCTGCCTCTGGTCTCCAATTTCACATGCTGTAGTAAAACTGGGAGTTGTTCAGTCAAGAAGTTCAAGTAATTTTTACCGTTTACCTTAGCATCAATAAAATAAAGACTTACAAGGTAACCCTGACTATTCCACACCAACTATTGAGACTCCAACGATGTTGGTGATCAATTTGTCTGTGGCAATGAGTATTTTTATTCGACCAATAATGACAGTTATGCCGATTTGGATCACACAAAAGGTCTAGATCTAGAGATGCCTAATGGGCATTCAATCTATCGGACACTAATTTGTGGATTTTGGACAACCATAGCTAAACCTGCAAGTACTGGTGGATCATTCTCATCAATTTCCTTTGCACGTGAATAGTTAAAAGTGCCTTGCCGAGTCCGTTCTTCAAGGGATCTAATCCTGGTATGATTGGGGTGTGGTTGATTTGGAAACCTGGCTTGATATAAACGAGAGGCAGCTTGGTTGTCCTTCCGACATTCCCCAAGAGTAAGTAGAAGGAAGTGAAAAATAGCGTCCTAGGATCTATCGATTTGTGTGATTTGTGTTGAATTGGCGGATTGGGAACAAATGCTAAACTTCTTCAGGGCTATAAAAATATAAATTTATCAGAAGCAGAAACGGCAATCATTTGAAACACCTCACCTCGAGCTTAGAAAATAAATCAAATTGATACATTCAAAATTAAACTTAAACAGTTTAAAAGTCAAAACATTAAAAAACATTACAGGTTTACACACTTTAATTTTGGACGTAAAGATTATTAAAAACAAATAACAGCTATTAAATTAACAAGACAAGAACAAGACGATACGTAAATAATGGTCAAGCAGACTGACTGGCGTATCCCTCGAAAACGAAATTGAATAACACACAGGCTAATCGATTCCAAAACTTCGAAACCAAAATAATTAAAACTTTATTTGGGAGAGATTGGGAGAGAATTGAGAAAGAGATTGGTATTCGTTTGTGTTCGCCACACATTTAGTTATGTCAATTGTGAGAAATTTATGCAACTTCAATAGTCTAGTCAATTAGTTTCTATGTCTAAAATTGCGTTGGTAAAATCAAAATGATGTCCAGTTTCGAAGTGATGCGCAGCCAATGCGGCTTTTCTCTCTTGTTAATGTTCGTAATGTTACAGTCATATATGTGTTGTTTCAATCTGGTCACTAAGTTATTGTTGCGGACTACTATGCGGAGGGCACAGGCCGTATAGAAATACATGACAGAGCTGCATTTCCTGGCCTAGTGCACTCCATAGTAAGGGTTGGCGCGCGACCTCGAAACAGCGTAACATCCTGAACACTCGATGCTTGAGTCGATGCCCGTCCCGGGATTTCGGAGGTTTTCGAGAGGGCCTACTATCCGTATATAAGGACTAGGACGAGTGGCGTTACTTTTAAGTTTCAAGTACGGCGCGTTGTAGTAAAAGAATATAAGAGTGTATGCTTTAGTAAAGCAATTTATTTAACGATGTTGTTGGAGTTGTAAAGTGTGAATAAATTGTGTTTTCTTACGAGCGGGCGGTAAAGTTGCTTTACCGCACGCATTTGCATGCGGGAAGTAGCACTTTACCGCATGTGTGCGATAAAAAATTTTACCGCACGCAAAACCAAATTACTTAAAATTTGAAGGTTTATTAATCTGAGCATTTGTTTTGCATAATTTTATTATTCTTGTGTTGTTTTTTGCAGAGTTGAAATAAATTGATGGCGTTTTTCTATACTTATCCGAATGCATTAGGGTTCAGAAGACATTTTGCATTATTAATTAGGTACCTACCACACGTGCATACGTGTAAAGGTTAATCCACGTTTATATTTAATTGCTTACAGAAGAACTACTTACAGAAGACAACAAAACTTGGGCTCGTAGGAATTTACCATCCATGCCGAGGAATTAAAAAAAAAGTTGATCCTCACCGGTATTCGAGCCACCACCTTAAATTCACAACGTAAGTGTCTCAATAACTGAAACACGCATTTCTTACATTGACATTTGTTAAACTAAAGTAAGTTCGGATTAATTACAGTTTGACAAATGTCAGTTTTGGTATTTTTAAAAATAAGTTTACAAACAAAATAGAAACTAGTCTTCAAAACATATAATCAGAACGGTCTTATCAGACGAAATTTTAGATGCAGCAATTAGGTACGTTCTTCCAGTGACTTATTGCAAAAGCACTAACAATTATAAATAATTTCATGACGTTGACAGGCGTGCGTGTAAAAATTTTTACCGAACGTGTGCGTTAAAAGTTTTTACCGCACGCAAATTTAAAGAACTAAACTAGGGAAGACGAAAAAGATTAAGAGAAATTGGCTCGCAGGAAAATATTGTAGGTACCTAACACGTGCGGGAAGTGCTTTACCGCACTCGATAGATGACCGAACTCCGCTACGCGTCGTTCGTTCATTGCAATCAGCGTGCGGTAAAGCATCACTTGTTAGGTAAATAACTATTATTGTACAAGTACAAGACTGTGTTTTAACCCACGGGAAAACCGAAAGAACTGGTGTCAGAAGCGGGATCAGTGTTCAAGACTAACTGAAGTGTCAGAATCGGACTGAACCTTTTTGTAAGTTAATGTAATTTGTGTGAGTGTATGCCGGTAACGAGAAGTCAGACTGCAATCATGGAGGACCTCATGGACCTCATTCGCCGACATGGTTTTTCCTTCGATCACCAGCAAAACATTCTGAGATTTGGAAATGAGGAATTTATCTTGTCGAACAACTATCACCACGAGTCACCCATTAAAGTGCTGGCAACTCAGACAGTAAGAATACACGGAAATTCCGAGAAAATTATTATTGGAGAGTTGGAGAGAAATTCTGGGAGCTGTGTTGGATTTGTGCGAAACCCAGATAAACTAGGAAAATGTCTCGTTGGAAGATCACTTGTGAATTCAAAAGAGAAAATCCCGATAAGGGTAGCCAACATCTTTCCAGACGTGTTTAAAATCAACAGAGTAGAGGTTGTTGCCGTGTATGAGCCTGTCGTAAGGGTGAGCAAATGTGAATTAGCAGAACATCAAGGCAAAGCAGAGGCCAACAATCTTTTAAATGAACTTGACAAGACCTGGGAGCATCTGTCACCACCGCAACTACAAAAGACTCGACAACTGATAATGAACCATGCCGAAATATTTGAAACGCCGAATAATGCAGAAAAAACGGACATTGCAAAACACAGAATCAACACCAGCAATGCCCAACCAATTCGGCAACCACCCAGGAGACTGCCTGTAGCTAGACAACAGGAAGTTCAGACATTGGTCTCTAAGATGCTTGACGACGGAGTTATAGAGGAATCGTGTAGCCCTTGGTCTTGAAGTGGTTGCTGGCAAGTAGGCATTGAGGAACAGGACAAAGAGGAGACCGCGCTTTCCACTGGAAGTGGCTTGTATCAATTTAATGTCATGCCATTTAGATTTTGTAACGCTCCCGGCTCATTTGAAAGACTCATGGAGATTGTGCTTCGTGGCCTCAACTGGAAGACTTGTCTGGTTTATCTCGACGATAACATGGTCATGGGAAGAACTTTTGAAAAACATGTTAACAATTTGCGGGAGGTTTTTGCCAGAATCGGTGGTGTCAATCTCCGACTGAATGCCAAGAAGTGTTTGTTCTTCCAAAAACAGGTTGAATTCCTGGGGCACGTGATATCGACTGAGGGCATTCAGACGGACAAGAAGAAACTTCAAGCAATCAGAGAAAGGCCACTACCTCAGGATGAGCACGAGCCGAGAAGTTTTCTAGGACTCGCCACCTATTACAGGCGATTTCTAGAGGGATTTGCCGACATTGCAGCACCCTTATATCAATTTACCGAGGAGAAAACCTTCTATTGTTGGAATGTTAAATGTGATCAAGCTTTCAGGAGGCTAAAAGCATCTCTTTGCGCCAGCCCTATTCTCAGCTATCCACGACCACAAGGCAAGTTCATTTTGGACACAGATGCCAGTAATGCTGGTATTGGAACTGTGCTATCTCAAGTACAAGATGGAGAAGAGCGCGTCCTAGAATATTTCAGTAGGAAACTTACCAAACCAGAACTAAACTATTGTGTCACGAGAAAAGAACTACTTGCTATACCACTTCCACAAATACTTGTATGGACAGGAATTCGTAATAAGAACTGACCATGCAGCACTCAAATGGCTCCTGTAAATGAAACAACCAGAGGGACAGGTCGCGAGATGTCGCGAAAAGCTACACCAGTATTATTTCAATATCAAACATCGAGCTGGAAAACTACATAATAACGCAGATGCCTTGTCAAGTAGAACATCGATATAAAAAATGCGTTTAACTCAGCCCCCTGGACAAACATCATCAAAGCGCTACAATCGGCAAATGTAAGCAGCTACCTGCAACAAATTATCCAGGATTACCTTGAAAACAGAACTATTACTCTCCCCTGCGGCGAGGAAATGAAAATGAGCTGCGGAGTCCCGCAGGGCTCAATAATAAGGCCTCTATTATGGAACCTTTTCTACAATAGGATACTCAGGGAAATACAACTGGAAGAGACGCACTTGATTGCATACGCTGATGACCTCTCAATAATAACAGTAGCAAAAACCAAATAATCACTAGAGGCAAGAACAGAATTGGCAGTTACAACAACAAAATACCTACTACACAAAATGGGGCTTGAAGTAGCAGTACAAAAGACAGACTTAATAATCTCAAACGGAAGAAGAAAGCTGACAGAATTTTAACTAAACATAGACGACAAGCAATTAGTCTCAAAGAACTATATCAAATACATGGGCCTCAATATTGACAAGGACTTCAAATTCCACACACATATAAGAACCATATGCAACAAGGCGAAGACAGTAATAAACATGCTCTCAAGGGTCACACCAACAAAAAACGGACCAACATTCACCCAGCGCAAAGCACTAATGAGCACCGTGACATCCATCATCCTCTATGGATCACCGATCTGGGAAAATATAACAACCTATAAATACTACGCTGCACTCCTAGAGAAGACAAACAGGCAAATAGCTCTAATAATAACGAGGGCATACAGAACACTCCTAGCAATAGCAAAGATACTCCCCATAAAACTACAAATAAGGCAAAGGACGCAAATACACAACAGCAAAAATAAAACTCAGATAGCTGAAATAAAGGATGAAGTACACATAGAGTGGAGTAATGAATGGAATAACTACAAAGGAACAGCAAAGACTTTCATCACAGACCTAGAAAAATGGATAACTACAGACTGGACAGAGACAGACCATTACATGACGCAAATATTTACAGGACACGGAGTATTCGCGGAATACCTTCACAGAATAGGAAAGAAGACAAGCCCAGGTTGCGAACACTGCGACCTCACACAAATAGACAACTCACTACATACTCTTTTCAAATGCCCAAGATGGGAGACAGAACGACGCAAGACAACTGTAAAATGTGGAATAAACACAAATTAGCCCGAACAACATCGCTTCACTACTCTTGTCAAACAAAAAAAACTGGGAGGCAATAAAACAATTCATAACAGTGACAATGAAAACAAAAATCGAGGACGAGAAAAAGAAACAAGAAATGGACCAACGATTGTAAATAAAAGAAAAAGAGAGGAAGAAGAAACATAAGAAAAATTTACCCTGAAGTAATGCCGTAAGGCGGTACCGGGAAGAGAGGGATGGAGTTTAGTCAGTCGGTGCTCCTGGAGGGAAGACGCCAAACTGACTCTCTATGTGGGAAACCTCGATCGCCATGTGCCAAGCCCTCATGTCTGTTAGCAGATTCTCTAATCCTCTATAAAAAAAAAACAAAAAAAAAGGAGACCATGCCCGGAAGAGTGTAGACATTGTTAAAAAATGGAACAACTTGAAGGAATTGTGTCAATAAGAACGGTTCAGCTAAATGCAGACGACCAATGGAGTCCAAACAAGTGAAGAAAGATCAGCTGGACGACAGTGATATAGATTAATTGCTGCAGCGATAAGAACGGGACGAGCCAAGACCAACATGGTAACAAATTTCGAATAAAAGCCTGTCATCTAAAGCACCATGGGCTCAGTGGGATTTGCTTGTGGTTAAGAACGGGAAGTCAGGCGCTCATTTGAGAGTCAACGAAACGTTGGACAACACACACATATGCAGCAAGTAAAGGATCACAAACAAGGTCCAAAGGGCCTATGAAGCAGTACAACGTGGAACTGTCATTCGAACGGTTGACCATAGATGTTGCCGGAGCTTTTCCTGAAACGACCAGAGGCAATACGTATATTCTACTTGTTATGGACTACTTCAGCAAGTGGTCTGAAGTGTTTGCTATCCCTAATCAAGAAGCCAGCACAGTGGCGGATGTACTCGTCGAGAATGTCTTCAGCAGATTTGGCATACCGTTGGAGTTACACGCTGACCAGGGAGGTAACTTTGAGTCCAAGCTTTTCCAGATTTTTGTCGATGAACATCGAAGGATTGGGATCAGCATATACCTCTTTTCTTGATGGCGTACAGATCAGCAGTCCACAATTTGACAGGACAAATACCATCAAAAGTCCTATTTGGGCGAAAACTTCGGCTTCCATGTGATGTAGTATTCGGATCACCAACAGGCCAGAAGAGAGGCGTTGAGGACTACGTTGACGAACTTCAAGAAAGATTACTTGACATACATGAACTCGTCAGGGAAAATTTGGACTTGGTTGGCGACAGAATGAAGACCCGTTATGACCTCAAGGCGAATTCGAGAGGGTTCCAGAAAGATGACAAAGTTTGGATCTTTAACCCACGGAGAAAAAAAGGGAAGTCGCCGAAATTAACACCGATTTAGGAAGGACCCTACAATGTGGTAAAAAGGATCAATGACGTCGTCTACAGGTTCCAACGCTGCCCTAAAAGCAAGATGAAAGTTGTCCACCTGGATAGATTGAAGTGGTGCCAAGGACGTAATGAAGCAGATCGGGACGAACAGCTCTACGGGGGGGGGGGGGGGGGGGACAGTGTTGCGGACTACTCTGCGAAGGGCACAGGCTGCATAGAAGTGCATGACAAAGCTCAATTTCCCGGCCTAGTGCGCTCCATAGTGAAGGTTGGTGCGGGACCTCGAAACAGCGTAACATCCCGAACTCGATGCTTGAGTCGATGCGCGGTTAGGGATTTCGGAGGTTTTCGAGAAGGCCTGCTATCCGTATATAAGGACTGGGACGAGTGGCTTTAGTTTTAAGTTTTAAGTACGACGCGTTGTAGTTAAAGAATATAAGAGTATAAGCTTTAGTAAAGCAATTTATTTAACGATTTTGTTGGAGTTGTAAAGTGTGAATAATAGTATATTATACAACAAGCATTTAATGAGAGTCGTTATTCTCGAGGGTAACGTTTGAGCTCACGAGCGAAGCGAGTAGCACAAGTTGCCCGAGAGAATAACACTCATTAAATGCGCGTTGAATACTATACTTTATCCATGACCAAGATTCTGGCTTTTCTCAAATATGATAGGTTATAGGTGCCACAAATATAATTTACAATTTTAAAACCACGACCACGACTGGTTTCGCTATTCAATGGCGCGACGTTTGATGCGTCTTGTCGATAGATGACGGTCTAGTCACCCGCGCATGTCACCGCATGTTCATTTCAATGCTACGAGGGTGGACGGTAAATTACTTCATTTTATGGCCTATTTTAAGTATTTTTCAGTGAAAAGTACATATTTTAGTGAAAAAGAGACACTGTAACCTACATTTGCCTCAATACATCCTAATAGAAGGATAATTATTTGAATGAACCTACCGATTGCATATTTGAATGAAACTACCGATTTCATGTTTAGGGCAGTTTACTTTTTGAGTTGTCAGTTGCCTACGACATGTTTCGTTTCCATCACAACTCATTATTCACTTGTGAATAATGTTCATTATTCACAAGTGAATAATAATTAGCGATAGTCTTGAGAATGTACAAGAATAATGTGATTATTATAGTATGGTCGTGGATAAATTGTGTTTATTGTACAAGTACAAGACTGTGTTTTAACCCACGGGAAAATCGTAACAGCATTTTACATCAGGTTTAGTTGTTTGAGGATCGGTTATTCTATCCCCTATCGGTTGGAGGAGCGCATTGACAATTGGGTGCAAAACCATTAACAAACGCCAGGAGCCTTATCTTTAAGAAATTCTTATCCCAGAAAAATTCATCACTCAGCCTCGTAACTCTGGTTTTCAGAGATTTTATGATTCTGTGAAAGAAGGTGTGCTGATTTGATATTTATTAACAGGCCCGAACTGGTGGGTCTTTGGTACCAATCAGGAACGATAGTTCTTTCATGTCTAATGACTAAAGTATCAAGAAAGGGGATGCTGTTATTTTTCTCCAATTCTATGGTAAATTGTAAGTGAGGGTGAAAAGAGTTGAAGTTTTGAAGGACAAGGCTTTCTGAATTCTGTGGGATACAAGTAATTATGTCATCAACATATAAGTACAAACAAGGCACGTGAAACGATAGTTCTGGGATAACACTACTAAGTAGTTTATGCATGCATAAACTAGCCAAAACAGGTGACAAGGGGTTACCCATGGCGCTTCCAAATACACTCGGGTTCATTTGAAGTGGATCGCTCTAATTGATAATTGACTTTAAATGGTCATAACTTTTAAACCACTAGATACTTATTGTTATTACTTGCTCTAGG
The DNA here is from genome assembly GCA_951812265.1 of Taphrorychus bicolor. Lineage (NCBI taxonomy): Eukaryota > Metazoa > Arthropoda > Insecta > Coleoptera > Curculionidae > Taphrorychus > Taphrorychus bicolor. Next base: position 41,519,150 of record OX638299.1, on the reverse strand, counting down.
GAATGTAGTATTTTTACTTATTTTTGGTTAGTAGCCTGCAGTTCATTTACTTCTTCAATGTTCGTTTACCTTTTTTTGGCGGCTGTGTAACTTCCTCGTGATTCTAGAAAAATTTTTGACACCCTGCAACACTTTTTAGTTTTTGAATATCTGTCCTACACTTTAAGAAAATATTATTTTTGTACTGATGTGCATTTTCAATACGGTTTTATTAACATTTTAATAAGTTGGCCATGACGAAACGATGTTGGATGTTATTACTACAGGAATAGCTGGCACATGGCTGTCACAGTTAACGCTTTTTTTAAATTGTCAAAATCTTCCTGTATACAGGGTGTCACGTGTCACAATTGAACATCCGTAGTTATTTAGAAAAAGAAACCATAGGTAATCGCAAAAGAATTCATCAAATTGTACCAGTTGATCTTGTAACTTATTCGAGACATTTCGACTATTTAAAAAAATGTTAACTATGACAGCCATATGGCAGCTATTCCAGTGGCACCCACCATTGCTTCGACATGGCCAACTTATCAAAATGTTAATAAAACCGTATTGGGAAAATGCGTATCAGTACAAGAGTATTTTTTTCTTAAATTGTATGACAGATATTAAAAAAAAAAGTGTTTTGAACTCATGAAAAGTTCTCCTGTCATACAGGGTGTCACAAGTTTTTCTCATTACGAGCAAGTTACACAGCCGCCTTAACCCCCACCCCCTCAAAACGAACATTGAATAAGTAAATGAACTGCAGGCATCTAACTAGGAGTAAATAATTAAGTGAAAATACTTCATTCTTTAGAGAAAAAAGTGACCAGTAAACACCCAAAAATTCATTACAATGCATCAGGTGGTTTAAAAGTTATGGCGGTTTAAAGTCATTTAGAGATAGTCATTATCAATTAGAGAGATCCACTTCAAATAAACCCTAGTGTATTTGTGCATAAAAGCAATCACTGTATACGAAATAGCTGTTGTCGAATATAAATGACACAATCTCAGAAAAAAGTTGTTGGTTTATTTTGGTTGTGGGTAGTTGTTGGTCCAGTATTTATTTAAGGTGTTAAGGACCAATTCCTTGGGATCTAGTGACACCAATTAGTACCCAGGAGGTACAATCATCTGTTTAATATTTTCAACCACAAAGTCAAAGGAGTTTTTTTGCAGAGAAAGTAAACTGTGTACTTAAATTGGAGAGAATTCTGTCAACAAATTTAGAGAGCCATGGAGATTGGTGCCCAAATTGGGCTGAGTGCCAATTTGAGTAGGATCTTGAGTCATAACAACAGAAACAATGTTACATATGCAAAAAAGAAGTTTGTTGGTGATTTGTATTCACACATTAAAGATAAAACACCCTTACAGGAAAGATCCTCAGTTGTTTACTCTGTTCCCTGTACCAATTGTGACAATATATAGGACAAGCGAGGAATAAGTTTGAAACCAGATTGAAACAACACAGATATGACTGTAACATTACCAACATTAACAAGAGAGAAAAGACCGCATTGGCTACGCATCACTTCGAAACTGGACATTTTGATTTTACCAACGCTACAATTTTAGACATAGAAACTAATTATAGAAAACGCACAATCTCATAAATGTTACAAATCCTTTTCGCCACTTGTTTGGCGGGATAAAACAGTCAATTTTAGGACTGATACTAAGAATTTAAGCGTCATCTACAATTTTTTGACAGAGAGGGTTAAATTGTGAGACGATTGAGGTTGCATAAATTACACACAATTGACATGACTAAATGTGTGGCGAACATAAATGATGACCAATTTCTGATTAATTACATTAAAAAATATTCATGCACCGCGCAGATAAGCCTCTGTGTGGTTCAATTTCGTTTATGAGGGACACTCCAGTCAGTCTGCTTGCCCAGTATTTACGTACCGTCTTGTTCTTGTCTTGTAAATTTAATAGGTGTTAATTGTTTTCAATAATTTTTACCTCCAATTTTAAAGTGTGTAAACCTGTAATGTATTTTAAATTTTTGAAACCTTGAATTTTTTTGGTGAGGTGTTTAAAATGATTGCCGTTTCTGCTTCTGATAAATTTATATCTTTGTAGCTCTGAAGAAGTTTAAGCATTATTAAACGAAACGTCGCCGTCGGCGATGAGCTTATAGTTAGAATTTTGTTCCCAATCCGCCAATTGAATACAAATCAGTAAGTAGAATGTTAAGGGTTTCGCTGGAAGGGTGGTCAACCATTTCGTTTAGTTACTTTAAGTAATTAATTAGAAAAATTACTTGTTAAATAACTTATGATGATAAGTCGAATACTCAGCAAGTAAAATAACACGTATGTAGGTAAATGATGAGCTCGTCTACAATAGCCGAAAAAAAAACTAAACTAAGGCTTTAGTTTTGAATATCTCGAAACCCATAAACTTTAGCCAGAATGTACCTTGACAATTTTTTATTCAGAATTACGCATTGAATCCAATTCAGGAATAAAAAATACATTGAATCATTTAAAAATTTGAAGTTGTCATCCATCTGACGTTAGGAGCACTATCTATCAATATCTATCAAAACCCCCTTAAAGATGCCCAATATTTATTTGACACATTTTCTTGGACTTGCTATGTTTGCGAGATATTCGACTGGAACGGTTAAAATAGGACACACTGTATACCAACTTCACATAAAAGTATGGGGACGTTCGACTCCACAAACGACTTAAGAACAAGATACAAAATTTTGTACAGGGAAATTATATTATTTGTGACTGCTGCTTCAATCGAGATAACGCAGCATTGATGCCGGATTTACAGCTGGTTAAATATTTTTATTTTCTAAAGTCCCTTTTATTTATTATGATCGAGCAAACTAAACGTGTAATTTTTAATGAAAACCCATTTCGGGATTATCTGATATAAAAATATGATCTTTACCGATGCAAAATAAAACATAATGCTAGGAACATTTGTCATTAATCGTATTTTTTTCTTAAGTCGTTTGACCAATATTTGTCCATTCTTAAAGTTGTGAAAAACACCGTTTTTTACTATAACACAAAGTCATTTTTTGGAGATGTATAAGAGAGTTGTAAAGGAAGTATAAATATTAGGTAATTTTTTGTTTTTAAGGCAACGAGACTTATTTTTTTAAATATCTGAATAAGTTAATTAAAAAAAAACAATATTTATTATTTCGTCAGTATTGAACGCCTTTGATGTCAATACAGGGTGATTAAAATGTACATATCTTAATGGCGTTTTCATCGGGACACATCAAGTCAAGTAGTTTGACGGTTTTAAAAAAATACTTGACTTAAATAACTAAATACTTGACTTGATTTAATTTTTTTACAGTTGACCTTGACCTGATGTCAAGTAGTTTTAAACTTCTTGTTACTTGATCCTTGAACAAGTTGATATACAACATTGACTACGTTTATCTCGGACAGATTGTATCCGCTTTTTCAATCGGATTAAAGAGTCAATTACCTACTGAATCGGGTTTTTATCGTAAATATTTTATTTGGATCGACGAATCGGCCTAGAGGCTTAATTCTCAAAAAACCTTTGAACCCAATTTTGGGTTTTAACCCGGGTTTTTTCTCATCTTTTTTCGAAAGCACCCGGCAGTTTTAAGATTGATGGTTAGATTTTAGATTAGAATTCAATAAATCCAGATTCTGCTTTGATTTTTGGTAAACTAAACAGTTCAAACGCCTCAAAGTGCACAAACCAACAACTTATTGCTTAATCAGTATCTAAGTGTTAGGCGCATTGAAAATAGAAACTTAAGTTAAATTTAGAGGTTATAATGGAATAAACCCGGAATTTTCCGGGAATTTTCCATGAAATAAACCCTAGAAAATGAAAATACCGGGTGAAAACCCATCCTAAATTGTGTTTGTAGAAATATTAAATATACTACAATTTTTTCTGCTAGTTAATATTTTTATTTATGTATTTACAACAAAATTTATCCTCAAAAAGAAATATTTGTTAGCTCAAATCACGATTAATTTATCAATAACTCAAACAGCTGTTAAATGCCAAATTTTAAATGTCAATCAGTCAATTTAAAATCTCAATCCCGTTTTGTTTCTAATCGGATTTGAATTTTAATCGGATCCAGCATTTCAATCTAGTTTTATTTCAGGATTGACAAATCAATCCTAATCGTTAATCCACAACGTTCATATCGCTATATTTGCCTTAGTTTGCTCGATCCGATTGAATAACCCGATCGACCTGCCGGAGATAAACGTACTGATTGAATGATGATCTGCACAATGAGTTCTTTTATAGTATCAGTTTACTATAAACGTGACAACGTTTCGACGATCTTTCAACTCTTTCACTTGTACCTGAAGATATTTTGAAAACCTCTTTCTATTATTTACTTGTCGAGGTCAAAAATACACAGGTTTTTGCTTTTATATATGGAAACATTGAAACGGTGGATTATTTTCTAAACCAAGGGAGCTAGAAAAAATGTTACATAAAATAGTTGTAAGGTTTCTTTCAGTCTATTTTCCAATAAAAAAAAATGTGAAAAACCGCCGCTAAAGCAAAAGTGGCTCTTTTTTTTGCTAACGAAATAGCCGATATTTTTTTTTCATAAATGAATTTGCCACTCAATTCTAAACATACAATGTCTTTATTTTTTGTCTTTCTCGATATTTAGTTGTAGAAAGTACATTATTGTAGAACTTGTAAAATTATAAAAAATATATAATTAAGATTTATTTTTTCGTTTCTGTCACTGTGAAAACCCCGAATCATTTTACTATTGTGGTTTTGATTTTTGGGTTGTGGGACAGTTGGTCCCATACTCCGACCATATACGTTGAATTGCTTTTGCTACTGTCGCTGTCGATGCCAATAATCATTCCTTTTTTGTCCATTTTTGTATTAATGTTTAAAAAGCCGATGACTCTCAAAATCTATCTAATTTTGTCCTGAAGATGCTATAATGTATAGCGAAACGTCAACAAGTTCATAATTGATTTCGGGTAATACCTCAGATCCCATAACCCAAAAATCAAAACCACATCTGAACAAATTGGATAAAAAAATCAACTACATTTTAATATTATTAACAGTTTTACGCTGACAAGATGTGTCCAATATGTACTGACCATTCCAGAACAGCTGATTTTGACACACTTTTTTGAAGGGCATACAAACAGTGTAGTCAAAAAGACCGAACTTTCTGTGTATATTCGGAAATGTCGTTTGTTCTTTTAGGGTGGTATAACTTCATTAAAATAATATTTTTGTGTTGTTATTCACATATCATTAACATTATCTTGACCTTTATATAACTTATAATCACGCATAGATAAATAAAGTATAAAATAGTAAGAGCGGCAACACTGCATCCAGCTTATTAATTATGATGGGTTACTTGTTTTGAAGTTTTAGGATTTTCTTCAGTAGTTCAGCTGCAAAATAATAAGTCTGTCTTGGAGCGTTTGCCCACATGGGACAATTTAAGGATATATTATAAATTTAGCTCAAAACAAACATGATACATGATGATCAGGGTCAAGTTTTAAGTCCCGTCTGTTATTTAAAAAGGTTGGTCGGCCATATTTTCTTGGGGTCATCAAATGACGCAATTCTGGAATGGTCAAATGTGTTGAACTTTTCAATGTCATAATTAAATAATTCATTCCAGAATTACGTCACTTGACATGAATGCCCTCCAACCAACTTATTTAAATATCAGATGAAACTTAAGGCCTGACCTTAATCATCAGCTTTCATGTTTGATTTGAGATATAATTATAATATATTCCTAAACTGTTTCTTGTAGGCAAAACCTCCTAGGCGGAATTTATAGTTTTGTAACTAAAGTACTGAAGAAAATCATAAAACATCAACACAAATATGCTCATCATTAATAACAATTAATAAACGGGCTGGTGTATCGCCGTTCTCACTATTTTTTTATACTTTCATTTATTTATGTGTAATTATAAGAATAATAAGGGTAAATCTAATGTTAATAAAATGCGAATAACAACAGAAAAATATGGTTTTAATGAAATTATATCATCTTAAAAGAACAAACTACATTTAATGGTCAATTCTTAGTCATCATTTCCGTAAAAACACAGAAAATTCCGAGTGTTTGACTACACTGTTTATCAAAATAACAGTTTGTCAAAATAACCTGTTCTGGAATGATCAATGAAACTATCGAGCTAATCTGGAGACCCCTCCTGTTTTACAGTTTTGGCCCCCTTTTTTAAGCAGTGGGAACCTTTAAACTGGTGACGATATTCGCTGGAAGTGACGTCATGACGTCTTACGTCAAATTATTGCAAAGCAGTTGTCACTGTCATTAATTTTATTATTTCTTATTTCCAATCCAATCGAATATCGAACTTATATCCATCTCCTAGCTAGGGCGCTAGGGCTTCTAGACCCTTAGCTGACCTAGCTCCAAGGTTTTCTAAAACTTAAATTCCAACCTAACAAACACCAAAAACAATCGGCACAATCACTATCGGAATGTTCAATTTTTAAGAAACTCTAAAATCTAATCTGTTGAAGATATAGCACAACACCTTGCACTTTCCAATTTTAGTTTGTCATAAGCTTTTCAAATAGTGTCAACATTATTTTTCGTTAACAAAGCAAACTTTGACGTTATCAAAAAAAAAACCGCTAAAGAGCCTCTAAGAAAACTAAGAAAACCGTTTTGCAATTACCCTAACAACTTAAGTTTTAAAGCTTTTTAAAGTTGAAAAATAAGATTTTCAGTTCTGTATGAAGAAACAAAAATATCTTTGACTTCCGATATAACCGAAAGTGCTGACACCTTTAAATAGTTTAGATGAGTTTAGTCGGCGAAGTGACGTCACTAAGTAAAGTGATCCAAAAAAAAATCGCCATTTTGTGCGAATTGTGCGCTCACGACATCACTTGGATTGGACACATAAACATGGCAGGCTGCCGAAAAAAAAAGGGAATTAATTTAGGAAAAATCTGCTAATTTTTTGCTGCTTCCATGATGTGCCTATATCATCGGTTTGGAAATACGTTGCTACTATGAAAGTAAACCATCATTGATGCTAAGTCCACATGTAGGCGAAAACACGGAAAAGCAGAACCGGCTCGCGTATCCTATTGGTCGAAAATCAATATTGACAGTTCAGTATTGATTTTCGGCCAATGTGATATGCGAGCCAGTTCTGCTTTTCCGCTTTTCCGCCCACATGTGGACTTATCATGACTGCCCTTGGGGTGGCCTTGCTTAAAGAGCAATGCAGGAGCTTTATTCGCAATGCCTATGGAAGTAGAATTTTGACTTGTTTTTAACCAGTTAAAAGTTTTAATTTAGTAAAACTTAAACACATTGGACGTTTTTCATTCGATGGACGGTTGGATGAGAATCCGTCTTATGGTCAATAACCAATGAACTAGTATATTACATCTGGAGAGACCCTCCTGTTTTATAGCTTTGGATCATCTCTTTAGGTGGTGCTTTCTTCAGCTAGCCTCTCTTACTTCAGATCATTTGAAGTTGTGATTCGCCAATTGATGTGCTCTGACGATAAAATTACGTCATGGGTACTTTTAAAATGGCGGACCTCCAACCAAAAAACGGGACCCTTTTTAAAAAAAATATCGGCATTTGTTGGCTCTGTTAATATCTCCTAGGTCTCCATTGGCAATAACGCACTCTGTCATCCGTGCCTTTGGCATTTCTCAAACGTCAACGTCACCTATTATTGCACTGTTGCCAACATATCGACAATAAGAAATTGCTTCAGTCAGTGCTTTGGTTCACTCCGAACCTGTGTGTAAAAATACTGTCCCATCGGAACACAGTACTATTAGCACATATCCGTTCCAACCTGTTCCAACCAAAAACCAGTTTCGAGAAAAACAGAACCAGTTCCAAAGCGTCACGCCTAAAACACAGCTGTTGTACAGATTACTCTTTTTATTACTTTCAAATATTTGAAAATAAACATTTTTTTCTCAAAGTTTTTTCGTTTCTTCTCGGCTCTCGACTCCGTAGTTTTGATATTTTGAATATGCGGTCGTGTTGACTTAAGGACGAGATATAGTAAGGATGGTGATTTATAAACCTTGGCGTGACGGCATTCCAGTACTCTGGCCAACGAGTTCGCATATAAAAAAATCATACAGCGCTTTCGGGTGGCCGCTCTAGAGCGGTGTTACAGTACTCTTGTCCTTAATTTTTTATCGAAAAAAAAAGGACGAGAATACCCTCAGAGCGCCCTTGAGCCGCCATCCAAAAACGTTTTCAGTGTTTTAGCAGCTTAGATATGTTTTCACTTTTTTGGAGATAAGCCGATATAAAAGTAAATAAATTTATGGGCATTTCGTTGCACAACTTTTTCCTAATTGAGCCTCGTCTGTATGTCTTATATTTTCGGAAATCTTAATGATTAGAAATGTAGAAATGTAGAAGTACACGTGCAGATCCCGTATTAATAAACATTAAATGGGTTATTAATAAATAGGTAAACATACGGGTGTTTTGCGACTTTTTAATTTGTTTTACGATACGTTTTCATATAGAAAATAAAGTTTACCTTGTGATAGCGTCAATCTCTTTTATCAGTGCAAGGTTTTTTTCCTTAACAAAACAATTATTATTGCTGTACGCACGCACACGCTTATACATCATCCAAAAAAAAATTCCATCAAAAAAAGCAGTTGAAATAAAAGTAGTCGGTGTTCATCTAAAAAAAAGTCATCTAGTTGGCTGTGAAATGTCAAAAGAAAAGGATAAAGTAACGGAAGTTGACGTTTTCTAACAAACACCCCTATGTTTCAGACCATATTATAACGCTTTTTTGCATTTCCAGCACCCTGCATCATCACGCAAATGTGTGGCGCTTCTCATTAGTTTTATCACATAGAATCTCATAATAAAAATTATCACTCCAGCCAAAAAGACATTCTCACGCAAATTACCCGAAAAATCGCATCAATTCATAGCTATCCAATTCTTCATCACCCTCCACGTTCCCTTTTTGATATTCTGCGTCATGTTGAAGTAGACAGTCTCCCCACCGGCCAGGATCGACCCCCATTCCCCGAAGGTACCGTAATCGAATATAGTGTGATTGCAGGCCGCCATGATGGCCATATCCTGAGGCGGGGTGTTGTTGGACTTGTAGGAGGCCACGAACACGTCCTTCATCCTCCCGAACTGACTGATGCACCATTTGGGGTCGTCGGTCACGTAGATGAAGAGACAGTTGGGGTACTTGTTTCTGTAGTAATTCATCGCGTTGATGAAGAATTGGGAGTCCACCAAGCCTTCGTCGTATTTTCTGTCGACAAGTTTTGAATTATTAAGTAGTACTAGACGAACTGTGAATTTTGATATAGTAGGAATATAGTATGTCAATAATATTGGGTTTAAAAGTATTTGAGATATATAGAACGAAAGTTTGACTCATTTCTAAGCTTTTAAGAGGTTCTAAAACGTCGCATGAATATCTCTCTCTCGCTCTCTCTCTTTCTCTCTCTCTCTCTCTCTCTCTCTCTCTCTCTCTCTCTCTCTCTCTCTCTCTCTCTCTCTCTCTTTCTCTCGGACATATTCACACTCAAATCTACCAAAGGCAGTCGCCTTTCTAAATCTTTACTTTTCTCTGCTTTTCTATACAGTGTGAGTTTCTAAAATGGAATAAATTCTGTAAAAAAAACGTTTATTTGTTGGAAAAACGCTCATACCCGCGTCGATTTATATTTTAGATTGCCGTCTTTTTTGTAAAATAAACTATTATACAGGTTGTCCCAAATTCAAGATATGACGTCATCGATTATTTTTTAAATGACAACTGCAGTTTTGGGTTAGCTATTTTCATAGTGTACATCAAGTTATACATAGTTGCCATTTGTCAAATAAATTAGTCTGCACTCACGCCTTATTCGTGCTTTCAACTCCAGAACATTTTCAGGTTTCGTTTGGTAAACTTTGCTTTTTAAGTAACCCCACAAAAAAAATCCAATGAAGTCACGTCTGGTGACCAGGGTGGCCATTCAATGGGGCCTCTTCTACCAATCTATCAGTCCGGAAATAATTTATCCAGATATTGGCGAACAGGTCTGGCCAAATGGGGAGGAACACCACCTTGTTGAAACCAGATATTTCTGTTGAGGACATGTTCTTCTATAGGACAAGGAAATAGAGTATCCAAATTTGGAATTAGTTTCTCTTCCAAAAATTCTAAATATCTCGCTCCGTTGAAATTTTCTTCAAAAAATATTGGTCCTATAACTTGATTATCGACAATTCCTGTCCAAACATTGATTTTTTCTAGGCGTTGACTGTGACCTTCTCTCATCCAGTGGGGATTCTCGTCTGCACAATAACGAACATTTCGTCGGTTTACCTCACCATTTAGCGTAAACGTCGATTCGTCAGAGAACACAATGTGGTTTGTGTTCACAACGTTTCTGTTCAGGAGATCCATCATTTGCTCGCAAAACTGAAGTCTTCTATCAGGATCATCTTCGTTCAATTCCTGGAGAATTTTTAGTTTGTAAGGAGGCAACTTTTGGGCTTTGAGAATTTTTATTGCTGAAGTTTGGCTAATTTCGTGTTCATTAGCTAGCTGCCTGGTGGAAATATTAGCGCACTTAGTGCACTCTTTATTATTAATGTTTTCCTTACATGTCCGTTTTCCCGAAACCGTTTGTCTATCTTACTTACAGTACTTCGAGATAAGAGCGGCAAATTTCGATGCTTGTCTCTGAATAATTGAACTACTTCATTTTGTGTTCGTGTTCTATCTCCGTATGTCAGAACTGATTAGACAGATTTATTTTCATCATTAAAAAGTCAATCTTGTGACTTTCAGTTAATGACTGACATTAATGAAACGTACCTAATGCTGGTAGAAATTATCGTTACCAGAAAGTCAACGGTAATCTTTGAAAGGGTAGCTTGGGGTAAATTCAGTAGGTAAATGACTAATATGTTATAATTTTGTTAATTATATTGCGAATGGCACTTTATAAAAATTTGAAAATTGGCTACTGTGTATAACTTGATGTACACTATGAAAATAGCTGACAAAAAAATAGCAGTTGTCATTTAGAAAAACAATTGATCTCCAAATTGGGACAACCTGTATAATGGTTTATTTTACAAAAAAGAAGGCAATCTAAAATATAAATCGACGGGTCCAAGCGTTTTTTCCAAAAAATAAAATGGTTTTTTCTTATTGAATTTGTTCCATTTTAGAAACTCGCACTGTATATTATAAACTGCTCAACTTAAAGTTCGGCACAAGCAATTTTTCGTGTCATTTTCAATTAGCTGTAAGCTTTTAAGCAATGAATTGTTATAAATACAATTTGCACATTCTGAAACCTCATTTCCTCTAGATTAAAGAAGCGGATAATTTTGAAAAAAACACCGACATTATCTTTATTATATAGGGTGTGAAACAAAGTGGTGCAAAAATTGCAAAACTTTGATGCTCTGCCATTTCGCAATAAACTTATTTGTCTTTATTGTTTTCAAGTAAGGAGTAAGCCAACATCCATATCTCGGGACCTTTCCGCCAGATTTCTTATTAAAGTACTCTGAATTTTTATACAGAGCGAAACGTAAAATGTGTGAAATTTTTGTTGCTGATATTTGTAAAACGACGTTTTACAAATAGTTTAGAAACCCGGTAAATACTCTTAATGAGTTTTCCCTCATTTGTTGACATATTGCCTGCGGACTGTTTCCCATTCAAAGAATATTAAAATAAGTGCAGTTTTTTCTAATAAACTAGCACTCAAAAAATATATCATTATTGTTGATACTCGTGACTTATAATAGCAATAATAAATAAAATAACCTTTCTAGAAGCAAAGGGAAATTGAGTGATGCCGTCGCAGATAGCCAACATCACTATCTCTAGACGTTTTTGTCATTTTTCGTTTTTAAGCTATAAGTACTTATACAGGGTGGGCCATTTTGGTGATACATGTATGGAGATATCGGTAGCCGTTCACGATACAGTGTCGGTTAAATGGGGAAAGTTTTAGAGAATTTTATAAAAAACCCACATCTGATTGTCAAATTCAATTATCATTTGCCGTTTTCGGGGAAAATTAAAAAATGTTAAACTTTGCACTTTTAACTTTGCTCTGTAGTGTCCAAACCATCAAGTCAATGAGAGTTTTCAAAATAAAACCTTATTGGGGCATTTTTTGACGCAGAATACGATGACATATAAAACAAAATTCTATCGTCATTAGATTCCGAGATAAGTGTTGCAACTTTGTTATTTCTTTAGACGCCATCTTGAATTTTTGCATTTTTGAAAAGCGCTCAAAAAACCTTTTTCAGTGATGTACATGTCGATATTATTATTATAATTCTAAGTTACAGAATATCGATTTTTGTTTTTTTTTTCAATAGTAGGCTTTAACACTTGGCGGCCATCTAGTTCGTCAAAACATTATCAATGCGCAAATGTCAGAACTGATTAGACAGATTTATTTTGCGTGTTTTAAGTTATTACTTACGTTTTACACACGAGGAAAAGGGCGATATGTTAGAATGTTTATTAAAAGTAATAGAAATTCCACGATAGCCTCAAATAGTTACTTTGCTACTTATCCTGAGAGGCGACAACCCAACTGCCGATATTTCGCGAAACTTACAAGAATTGTAAGTATCTTTGGGAGTTTTAAACAAACCTCGTAGTAGAAAATACAATAAGAACAATAACAACCTGAGTAATGAAATACTGACATATTTCAATGAAAATCCGTCAACGTCTACAAGAACAGCCAACCGAGAGTTACACATTCCTCGAACCACCATTAGAAGGGTTTTAAGTCGCAACAAATTTCACCCGTATAAGCCAACCATCGTGCAAGGACTTCTGGAAGGTGATTCTGTGCGCAGATTGCAATTTTGTCACTGGTTTGTAAGAAAACGTGAATAAACCGCCAATTTTAGAAGGAATGTAGTATGGACTGATGAAAGTCACATAATCAACTGTGTTATTTTCAATAAACACAATCACCATCATTGGGCTACAGAGAATCCTCACTTAAGAGCCCCACGTTGATTACAAACCCGGTTTGGTACCAATGTTTGGTGCGGTATTTATGGTAAATACTTATTAAGACTCTGGATAATTAGTTACTCTGTTTGGTCAAGTTAATAATGATGTATTATTTTTTAGTAGAAAGGTTGTTTATTTATTGTTTAATTTGTCTTTTATGCAACCAGTTGATAGGAACATTTTTTTATCAAGACACCTTGAATGCGGAGCGATATTTTACAATCAGATAATGCAAAATCAGATCATTCCGGCTATCTTAGAAGTGGTTCCACAAAACCAATTGCCTAATGTGTTTTTCTAACAGGATGGTTGTCCTGCTCATATTCAGGACGTGTCAAAAACTTACTGAGGGAAACATTTGCTGAAAACATAATTTATCATGGAGGTCCTATACTTTGGCCTGCTAGGTCTCCAGATATCACCCCCCTAGACTTTTACCTGTGGGGATATGTCAAAAACGAAATTTATCAGTGTGATCCCCCACAGAATTTGCCACTACTTGAAGCGAGGCCTCGAGAAGTATTTACTCGCATTAGTCGGTACAGGCTTCGACGAGTCACCAATAGTGTTTTGGAACGGTGCAATACATGCATAGCAAACAATGGAGGACGCTTTGAATAGGAGGATCCAAGTTTTTGTCATTTTTAACTTAATTTCATTTTCTTTAATGTTGAAATTTAATACGTTACTGGTTTGTAATACAAATATTCTAACATTAGTACTTTTATTGGTTTGTAAAATAAAAAAGCCATTTTTGAAATCAACAGGTAACTTAAAATACACAAAATATATCTGTTTAATCAATCTTGACATTTGCGCATTGATAATGTTTTGACGAACAAGATGGCCGCCAAGTGTTAAAGCCTACTATTGAAAAAAAAACCAAAAATCGATATTCTGTAACTTAGAATTATAATAATAATATCGACATGTACATCACTGAAAAGGTTTTTTTGAGCGCTTTTCAATAATACAAAAATCCAAGATGGCGTCTATAAGAAATAACAAAGTTGCCACACTTATCTCAGAATCTAATGACGATAGAATTTTGTTTTATATGTCATCGTATTCTGCGTCAAAAAGTGCCCCAATAAGGTTTTATTTTGAAAACTCTCATTGACCTGATGGTTTGGACACTACAGAGCAAAGTTAAAAATGCAAAGTTTAACATTTTTTCATTTTCCCAGAAAACGGCAAATGATAATTGAATTTGGAAATCAGATGTAAGTTTCTTATAAAATTCTCTAAAACTTTCCCCATTGAACCAATCCTGTATCTTGAACGGCTACCGATATCTCCATATATGTATCACCAAAATGGCCCACCCTGTATAGACGGAATCAAAATATTCTTGAAAATTTCGTTAGTATTTTTTTAAAATATTTGTAATTTTCGGGCAAGTTGACGGATTATTATTTTTATTTTTTGGATCGACAGCATTCTCTACAAATTGTTTCTTATCAAGGGAGTTTTCCAAAAGGGATTATCGAATTACAGGTACGGACTTGACAAAATAAGTATACCGGGTGAGTCATAATGGGTGGTCGAAAATGAAATGTCATATTCTTTAGTCGATTTTAAGGGCGGTCTGTCATACAATTGTATTACCTATCGAGCTTCGTTAAAGTTGTTACAGGGTGTTGAAATTTGAATTTCAGAATGCATATGTATTGATTATTCCGAAAGCGTAAGAGATATTTTATTGAATTTTTTTAGAATTTGACTGCTACGGAAGGCGCACATTTTGGAATAAAGAAATCATTTTTATTTCCGCCAGTGGCGCGCTTACCAGCACGTCGATTTACAATATTTGTAAAAAAGTAGCACGTCATTGATCTTTTGAAAAATGAAACTTAGTTTTTTAATACCCATTCTACTATGAAAGAGCCCTCTTCGTGTTTTTTAGTACCACGTACCCTACTAGAAAAAACGTCACTTATTTTTAATTTTTTTAAATGGTTAACAATCCGCAGATAATATGTCAAAAATAAGGGAAAACACAGTAAGATTTTTTACCGCTTTTCCGAACTTTCGAACTTCCGACGATTTAAAAATATCAACAACAAGAATTTCACACATTTTACGTTTCACTCTGTATAAAAATTCTTAGTGTGCTTTAATAAAAATAGAGTGCTTTAATAAAAAATCTGGTGGAAAGGTCCCGAGATATGGATGTTGGCTTACTCCTTACTTGAAAACGATAAAGAAAATTAAGTTTGTTGCGAAATGGCAGAGCATCAAAATTTTTTAGACTGTGCAAATTGTATTTATAACAATTCAATGCTTAAAAAGTTACAGCTGATTGAAAATGATACGAAAAATGGCTTGTGCCGAACTTTAAGTTAAGCAGTTTAGTTAATGAATGAGGAGTTTTTGACGACGGAAGTGACTTAACTATGATCGAGACCAAATATCCCAGAATATCCAAGTCACTTCTAAATAGTAAATGATGAACCAAGGATAGTGGTTTTTTGCTTTCATTCTTGATGGTGTTCGTTTGATTTCTCCATACTTTCAGGAAAAGCAGAGATTCAAACCTCCAAAAAATATTCATTGTATGTTGTTATATTTATTTTATGTATTAATAATGAGAGTGTGTCAACAAGGTGTATATTACAAGCCCTCCTGTTTCACAGTAAAAGCCTTTATTAGCAGTGGGTACCTTAAAAATGGCGGATTTCTGGCCAATAAGCAGGACCATTTTTAGGGAAATATCGGCATTTGTTGGCTCTGTCCATATCTCCTAGGCCATTGGAGGGTGACAATAAGTTGGTATCGTTTTCTGTTGGTGCCGCCCAATGGCCTAGGGGATATAGACTGAGACAACAAATCCTTATATTTCCCTAAAACTGGTTCCCTTTTTTGGCCGGAAGTCCGCCATTTTTAAGGTAGCCATGACGTATTTTCTTTGCTAGAGCGCATCAATTGGGGAATCACAACTTCAAATGATTTGACGTAAGACGTCAAATGACGACAAATAACGTACGACTATTTTTTATACTTTATATACCTGTGATTAAAAAATATATAAGAAATAAGATAACAACAGAAAAACATCATTTTATTAAAGATATATCATTCTGAAAGTAGAAATAACAATTGAGATGTCATGCTTCTTATTTACTATTTCCGTATAAACACAGAAATGTCTGTCAATTCTGATTAAGATAATAAGGATGGGAATACTTTTAGAGTCAGAGTCTTCGGGCGTACTCGTGAACCTCGGGCCTGGATATCTGAGGTTTACGTCAAATACGAAACCGGCGGGATATTAAAAAATAACCTGAACTTTACAAGTGGGCTTAGGGGAATTTGTTGTGTAGATTAAGAAAGCGGATAATTTTCAAAAAAAAACAGACACTATCTTTATTATATAGGGTGTGAAACAAAGTGATGCAAAAATTTCAAAATTTTGATATTCTGCCATTTCGCAACAAACTCTTTTTTCCTTATCGTTTTTAGGTCAGGAGTAAGCTAACATCCATATCTCGGGACCTTTTCGCCACATTTTTTATTAAAGAACTCTGAATTTTTATACAGAGCGAAACGTAAAATGTGTGAAATTCTTGTTGCTGATATTTTAAATCGTCGTAGTTCGGAAAAGAGGTAAAGAATCTTACTGTGTTTTCCTCATTTGTTGACATATTGTCTGCGGATTGTTACTCATTCAAAAAATTTAAAAATAAGGGCCGTTTTTTCTAGTATACTAGCATTCAAAAAATATGATACCATTATTATTGAAACTCGTGACTTATAATAGCAATATTAAATAAAATAACCTTTCTAGAGGTAAAGGGAATTTGAGTGATGCCGTCGCAGATAGCCAACATCAATATCTCTAGACGTTTTTGTAATTTTTTGTTTTTAAGGTATTAGAACTTATACAGAGGGAATCAAAATATTCTTAAAAATTTCGTTAGTATTTTTTTTTAAATCGTCGTAATTCGCGGACAAGTTGACGGATTATTATTTTTATTCTTTGGATCTATCTCTATTATTCTTGGAGCACTATCTACAAATTGTTTCTCAACAAGGGAGTTTTGCAAAAGTGATTGCTCGCTTACAGGTACGGACTCGACAAAATTAGTATACGAAGTGAATCGTAATGGGCAGTCGAAAATGAAATCTCATATTCTTTGGTCGATTTTAAGGGTGTTCTGTCATACAATTGTGTTACCTATCGATCTTCGTTAAAAAGTTACAGGATGTTGAAATCAGAATTTCAAAAAGCATATATATTGATTATTCCGAAAGCGTAAGAAATAATTGATTGAAATTTGTATATTTTGTACGTTTTGACTGCTCTATAAGGCGCACTTTTTGCAATAAGTAATTATTTTTATTTCCGCCAGTGGCGCGCTTAACAGCACGTCGACATATATTATTTGAAAAAAAGTAGGACGTCACTGGTTTTTCGAAAAATTAAATTTAGTTTTTGAATGCTCATTAAAATACTATTGGTTTGCAATATAATTCAAGCCATAAATAATAGAATATCTTAGATTTTTCATCAAAATGAAATCATTCGCGGCTTACTAACGTAGGTACATAACAATGGTTTTTATTTATTTACTCGAAAACGGTGCATCGTTCTTAAAAAACCGAAGAGGGCTCTTTTCTTTACAGTAGAATGGGTATTAAAAAACGAAATTTTGTTTTGCAAAAAATCAATGACGTGTCACTTTTTTTTCAAATAATGTAAATTGTCGTGCTGGTAAGCGTGCCACTGGCGGAAAGAAAAATAAATTTTTATTGCGAAATGTGCGCCTGTCATAGCAGTCAAAACGTACAATATTTCAATCAAATATCTTTTACGTTTTCGGAATAATCAATACATATGCATTTTTAAATTCTAATTTCAACACCCTGTAACTTTTTAACGAAGCTCGATAGGTAACACATTGTATGACCGAACACCCTTAGAATCGTCCGCGAATTACAATGATTTAATGAATTTCAATGATTTAAAAAAAATACTAACGAAATTTTTAAGAATATTTTGTTTCCATCTGTATAAGTTCTAATACCTTAAAAACGACACTGATTTTAAAATTTTTTAAATGAGTAACAATCCACAGACACTATGTCAACAAATGAGGAAAAACACAGTAAGCAGCAACAAGAATTTCACACATTTTACGTTTCTCTCTTTGTATAAAAATTCAGAGTGCTTTAATAAAAAATATGGCGAAAAGGTCCCGAGATATGGATGTTAGCTTACTCTTGACCTGAAAACGATAAGGAAATAATAGCTTATTGCGAAATGGCAGAACATAAAAATTTTGAAATTTTTGCATCACTTTGTTTCACACTATATAGGTAATAAAGATAATGTCGTGTTTTTTTCAAAATTATCTGTTTTCTTAATCTAGAGGAAATGAGATTTCAGACCGTGCAAATTGTATTTAAAACAATTCATTGTTTAAAAAGTTACAGCTAATTGAATATGACACGAAAAATTGCTTGTGCCGAACTTTAAGTTGAGCAGTTTAGTTCACTTATTGCTATGAAGGTAAGATTTAGGTACAGTTCATCGCTTCTATGCAATAAACAATTTTGAAGGTTTCACCCATAAGAGCCAATGTAAATTTTGAAAAAAACAATGGCGGATGATAAATTGTTATGATCACACTCTCATTATAGGCACAGTACTCATAACATTGCTTCGATTTGAGCGACTTCCTATCTTTTACGGTATATTGAGGTACCTACATCTGGAGAACGAAGAATATTCGAATCACCCTGTATACTAACTCATTGGATTCGGTACTCACCTCTTCAAATACTTCTCGTAGTCGGTTCGCCTCACGTGGACCCCTACAAAAGTGTATTCGTTCTTCGGCAACTTCCTGACGAAACTCCACAGCGTCTGCTGGGCCTTGTCCCGCAACTTCTTCTTAAAGCGGAACTCTTGCCTGATGTCTTGGACCCATGCCAGCACCAGCTCGGGTTGTAACGTGTAACGGGGTAAAATTATACTCTAAACGATGAGTGAATAATTATTATTATCTATTATATGGAATAATCACGTTATTAATAACTGTTATTCTTGTTAATAATAATTGTTCTTGCTTACCTGATTTGTAAACGTCCATTCCTCAATAGACTTGACGAAAGTGCTGAATTCGATGGGGCAATGGGCGATCTCCTCGAATCCTGGCACGGACAGTTGTTCGAAGATTTGGTCCAGTTTCAGTTTGATGCATCTAGGGATGTAGGGCTCCAGGCCGGTGCGTCGGGCCACCGCCCACACCGAGGCATACTCCCACATTTGATTGGCTGAAATCAAATATATTCCTCTAAAATCCAACATTTTAAGATTCTGGTCTGTTTATAAAAAAACCCAGAAGTACGTGTAAATAACGTACTTTAATAAAGGTATTGAGTCCAATCTTTAGGTTATGGCTTAAATATGTACACTAAAAAACGGATTTATGTGTCATCACACTACTTATGCTTTATTTTGAAAAGACGAATGGATATCAATGACATTATTTTCATATTTTTTTTTACTTCAGGGTCTATCCTTGAAAGTTTCTATAGATAAATATTTATTTTTGAAGAGGTATAAATTAGGCGATTAAGATTATTTATATATATATTTATACATACGGTGTCCCATTTAAAAAAATATAACTTTGGCTAATATCTTAAAAAATTGAATATTTTGAAAAAATCTGTCTACGCTGTTGGATTCTACGTAAAAAAATCTGTCGATATGCTTTTGAATTGTCTCGATACATTTGGAAATAACTGAAATAGAAGGAAGATTCCGAAATGACAAATTTTCAAAAACACCCTGTATCTAAAAAACTAAGAGGGCTAGGAAAAATCTTTTGACCGCATTTTTTGTTTCTCAGACATAGTCAGCATTCTCGAAAAAGGCATCTTTTTATTTCTGCTGATAACCTAGTTACAGAGATAGATTAGATATAGATGCGTTCGTACTAAAAGCATATTTTGTATACATATATACGTACTAAAATCATAATTAATACGAACATTTTCTTAAAAATTTACGTTATAGATAGGGACACTTAAAATTCTGATTATGGATGTATGTAAAAGACCTAAAATGTGCGTATAAATACCGTACTTTAGTGTACGTATTGACTTCAATCTCTGAGTGTTTCCTAAAATATATACACTACAAAAAACGGATTTATTGTATAATCTAAAAATTGCAGTTTTTTGAGTTCTAAATGCATTTTTGGGTTCATTTGCAATATACTGTGTGGGTACGTACGTACTATGAATATAATTAATAATAATAATAATAATACCCTTATTTCAAAAAATTTGTATATAATTATATGTATGTTTTCTTTAAACTATACGCTATAGATAAAGGTAGTTAAGATTCTGATTACTTCTGTACGTAAAAAATCTAAAATTGTGCGTATAAATAACGTACTTTAAGGTACATATTAAGTCCAATCTCAGGGTTTTGGCTTCAATATGAACACTAGACAATGGATATTTGTAGAATCAAAAATGTTCTTTAATTTCCAAATGTATTTTTTGGTTCATTTGCAATATGTTGTTTAAATATGTTCGTATTATAAACATATTTAATGTGTATATTTTCTATATATTTTTTAGATAATAGATACATATAGTTGAGGTTCTGATTACATCTGTACCTAAAACACCTGAAATGTGCGTTTAAATAACGTAATTTAGTGTACGTACTACTTCCAATCTCTAAGTTTTACTTAGATAGGTACACTAGAAAACGGATTTATGTCCAATCTAAAAATTGATGTTTTTGGGTTCCAAAAGGATTTTTGGATTAATTTGCAGAATGTTTTGTAGGTATGTACGTACTATGAAAATAATTAATACGTATATTTTCTTAAAAATGTACGTAATAGGTACGGACAGTTAAGATTTTTGTTACGTCTATACGTAAAAAAAAAACTAAAAATTGCGTATAAATAGCGTATTTAAGAGGACGTATTAACTCCAATCTATGAGTTTTGGCTTATATATGTCCACTAGAAATTAATTTGCCATATGTTGTGTATGTTTTGTACTATGAACATATTTAATATGTATATTTTCTTAAAAATGTGTTAAAATTCTGATTACGTATTCTGATTACGCAAAAAAACCTAAAATGTGCATATAAATCTTATCCTATTCATATTGTATTTTTGTAGTTCGTATTATGTTTGTAATATGAATATAATTATTAAGTAGACTTGCTTAAAAATGTACTTTATAGATACTTTATAGACAGCCCTGAGGAAGATATTAAAAAAATATCGAAAGCTTGGTAGCTGAATAGTTTTATTCCACACTGCCCCGACCGAATACCCAAGAACACTATCACCTGTTTATAGAAACCGACAGTAAAGGTTCTAATTCCTTCTGTATGTAAAAACATAAAATGTGCCTATAAATAACGTACTTTCGTGTACGTATTGGGTCCAATCTCTGAGTTTTGGTTTAAATATGTACGCTAGAACACCTAGTTATGGACAATCGAAAAATTGATAAGATTTTTTGAGTTCTAATTGTATTTTACGGTTTGCGAAGTGTTGTATAGATATGTACAGGGTGTTTCAAATTCGAGCCACATCATTGGAATCTCAGCAACGGTAAGAGATACAGGGTCGGTTAAATTGGGGCAAAGTTGCGCAATTTGAATGTCAATAATATACCGTTTTAACATTTGAAAATTCCGATTACTTCCGGAGATATCCGAAAAAAAATACGAAATTTTGAAAAACTGTTTTTATTACGTGAAGGCTTTCACGGCCGGTCATAATACCATCTAAAGTGTTTTCCGGCGATGACGGTCGGGAAGCAAGGGAGATCACTTCGCCCACTGCCTCATCGCCTTTGATAATGTCTGCCGCAGTAGTAGACGAAACGTCAGGAAGCAATTCTATTGTACCAGGGCATTATAGCCCGGAAAACACTTTAGATGGTTTATTTCAAAATGATTGACAACGTTGCAACTTTTTCTGCCCTGTAAGATGGCATATTTAATTTCTTCCTGTGTCGTTTCGTTTTTTGGGAACCGTCGTCAACTTTACTTTTTTAAATACGGACCTGGATTTTTTATTCGTTATTTTGATCGATCTTTTTAATCCAAACAACACGATATGCAATATGACATATTTTGCAATTACAGTTTAGCAAATTTTTATTTTTATTATACCTATTATCTCATTTACTACCTATTGTTGCTAGGATGTCTAACAACCAAACAAAGCACCAAACAAGGAGATAAATTATTACAGTAAATACTAACTATATACTAGTCAATTTCTGAATTCATTTATAAATACATAACTTGCAACAAGACTAATAAATATTTTACAAAGAAAATAAATTACAATTAACAAAATATAAATTTAAATAAAAAAACAAAAATATAATCCAGGACCGTACTTAAGAAGTAAAGTTAAAAAACTAAATATGCCATCTTACAGGGCAGAAAAAGTTGCAGAGACGAAGTGTCAATCATTTTGAATTATCGCTTCGAATAAGCTCAAAACAAAATATAAACGATATTTCAGAATTTCGTATTTTTTCGGATATCTCCGCAAGTAATCTGAGTTTTTCCAATGTTAAAACGGCATATTATTGAAATCCAAATTGCGCAACTTTGCCCCGATTAACCGACCTTGTATCTCTTACCGTTGCTGAGATACCAATGATGTGGCTCGAACTTGAAACACTATGTACATACTATAAACATAATTATTATGTAGATTAAATGTATGTAATAATTACGGACAGTTAAGATTCTAATTGCGTCTTCACGTAAAAACCAAAAATATGCTTATAAATAACGTACTTTAGAGTACGTATTGAGTCTAATCTCTGAGTTTTGGCTTAAATATGTACACCAGAAAACGGAGTTACGTACATTTTAAAAATTGGTGTTTTTTTTTGGGTTCCAAATATATTTTTGCGTTTATCTGAAATATGCTGTACATAAACAGAAATTAACAGATTTATGTACAATCTAAAAATTGAAAAGATTTTTGGGATTATTTGCAATATGTTGTGTGGATATATAGATACTATAAACATAATTAATATGTATATTTTCTAAAAATTGTACGTTATAGGTACGGGCGTTATAGACACGTTCGTTATACATTGGGTCCATTCTCTGGGTTTTGGCTTAAATATATCCAGGGTGGCGATTTTTTTATGGATTTAAGGGGCATTGGAAAAACCGTAATAGATAGATGAAATCTGGTTTTACATTCTACTCTCCGAATTTTAAAATACATTTTATTACGTCTTTATTTCCCCATCAAGTTGATTCGTTTTTTTCTATACAGGACGTTTTTAAAAAAATTGCGTTTTTGACATCTCGGCTATTTTAAGATATGGAACAAAAAGTCAAATAGAAATATTTTTCATATGTAATTTGGTGGTACAGTTTTGTGAATTTTTTATTGATAGCAATTTTTAAGTTATGATATAAAGTTAGGTTTTTTTTACAAAATCTGTCTGTGCTCTATATATTATTAGTTTATTTAATTGCTCTTTTTTAGCTGATTCGAATGATGTAAAGTTTTACACCCTCATCCCTAGTGGTTTTCGAATAATTAATAATAAACTATTTTTTTCCATAAGAAATAATGTGTTAAAAAGAACCAGTACATCTCAAATCTAACAAGACAAAACGAGATCAGTTGCCTCTTTCTAAAAAAATGGTTTTTTATTAATTCTTCGAAAACTACTCGAGATAAAGATGTGAAATTATACATCAATCGAATCAGCTAAGAAAGGGCTATCAAACCATTTAATAATATATAGGGTGTCCCATTTAAAAAACCTAGCTTTATATGTACATTTTTTAAGAAAACATATATATCTTAATTATGTTTACAGTACGTACATACCTTTACAACATATTGTAAATGGTACGTACATATTAGTTATATTTATAGTGTGTACAGAGTGTCTCAAATTCGAGTCTCATCATTGGGATCTCAGCAACAGTAAGAGATACAGGGTCGGTTAAGTTGGAGCAAAGTTGCGCAATTTGGAGTTCAATAATATGACGTTTTAATATTTGAAAATTTCCAATTACTTCCGGAGATATAAAAAAAAATACTAAAAAAAGTAATTCAAAATGATTGACATTTCGTCATTGCAACTTTTTCTGCCCTGTAAGATTCCATATTTAGTATCTTCCTGCGACGTTTCGTTTTTTGGGCACCATCATCAACTTTTTTTTTTAATAAGCACCTGGATTTTTTATTCGTTATTTTGACCGCTCTTTTAATCCAAACAATACGATATCGCATATGACATATACATTTGCACATATTGCATTTACAGTTTAGCTAAAAATCGTTTTTTCTTTATATATACCTATTATCTCTTTTACTACCTATTGTTATCAATATTGTGTTTATCAAGAATTTCTGAATTCATTTATAAATACCAGAAAACGGAGTTACGTACATTTTAAAAATTGGTGTTTTTTATTTATGATATAAAATTTGTTTTTTTAAAAAATCTGACGCCCTATGTATTATTAGTTTATTTAATTGCTCTTTTTTAGCTGATTCGAATGATGTAAAGCTTTACACCTTCATCCCTAGTAATTTTCGAATAATTAATAATAAACTAATTTTTTTCATAAGGAATAATGTGTTAGAAAGAACCTGTACATCTCAAATCTAACAAGACAAAATGAGATCAGTTGCCTCTTCCTAAAAAAATGATTTTTTATTAATTCTTCGAAAACTACTTAAGATCAAGGTGTGAAATTATACACCAATCGAATCAGCTAAGAAAGGGCTATCAAACCATTTAATAATATATAGGGAGTCCCATTTAAAAAACTAGCTTTATATGTACATTTTTTAAGAAAACGTATATATATTAATTAGTTTACAGTACGTACATACCTATACAACATATTGTAAATGGTACGTATATATTTGTCACCCAGTAAACAGTCGAACGTTGTTTCAACGTAGAATCATCGTTTAGTCCGTTGATTTATAGGTGTCACGTTGATTTTAACGTGTTGATTTCAGGTTGATATAAGCGATAGTGCACATTAATGATTTTCCACGTTAAATCAACGTTGTTAAAACGTGTGTTGAATATGTTTAGATATTGGTTGAATTTATAACGTTGATTAAACAGTCCACTAAGTTGCCACGATCCCCGGTGTTTATCTTTCTCACGCGTGTCGGGCGTCGGCACTGTCGGCTCCTTGAGACTTAAGATGTTATTGTAGGCCATGACACGACGTTCGTTGTTGTTGTTCGTTTCGTTTTGTTTGTTTACCGTTTTTTTAGGGTGGAATATTTCAAATCGCTTAAAAGGTGAGTACTCATGTGTTGAGGTTTTACTGTTTTTTTAAGATTAGAAACAAGATGGCTGGAATCTCACCACCACCATTGGTTTTGATGAGTGTGGCTATACTATTTTGCCGGCCAACTAATTTAAGTAGATATGGTTAAATTAAGCTGTACTAAATTAGGTACATATAGGCATATTAAGGCTGATATAAATTATTTAATTATGCATCACAACAAAAATTAATGCTTGACAATCAAAGCTTTATTGTCTCTAGAATTACAGCCTCATTGAAAAAGAATTCCAATTTCTCAAATACAACTAAGTCAAAATATGTGTACACCAAAATTCAGCGCTGATTTTTGCCTTGCTCTCACCCCAGGAGAAAATCACTTCCTAAAAGGTGTATACCTACCAGATTCAATTTCCAAGAAAATTATTTTAAATCCTATATACCTAATTTGCCTTGAGCTCCACTAAATGTTTTGATATCAAAATGTTTTTTTTTTTTAAACCAAAGTAATTTTCAGAATCTCGAACATAAATAGGTACTCATAAACAGACATACAAAAATAAGTATAATTTTTGTATTTCATCATTTCTAAAGTTTTTTCACTTCAGGTAGTTCTGAAGAAGGCAACAGAGAAGTTGCCGAAACATTAACTAAGTGGATTCGTCCGAGTCCTTTCCAGGGTAAATTAATATTAGGAGTAATTTTACTGCGAATTGTAGGAAATTCCTTTTCCAACAATCCAAAATCGTCAAAAAAAGTGTATGAGGTAGACATTACCCAAAAGTAAGTACTAAATAATATAATTCTTGTTTAAAATTATTCCTACTTTACAGTCACCCCCAGTCAACCCCTAAGTGCTGTCCTTCCTTTGGTTTTACGTTTTAACGTATATATCATCAAAAAACGAATTTATAAAACATAACTATTTTACTAATGATTGTAATTAGCACAAGTTGTATATTTCCAATAAAACATGTTTAAAATATGTTATGAATTTTTTTATGATAAAATGCAAAGTGTGATATATTAAATACGTAGAGACGTCAACAAATGGACGTCTTGTGGATGTTACATGTGACGACGTAGTGTGCTACCTGGGGTCAAACACTTTTTTCTATGTACTTTTTAATTAAACATTAACGCTCTGTATATTTTTAATAGCATTTTGGATTTAGAGTTTTTATCTTAAACTAAAATTAAAACTCATTAAACAGGTTCACTCATTTTTATCGAATAAGTTTTTAATGGATTCAAAGTTCAAACCCTGGTACTAAAACTTATTTGACATAAATTATATTCATGTAAATGGAAAAAAATAGATGAAAACGTTGATTTAACGCTTTATGTAAGGTTGGTAGATACGTTGAATAAACGTTTTAAGCAAGGTTGATTAAACGTTTTAAGGAAACGTAGATTAAACGTTTTAACCAAACGTAGATTAAACGTCTTAAGCAAACGTTGATGAAACGTTTTAAGAAAGGTTGATAAAAAGGTTGATTCACCGGATATAACTACGTCGAAAAAACGTTTGGTTACAGGTTTTTTTTTAAGGTTGAAGCAACGTTCAACTGTTTATTGGGTATATTTATAATGTGTACATCTAGGTATGTACACACATGTAGCAAAGTTAACATATAGCAAATGAACCCAAAAATGCATTTAAAATCCAAAAAATCTTATAGATTGATTGAAAATCTTTTAGATCATATTGTGTGTGGTTTTGTTTTTTTTTTATAACATATACTATAACTTAAAAGAAAAAATCGAAAATAATTTAGTCGATCTGTTTGTACCATGAAACTACTCCCTTGAATGTGCAACTTTTACTTCATTTAACTAAACCTCTATCTACTGCTGTTTACGAGATAACTATGGTGTATGTATGTATGTATAGTAGTATTTAATTTTAATTTAACCCTTATCTGGGTTAAAGCTGACATACATATGTGATCCTAAATAATGGTTACTGGTGAAAAAATGATTTGGGTAATATGGGTTAACTGATATAGCAAGTTTGATGCAGGAAAATGAAACACCCCTGTTATGGTAAATTTGCCTAGATTTCAATCATAAATTGGTGCTTTACGAGGCTAATTACGTCAAATTGAGCCTAATAGAAAGGTGTTGCATTTTTCTGTCCAAATCAACCATATGCCTGTAATATCTTTAAAAATTGTCAATTATTTTACCAGTCCGCCCCCTCATAAAAACCACAGAGGCTATGCCTTTTTTCGGACACCGGCTTGTTGCATCGTGACCACCATGGTGTTCTGTTTTATTCGGCCACTTCACTCGTTCTTCTCTACACAATTCAGTATCCAAGTCTGCGAAAGAAAAAAACAGACGAACATCCGCCTCATCAGCGCTTGCTACGCGTGTAGAATTTGTCAGCGGGATGATTGTCGGCAGATTTGAAGGAGTTTGATGATGATTGGGTGACAAAAAGAGTAAAAGACTGCAGATGAAGGTGATTAGAAGCAGGACTGGAACGCGAAATACACGAATAACTGACGCCATAGTACCTACTAATTTAGACTACCACTGATCTGCTTTTATAAGACATCTGTTCATTATTGATTTTTGCATTATCTCTAATGCTCGAGTAACTATAATAAAATAAGTATACATATAACTTTCACTATATACAAGGTGTCCCTTCCATCAGCGGGTGGTATAAGCAGTAGAACATATCTATTCATTTGTATCTTT
The DNA here is from genome assembly GCA_951812265.1 of Taphrorychus bicolor. Taxonomy (NCBI): domain Eukaryota; kingdom Metazoa; phylum Arthropoda; class Insecta; order Coleoptera; family Curculionidae; genus Taphrorychus; species Taphrorychus bicolor. The sequence goes on along the minus strand of OX638299.1, from coordinate 41,491,094 downwards.
AAAACATAAGAAAGGGTCCGCCTTGAATGTTTTAGATATGGCGCTAGCGGTACAGAAAATATCCTTGGACATTTAGGAGAAATCTAGAAATTAAAAAATTAATACGGGTGGGTTAGCTTTTCAGTGCAGCTTTCTGACACCCTACCAGCTGCACAATTCCGATAATACTTACGTACATTTTAGGCGGGACGCCGTGTATAATTAAACATGTTTTAGCTGATATCGACATTATGCAAATAGACCAAGCACGTTCAATGACGTACAGGGCATTTCAGTTAATTTATTTACATTTACAATATTTTTATCAATTTAAACTTTTATAGAGATATCGAATTCTATTTAAAACTGGCTAAAAGATTTTTAAATAGAATAATTAATAATATACCCGGTGGTGCACTGGCAATCTCGCCATATACACTTCTTACTGTTAATTTAGCATTCCAGTAATGTATCAGAACTCCTTATAGGTCCTTGAATATAAGTTTTAGAAACTTCGTAATAAGCTAATTGAAAGTTATTTCGAAGAAATAAATACATTGAAGTATATTTCTGATAAAAATGGATTTTCTTGTTATAGTGATTGTCTCTGCAGTCTTCAATATTTTCAATTTTGTTTGAGTCTTATGAATTTGTTACGTCTCTTCTTTTCGCTGAAGTCTTCAAGATAGCCAAAACGCTTTTTGCTGCAAAGTACAAATTGCTTTCGATAACTGAAGAGAGACTGGGAACAAAAGGAGCTAAATGTCTTCAAACTACACTCAACAAGACTTGTGAACTTCAACAAGTGCTTAATGTCGAAAAAAGATTTAAAAAGCCTAAGGCTGCAAAGAGAGCCAAATGTCTTCATATTCCACTCAAAGAAAAAAATTGTTGATACTGCAGAAATATTTAGGAAAATAGTTAATTAAAAATAATTGCCAATATGATTTTCAAAAGCTTTGAGGTTGAGTTATTCAAAACAGTTGGCGAAAAATGGTTCAAGGCATTTAACGCTACAGGCAGAATATAATTTTTTTCATAATGCTATTTCAAATGTTGAAAGCTACATACAGAGACGAAAAAGGATTAAATGGGATACAAGAGGAGCTAAACATCTTCAAATTTCACTGAAAGGAAAGATTCTTGAAGACTACAGGGAAATTTAGAAAAGTAGTCAATATAAAATAGTTGTCGATAGGATTGTCAAAGGCTACAGAGGATGAGTGTGTTTGCATCTTGAAGAAAAGCATGTTTTCATATATTGAAGGCTACAGAAAACATAATTTTTTCATAATAAATCAAAAAAGTTAAAATGCTCACGGCTACAGAGACATTGACTTCAACAAGAACTTGTGCTTTATATCGAAAAAAGATTAAAAAGGCACAGGGCTACAAAAGTAGCTAAATATCTTCAAATTTCACTCAAAGGAGAAATTCCTGAAGACTACAGAGACATTTAGAAAAGTAGTCAAATTAAAGAAATTGTTGATTTTCAAAAGCTACAGAGAATGAGTGAGTTGTGGACCTTTTAACCAAACACTTTATCATGTATTAAAAGCTATAAAAATTATAGTTTCTTCATAATAACCCAAAATAGTTTAAATTCTGAAGGCCAGAAGGGCCTGACTTCAACAAAAAACTTGTACTTTGTATCGAAAAAGGACTTAAGTACGCTTATGGCTACAAAAAGAGCTAAATATCCTCAAATTTCACCCAAAAGAAAGATTTTCGAAAGCCAAAAAAAAAAATTAAATATTAAAAGCTACTTAAAGGAACATTAACTTTAGCAAGAATCTGTATCTTATATGCAACGAAGAAAAAACTTGCTTAAGGCTGCAAAAAGAGCTAAATATCTTCAAACTCCATCCAAAGGAACAATAATTGAATGCTCCAAAGACAGTTAAAAAATAAGTCGTCCTAAAGTAGATGTCGACAGGTTTTTCAAAACCTACAGAGATTAAGTTATCTAAATGAGTAGTCCCCATTTTGAAGGCTACAGACAGAACACAATTGCTTCGTAGTAACCCAATTGAAAATGTTAAAGGCAACAGAGACAGTTAGAAAAGAAGTAAATAGAAAATAGTTGTCGATAGGATTTGAAATGCTACAGAGATGGAGTCATCAAAAACAGTTTCAATCTTTTGAATGCTACAGACAGAACACAATTTTTTCATAATAACCTAATTGAAAATGTTTAAGCCATCATAGACAGTTAAAAAAGCAGTAAATGTAAAACAGTTGCCGATAGAATTTTGTTTCTCTAAAAGAGTTTTCACACAATTTTTTCTTAATAATCTTAACACCAATTTTTCTTAATATCCCAATGGAAAATGTTAAAGGCTACAAGGACAGTTAGAAAAGCAGTCAATGTAAAAAAGTTGTCCATAGGATTTTTAGAAGCTATAGAGATTGAGTTAGCCAAAATGGTTTTCAATATTTTGAAGGCTACAGAAAGAACACAATTTTTTTGTAACTCCCAAATTGAAAATGTTGCTTGTTGAATTGAAAAAAGGCTTCAGAGATAGTTAAAATAGAAGTCAATGTAAAACAGTCGTCAATAGGATTTTCAAAAGCTTATATCAAAAAAATGTCTTGGAGGCGACAAAAAGAGCTTAAACTCCTCAAATGCAATCTAAAGGAACGATAATTAAATGCTACAGAGAGAGAGTTAGAAAAGTGATCATTCTAAAATAAATATCGAAAAGTTTCTCAAAAGCTACAGAGATAGACTCATCCAAAAGAGCTTTCAACTTTGTGAAGGCTACAGGTAGAACGCAATTTATTTGTAATAACCCAATTGAAGATGTTAAAGTCTAGAGAGACAATTAGAAAAGCAATCAAAGTAAAATAGATCTCGATAGGATTTCGAAAAGATACAGAGATTGAGTTTTCCAAAACAGTTTTTCAATCTTTTAAAAGCTACAAACAGAATACATTTTTTTATAATACTTCCACTGAAAATGGTAAAGGCTACAATGACAATTAAAAACGCAGTCAATGTAAAATAGTGGCTAATAGAATTTTGAAAAGCTATAGAAATTAAGTTATACAAAACAGTTTTCAATTTTTTGTAGGCTACAGGCAGAACATTTTTCGTAATAAATCATTGAAAATGTTAAAGGCTACAGAGGCAGTTAGAAAAGCAGTAAATGTAAATAAATTGTCAATGAGATTTTTGAAAAGCTACAGTGACTGAGTTATCAAAAACAGTTTTCTATCTTTTGAGGGCTACAGATAGAGGTTTAATCGGTAATAGAGGTTTTTCGTTATAACACAATTGAAAATGTTAAAGGCTACAACGATTGCTAAAAAAGCAGTTAATGTAAAATAAGGGTCGTCAAGATTTTGAAAAGCTGCATAGATTGAGTTATCAAAAACAGTTTTCAATCTTTTGAAGGCTACAGATATATCACAATTTTTCAATATAACTCAATTGAAAATGTTAAAGGCTACAGAGACAGTTGAAAAGTAGTCAATGTGAAACAGTCGTCGATAGAATTTTGAAAAGCTACACAGATTGAATTATCCAAAACAGTTTTTAATCTTTTGAAGGCTACATACAGAACACAATTTTTTCGTAATATCCCAATCGAAGATGTTAAAGCCTACAGAGATAGTTAGAAAAGCAGAAAAGCAATGTAAAAGAGTTGTCGATAGGATTTTGGAAAGGTCATATCAAAACGTATCTTGAAGAGGACAAAAGGAGTTAAATATCTTTAAATTTCATCCAAAGGAACGATAATTGAATGCTACAGAGACAGTTAGAAAAATAGTCATTCTAAAGTAGATGTCGATAGATTTTTCAAAAGCTACAGAAGTTGAATTATCCAAGAGAATTTTCAACTTTTCGAAGGCTATCGACAAAACAAAATTTCTTCGCAATATCCCAATTGAAAATGATAGAAGCCACAGACACAGTTAGAAAAAGAGACGAAGTAAAATACCTATCGATAGGATTTTGAAAAGCTACAGATATTGAGTTATCCAAAACAGTTCTACAGAGAGAACACAATTTCTTCGTAACATCCTAATTGGAAATGTTAAAGGCTACATAGACAGTTAGAAAAGCAGTCAATGTAAAACAGTTGTCAATGGGATGTTGAAAAGCTATAGTGACTGAGTTATCAAAAAAAATGTCTATCTTTTGAAGGCCACAGATAGAAGTACAATTTTTTGTTATAACCCAATTGAAAATGTTAAAGACTTCAAAGATTGCGAGGAAAGCAGTTAATGTAAAATAGTGGTCATCAGGATTTTGAAAAGCTGCAGAGAGTGAATTATTAAAAAGAGTTTTCAATCTTTTGAAGGCTACAGATTTATCACAATTTTTCGTAATAATTAAATTGAAAATGTTAAAGGCTACAGAGACAGTTGAAAAGCAGTCAATGTGAAACAGTTGTCGATGGGGTTTTGAAAAGCTACAGAGATTCAATTATCAAAGGCTACATACACAACACATGTTTTCTATAATAACCTAATTAAAGATGTTAAAGGCTACAGAAATAGTTAGAAAAGCTGAGAAGCTATGTAAAAGAGTTAGGATTATTGAAAAGCTCATATCAAAACGTATCTTGAAGGGGACAAAAGGAGTTAAATATCGTTAAATTTCATCCAAAGAAACGATAATTGAATGCTACAGAGACAGTTAGAAAAGTAGTCATTCTAAAGTAGATCTCGAAAGGTCTTTCAAAAGCTGCAGAGATTGAGTTATCCAAAAGAATTTTCAACCTTTTGAAAGCTCCAGGCATTACATAATCTCTTCGTAATATTCCAATTGAAAATATAAAAGACTACACAGTTAGAAAAGCTGTTGTGTAATGTAATATAAAACTTTTGTAGATAAAACCTTGAAACGCTTATATCGCGAAATGTCTTGGATTCGACAAAAAGAGCTAAATATTTCATCCAAACGAATCATAATTGAATGCTACAGAGTCAGTCATTCTAAAGTAAACGTCGATAGGTTTTCTAGTCTCTTCGTAATATTCCAGTTGAAAATGTTAAAGCCTACACAGTTAGAAAAGTTGTTATCTAATGTAATATAAAACCCTTGTAGATAAAACCTTGAAACGCTTATATCACGAAATGTCTTGGATTCGACAAAAAGAGCTAAATATCTTCAAATTTCATCCAAACGAATCATAATTGAATGCTACAGTGTCAGTCATTCTAAAGTAAACGTCGATAGGTTTTCTAGTCTCCTCGTAATATTCCAATTAAAAATATTAAAGCCTACACCGTTAGAAAAGCTGTTGTGTAATGTAATATAAAACTTTTGTAGATAAAACCTTGAAACGCTTATATCGCGAAATGTCTTGGATTCGACAAAAAGAGCTAAATATTTCATTCAAACGAATCATAATTGAATGCTAAAGAGTCAGTGATTCTAAAGTAAACGTCGATAGGTTTTCAAAAGCGACAGAAATTTAGATATCCAAAAGGGTATTCAACCTTTTTAAATGCTACAGGCAGAACAAAGTTTATTCGTAATATTCCAATTGGAAATGTTAAAGGCTACAGAGATAGTTAGAGAAAGAGTCAATGTGAAACAGTTGTCAAAACGATTTTGAAAAGCTTATATTGAGGCGACAAAAGGATTTTAATCTATTGAAAAGCGATCCAAAAGAACGATAATTTAATGCTACAGATAGGGTTAGAAATGTAGGAATTCTAAAGTAGATGGCGCTAGTTTTTTCTAAAGCTACAAAGGTTAAGTTATCAAAAAAAGTTTTCAACTTTTTGAAGGCTAAATAGAGAACGATTTTTTTTTGTAATAATCCAATGAAAGATGCTTTAGGCAGAACAAAATTTTTTCGTAATAACCCAATTGAAAATGCTAAAGGCTACAAAGATTGCTAAAAAAGGAGTTAATATAGAATAGTGGTGGTCAGGATTTTGAAAAACTGCAGAGATTGGTAACAGTTTTCAATCTTTTGAAGGCTATCGATATATCACAATTTTTCGCAATAACTCAGTTGAAAATGTTAAAGAGTATAGAGACAGTTGAAAAGCAGTCAATGTGAAACAGTTGTCGATAGGGTTTTGAAAAGCTACAGAGACTGAATTATCCAAAAAAACTTTTTAATCTTTTGAAGGCTACATACATAACGCAATTTTTTCGTAATAATCCAATTGAAGATGTTAAAAGCATAAAGACAGAGATAGTTAGAAAAGCAGAGAAGCTTTATCGATAGGATTTTGAAAAGCTCATATTAAAACGTATCTTGAAGGTGGAACAAAACAAAAACAAAGGAACGATAATTGAATGCGACAGAGACAGTTAGAAAAGTAGTCATTCTAAAGTAGAAGTGGATAGGTTTTTTTTTCAAAATTCTGTCGAAAGGTTTTTAAAAAGCTGCAGAGATTGAGTTATCCAAAAGACTTTTTTCGCCCTTTTGAAAACTCCAGACAAAACATAATTTCTTCGTAATATCCCAATTGAAAAAATTAAAGGATACACAGTTAGAAAAGCAGTCAATGTAAACCTGTTGTGGATAAAACTTTGAAACGCTTATATCGCAAAATATCTTGGATTCGACAAAGAGAGCTAAATATCTTCAAATTTCATCCAAAGGAATCATAATTGAATGCTACAGAGACGGGTAAAAATAATAGTCATTCTAAAGTAATCGTCGATAGGTTTTCAAAAGCTGCAGAGATTGAGATATCTAAAAAGGAACCCAACCTTTTTAAAGGCTACAGGCAGAACACAGATCTTCGTAATATCCCGATTGAAAATGTTAAAGGCTACAGAGATAGTTAGAGAAGGAGTCAATGTAAAACAGTTGTCAATAGGATTTTGACAAGCTTATATTAAAAAAATTATTGGAGGCGGCAAAAGGAGTTTAAACTATTGAAATGCGATCCAAAGCAACAATAATTTAATGCTATTAATGCTACAGATAGAGCTAGAAACGTACAGTTGTCGACAGGATTCAACAAAAGGAGCCAAATATTTTCAAATTGCATCCCAAAGCACTATAATTGATTGCTACACAGTTAGAAAAATTGTCATTCTACAGTAGATGTTGATAGGTTATTCAGAATTTTCAACCTTTCGAAGGCTACAGACAGAACAAAATTTCTACCCAATATCGCTATTGAAAATGATAAAAGCTACAGAGATTGAGTTATCCAAAACAGTTCTACATACAGAACACAGTTTCTTCGTAGCATCCTAACTGGAAATGTTAAGAACTGCATAGACAGTTGTAAAACAGTTGTCAATGGGATTTTAAAAAACTTATGTCTTATATAAAGTAGTCATTCTAAAGTAGCTGTCGATAAATTTTCGAAAAGCTACAGAAATTGAGTTATCTCTCTCTACAGAAGTGAGTTATCCAAAACAGTTTTCAATCTTTTGTAGGCTACAGGCAGCACACAATTTTTTCATAATAACCCAATTGAAAATGTTAAAGGCTACAGAGACAGTTACAAAAGCAGTAATTGCTACAAAGGTTGAAATATCCAAAAGTTTTCAACTTTTTGAAGGCTAAAGACGGAACAAAATTTGTTTGTAATAATCCAATTAAATATATTATAGGCTACAGAGACAATGAAAAAACAGTCAACGTAAAATAGTACTCGATAGGATTTTGAACACTTTCAGAGGTTCAGTTATCCAAAATTGTTTTCAGCTTATTGAAGACTATAGGCAGAACCCAATTTTTTCTTAATATCGTTTCGTAATTTCGTAATATTTATAGTAATTCGTAATAACTCATTAAAAATGTTAAAGTCTACAGACACAGTTGAAAAGAAGTCAATGTGAAACAGTTGTCGATAGGATTTTGAAAAATTCATATCAAAATATATCTTGAAAGCGATATAAGGAGCCAAATATTTTCAAATAGCATCCCAAGGAACGATAATTGATTGCTACACAGTTAGAAAAATACGAAAGTAGATGTCGATAGGTTTTTGAAAAGCTACAGGAATTGAGTTATCCAAAAAAATTTTCAACTTTTCGAAGGCTACAGACAGAACAAATTTCTCTGCAATATCCCAATTGAAAATGATAAAAGTTACAGGCACAGTTAAAAAAAAAGACAAAGTAAAATAGCTATCGATAGGATTTTGAAAAACTACAGAGATTGAGTTATACAAAACAGTTCTACAGACAGAACACAATTTCTCGGAGTCAATGGTCAACAGTTGTCAATAGCATTTTAAAAAAGTTATATTAAAAAAAACATTTTGGAGGCGACAAAAGGAGTTTAAACTATCGAAATACAATCCAAAAGAATGATAATTTAATGCTACAGAAAAAACTAGAAAGGTAGGAATTCTAAAGTAGATGTCGATAGTTTCTTCTAAAGCTACAAAGATTGAGTTATCCAAAAAAGTTTTCAACTTTTTGAAGGCTAAAGGTAGAACGATTTTTTTTGTAATAACCCAATTAAAGATATTATAGGCGACAGAGACAATGAAATAGACAGTCAAAGTAAAATAGCACTCAATATGATTTTGAATAGCTACAGAGATTCAGTTATCCAAAACTGTTTTCAACTTATTGAAGACTACAGGCAGAACACAATGTTTTCGTAATAACCCAATTGAGAATGTTAAAGGCTACAGAGACAGCTAGAAAAGCAAGCAATGTAAAATAATGGTTGATGTGATTTTGAAAACTACAGAAATTGAGTTACCAAAAACAGCTTTCAATATTTTGAAGGCTACAGACAGAACACACTTTTTTAGTAGTAACTCAATTCAAAATGATAGAGCCTACAGAGACAGTTTAAAACAAGTCAATGTTAAACAGCTGTCGATAGGATTTTGAAAAGTTCATATGAAAACATATCTTGAAAGTGACAAAAAGAGCCAAATATTTTCAAATTGCATCCCAAGGAACGATAATTGATTGCTACAGAGTTAGAAAAACAGTCATTCTAAAGTATATGTCGATAGGTTTTTCAAAAGCTACAGAAATTAAGTTATTCAAAAGAATTCCCTTTCGAAGGCTACAGACAGAACAAAATTTCTTTGCAATATCGCAATAGAAATTGATAAAAGCTACAGACACAGTTACTGAGTGATCCAAAACAGTTCTACAGACAGAACACAATTGCTTCGTAACACCCTAATTGGAAATATTAAGGGCTACATAAACGTTTAGAAAAGCAGTCAATGTAAAACAGTTTTCAATAGAATTTAAAAAAACTTAGATCTTATATAAAGTAGTTATTCTAAAGTTAATGTCGATAGGTTTTCCAAAAGTTACAGAAATTGAGTTATCCAAAAGAGTTGTCAACTTTTTGAAAGGCCACAGACAGAACACAATTTTCTTCTAATAACCTAATTGAAAATGTTACGTCTACAGAGACAGTTAGAAAAGCAATCAATGTAAAGTTTTTGCTGATAGGATTTTAAAAAGATACAGAGATTGAGTCTTCCAAAATAGTTTTTTAATCTTTTAAAAGCTACGGACAGAATACATTTTTTTTTGATAATACTTCAATTAAAAATGGTAAAGGCTACAATGACAATTAAAAATGCAGTCAATGTAAAATAGTTGCTGATAGAATTTCGAAAAGCTACAGAGATTGAGTTATCCAAAACAGTTTTTAATGTTTTGTAGGTTATAGTCAAAACACAATTTTTTCGTAATAGCCCACTTGAAAATGTTAAAGGCTACAGAGACAGTTATAAAAGCAGTAAATGTAAAATAGTTGTCAATGGGATAACCCAATTGAAAATCTTATAGACTACAGAGATTGCTAAAAAAGCATTTACTGTAAAATAGTGGTCGTCAGAATTTTGAAAAACTGCAGAGATCGAGTTATCAAAAACAGTTTTCAATCTTTTGAAGGATACAGATATATCACAATTTTTCGTAATAACTCAATTGAAAATGTTAAAAGCTAGAGAGACAGTTGAAAAGCAGTAAAAACAGTTTTTATTCTTTTGAAGGTTACATACAGAACATAGAAGATGTTAAAGGCTACAGAGATAGAAAAGCAGAGAAGCTATGTAAAAGAGTTGTCGATAGGATTTTGAAAAGCTCATATCAAAACGTATCTTGAAGGGGACAAAACGAGTTAAATATCTTTAAATTTCATCCAAAGGAACGATAATTGAATGCTACAGAGACAGTTAGAAAAGTAGTTATTCTAAAGTAGATGTCGAAAGGTTTTTCAAAACCTTCCGACATCTACTTGTTTAAATTATTGAAATGCGATCCAAAGGAACAATAATTTAATGCTACAGATAGAGCTAGAAAGGCGAGTAGAAAGGTAAGCATTCTAAAGTAGATGTCGATAGTTTGTTCTAAAGCTACAAAGGTTGAGATATCGAAAAAAGTTTTCAACTTTTTGAAGGCTAAACACAGAACGAAATTTTTTTGTAGTAACCCAATTAAAGATGTTATAGGCTACAGAGACAATGAAAAAAACAGTCAAATTAAAATAGCATTTGATAGAATTTTGAATAGTTACAGAGATTCAGTTCATATCAAAATATATCTTGAAAGCGACAAAAGGAGCTAAATATTTTCAAATTGCATCCCAAGAAACGATAATTGATTGATACACAGTTAGAAAAATAGTCATAAAGTAGATATCGATAGGTTTTTCAAAAGCTACAGAAATTGAGTTATCTAAAAAATTTTTCAACCTTTTGGAGGCTACAGACAGAACAGAATTTCTTAGCAATATCCCAATTGAAATTGATAAAAGCTCCAGAGACAGCTAGCAAAAGAGACAAAGTAAAATAGCTATCGATAGGATTTTAAACCTACAGAGATTGAGTTATCCAAAACACTTCTACAGACAGAACACAATTTCTTCGTAACATCCTAATTAATTGAAAATGTTAAAGGCTACATAGACAGTTAGAAAAGCAGTCAATGTAAAACAGTTGTCAATGGAATTTAAAAAAACTTATATCTTATATAAAGAAGTCATTCTAAAGTAGATGTCGATAGGTTTTCCAAAAGCTACAGAAATTGAGTTATCCAAAAGAGAAAGGCTGCAGACAGAAAACAATTTTCTTGTAATAACCTAATTGAAGATGTTAAAGTCTACAGAGACAGTTAGAAAAGCAATCAATGTAAAGTTGTTGTTGATAGGATTATGAGAACGTACAGATTGAATTATCCAAAAGAGTTTTCAATCGTTTAAAGGTTATAGACAGAAAACAATTTTTTCGTAATAACTCAATCGAAAATATTAAAGGCTACCTGGACAGTGACAATATTTAGTTATCGATACAACTAAATATTTAATATTGACTGCTTTTGTTAGGTTTTGAAAGGTTATATCGAAAAATGTCTTGGAATCGACAAAAGGAGCTAAATATATTGTAATTTCAGCCGAATTAACGATAATTTCATGCTACGGAGACAGTTGTCATTCTAAAAGAATAGTCAAACATGAACTTTACAATGACTACTTCAAACAGTAGTCATTCTAAAGGAGATGTCGATAGGTTTTTCAAAAGTTACAAAGAGTTTTCAACCTATTGAAGGCAAGAGGCAGAATTACAATATCTACGTAACATCTCAATTGAAAATGTTAAAAGCTACAGAGACAGTTAAAAAAGCTTATATCAAAAAAGTTTCGGAGGCTACAAAAGGAGTCAGATTCAAATTCCAGCCAAAGGAACGACAAATGAATGCTACAGAGACTGTTAGAAAAGTAGTCATTCCAAAGTAGATGTCGATAGGTTTTTTTCAAAATCTACGAAGATTAAGTTATCCCGAAGAGTGTTCAACCTTTTGAAAGCTACAGGCAGAACACAAATTCTTCGTGATATCCCAATTTAAAATGTTAAAGCCTACAGAGGCAGTTGATTTTGAAAACGACAAAGATTGAATTATACAAAATAGTTTTCAATTTTTTGAAAGCTACAAGTTAAATACATTTTTTTTGGTAATAGTCTAACTGAAAATGTTAAAGGCTACAGAGATAGTTAGAAAAGCAATGCAAAATAGTTGTCGATAGGATTTTGAACATCTAATGTCAAAAAATGTCTTGTAAGCCACAAAAGGAGCTAACAAATTTTTAATTCTATCCAAATAGAGACTCTTAAAAGCTGCAGACACAAGTTACAAAGTTTTGTATTTTTTAATACCTTGACTACGACAGGGAAAAATTCGTTAATTTTTTTTTATTTAGGAAAAACAAATACATTTGTAAGTAAAAAATAGGTCAGAAGAGATTATATTTTCAACTGGTTGACCGAAAAGTTGGGGTTTGCTATTTCAAATTTAAAAATTAGTAAATTTTGCCTATTTGAACCAAATTTTAACCAACTTTTTTTTGTTTGCTAACAAAGAAAGCGAATTTAGAGCTGGAAATTATAAAATGTATGGAGCATTCAGTGATGGTCAAGACACAAGTGAGATCACTTTGCTCATTGGTTCATCGACTTTGATAAACTCCGCCCCAGTTGTAGACGAAATCTCAGGAAGAAATTCCGTTAAACCACGTCTTCAGAGCCCGGAAAACACTTTATATATAAAGTGGAATAAAGAATAAATGTCACTCTTTTGGATAAGAGAGAGAGAGAGAGAGAGAGAGAGAATATACCTGTGGAGGAAGTAATTAACATAAATAGCTACTGTACCCGTTCGTCCTTTCATAAAAACCACCGAAGCAAATGCCTTCTTGGGACACGGTGTGCTTCTGGAACGTACATGTTTGAGTTCAGTCTTATTAGGCCACTTAGGCTCCTCTCTGCACAAATGAGCGTCCAAGTCTTCATAGGAAAAGAGAAGGCGAACATCAGCTTCTTCGGAGCTTTGAACTCTCACTGAGTCACTCAACGGGATTATCTTGGGTAGAGGCGGTACGTGTTGAGATTGCACATTTTCCAGAGTTGAGAAGAAAGCGAAATACGAAGCAATCACGAATATGATGAGTAGCACGAATGACCTTAGGCGCACTGCCATTTTTGTTTCTTTTTGTGGAGGAAGATTATTTCTCTCTTGTTAACACGTCATGTTTTTTCGGTGCGTATGAATCAACTAAAAAGTAATTAAATTTTTTTGGCTATCATATCCGATTTTATCGAAATTAAACAATACTAATTTATGACGGTTTATCACTAAAATTGCGTAATTTTGTGAATAAAAAGGAAAGAAGATTACTATGATAATATCAAAACTAATACTAGAACGACGCGACGTACGAGATTACCATTGCTCTTACAAGAAAATGCGAACCGCGATGACTTAATTGGAATTAAAGTTTTTGTGTATTTAGTGATCATTTATCTTGAGTTTTTTTGTGAAAACGTATTAAAATAGATTACTGAATTGGCTGAAGATTAAAATGAAGTATAATTTTTTTCCAATTGCCATGTGCTGTTCATTTCGAATGAAGTATGACTATTTATTTTTATTCACTTAAACAGATTGCTTTATAAAATTTAAGATGCTAAATCCACCTCATTAAATTGTTTTAAAATTCCACGGTTTCTTGTTCTTTTTGATGTGCTATTTCACCTGCCACCCAAGAAAGTCCCGTAAGGTCAATAGTTTGGGCGATAGAGCCCTTCGGTGGTCGGTTTTTAGGCACTTTTAAAAAGTGCTTTGGAGGTATTTAGATAAAATTCACTTATGGGACTAATTTCACTCTAATTATGATTGTTGCGTTCACAGGGAATTGAAATTGCCTCATATTGTTCAAAAACACCAAAAAAAAAAATTTCTTTTTTTTAAACTAACCAAATAGTGAATATATGGTGGGGTATTTTGACTTTTTTTAACTTTAGAACGTGTCTACCGATTGAAGTGAATCCAACTTTCTTGTTCTTTTTGTAAGTCTTGTAAGTTTAATAGTTTGGGAGATAAACTTCTTCGGAGTTCAAGTTTTACGCACTTTTAGAACGTTCTTTGGAGGCATTTAGAAAAATGTCCACTGTGGCAATAATTTCACTCTTATTATATTTATTACGTTAACATGGAATTGAAATTGCCTCATATTTTCGAGATTGACCAAAGGAGGGAGTGATTAATTTTATTCTTATTATACGTAAAATTTGTGTTTTTTTGCTTACATTTTTACTTATTATTAATTTTAAAATAGTTAATTTAATGAAATAAATGTTTTTTTATGCATCACTTGGACGCCAAACTTCAAAAGCCTGGTGCATCACTGAAATAGAGCTTTCGCTTCAGTGACAGACCTTTAGATCTATTATGCATTTGGCAATATATCACGAAGAAGGAGGTAATAAAAGGAGGTCCAAAAATAAAAAATCATTTTTGGACCCCTGGTTGTGCGCCATAAATGAAGTCAATTTTCTTAAGCTAAAAACAACTTGGAATCTCTCATATAAATTTAGTTTATTATGACCTTCCTCACCGCATGAATAAAAGAGAACGTAATTAATAGAAAAAACGATCCTTTGCCGCACTTAGGGAGCTAAAAGATTTAAAAATATTTATTTATTAGTTCACTGGCTTTGAGACATTTAACTTTGCTTTAGCTCACTATGACGTTATTTAAATTGTGAAAAGTAGCATGCTTGGTTTTGTCACAATGGCTCAACAAAAAAGGAGAAGCAAAAAAACAGGACATTTTTTCACCCCACTTTGGGCGCTAAATGTTTCGCCAGAATCAAAAATTATCTTTTTTTTTTGTAATTTTTACTTTAATTTATCTCAATGTGTCGTTCGTCAATGAGCGAAAAATTGACGAAAAAACATTTAATGAAGAAAATGTTTTTTTAGTATCACGTGTGCGCCAAATTTTACAAGTCTGTGGCATCACACATAAATTACACTTTTCGCTTCAGTGTCAAACCTTTAGACGCTTATGTCCTACAAGGTGTTAAAAAGAAGAAAGTTATAAAATAAAGCCAGTGAAACAAATGTTTTTACGGACTAAGTTAAGCGCCAAATAAAACTATGTGTGTCACGGTAAGTTGGAGTTATTTTTGTCAAAATGATGATTCAAGAATCAAAAATTGTCTTGTTTTTGTTTAATTTTTAGTTTAGTTTAGCTCATTGTGTCGTTAGTCAATGAACGAAAAATTAGCGAAAAAAAGAATTTAATGAAAAAAATGTTTTTTTTTTTTAGTATCAAGTCGGCGCCAAATTTTACAAGTCATTTTACATGAATTACACTTTTCGGTTCAGTGTCAAACCTTTAGACGCTTATATCCTACAAGGTGTTAAAAATAACAAAATTATAAAATAAAGCCAGTGAAAGAAACGTTTTGATGGACCATTTTGAGCGCCAAATAAAATTATGTGTGTCACGGTAAGTCGGAGTTTCTTTTGTCAAAATCATGATTCTAGAATCAAAAATTGTCTTGACTTTGTTTAATTTTTACTTTAGTTTAGCTCATTGTGTCGTTCGACAATAAATGAAAAATTGGCGAAAAAGAAAAGAATGTAATGAAGAAAATGTTATTTTAGTATCACGTGAGCGCCAAATTTTACAAGTTTGTAGCATCACACATAAATTACAGTTTTCGCTTCAGTGTCAAACCTTTAGACGCTTATATCCTACAAGGTATTAAAAATAAAAAAATTATAAAATAAAGCCAGTGAAAGAAACGTTTTGTTGGACCATTTTGAGTTTGGACCCAAATAAAATTATGTGTGTCACGGTAAGTCGGAGTTTCTTTTGTCAAAATCATGATTCTAGAATCAAAAATTGTCTTATTTTTCTTTAATTTAGCTCATTGTGTCGTTCGTCAATGAACGAAAAATTGACGAAAAAAAAGAATTTAATTAAGAAGTGACATCACATCACAGTCTGTGACATCACACTTGAATTACAGTTTTCACTTCAGTGTCAAACCTTTAGAAGCTTATGTCCTACAAGGTATTAAAAAGAAGAAAGTTATAAAACAAAGCCAATGAAAGGAACGTTTTTATGGACCACTTTAAGCGCCAAATAAGATTATGTGTGCCACGCCAAGTTGGAGTTTCTTTTGTCAAAATCGTGATTCAAGAGTCAAAAATTGTCTTGTTTTTGTTTAATTTTTACTTTAGTTTAGCTCATTGTGTCGTTCGTCGAAAAATTACAAAAAAAATTAATGAAGAAAATGTTTTTTTAGTATCACGTCGGCGCAAAATTTTACAAGTCGTGACATCACACTTGAATTACAGTTTTCGCTTCAGTGTCAAACCTTTAGACGCTTATGTCCTTCAAGGTAATAAAAAGAAGAAAGTTATAAAATAAAGCCAGTGAAAAAAACGTTTTTACGGACCATTTTGGGCGCCAAATAAAATTATGTGTGTCTCGGAAAGTTCGAGTCTCTTTTGTCAAAAATCATGATTCAAGAATCAAAAATTGTCTTGACTTTGTTTAATTTTTACTTTAGTTTAGCTCATTATGTCGTTCGTCAATGAACGAAAAGTTGGAAAAAAAGGATTTAATGAAGAAAATGTTTATTTTAGTATCACGTGGGAGCCAAATTTTATAAGACTGCGGCATCAAATATAAATTACACTTTTTGCTTTAGTGTCAAAAATTTAGACGCTTATGTCCTACAAGGTAATACAAAGAAGAAAGTTATAAAATAAAGCCAGTGAAAGAAACGTTTTTATGTACCATTTTTAGCGCCAAATAAAATTATGTGTGTCACGGTAAGTTGGAGTTTCTTTTGTCAAAATCATGATTCAAGAATCAAAAGTTGTCTTGTTTTTCTTTAATTTTTACTTTAGTTTAGCTCATTGTGTCGTTCGACAATAAATGAAAAACTGGCGAAAAAGAAAAGAATTTAATGAAGAAAAGGTTTTTTTAGTATCACGTGGGCGCCAAATTTTACAAGATTGTAGCATCACACATAAGTTACAGGTTTCGCATCAGTGTCAAACTTTTAGACGCTTATATCCTAGAAGGTATTAAAAATAAGAAAATTATAAAATAAAGCCAGTGAAAGAGTTAGTGAAAGTGAGAAACGTTTTGATGGACCATTTTGAGCGCCAAATAAAATTATGTGTGTCACGGTAAGTCGGAGTTTTCTTTGTCAAAATCATGATTTTAGAATCAAAAATTGTCTTGTTTTTCTTTAATTTTTACCTTTATTTAGCTCATTGTGTCGTTCGTCAATGAACGAAAAATTGACGCAAAAAAAAAGAATTTAATGAAGAAGTGACATCACATCACAATCTGTGACATCACACTTGAATTACAGTTTTCACTTCAGTGTCAAACCTTTAGACGCTTATGTCCTACAAGGTATTAAAAAGAAGAAAGTTATAAAACAAAGCCAATGAAAGAAACGTTTTTATGGACCACTTTAAGCGCCAATTAAAATTATGTGTGCCACGCCAAGTTGGAGTTTCCTTTGTCAAAATCGTGATTCAAGAGTCAAAAATTGTCTGGTTTTTGTTTAATTTTTACTTTAGTTTAGCTCATTGTGTCGTTCGTCAATGAACAAAAAATTAGTGAAAGAAAAAAGAATTTAATAAAGAAAATGTTTTTTGTAGTATCAAGTCGGCGCCAAATTTTACAAGTCATTTTACATG
Source organism: Taphrorychus bicolor (assembly GCA_951812265.1). Taxonomy (NCBI): domain Eukaryota; kingdom Metazoa; phylum Arthropoda; class Insecta; order Coleoptera; family Curculionidae; genus Taphrorychus; species Taphrorychus bicolor. The sequence goes on along the minus strand of OX638299.1, from coordinate 41,473,684 downwards.
AATTACACTTTTCGCTTCAGTGTCAAACCTTAAGACGCTTATGTCCTATAAGGTACTAAAAAGAAGAAAGTTATAAAATAAAGCTGGTGAAAGAAACGTTTTTATGGACCGTTTTAAGCGCCAAATAAAATTATGTGTGTCACGGTAAGTTGGAGTTTCTTGTGTCAAAATTATGATTAAAGAATCAAAAAGTGTCTTATTTTTCTTTTATTTTTACTTTGGTTAAGCTCATTGTGCCGTTGTTTTTGTTTAATTTTTACTTTAGTTTAGCTCATTGTGTCATTCGTCAATAATCGAAAAATGACGAAAAAAAAATTAATGAAAAATATGTTTTTTTAGTATCACGTCGGCGCCAAATTTTACAAGTCTGCGACATCACCCTTGAATTACAGTTTTCGCTTCAGTATCAAACCTTTAGACGCTTATGTCCTTCAAGGTAATAAAAAGAAGAAAGTTATAAAATAAAGCCAATGAAAGAAACGTTTTTATGGACCACTTTAAGCGCCAATTAAAATTATGTGTGCCACGCCAAGTTGGAGTTTCCTTTGTCAAAATCGTGATTTTAGAATCAAAAATTGTCTTGTTTTTCTTTAATTTTTACCTTTATTTAGCTCATTGTGTCGTTCGTCAATGAACGAAAAATTGACGCAAAAAAAAAGAATTTAATGAAGAAGTGACATCACATCACAATCTGTGACATCACACTTGAATTACAGTTTTCACTTCAGTGTCAAACCTTTAGACGCTTATGTCCTACAAGGTATTAAAAAGAAGAAAGTTATAAAACAAAGCCAATGAAAGAAACGTTTTTATGGACCACTTTAAGCGCCAATTAAAATTATGTGTGCCACGCCAAGTTGGAGTTTCCTTTGTCAAAATCGTGATTCAAGAGTCAAAAATTGTCTGGTTTTTGTTTAATTTTTACTTTAGTTTAGCTCATTGTGTCGTTCGTCAATGAACAAAAAATTAGTGAAAGAAAAAAGAATTTAATAAAGAAAATGTTTTTTGTAGTATCAAGTCGGCGCCAAATTTTACAAGTCATTTTACATGAATTACACTTTTCGCTTCAGTGTCAAACCTTAAGACGCTTATGTCCTATAAGGTACTAAAAAGAAGAAAGTTATAAAATAAAGCTGGTGAAAGAAAAGTTTTTATGGACCGTTTTAAGCGCCAAATAAAATTATGTGTGTCACGGTAAGTTGGAGTTTCTTGTGTCAAAATTATGATTAAAGAATCAAAAAGTGTCTTATTTTTCTTTTATTTTTACTTTGGTGAAGCTCATTGTGCCGTTGTTTTTGTTTAATTTTTACTTTAGTTTAGCTCATTGTGTCATTCGTCAATAATCAAAAAATGACGAAAAAAAAAATTAATGAAAAATATGTTTTTTTAGTATCACGTCGGCGCCAAATTTTACAAGTCTGCGACATCACCCTTGAATTACAGTTTTCGCTTCAGTGTCAAACCTTTAGACGCTTATGTCCTTCAAGGTAATAAAAAGAAGAAAGTTATAAAATAAAGCCAGTGAAAAAAACGTTTTTACGGACCATTTTCGGCGCCAAATAAAATTATGTGTGTCTCGGAAAGTTGGAGTCTTTTTTGTCAAAATCATGATTCAAGAATCAAAAATTGTCTTGACTTTGTTTAATTTTTACTTTAGTTTAGCTCATTATGTCGTTCGTCAATGAACGAAAAGTTGGAAAAAAAAAGAATTTAATGAAAAAAATTTTTGTTTTAGTATCACGTGGGCGCCAAATTTTATAAGACTGCGGCATCAAATATGAATTACACTTTTTGCTTTAGTGTCAAAAATTTAGACGCTTATGTCCTACAAGGTAATACAAAGAAGAAAGTTATAAAATAAAGCCAGTGAAAGAAACGTTTTTATGTACCATTTTTAGCGCCAAATAAAATTATGTGTGTCACGGTAAGTTGGATTTTCTTTTGTCAAAATCATGATTCAATAATCAAAAATTGTCTTGTTTTTCTTTAATTTTTACTTTAGTTTAGCTCATTGTGTCGTTCGTCAATGAACGAAAAATTAGCGAAAAAAAAAAGAATTTAATGAAGAAAATGTTTTTTGTAGTATCAAGTCGGCGCCAAATTTTACAAGTCATTTTACATGAATTACACTTTTCGCTTCAGTGTCAAACCTTAAGACGTTTATGTCCTATAAGGTACTAAAAAGAACAAAGTTATAAAATAAAGCCGGTGAAAGAAAAGTTTTTATGGACCGTTTTAAGCGCCAAATAAAATTATGTGTGTCACGGTAAGTTGGAGTTTCTTTTGTCAAAATTATAAATAAAGAATCAAAAATTGTCTTGTTTTTCTTTTATTTTTACTTTAGTTAAGCTCATTGTGCCGTTGTTTTTGTTTAATTTTTACTTTAGTTTAGCTCATTGTCTCGTTCGTCAATAATCGAAAAATGACGAAAAAATAATTAATGAAAAATATGTTTTTTTAGTATCACGTCTACGCCAAATTTTACAAGTCTGTGACATCACACTTGAATTACAGTTTTCGCTTCAGTGTCAAACCTTTAGACGCTTATATCCTACAAGGTATTAAAAATAAGAAAATTATAGAATAAAGCCAGTGAAAGAAACGTTTTTATGGACAAAAAATTGTCTTGTTTTTCTTTAATTTTTACTTTAATTTAGCTCATTGTGTCGTTCGTCAATGAACGAAAAATTGACGCAAAAAAAAAAGAATTTAATGAAGAAGTGACATCACATCACAGTCTGTGACATCACACTTGAATTACAGTTTTCACTTCAGTGTCAAACCTTTAGACGCTTATGTCCTACAAGGTATTAAAAATAAGAAAGTTATAAAACAAAGCCAATGAAAGAAACGTTTTTATGGACCACTTTAAGCGCCAAATAAAATTATGTGTGCCACGCAAAGTTGGAGTTTCTTTTGTCAAAATCGTGATTCAAGAGTCAAAAATTGTCTGGTTTTTGTTTAATTTTTACTTTAGTTTAGCTCATTGTGTCGTTCGTCAATGAACGAAAAATTAGCGAAAAAAAAAGAATTTAATGAAGAAAATGTTTTTTGTAGTATCAAGTCGGCGCCAAATTTTACAAGTCATTTTACATGAATTACACTTTTCGCTTCAGTGTCAAACCTTAAGACGCTTATGTCCTATAAGATACTAAAAAGAAGAAAGTTATAAAATAAAGCTGGTGAAAGAAAAGTTTTTATGGACCGTTTTAAGCGCCAAATAAAATTATGTGTGTCACGGTAAGTTGGAGTTTCTTTTGTCAAAATTATAAATAAAGAATCAAAAATTGTCTTGTTTTTCTTTAATTTTTACTTTAGTTAAGCTCATTGTGCCGTTGTTTTTGTTTAATTTTTACTTTAGTTTAGCTCATTGTGTCATTCGTCAATAATCGAAAAATGACGAAAAAAAAATTAATGAAAAATATGTTTTTTTAGTATCACGTCGGTGCCAAATTTTACAAGTCTGTGACATCACACATGAATTACAGTTTTCGCTTCAGTGTCAAAACTTTAGACGCTTATGTCCTTCAAGGTATTAAAAAGAAGAAAGTTATAAAATAAAGCCAGAGAAAAAGACGTTTTTATGAACCATTTTTGGCGCCAAATAAAATTATGTGTGTCACGGAAAGTTGGAGTCTCTTTTGTCAAAATCATGATTCAAGAATCAAAAATTGTCTTGACTTTGTTTAATTTTTACTTTAGTTTAACTCATTGTGTCGTTCGTCAATAATCGAAAAATTTACGAAAAAAAAAATTAACAAAGAAAATGTTTTTTCGTATCAAGTGGGCGCCAAATATTACAAGTCAATGGCATCACACTTGAATTATACTTTTCGCTTCAGTTCAGTTGGACACTTATGTCCAACGAGGTATTAAAAAGAAGAAAGTTTTGAAATAAAGCCAGTTAAATAAACGTTTTTATGAACCTCTTAAAGCGCTAAATAAAATTATGTGTGTCACGGAAGTTGTATTTTTTTGTCAAAATCATAATTCGAGAGTCAAAAGTTGTCTTGTTTTTCTTTAATTTTTACTTTAATTTAGCTCATTGTGTCGGTCGTCAATGAACGAACAATTGGCGAAAAAAAAAGAATTTAATGAAGAAAGTGTTTTTTTAGTATCACGTCGGCGACAAATTTTTCAAGTCTGTAGCATTACACATGAATTAGAGTTTTCGCTTCAGTGTCAGACCTTTAGACGCTTATGTCCTTCAAGGTACTAAAAGGAAGAAAATAATAAAATAAAGCTAGTGAAAGAAATGTTTTGTGGACCATTTTAAGCGCCAAATAAAATTATGTGGGTCACGGTAAGCTGGAGTTTCTTTTGTCAAAATCATGATTCAGGAATCAAAAATGGTCTTGTTTTTGTTTAATTTTTACTTTAGTTTAACAGTGTTTACACTCAGTGTAAACTCGTTAGAAATAACTCCAGAAACACAGCCTTTGTAGAATTTTCAAAACTTAACCTTGATTCGTCTAGGGAATGTAAAAAAATTAAAAAGAATGTCAAATACAATTTTTTTTAAATTAAAATGGGGCAGTAACAGTTTTAGCACTGACTTTTATTAATCATGCGACTTGAATTTTAAGAGTCACTATGTGACTTATTTCTGTGCTTAAAAAAAATACAGCAAAAAAAATTTTTTTTTCATGAACTGAGTAACCGTTAAAGGCAAATTTAAAGTCACCATCGCCTTTGTTGAGAGAAATCAGCTGAAAATGAGTACAAACTCGATAGAAATATCTTCATAAACAAAGATTTTTTAGAATCTTGTAAACTTGGGTCGATTGGTGTAGAGAATGTCGAAAATCAAAATAATGCCAACTACATTTTTTTCCAGAATTGAAATTAATTGAAATTGTTAAAAAAATTGAGCAATAATTTTTTTTCTTAAACTGAATAACTGTTATATGAAATTTGAGGTCACCATCGCCTTTGTTCAAATAAACCAGCTGAAAATTGGTACAAACTCAATAGAAATATCTCCAGAAACAAAATTTTTCCAAGATCCTTTAAACTTTGTTTCTTGTAGAGAATGTAAAAACTAAAAATAACGTCACAAGCAATTTTCTTCAGAATCTATCAGGGGCACTATGAGCTTTTCCAGTGACTTTTGTCAAACGTATACGACTTAAATATTAAGCGTCACTATGTGACCTATGCCTTTGCTTGAAAAAATACAGCAATATATTTTTTTTCTTGAACTGAATAACCGTTATATCAAATTTGACCTCATCATCGTCTTTGTCGGAAAACTCGATAGAAATATCTCCAGAAATAACGTAATTTTGTAAACTGAGGTTAGTCGTGTAGAGAATGTCAAATAGATTTTTTTTCAAAATTAACATGAGGCAGCATCAGCTTTACCAGTGTCTTTTATCAATAATGCGACTTGGATAATAAGCGTCACAATGTCGTCTATTCTTTTGTTAAAAAAATCCAGGAATAAAATATTTTTTTTGTGAATTAAATAAATAACAGTTATATCAATTTTGTGGTCACCATCGCCTTTGTGGGAAAAAATCAACTGAAAATAAGTACAAACTCAATAGAAATATTTCCAAAAGCAAATATATTCTAGAATCTTCTAAATTTGACCTGATTTGTGAAGAAACGTAAAAAATTGGAAATAATGTCAAATACAATTTTTGAGTAGTGGGTTTAGGATAGAAAATGATCAACTACTATTTAGAAAAGTGCCATAGTTTTGGATTCTATATTGAGTCGTTTTCAAAGCTATTCCCTATAGGGAAGTTTGTTCTATTATCGACAACAACCTTCTACATATAGAGAATAAATTCGAAAACAAGTTTTCAATTTTTTTAGTTGCATGAATTACTTATACAGATATCATGAAATGGAAATAAGGATTGTAAATATGGTCTGAGTAACGATGTTGTAGAATTACGTCATAAATCGTGACGTCCCCTGGATATGACAGCACATCGTAAATAAAATCATTACGATTTACCTTTAACGTCAATTTTACTTTTTGGTTATAATTTTCTAAACGGTAATTCACATTCGTAGCATATTTTAAAAGAAACATATTAAAAAGAAGAAAGTTATAAAATAAAGCCAGTGAAAGAAACATTTTTATGGACCATTTTAAGCGCCAAATAAAACTATGTGCGTCACGTTAAGTTGGAGCTTCTTTCGTCAAAAGTTGTTTTTTTAATTATTTGACCATGTTTTTACTTTTTTTTAGTTGAATTTGAGTTTTGGTGTTTTTTCACTGATACAAAAGTTAGTTAAGGAAAACCGTTTTGGGTCGCATTATGGTTGCCAACTATTATTAGCAAAAGAATTTTTTTAGTTAATGAATTGACAATCTCAGTACAATTTAGTTCATTTTGATGCTTGTCAATGATTGGAAAAAAGCCAGAGAAATGAACGTTTTTATCGCACATTATTATTGTACTTTCTCAAGATTAATGCTAAAATCTTTATTCCCTCGTGAATAATGTTCATTACTCACAAGTAAATAATGAGTTGTCATAGAAACGAAACATGTCGTAGGCAACTGGCAACTCAAAAAGTTAACCGCCTTACACATGAAATAGGTTGTCACCACTGGTTCATTCAAATAATTATCCTTCCTAGGTGGCAACATGGCTTCAAACGAAGAGATTGAGTCTGAACTTAACAAGTTAAAAAGATGTGATCTGCTTAGAATAATAACTAACAGAAAGGTGCCTAATGACCTATACATTAGTGAAAAAGTAGCGAGGGCTTTGGACTATAGTGAAAACCTGGCTTTTCAGCACTCTGTGACTGAACTCTTGCCTGACACAACGGATAATCTCAAAGGTGAGATGCATATTTTGTCTTTAAAATGTGATTTAAAGGTTGCTAAACAAGAAGATGAATCAAAGGCAAGGGGAATCCAAGAACTTGAACGTACTATAAAAAATCAAAAGACAATTATAACCTTATTGAATATTAACAAATCCAATGTAATGGAATCCCTAGATAAGGGGACTCGGGATGGTGCAAAATCCTCGAAAAATGCTAACAATAATAGTAATAATCATAAGCCTTCTAAACCGTATAAACCAAACTTGATAAATCCCACTCAGCCAAATAGCAGTAAAAAGCAGTCGGCAATAGATAGAAACATGCAAGATAATGAACATTGCGATAAACAACCTGAATATGTGCGAAAGCAAGCCTGTGGGGCAGACGGTGGGGAGGTCTCCGTTTCACACGTCTCTGCTGCAATTCACAACAGTGCAGCCTTTTTAAAATGTGGTGAGGTTATTAATCTGGTCAACGATTTGGAGCCACCTCCACAAGAAATTCCTGATGGCGAGGGGTTGCAATGGAACGAGGTCAAGTCAAGAAGAACAGGAAAAAAAGGTCAACGACAACCCACCACACCAAGCAACACCAGCACCGGGTGCACCCGACCGCTACCACCAAAAAGGAACAAAAGCTCCTTAAATCCAACTTTTCAGAGGTTATTTGTGATAATCTGAGTTCAAAATATCCGGAACAGCATTCTCACTTCAAAGTAAGCGTTCATTGTAAGAATATAGCAAAATTGATGAATCCAGTGATGTGGCCTAGTGGCTAACAGCGTTTATTTTCTTATTTTTAATTTTTTTTTTGGTTGAATTTCTATAAAGTTTGAAACATGGTAGAATGTAGAATAATAAGCTCTTCTAATACTAGGCATAAAAAAATCATTCCTGTATTTGCAAAACCAAAGTTGATGATGGTTACTCCAAAAACGAACAATTTTTGCTTGTCATGTGAAAGAAAGTTAAAAAGTGCTTGTATAAAGTGCTCTTACTTTTTATGCAACGTTAACCATTAAGCGACTATTTGTGAAAGGCAAAATCGATAAAAGTCCATTTTTTTCGCACAACTTTAGAACGAGTTTTAAAGCATCATCTTACTAAACTGCAAAATTCCAAACTTTTCTACTATTTAACCCAAATTCTATCTCTTACCGTTTTACATGATCCCTATGCTGGACACCTTTATCTTGGACACCCTGTACAGTTCTTAGAAAATTACCAACAACAAATCAGACGATTTGAGTCAGTCCGTCCTTAAATTGAGTTTTTCCGAAAACACAAAAATTTTCATTGGTGAATGTTTTGAGTTAATTTTAACCTAATCCTGCTTAATTGCCTGCTAATTGCCTACTAAAATTCTTGAACTCTTTTAATTATTTTTAAACTCTTTGAGCCATGTTTAAGTTTTTAAGTCAATTCTAACCAATTTCGTCGTTAATTTCAACCTGCATTAATTCAAAAGCTTCAACGTGGCTTTTATAGAGGCTTTGAGTGAATTTCAACAGATTTTGGCCTTAATCTTACTATTAGTTTTTCCAAACACTCCAAATTTGCATTTGAACTCCAATACTAATTTAAGTTTCTTTAAAAAAATGGAATTTTACATTTGTATTATAAGTAAAGAAAATACAATTATATTAATAATTTAATTCTAACCTGAATTTCTACAAAACTCCAAATTAGCGTTTTTAAACTCTTTGAGCCATTTTTAAACTTTTTAAGTCAATTCTAACCGATTTTATCGTTAATCCCAATCTGAATTTTAATAAAGCTACTTTTAATAGGAGTTTGTTTATGTAAACAGGATGATACAAAAGTGTACTTCTTGACATGAAACTCAATGTTTTCCCTGTATATTTTCTTATTTTTGGATTCGCCTTTGAAACATCGGAAAGAATATGTAGGTTTGAATTAGAGTGTAACGGATTTCACATCTCTACCTTAACTTTTTAAAATAAACTCAAAGCTTTAATTTGACCTCTACCAAAGACCAAAAAGGTGTCGAAATAGATAATTGAATTTATTTTGAAATATTTTTATATTAAAGTAAAATCTTTATCTAGAACTGTTTAGATGTTATGGACCACGTAACATAAAACCACGAAAAAACTACGTAAATGTATAGTTTTAGAAACAGTTCAAAATACCGAATGAAGTATAATGCATGAAATATTATTAGAACTAAAAAGGGAGTCTACAAATAAGAAAAAATACAGGGTGCTCCGCTGAAAAAAAAAATGTTTATGTCACTGTTGCTTCATCAGACATAAACATCAACTTTTGGTCTGAAACTTTTGTTCTAGCTTGTACAAAAGGGGTGATTTGTCGCGTTTAAATAGAGATGGGTCACCTTGTATATAAATTTAGCGCCTTTCTTCCACGTGTCATCTAGACTTCAGGGCATTACCCTTTAAAATGCCACAAGAACTGAATTTCTTAAAAACTGCATTTTTAAATACTCTGTGTCTGCTCCAAGCTCCAATCTGACATTTTTGTGAGTCAATTTTTACCGATTATCTCCCTAATTATAGGCTGAATTTCTCCAAAAATTATGTTTTTAGATTTGCAGAAGCTCTGATTCATTTTTGACCGATTTGGGCCATGATACTAGCCCAAGTTATTCAAAATGTTTATTTTTAGATGCTTTGAATCATTTTCAACCAGTTTTGACCCTAATCTTAGTCTGAAACTTTTCAAATTGGCATTTTTAAACACTTTGAGTCTAACTTTCTCCAGAAGCTCCAAATTGACATTTATTTAGAGAATGTTTGACATTTTTTACAATTTTGGCTCTAATTCTAAGCAAAATTTCTTCAAAAACTCTCTTCTTGCATTGTCAGAAACTTTGAATAGTTATTTATCAATTTTGGCCATAATTCTGATCCAAGTTTCCCAAAATCTCCATTTTTAGATGTCTTGAATCATTTTTAATACATTTTGAACCTAATTCTTGCTAAATTTCCTAAAAAAATACAATTTTACTATTTTTTGTCCCTCAGCTTAAGCCCACTTGGTAAAAAAATCCCCAACTTTTCATTCGAAGACTTTGAGGATAAATTTTAACCGACAATCCCAACTTGAATTTCTGGAAAAACTCAAAATTTGCATTTTAAGGCACAATGAGCTATTTTTAATCGATTTTGCCCTATTTCGAAGAAAATTGCAAAAAAGAAATTGCGATTTTTCACCTGTTCTGGTCCTAATCCTATTCTGAGTTTATTCAAAAACTCCAAATTTGTATGTTTAGGTGTTTTGAGTTACTTTTAACCGCTTTTGGCCCTAATTCTAACCCCGAAGATTTTTCCAAAAACTCCAAATTTGTATTTTTACATGCTTTGATATACGTTTTTGGCCCTAATCTTTTTGAGTCAAATTTAAGTTATTTTGATATATGCAGATTACCGAAAACAAGAAATCAGACGATTTGAGTCAATTTGGCCTGGTTTTGTCCTAAAATTGTTTTTTTCCAAAAACACCAACATTTTTTATTTTTGGACGTTTTGAGACTCTTTTTTACCGATTTCGACCCTAATTCTAACTCAAATTTCGAAAAAAAAATCAAATTTACATTTGACTTAATTTTTATCGAATTCTTTCCCCCTTTTGTGTACTTGGATCCAGTTGATTGTAGCTATAATACATCCTTAAAACATCCTTAAAATATATCATAGCTTGGTCTCGATTAATTATGACCGCGTAAACTGATGGTTTCGCCCACTGTGCGTCGGTCAACAGATATTCGGGCCGAAGCGGCAACGCCGAGCGCCGACCGCGACCCCTGCAACCCATCTAGACTAAACGAGAACCGGGAACAGTCGCCTCGTTCTCAAAAGTACGAGAGTGTGTTCAGACGTTTCAATCGAACCATGGAACAATACCTCTGCAAAATGGTAGCGGACACCAGAAAGATTGGGACAAATTTCTGCCTCTTCTAATGATCGCTTACAGAGGTGCAGTGCATAACACGACAGGACTTACTCCTGCCAAGGTTATATTTAGTAAAGAACTGGTAAGTGTACGGATCACCAGAAGAACAGGTGCAAGTTGTCCAGAACTATGCTGATGAACTTCGAGAAAGATTAAAAGAAATCCATCGAAACGTGAGGACAAAGATAAAGATTTCCAGCGATCGGATGAAAGCCAGATACGACCTAAGGGCGAATTCTGCAGGATTTAAGGCAGGTGACTTGGTGTGGCTGTATAATCTACAGAGGAAAAAGGAAAGTCTCTCAAGTTGTCTCCAAGTTGGGAGGGTCCATATACAGTCATCAAACGGATCAACAACGTGGTATACAGGACCCAACGTACCCCTAGAGTAAAGATGAAAGTGGTTCATCTTGAACGGTTAAAGACTTACAGTCGTGGAGGTTTCACTGATCGGGACGATCAGAACTAAGAAAGGGGCAATGTTACGCCCGAACGTCGGTCCACAGACATTCCGGCCGAAGCGGCAACGCCGAGCGCCGACGGCGACCCCGGGAATCCATCTAGACTAAACGAGAACCGGGATCAGTCGCCTCTGTTCTCGAAAGTACGAGAGTGTGTTCAGGCCGGGTATATAAACCAGCGAGCCGCACGAGATGGGACCGAATAAAGAATGCAGTGTAGTAAATAAGCGAAATAAGCGGACAAGCGATCAGCGCGAATTGTTACTAAAAAATAATTGTGTTTTAATCGTGTTGTCCTAGTTAAATGTAAATAAATAGTAGATTATGTCACTAGGAGTAAAAGTGGGTCTTTTCGTGCTGAGCCCAGAGATTGACGGCCGAAGCGAAGCTGAGGCCTGCAACTGGGCGAAGCACAAAAAGACCTTTTACTCCGAGTAACATATACTATTTTTTTTTCAAGCATGCAAGAAATAAGAAATCTATTTCAAAGTGGTTCAGTTTTGCAATTTTCTCTCATCCTCTTTAAGCGGGTCTAGGTACTTACCCAATTGTGTATATTATTTGTAAAATACATAGAATATGTTAGAATGGTGGTTTTCAATGTTCAATGGTTTTAATGTATTAATTAATAACCAATGATTATGGTAAACTAAGAATTTGTAGCATTATTTTCAATACTAAATTAATAAATGTCACATTGACAGATAAATATGATGACGCGCATGACATTTAACAGACGTTCTCGAATTCAGAATTCGAGAACCTATGCGATTTCGACTAATAACGGTTTCAGATGGTGCTCTTGAGTGCTCTGAGAGTATTTCTGTCCTTTGTTTTTTCAACAAGAATGTAAAGATGGCAATACACTCAGATCGGTTTATTTGGTGTCATCTATTATTAAAATAATTTTGGTGAATGAAAATCGTTTATATATGCGCCACCATGACACTAGCGGTGACTTTTCACTTTACTTTTACTGCCTAGGACTTTTTTGCTACTTTTTTGGTCTCAGGATTTGAAAGCCCACTTTAGGTGTGCGTATGGAGAAAACAAATGACGTACTTTTAGTCCGCTTGAAAAAAAAAGTATGTAGTTTATTGACGATATATTATTGGAACCCGTACCCCGTAACAATATCTATTTGAAATGAACCATATTGTCCTCAAAGGTATTCGAACACAGGAAGCCATGTTTACAAAGTAGGCGAGTTAACCACTACACCATGCATTTCTTTCATCCTCATATGTTAAACCAAAATAAGTTCGGATTAATTACAATTTAACAAATGTCAGTTTTGGTGTTTTTAGAAATAAATTTACAGACAAAATAGAAAGTAGGGACAAAAACCTTCAAAACATATAATCAGAATGATCTTATCAAACGAAATTTTAGATGCAGCAAATATGTACGGTCTTCTAGTGACTTATTGTAAAAGCACTAATACGGGATGTTCATTAGAAAACTTTATCTAGCAGGCTATGAAATTTTGACAGAAAAGGATGATATAATCAAAGTAAATGGACTTTTGTTTCTCCATCCTTTTCAGGCGTGAGTGTAAAAATTTTTTTCTACGACTGCCTCAAAAATTAACAAATGCGCACTACTAACTACCGTTTAAAATTGCATATTGCAAACAGCGTGCGCAAAGTGGACATTCCGCACGAGCTCATATAGAAGTGTGTGCAGACTGTACTTTGCACACGCTACTGATTGCTTTGCACACGGCTTGCACATATTTTATAGTTCGAACGATCATTATGAAGCAAAATCGCAGTCGTAGAAAAAGTGTAGTCTGCAATACGTACGAAAATCCATCTTCACACTGTTGTGACGTTGCATCACTCGCCTACGGCTCGTGTACAAACCGCCACACTCGTGTGAAAAGTGCAATTTTCGACAGTAGTTGCACAATACAGGGTGTCCAAGATTTATTTGATCAGGCCATAACTTGGAAACCATTGATGGTACAAAAATATTGTTCAGACGAAAGTTGTTAGGAATTATGAAAGCTAAATAAGTGCGGTCAAACTTCTTATACAGGGAGCGTCAAAAAGTAGCTATTAGTAAAAGTTATAAAGAAAAACAAATTTTTTTCTGAATGGAACGCCCTGTATATTTTTATTGCTTTTGATTCTATGTAGCATTACAAATTTTTTTTGTATAAGGCACTGGGAGTCTATCTTTAACCGTTTTTGAAATATTAGCTTTAGAACTTTATAGAGACGGTGAAACACTGGTCCGCAAATTCCGCCTTAATGATATAAAAAAGCAAAGCTAACAACAAACTTTTATGCATTGCCAAATTTACTAATAACAAGTAGTAACATGGTAATGAAATTATAGTGACAAAGGAATTAAACAGAAAATAATAACAAAAAAAAAATTTAGAGCACATATTCTATTTTTATTATTTATTTTTAAAGTCCGTGCTCAAACTGCATTTCTCCTTGGTCTACGCAATATTCAAATCTTTTGAGAAGGTTCTGGTGACAGGTTGCGTTTATCATTTCCGGGGTTATTTGTCTGCAAGCAAGTCTGACTTTTTGCTTTAAATCTTCGACATTTTGAAATTGCGTTTGCAAAAACCATATCTTTTCCCCAAAAAAATAATCGAGCGGTGACAAATCAGGTGATCTTGCTGACCATCTTACATCCGGTGAATTTGTGCTTATGACTCGATTTCCATAAGCAGCCTCTAAGTAAACCTTAACAATGCGAGAGTTATGTGCCGGTGCACCATCTTGCTTCCACCACATATTTAGAATTGCATTTTAAGGAATATCTTCCAATAATTCCGGAATAATTGTTTCCAAAAAATATAAATATCGTTCTCCAGTCAAAGTTTCTTCAAAAAGTACTTGCGACCAGTAATTAGAATTAAGCCAATTTAAAACTCCGTTGTTATGGAATCTTGTCTCATCACTCCACAAAATACACGACAGAAAATCTGGATGGGTCTGCAACTTAAACATAACCCTCGATATAAAGTCAAGTCGCCTTTCTCCATCACAATCACGCAATGCTTGTGTTAGATGAATTTTAAAAGGATGATATTTAAAATCTCTTAATATCAACCCAAACAACACATAAATTCCAGTGGATGTCGAGATATTGATAGCCAATTCCCGTGATGGGCTATTAAATGGACATCCATTGGATAGGTTGCCATGGATGTCCATTTAATTATATTTTGTGGACGTCCATATAGTGTCCTTCAATGGACTTGTTCTGGTTCTTAGTTAAAATGTTAAACACATATCTCAGAATCGGCATCGGTTTTGTTTTAATTGTACAAATCATATGCCCTTACATAACAAATTGCATATTTTTTCTATAAATTTCAGAAAAAAAAATTTTTAACAGCCAATATTAAAAAAAAGAAACCATTTTAAATTGCGTTGTTCAACTGAAAGTTAAAACAAAATATAGTAGTATAAGTATTAAAAACAGTATGGACAGTATACCGGTTCACGACAATGTTTGATAACTGATGAGCGAGTTAAGGGAAGTCGCACAATGGCATACAATGGCCATACAAATGTCCATGACGGACTTACAAGGACATACATAGGATGTACATTTTGGGTCCATACTTGGTCCAGGTGAAGTCCATTGGACGTCCAGTCGATTATACATTTTCCAATGCCAATGGACATCCACAACCGGATATCCATTGGACATCTAGGTCTGATAAATATTTGGACGTCCAATGGACATACAAATGAAGTCCATGACGGTTTTACGTAGACATACATTGTATGTACATTTTGAAACACTAAGGAAATTATCGGTCTTTTCCAATATTGGCGACTTCTCTTAATTCGCTCATCAGTCGTCAAACATTGTCGTCGACCGATATACTGTCCTTACTGTTCTTAATACTGAATATACTATTTTTTTTCTACAAACGTCAAATAATGACGCATTTTACGCTTTCATTAGACAAACGAAAACCTAACGATTTTTGTGGATCAGAATGTGAGTGTACTTTTCCGAGCGTTGCCCAGGACAGCAAGCGAAAAAGATTTTATCGCTTGCTGTCAATAGCAACTACCACCACTCAATCAATTATTAAAAACGTCATTGTCACTTTGATTTAAATTTCCAGATTGTCTCTTCAGTTATGCTCAGTTGTGATTCACGTTATTTGAAATTGATCGTTTGCAGAAAAAACGTTGTATGCATTACGAGCAGAAAGTAACTTTTTTGCTCTCGAGTGATTGCCGCTCTCCGCTTCGCGTCGAGCGGCAAACTTCACTCTCCGAGCAAAAAAGTTGTACTTTTCGCTCTTAATACATAAATAACTACTGTTTTAACTTTCATTTGAACAACGCAATTTAAAATTTTTGCTGTTGTGGGATTTTTTTTTAATAATTGGAAATTGAAAACTTATCTGCTTTCAATTAGTAAATATTGCCTTTTTGCATATTTTAAACTAGAGTTTCCTGCGAAAAAGCTAAAAATTTCTATCACTAACATATTTCGCAGAAAATAAATTTCTTTCAAGTTTCATAATCCATTGAAGGACGCTATATGGACGTCCACAAAATATAATTAAACGGACATCCATGGCAACCTATCCAATGGATGTCCATTTAATAGCCCATCTCGGGATTTGGATATCAATAATAGCCGTCGCTGGATTTTAAATGGACATGATTGTGCGATCGGAATAGCATATTGTTACGATTCGCAGCAACGCCGCATGGGAGGCGGGGCAACGCATGGGAGCGTGTTGGTTGGTGGAGCTTCGCGACCTATCCGCGCTGCGTCATGGCTGACACGAGTGATTTATTGCTCGGCTGGTTTAATCTAGAAGGCAGTTGTTTACAACCGTTTTTTTTTATGTGAGATTATTCAAGAATTCTTATAAAGAACTTTCTAGGTTTTTCTGTAATTTTAGGATTGTATATAAAGGCGCATAGAGCGGCGGTTAAGTAATAGTCTTATTTTAAGCGAGCTATAAGTAAGCTAAAGTACGAAGCGATAATAGAAGGCTATAAAGTGTTAAGTAGTGAGTTATTTACTAGTCGAATTGTACCTGTGTGTATTTGTGGAGTAAATAAATAGTGTTTTCGTGTTGAATCGTTACACTGGAATTATTGAACCCTGAGTTCGCAACAATTGGTGTCAGAAGTGGGATTCCAGGGGGAACTTGAAAACTAATATTGCTGAACGTAAGTGAGTGCTTCATTGCCGGACATTACGCGTTTATGCCAGTGACTAGAAGCCAGCATCAAGCGATGGAGGATCAATTTGCCACCCTGCTCTCGCTTATGCAAGAACAGAAGGAAGAGCAGAAAAAACATTACCTTGAACAGGAGAAACGTTATAACGAACAGAAGGAAGAGCAAGAAAGACGTTATAAGGAACAAAAAGAGGAACAAGAAAAACGTGATCAAGTACAGGAGCGACGTTATCAACAACAGAAGGAAGAACAGGAACGGTTCAAAGAAGAATTAGTGACCCATCTCGCAGCTAGGGAGCAACAGTTGGAAGAAAGAATAATGCAATCCGTTAACGAATCCGTTAACGGCGTTAACGAAGGACTAGAAGCTGTCAATCAGAGGGTTCTCGAGCTAGAAAAAAAAATCCGGGAACAACTTGAGGACGACAACGTGTCTACAGAGAGTTTTAGCACAGCCAACGCTAAAATTAAGCCTCCCGATTATGACGGTACTACGGCCTGGGAAATCTATAAAACCCAATTTGAAGCAGCTGCAAAAGCTAATGGCTGGTCCGAGCCCCAGAAAGCTACATCATTAGTGGTAGCACTTCGTGGAAAAGCGGCTGAGTTACTCCAATCTCTGTCGGCAGCGGATCAAAGTACTTATGCCGTTTTAGTACACTCTCTGCAACTACGATTTGGAAACGAGCACAAAGAAACCGTGTTCCAAGCCCAGCTGAGGATGAGACAGCAAAAGTCAGGTGAATCCTTGCAAGAATTTGAGGCGGACATAGACAGACTAATTCACCTGGCATACCCATCAGCCCCTGAATGTTTTCAAACGCAATTTGCCGCCGAAAGGTTCATTGAGGGTGTTCGCGATAGTGACATGAGATACCACTTACGTCTAGTCAGACCCAGGAATATCACCGAGGCACTAGTTCGGGCCATGGAATTCGAGGCGTCACGAGTGTCATCTGATTCTTCTCCAAGTGTAAGAATGGAAACTTGCGATGACGAGGGGGATACGTCTAGGGGTGAATCTATGGCAACTTTACATAAAGCGTTGAAGGATCTGGCAGTCAATATCCAAGCCTTGTTGCAAAGACCTCCTCGATCAACAGGCAAACGGGGCATAAAATGTTTTAACTGCGGTAAACTCGGTCACGTCAAGAGTAACTGCCGTAATAGGGCAAGAAGTCCGTCGCCGTTGTTTAGAAGATCGAGCGGCAATCAAGACCGTCCTAGAATTCAGGAAAAACCAATTCCTGTCAATGTTAGGGGGCAATTGACCGAGGCCGTTAAGACCCCTAGGATCAGTCAAGTCAATCAATCAAGTCAGGCCAATAATTTGGGTGGCAAAAGTGTTACAGAGACCGGACGCATTAAAGGACAGAAGACCCAAACTGAACATCGACCAGGAAGGTGTCACGGAAATGCCAATACATTGTCTAGACGGCCATGTAAAGAAGATAGTCGGCATTGTCGAAGATCTGAGCAACGTGAGGGACATCCTTCTGTAAGGAGAACGTCGGTAGAAAGAAACGATGGTTGGACCACACAGACCCTTCGAGAAGAACAAATGAATGATCCAGATATTGGACCCATCTTCTCTGCAAAGACTGACGACAAGAGACCATAATGGCAAGAAATCGCTGGTAAAAGTCCAAACCTGAAGGCGCTATGGGCCCAGTGGCACTCTCTTAAAATAGAAAATGGACTACTGAAGAGAGCGTGGGAGAGTCCGGATGGCAAGTCCGTAGTCAGTCAGTTGGTTGTTCCAGGTAGCAGAAAATCAGATGTACTACAGGAAATGCACAACGGAACGAGCGGAGGCCATTTTGGGGTCAATAAAACCTTGGCCAAAATTAAAGAGCGGTTCTACTGGGTGAATTATCATGAAGACGTCGAATCTTGGTGCCGCAAGTGCGAAGTTTGTTGTGCCACAAAAGGACCTCGAACAAGATCACGCGGCCGAATGGTGCAGTACACTGTAGGTGCTCCATTCGAGAGGGTAGCAATTGATGTCGCGGGACCGTTTCCTCAGACTGAGTCGGGCAATAAATACATCTTGGTCGCCATGGATTACTTCACTAAATGGCCTGAAGCATACGCCCTACCTAATCAAGAAGCAAAGACTGTGGCAACGGTGCTAGTAAATGAAATGTTCTGCAGATTTGGGGTCCCTCTCGAACTTCATTCTGATCAGGGCCGAAATTTTGAATCGGCTGTTTTCCAGAAGGTCATGGAACTTCTCGGAATTCGCGAGACCAGGACCACTCCTTTGCATCCACAGTCGGATGGGATGGTAGAGAGGTTTAATCGGACCATGGAACATTACCTATCTAAAATGGTGGCAGATCATCAGCGTGATTGGGACCAACATCTACCTTTCATGTTGATGGCATATCGAGGCTCTACGCATGAAGCCACTGGTTATACTCCGGCGAAAGTGATGTTCGGAAGGGAAATGAGGCTTCCTGCAGATTTGATGTATGGAACACCAGAAAAAGACTCGCTCAACTCTGAGAACTTTGTGGAGGAGCTCAAGGAGAGGCTGGACAATGTTCATGAACAAGTCAGGAATAAACTGCGGATATCCAGTGATCGAGCCAAAGCAAGATATGACTTACTAGCTAACTCCCGCGGCTTCCAGGATGGTGATTTGGTGTGGCTATACAATCCGAGGCGAAAGGTGGGGAAGTCGCCCAAACTTAGCCAAAATTGGGAAAGACCTTATACAATTATAAAGAAGATTAATGATGTGGTGTATAGGATCCAGCGAACCCCTAGGTCAAAGATGAAGGTCGTTCATTTGGATCGATTAGCACGATACCATGGAACTCTATCTGTTCGGGACGAACAGCCTTAGGAGGAGGGCAATGTTACGATTCGCAGCAACGCCGCATGGGAGGCGGGGCAACGCATGGGAGCGTGTTGGTTGGTGGAGCTTCGCGACCTATCCGCGCTGCGTCATGGCTGACACGAGTGATTTATTGCTCGGCTGGTTTAATCTAGAAGGCAGTTGTTTACAACCGTTTTTTTTTATGTGAGATTATTCAAGAATTCTTATAAAGAACTTTCAAGGTTTTTCTGTAATTTTAGGATTGTATATAAAGGCGCATAGAGCGGCGGTTAAAGATAGTCTTATTTTAAGCGAGCTATAAGTAAGCTAAAGTACGAAGCGATAATAGAAGGCTATAAAGTGTTAAGTAGTGAGTTATTTACTAGTCGAATTGTACCTGTGTGTATTTGTGGAGTAAATAAATAGTGTTTTCGTGTTGAATCGTTACACTGGAATTATTGAACCCTGAGTTCGCAACAATATTAATTATGAAAATATGTAGGTGTTTTCATTTAAAAATGTAATTTTTATCCCAAAATTCCTTATTATAGATTGTCACAAGCTGTCTCAAAAGGTGGCCACAAGCATACGTTTTGATTACCCGAACATGACAGTTGCAAAATATATTTATTAATCAGAACTATAGTCACCATAAGTCAGACCTATCCCTGAAACTCTTTCTATACTATAGTGTGATTTTTGTTTTGTGTTTTGTGTTCAGTGTTCAGTGAATTAAGGCGAAGACAGGTGTCACTCAGTAAGTATTATTTGAGCAAAACATTTAATTTTAGTTTGAAAAACCCATTTTCTGATCTAAACTAGAAATGTCCAAGCTTCAAAGCAAGTACTTACTATAAAACTTCCAAAGCTAATAGGCAAATATCTCATCAAAATGTGGCAAATATACATCTACTACAAAAATGTGAGGAGTCGAAAGCTGAATTGCTTTCAACTCCTGATATATTTCAATGAGAATGTTTTAACTCTTAATAGTTAATATGTATCATGTTACACGGCGAGCTTACTGTACACTTACCAGGTAAAGTAGTATTACACGGCCCATTTCACAATATCTTAACAAGTTGATGTGAAATGGCCTGTACATGTTTTCGCCCCTTAATATGGTGTATGCCTATGGTAAGCTCAGCAACATGCTTGTTTATAGAGTGTTCTACTGGCACTGAGGTGAGTTAGCTGCTTATTTCTGTCAATTTAAATTCCCAACGCCCTGAATATTAATCCAAAACTTTTAATGAAGAATTTCTAGTAGACATTTTTTTATAAATTGTTTTATGGAAACAATAAATTCAAGTTACGTTTCTATTTGTATACTTTTAGATTTTAGTGCCGTTTTTTTTTTGCTTTACTTGATATTTTTTATATTCATTAACTATACAAAAAGTTATTGATGACTGACCAAGAAAATCTGAAACACCCTGTATAATATGAATTTTAACAAATGTTTCATATTTAGTGGCATCAGAAAAATGTGGTGGTGGTTGGAATAGAAGGGACACCGAAAAGGCCACAGTAAATGGTTTAGAAGGGCCAAAGAGCGGAAGTAAGAGAAGTGTGGAGTATGTAAAGTGTGTTTTTTTATTTAATTTTAAAATTTGACTTGTTAAACAATACAAAAATAAAATGATCCTAATGTTTAATTTACGTGTTTATATTAAAGATAAGCGTTTTACCCCTAAATTTTATACGTTGTATAATTTAGGGGTATAGGTATGGGCGTTCAAAGTATGTTTTAGTTCTAGATGTCCAATGGATATCCGGTTGTGGATATCCATTGGCATTGGAAAATGTGTAATCTATTGGACGTCCAATGGACTTCACCTGAACCAAGTATGGACCGACAATGTACATCCAATGTATGTCCATGTAGGTCCGACATGGACTTCGTTTGTATGTCCGTTGGACGTCCAAAGTATTGTTGCGAACTTGGGGTTCAATAATTCCAGTGTAACGATTTAACAAGAAAACACTATTTATTTATTCTACAAATACAAACAGGTACAATTCGCCTACTAAATAACTCACTACTTAACACTTATAGCCTTCTGTTATCGCTTCGTAACTTTAGATTACTTATAGCTCGCTTAAAAACAATAATACTCTGCGCGTTCTATGCGCCTTTTATATACATCCTAAAATTACAGAAAAACCTAGAAAGTTCTTTATAAGAATTCTTGAATAATCTCACATAAAAAAAAGGTTGTAAACAACTGCCTTCTAGATTAAACCGAGCAATAAATCACTCGTGTCAGCCATGACGCAGCGCGAATAGGTCTCGAAACTCCACCAACCAACACGCGTTGCCCTGCTTCCCACGCGGCGTTGCTGCGAATCGTAACATTGCCCTCCTCCTAAGGCTGTTCGTCCCGAACAGATAGAGTTCCATGGTATCGTGCTAATCGATCCAAATGAACGACCTTCATTTTTGACCTGGGAGTCCGCTCGATCCTATACACCACATCATTAATCTTCTTTATAATTGTATAAGGTCCTTCCCAATTTTGGCTAAGTTTGGGCGACTTCCCCACCTTTCGCCGCGGATTGTATAGCCACACCAAACCACCATCCTGGAAGCCGCGGGAGTTAGCTAGTAAGTCATATCTTGCTTTGGCTCGATCACTGGATATCCGCAGTTTATTCCTGACTTGTTCATGAACATTGTTCAGCCTCTCCTTAAGCTCCTCCGCAAAATTCTCAGAGCTGAGCGACCCTTTTTCTGGTGTTCCATACATCAAATCCGCATGACGCCTCATTTCCCTTCCGAACATCACTTTCGCCGGAGTATAACCAGTGGCTTCATGCGTAGAGCCTCGATATGCCATCAACATGAGAGGTAGATGTTGGTCCTAATCACGCTGATGATCTGCCACCATTTTAGACAGGTAATGTTCCATGGTCCGATTAAATCTCTCTACCATCCCATCCCACTGTGGATGCAAAGGAGTTGTCCTGGTCTTGCGAATTCCGAGAAGTTCCATGACAGCCGATTCAAAATTTCGGACCTGATCAGAATGATGTTCGAGAGGGACTCTGCAGAACATTTCATTTACTAGCACCGTTGCCACAGTCGTTGCTTCTTGATTAGGCAGGGCGTATGCTTCAGGCCATTTAGTGAAGTTATCCATGGCAACCAAGATGTATTTATTGCCCGACTCAGTCTGAGGAAACGGTCCCGCGACATCAATTGCTACCCTCTCGAATGGAGCACCTACAGTGTACTGCACCATTCGGCCCCGTGATCTTGTTCGATCTCCTTTTGTAGCACAACAAACTTCACACTTGCGGCACCAAGATTCGACGTCTTCATGATAATTCACCCAGTAATACCGCTCTTTAATTTTGGCCAATGTTTTATTGACCCCAAAATGGCCTCCGCTTGTTCCGTTGTGCATTTCCTGTAGTACATCTGATTTTCTGCTACCAGGAACAACCAACTGACTGACTATGGACTTGCCATCCGGACTCTCCCACGCTCTCTTCAGTAGTCCATTTTCTATTTTAAGAGAGTGCCACTGGGCCCATAGCGCCTTCAGGTTTGAACTTTTACCAGCGATTTCTTGCCATTCTGGTCTCTTGTCGTCAGTCTTTGCAGAGAGGATGGGTCCAATATCTGAATCATTCAATTGTTCTTCTCGAAGCGTCTGTGTGGTCCAGCCATCGTTTATTTCCACCGACGTTCTCCTTACAGAAGGAAGTCCCTCACGCTGCTCAGTTCTTTGACAATGGCGACAATCTTCTTTACATGGCCGTCTAGACAATGCATGGGCATTTCCGTGAGACCTTCCTGGTCGATGTTCAATTTGGAAATCGTACTGCTGCAGGCGCTCTATCCATCTGGCTATTTGACCTTCAGAGTTTTTCATCTGTAATAACCATTTCAAGGCTCCATGGTCAGTTCTAATCAGGAACCTTTTTCCATATAAGTAGCGATGGTAATGTTCGACTGCTTTAACGATGGCCAACAGCTCCTTTCTAGTGACGCTATAGTTTCTTTCTGACTTACTAAGTCTTACTGTAGTACTCAATGACCTTCTCTTCCCCGTTTTGTCTTTGATAGAGTACTGCACCTAGACCACAGTTACTTGCATCCGTGTCCAAAATAAACAGTCCGTCCTTTATAGGGTAAGCCAAGATTGGACTAGAACAGAGGGCAGCTTTAAGCCTTGCAAACGCCTGACTGCAATCGTGGTTCCACAAGAACGGTGTTTTCTTTTCTGTTAATTTGTGCAGCGGTTTTGCGATGTCGGCGAATCCCTCTACAAATCTCCTGTAGTAAGTACATAGTCCCAAAAAGCTCCTTACTTCGTGTTTGTCTCGGGGAACTGGCCAATCTTTAATGGCAGATATTTTACTTTGGCTAGTTTTAATGCCTTGTTCTGAGATAGTATGCCCCAAGTACTCGACTTGCTTTTGAAATAGGCTGCATTTCTTGTAGTTTAACTTTAGGTGAGCATTCCGTAACTTGCTGAAGATTTATCTTCAATTCTTCAAATGCTCGTCAAAATTACGGCCCATGACAATTATGTCATCTAAGTATACCAAGCAAGTTTTCCAAGTCAGCCCCCTCAAAACAAGTTCTATTAGTCGCTCGAAAGTCGATGGAGCATTGCACAAGCCAAAAGGCATAACAGTGAACTGGTATAGCCCAGAACCAGTAGAAAATGCAGTTTTCTCTTTGTCTTCGGAAGCAATCTTTACTTGCCAGTACCCACTTTTTAAATCTAGAGTGGAAAACCACTTTGATCCCGATAAAGTTGCTAAGGTGTCGTCTATACGTGGCAATGGGTAGCTGTTTATCTTGGTCACATCATTAAGTTTCCTGTAGTCAACACAGAACCGCGTTGAACCATCTTTCTTCTTAACAAGAACCACAGGCGACGACCATGGACTAGATGATTCTTCTATGACGCCCTCCTTTAACATTTCATTCAGCAAACTGTTAACTTCTTGTTGTTTAGCAAGAGGAACCCTTCGTGGGTGTTGTCGTATTGGCTGGGCATCTCCTGTGTTGATCTTATGGACAACTAAATCATTTTGACTGTCATTGCTCTTGAAGTTGAACATATCAGATTCATCCATAGCAAATTTTATGGCAGACTGAAGTGGTTCCTTTGACAGGTGACTCGAATGTCGGTTGAAAGCATCAATAACTTCTGGCAAAGCTTGGTTAGAAGATTCAATTTTGGATGTCTCTGCTTCGACACAATTGCATACCCATTGTACAGGCTCATAATTGGCAAGAACTGTTCCTTCTTTGAGCTTGATGGTCTTTTCTCCAATATTGGCAACTCGTACTGGCATAGTCTTCTTCATGTCGGTCTAAGTTCGTGTCGGTATAAGTCCTATGGACCACCCAGGATCATTTTCAGAAGTTACTGGGATAATTTGTTCTAAATTTGGAGGAATTTTCACATCTTCTACCACCAGTAGACGGACACTAGTTTCCACATTTCCATTGGTTAATGCAAACTCCTCATCTCCAAATGTGAGAATATTCCGTTTGTGATCATAGGAGAATCCATGTTTCCTGATGAGATCCATTCCCAAAATAAGCTCGTCTTTGATCCTGGCAACCAACACTTTATGCCGAACTTCGAGTCTTTCTCCAATAATGATGGTGACATCGGCTTCTCCGTCTATAGGCAAGACTATCCAGTGACTGATTTTAACATAATAGGATTGGGCAATGGTTGTATGGTATATCCGACAAGTTTATCTGACCTTACAATGGTCACATCTGCTCCTGTATCGATGGTAATCTGGATCTTCTGTTCCTTAATGCGTCCGGCCACGGTGAGACTTTTGCCACCCAAATTATTGACTTTATAGATCCTGGGGGTCTTAGCGGCCCCGGTCAATTGCCCCCTTGCATTGACCGGAATTAGTTTTCCTGGGACCTAGGGCGGTTTTGGTCGCCGCTTGATCTTCTAAACGACGGCGACGGACTTCTTGCCCTATTACGGCATTTACTCTTGATGTGACCCAGTCTGCCGCAATTAAAACATTTTATGCCCCGATTGTCTGTTGATCGAGGAGTTCTTTCTAACAGGGCTTCCATACTGACTGCCATATCCTTCATCGCTTTATGTAAACTGGCCATGGAATCAGCCATAGACGTATTCTCCTCTTCATCGCAAGTTGCCATTCTTACACGCGGAGATGAACTAGATGACACTCGTGATGCCTCGAATTCCAGGGCCCGAACTAGTGCCTCGCTGATATTCCTGGGCCTGACTAGACGTAAGTGGTATCTCATGTCACTATCGCGAACTCCCTCAATGAACCTTTCGGCGGCAAATTGCGTTTGAAAACATTCAGGGGCTGATGGGTATGCCAGGTGAATTAGTCTGTCTATGTCCGCCTCAAATTCTTGTAAGGATTCACCTGACTTTTGCTGTCTCATCCTCAGCTGGGCCTGGAACACGGTTTCTTTGTGCTCATTTCCAAATCGTAGTTGCAGAGAGTGTACTAAAACTGCATAATTATTTTGATCAGCTGCCGACAGGGATTGGAGTAATTCAGCCGCTTTTCCACGAAGTGCTACCACTAGTGAAGTAGCTTTCTGGGGCTCGGACCAGCCATTAGCTTTTGCAGCTGCCTCAAATTGGGTTTTATAGATTTCGCAGGCCGTAGTACCGTCATAATCGGGAGGCTTAATTTTAGCGTTGGCTGTGCTAAAACTCTCTGTAGACACGTGGTCGTCCTCAAGTTGTTCCCGGAATTTCTTTTCTAGCTCGATAACCCTCTGGTTGACAGCTTCTAGTCCTTCGTTAACGCCGTTAACGGATTCGTTAACGGATTGCATTATTCTTTCTTCCAATTGTTGCTCCCTAACTGCGAGATGGGTCACTAATTCTTCTTTGAACCGTTCCTGTTCTTCCTTCTGTTGTTGATAACGTCGCTCCTGTACTTGATCACGTTTTTCCTGCTCTTCTTTCTGTTCTAGATAACGTCTTTCCTGCTCTTCCTTCTGTTCTAGGTAACGTCTTTCCTGTATTTGATCACGTTTTTCCAACTCTTCCTTCTGCTGTTGATAACGTCGCTCCTGTACTTGATCACGTCTTTCTTGTTCCTCTTTTTGTTCCTTATAACATTTTTCCTGCTTTTCTTTTTGTTCTACATAACGTCTTTCTTGCTCTTCCTTCTGTTGTTGCATAAGGCACAGCAGGGCGGCAAGTTGATCCTCATCGCTTGATGCTGGCTTCTGGTCACTGGCATAAACACGTAATGTCCGGCAATGAAGCACTCACTTACAGTTCAGCAATATTAGTCCTCACATTCCCACTGGAATCGCACTTCTGACACCAATTGTTGCGAACTCGGGGTTCAATAATTCCAGTGTAACGATTCAGGTAACAAGAAAACACTATTTATTTATTCCACAAATACACACAGGTACAATTCGCCTACTAAATAACTCACTACTTAACACTTATAGCCTTCTGTTATCGCTTCGTAACTTTAGCTTACTTATAGCTCGCTTAAAAATAATAATACTCTGCGCGTTCTATGCGCTTTTTATACACAATCCTAAAATTACAGAAAAACCTAGAAAGTTCTTTATAAGAATTCTTGAATAATCTCACATAAAAAAAAGGTTGTAAACAACTGCCTTCTAGATTAAACCGAGCAATAAATCCCTCGTGTCAGCCATGACGCAGCGCGGATAGGTCGCGAAGATCCACCAACCAACACGCGTTGCCCCGCCTCCCATGCGGCGTTGCTGCGAATCGTAACAGTATGTTTCAGATCTAGATGTCCAATGGATATACGATTGTGGATGTCCATTGGCATTGGAAAATGTATAGCCGATTGGACGTCGAATGGACTTCACCTGGACTAAGTATGGACTCAAAATGTACATCCAATGTATGTCCTTGTAAGTTCGTCGTGAACTTCATTTGTATGTCCATTGTATGTCATTGTGCTGTTTTGTCATTTGTGTCATTTTTTCGATACAATTAATTGTATCGAACTTTTAGAGATCGCCATTTCCTTGGAAAGTATCCGAAGGAATACGTGAGGATTACAATTAACGCACGCCAAAACATTAATAACATTATCTTCATTTCTTACTGGTCTTCTAATAGTGTTTCTTCGGATGTTTGGTAAACAACCTTGCCGCAAGTACC
Source organism: Taphrorychus bicolor (assembly GCA_951812265.1). NCBI lineage: Eukaryota > Metazoa > Arthropoda > Insecta > Coleoptera > Curculionidae > Taphrorychus > Taphrorychus bicolor. The sequence continues at coordinate 41,446,334 of OX638299.1, read as the reverse complement.
TCTCAAAATTTTTGAAAGAATTTGCACATTGAATTGCACGATTTGGAAAACGAACCTGATACAAATCTCTTGCTCTTCGCTTATCTTTTTGACACACCGTAAATAATAATCATATCGACGTACTCTTCAACTGTGAATAATGTAGGCATACTTTCTTAATTGAGAAACTTAACATCTGCGAAGAAAAACTAGTAATTATGTGCCAAATTAGACTATTGTCAATTTGATAGTTTATAAATAAAGGTTGTTGCTAGCTTTCATTTAGTTGTTCATAAGCCACATAGCAATGTCGCGGACCAGAGTTTCACCGTCCTTATAAAGTTCTAAGGCTAATCTTTCAAAAACGGTTAAAGATAGACTTATAGTGTCTTATTACAAAAAATACTTGTAATGCTACATAAAATCAAAATATACAGGGCGTTCCATTGGAAAAAATATAACTTTTACGATTAGCTACTTTTTGACGCACCCTGTATAAAAAAATTCTACCGTATTTATTTAGCTTTCATGATACTTAACAACTTTCGCGTGAACAATATTTTTGTACCATCAATGGTTTCCAAGTTATGCCCTGGTCAAATAAGTCTTGGACACCCTGTATACTATTACCGCACTCGATTGCTGACCGAACTCCGCTACGCGTATTTCGGTCATTATAATCAGCATGCGGTAAAGCATCACTTCCCGCATTTATTAGTTGGTTGCAATGCTGGAGTTTCATGTGAATGTGATTCGGTCATTACAATCAGCGTGCGCAATGCTGGAGTTTCATGTGAATCTTGATTGTTAGGTGTATTTACATGTTGCTGACGATCAGACTGATTGTGATTTAGTTTGTTGAAGTTATTAATGAGTAGTAGTGTATTGTGTGATTTATTGCAACGTTTATATTGACCTGACCAAAAACATATTGCAATATTATGACAGGTTTGTAAGCAAACCTTGCATACTTTTAATCATTCAACATCTTTAATTCGGTTAGTGGTAGTCATATTTAAAAATTGCTTCTATTGAAAAAGTGATGATTTAAATGACAAAGAACGTGTAAGTTGTTAGGAGCCAAAAATGTGTTGTCTCTATATTCAGATGGTTTGGTTGAAAATTTGTTAGGTGGTCTACGAAATGAATTATCGTGATTTTCGTCAAGTTTAGTGCAGTTCACAATTTTTTATATTTGGCATTTATTTTTAAGAAATTCTACAAACTCATGAAATAAATGTTTTAATGTCTTTGTTTAGACTATGTAATTCCCACTCACATTTAGTGTTATTGGCTAATTTAGAGCTGATCATAAAAATGAACAAAGTATCCCAGTAATGTACTGGTTCACTCAATGGCTTTAACGCTTTTAGATCCCTTATAAATCAGTCTACTAATTCACGTAACGTTATTTACGATTCCCTACAAATGCTTTGCATGTTTACGATGTTTTTAATGTGACTTGATGATTAGCCATACCTATCTTTCAAAAGTTGCATATCTCATAATTGCATTCTGATATTTCTATAGAATTTAATGAGTGGGACAAAGAAAGACTTATGGGAGAAGACAGCCTTAAAAAGAGAGATTCATATATTTTTTTTTTGCATAGCCCAGAACCAAAAGAAAACCCACCTTGTTGTGTTAAGTACTAATAACTGATTATAGTTTTGCTATATGTAAGTATACCTATATTTTATCCCTAAGCCATAAATAAACCTTGAAACGTTGGCAATTTCACAGTCGTGAAGTGTTCTTATGTCGTACATCCGCTATTCACCTCTTATATTTGTAATACTTTATCGTCAAATTTTTTCAAGCAAAATGTAGACAAAATTAAAATTTTAGATCCGCGCGAGTTTTTTGCACCTCTTTGCCTACAGGTAGGATCGCCCCTGTCTGGATTATTATGTCAACAAATGCTAAAAGTTTCCAACTCTTGTATTAAAATGGCGTGTCACTTGATCATGAAAGAATGTTAAAATGGCGGCCACACGACTTGAGAGAAAATTTGGTACCAGAAATATGCCCTACCATATCGTCCTCCTCGCAGAATCGAAACGATCCCCGTTTTTGGACACGGTTTTCGAGTACTCCCGTATTTGTACTCAGTCTTTTTGGTCCACACAAGCTCTTCTTTGCATAAATGAGTTTCCAAGTCTGCATAGGAGAAGAGAATGCGGACATCACCTTGTCCTTGAGTCTGCACTTTCAGCGAATCGCTCAATGGGATTATAGTCGGCATTACGGGCACATTTTGAGTTGTTTCAATTTGCGGGCTAGCAAAGAACCCATAGTACAACACAATCGTAAATAATACGAGTAAAACGAATTTCTTGAAAAAGTTTTTCCTTACGGCCATGTTCGTCTTCCTGACTCTTCCTACTGTTAACTCATCACTTGATCAATTAGGGTACGATGTATAACAACACGTTTAATTATTTTTAGAAACATGCACTAAACTGAAATTTGTAATGATATCCATGTAGTACAGAAAAGAGTGTCTTATCAAAAGTAAACCAGATTATGCCTTGTTAGGTACTTAAAATGCAGATAAAATATACATGTAAGTACCAATAAATATTAGACCGACCGGGTCAGATAGAAAAAAATATTTTTGTTCTAATTTGATTTGTTTAGCTCCATATTAAAACACTGAAAGCAATACTGTAATACTATAATACAATACTCTAATATTATAATATAGGACTGGTAAAGACTTTCACGGCCGGCCGGTCAAAATACAATCTAAAATGTTTTCCGGGCTTTCTTCCTAACTTTCAACGTTTGGTTTACAGCTGCGGCAGACATAATAAAAGGCGATGAGGCAATGGGCGAAGTGATCTCCCGTGCTTCCCGACGTTGACTGATTTGACTGTGGGGAACTCCGTGGTATTTGTTCCCCCGCCGTCGCGCTGCAGTGGAGGGAGGAACAGACTACTGGAAAAACACAGTGTTTCAACTGTCTTTAAACCCCCTCGTACAAAACAGAGCTTGATTGAATTGTCAAAGACCGCAAAGATCCCCTATCGGCACCCGGAGTTTACTGAGTTCCATGCAGCTATGGCTCGGTATACATTCTAGAGAATCTTCAAACACGACAACAATTTCAACAGGAAGAAGGAAATTGCGTTTTTAAATGCAGGCTTGGAGCGAGTTCTACGACATACTAAACATACTTTAAATGCGCCGACACCCCCCAAGCCCCGCGCCATTACTACTTCCAACCAAGTTCCTCCACTGCAGCGCGACGGCGGGGGAACAAATACCACTGATCTCCCCATAGTCGAATCAGTCAACGTCGAGAAGTACGGGAGATCACTTCGCCCATTGCCTCATCGCTTTTAATAATGACTGCAGCATCTGTAGACGAAACATCAGGAAAAAATTCCTTTGGTCGCCTGGAAAACACTTTTAGATACTTTTAGAGCTTCATAAACGCACCGCTTTAGTTATTTCTGCCCTGCTGGTATTGGTGAAATTTGACGTTAAGTAGTGGCGGCAGCGTTGCCAGTACTATTAAACTGTAGTATATCTATTACTTCTTACTTGTGCTACGCAGGATCCAAAATCTATTACATTTTGTTAAAATAAGCTTTTTGTCTTAGTGTCACAGATAAAATATTTAAATTTATTTTTATCCGTTTTAGAGTCTACTCCAGTGCACTACAAGAATAGCTCATCCTAAAGCCCTTGAGGGACCATTCCAGAATTACGTCATTTGACATCTGCCCCTCAGGGCAATATAACGGACCAACCCTATTAAAATATCAAACTTAAGTTAAAACTTGATCTTGATCGTCATATTTCAGGTTTGATTTAAGAATTTTGATTTATATTTAACTACAAGTTATCTTCTATAGTCAAAGCTTCAGCTAAAGTGTTGCTTGTTACAATTGCTGGACCCATTCTTGTAATGTCGATAATAGTCAACTGCCGCTGCTTGGTGCTTGGCTAGATTAGAAAACATGGAAATGGAAATGCTTGGGTTTGTATTTGATGGTTTTAAAAGAAGCGATATCCAGCTAATACTCAATATGTTGTATGACAAATCATAACTGGTGAGTGCAATTAAACAAAATAAGTTCCTAAAACATCCAAACAAATATGCTTCTCATAATTAAAAAACTGGCTGGGGTGGTGACGTTTTTTATAATTTATTTTATTTATGTGTGGCTATAAATTATATAATGGTACATATAACGTTAATAAAATGGGAATAACAGCATAAAATATTCTTTTAATGAAGATATATCATTCTAGAAAAAAGCAAACAACGTTGAGTTGTGTTTGATTCTTATTCACCATTTCCATCTAACCTCCGAAAAATTTGTAAATTTGGCTACAAGGTTTGTAGCGTTTTCTTTTTCACAAAGAAAACCTACTGGCTTCCCTTTCAGACTTTCATAAATAACTGTAAAATAACATTTTATTTCCAAAGAAATATGACTACCTTGGCCACCATGTTTGTTCACCTGGATTATCGTTTCTATGCGATCCTTCTACTTGGTCAAGGGGTTGATTAATTATTTTGCTATTTGTGCAGCATTGCCAAATTTCACCAATATTTTTACTTAGATTCCCTTATTTTCTTCATGTGCTCTTCTAATACTTTCCCTAAATTTATCTTTTATTTAGCAACAATGGCAAGATTTTCATATTTCGCGGTTCATTTTCTCCTTCTTTTTATTTCCCCCTTTTGACATTATAATTTTTTTTTTTTTGACCAATTCAGAGCCCAGGTGGTAAAGGTAAAAACGTTTGGTAGTCCCTTTTCCATCTTGACCACTGTCCAGGGCACATCGGACGTCAGCCTGTCCCTAAACGGCTACAGCCTAGCCTTGTGGCTATTGTAAAGTTCTCGTATTTTGGGGTAAGAATTCCTTTAATTAATTTAAACTTATCTACTTCGTTCAATTATTAGGTCCAATGAGTAGTCCAATGTTTGAGTAATAAAACTCAATACCTCCTTTTTTTTCGGATCCTACAAGTGCAACGTTTCATCCTGCACGTGTGCCGATAATGGAGCCGTTAGTGACGGTGATGGCTCCTAGGTTTTAAACCGTCTGGGTTTTGGAGCCTCTTTGCCGAAAACGGAGCCGTTAATGACGGTGATGGCTCCTAGGTTTTGAACCGTCCAGCATTACCACACATGATGCACTGATCCTCTACCTCAACTAGCAAGAAAGCCCTACAAACTGGCCAAGTATTTCAACCAGTAGGAGTAGATTTAAAAACCAAGTTTACCTGCACTAACCTTAGGTAAGAACTAACACCATGATAAATAAATGTGCCTAATTTTAATAATTCCTGTTGGTTTTACTTTGGTTTGATCACCTAAACAATATGAACATCAATAATTGCTATGATAATTTTCTCAATTTTAATATTATAGCTATAACCTGTAACTTAAATTGAGTGGCGCCCAATTAACAGGTCTAGCTTATATAACTATACTAGGCTTCAACTCTTTTTTATGTCATTTTGAACTACGACCTAGCTCTCCACCTACCCAAAGCTGCCGTTCGCATAGTATGTGGCATAGATTGCCCCACGAATCAGTGTTGCCAAGTCACGGATTTTATCCTTAGATCTAAGGTTTTTTAGGAACATTTAGGGATTTAGGAGGATTTCATAAAGTCTGCTAGAATCTGAGGATTTTCTCTTGCATACAGATTTTGACTAATTAAAAGCGACAAATACAAAGCAAAATTATAAATGCATAAAAAACACAACGCATTATGATATTCACGAAACTATACTACTATTACTAGTAGAGATGAAGTCCAGAAAGTAAACAGAACACTTTGAGTAAAGTTGCATGATCTCGGCACAATAAGCTGCAAGCGTCAGCCGTCAATTGTCAAATGTCAATTGTCAAATGTCATTGATGGATGTCGTGTCGACTGCCGTTACTCGTTAGCGTCGTTCGTATTTCGACAATTGAAAAATATTTGTGAAAATCTTGAAAAAATGGGTGTGGTAGCGTGGCACCTAAAATAATTTCTGCCTGTGGCACAATTTTTTGCTCGTTCTCTTTTACAGAATTTTACAGAACATATTTCAATCATTCAATCTAAGGAATTCTAAGTATAAATCGTGCTTCCACCAATGATTTTTTCACGTGACATGTTAGCAACACTGTTTCTGCATCTGGCAACACTGGCCACGAGGCTTTCAACGTGAGCGTGAGAAAGGTTCGCCTGCCGTTTAAATCCTGCCGAAGCAGTGAAACTGTTCCCTTGACCGTAAGGTAAACCAAAAACTTAAAAAAAAGAAGAACTCGCAACCTGGGCTGGGTCTTCCCGTTGCCAGGTAGAAAAAGCGCCGCCAAAAGATGACGAATTGTCAGGTACCAGAAAAGAGGTGGGGGAAAACGTGTGACGTCACGTACACCAAAATGAGATCACCTTAATAAACATACGAATGGCAAAACTCCTGGATCCTTGTCTAAGGGCGACGTCACCTACAGCGGTATTTGGTTAAAAGCGGAACGGAGCGTAATTTGACTGTTGAATTTAAACCAATCAGATAAAAGTTAAAATAGGAAATAACATGTCATTGTGTAATGCCGTTATTGACATGTATAATAACGTCATTACACAATGACATGTTAATTCCTATTTTAGCTTTTATCTGAAAGGGTTTAAATTCAACTGTCAAATTACGCTCCGTTTCGCGTGGTGGCGAGTGGTGGCCAAATCGTCCCGTTTTTTGGCCAGAAGTCCGCCATTTTTAAGGTATCCGTGGCGTAATTTTATCGACAGAGCACAGCAATCGGCGAATCAATCGAATTATTCGACGTAAGATGTCAGGTGAAAAAAAAATCGCTTTTTCGTTCAGGGTCTTTTGCAAAATTATTCAAAAATTAACTTTTTGCGCCAAGACGTACAAAACCTTCTCAAAGAATTAAAAAAAAAATAAGTTTTTGGTTCAAAATGACAAAAACTGCTTTTTCGTTTAGTTAAAAAAAACACACAAAAAACGTTTTATAACAACTAAAACGCATTTTTTCACAAATTTTAATGAAACTCAATTTTGTGGACTAAAATCTCAAGTTTTGCTACAGAATCAACTGAGAAAATCTCGTTTTTTTAATAAAATCGGTACTGGGACGAAAAATCAATTTTTGGAAAAAAATAACTATAAAATTTGATTTCTTGGGCCAAAATTGATCAAAATGGTCATAGTTAACAAAAAAAAAATCAGTTTTTATTCATTTATTTTATTGTCATAACTGGTTAAAACCGTCACAATACGTTCAATCAAAAGATATTGTTTTTGGTTCAAAAATAAAAAAAAACTACATTTTTGTTTAGTTAAAAAAGTCACACAAAAAACGTTTTGTAACGATTAAGACTTATTTTTTTCTTAAATTTTAATGAAACTCAATTTGTGGACGAAATTCTCAAGTTTTGCTCCAAAACCAACTGAAAATATTTCGTTTTTTTAGAAAATCGGTATTGGGACAAAAATTTGTAAAAAGTGTCAAAAATGTTGTTAAAAGAAGTGTAAAGGAAATGTAAAAAAAGATACAAACAAAAAACTAAAAAAAAAAAAAAATTTTTGAGTGTTACAGTTTGAGGAATACATGAAGATTAGCATCGGTTTGGATTTTTTATTAATCCTGCAGAGCTAGGAAGCACTTATGTGGTGAAAAGTGTGAAAGTTGTTGAAAAGTGTGAAAGTGAAAAGGTAGGATATTAATTTGTTTTTTTGCACTGGGAAAAGTTTATTTTTGGTCTTCAGAATTTGTATACGGTTTATTTCTAAATATGACGGACGCCGATAGGTTAAGGCAGGCTTATTTAAGCAAAAAGAGCGCTAAAGCGTCATTCACTAGGATTCATAATTTTTTTGAAACCAATAAAAATGTGGTTTTGATTAAATTTGAATACACAAATCGGTTAGTTTTGGTTGATCAGGCTTACGAAAAGTTATGTGCAGCCTTTGATACCATTGAGGACTTGGAAACTGATCCAAATAAAATTGAGGATATTGGTGAACTTGAATAAAAATATTTATCTCTTAAGGCTAATATAAATTTGATAATTTATCAATTTTCTGCTAATAATGTTAGTGCGCCCCGTGTAGGATCATCGGGTAGTTCATTTGGAAAAATGCCAGAAATAAAAATAGAAAAATTTGGCGGTAATCAACAAAATTGGTCAAGTTTTTATGAAATCTTTGATGCATTAGTTTTAAGTAATTCGGACTTAGCTGATGTACAAAAATTGACTTATTTAAAGTCGTCTTTACATGGTGAGCCTCTAAAACTTATAGAAAATTTGCCTTTGGTAGGTTCTAGTTTGAATGCCGCTCTTAATATTTTAAAAGATAGGTTTGATAACAGTTTATCCACAATTTATTCTCACATAAAAGCCATAATGGACATTTCAGCCATTTCAAAGTCTAACTCTGTTAATATGCGTGAATTTATTGTTAAAGTTAAACAGCATACTGAGTGTTTAAAAAATTTAAATGTGCCAGTACAGGAATGGGATTTAATTTTGGTCTACGTTTTATCTCACAAACTTGATGTAAATACAAGACGCTCTTATGAATTAGAACGTGGTCCATCAACGATGCCAACACTGGTGGATTTTTTGTGTTTTGTGGAGCGACGTTGCCAAGCTGCTGAAAATTTGTCTTTGAGTGAAGATAAAGGTTCAAATAAAGTTTCTTTTCTCTCTCAACAGAAGCTTAACTGTACATATTGTTCAATGGACAATCACTCAATTTTAAAATGTTTTAAATTTCAATCATTGAATGTGTCACAAAGACGGCAATTTGTGTTCAGCAAAAAACTTTGTTTTAAATGTTTTAGCTTTCACGCTGCATCACAGTGTACTTGGAAGAATTGTCCTCTTTGTGGTCAACCACATAATTCTTTGTTGCATTTTGAACAAGCAAATCGTGACGGTAATAAAATTTTAAAGATGGGGACAAATCAGGCAATTCGAGTGTCAGCCCCAATTTAAGTTTAATGACGAAACAAGTAAATAAACAAACAAGTGAAACAAGTTATAATAATGTCGAACAGGGAGAGCGGCTGGGAACATTGCATTGTTCTGGGATGGAGCAGGATGTTCACTCTTTGAACGAGGTTGTGGCTGGTTCTAGTCTAGTATCAAAAACCCAATCATATGTGCTGTTGGCAACCGCTGTTGTCAATTTATTGACTATATGGGCTATATTGGACTGCGGCTCACAAATCTCACTTATTAGTCGTAACTTAGTAAAAAAACTGTTGTCCCACATATGGGCAAAATATTTCAGTTCGCGGTATATCGGGTAACCTGCGCTGTTCAGAGGCGGCAGATATAAAAATTATGTCTCACATTGATTTGAACCGTATCTTCAAGGTCACCTGCTCTGTAGTTGAAAAGGTAACTACACCTTTGCCTCAGTTTTTCGTTAATTTTCAAAAATTGGAAATTCCAACTACTATTACTTTGGCCGATCCTAACTTCTGTCAACCCCAACAAATTGACCTTTTGTTGGGAGCTGACATCTACTTTAATCTTATGATATCAGGTTTAATTTCTGTTGGTCCTGAGCGTCCTGTTTTACAGAATACTCATTTTGGATGGATTCTTGGTGGTGCTCTGTCTGAAAGATTTGTTTCTAACTTGTCGACATCTGACTCCAATACAAGTCCAGAAAAAACCGACGATCAGTTGTCTTTATTGGTGACCACTGGTCAGGTTGATGATTTTCTAAAAAGGTTTTGGATTTTGGAAGAGAGTCCTGGTCAGAGGGTTTTATCAAATGAAGATGAGTTGTCCGAGCATGTTTTTAAAGATACCACAGTCTCGCTGCCCAGTGGCAGATTTCAGGTAGATGTTCCATTAAGGAGCCCCTTTGAAAACCAAAAGTTGGTCGAATCTTTTTCTTCAGCTAAAAAGCAATTTCTGGCTTTGGAAAAGAGATTGCACAAAAAACCTGTGTTACTCAAGCAGTACTCAGATTTTATTCGAGAATATGTCCGATTGGGACATGCTAAATTGGCTGCAAATACGTTAAAAAATGAACATGGTGACAATAAGTATTTTATTCCGCACCATTGTGTTGTGAGAAATGACAAGTCTACGACGAAACTAAGAGTTGTGTTCAATGCTTCATTGAAAACAACTTCTGGGTTCTCCTTAAATGACATTTGTTTGAAGTGTTTTGTTGTTCGACCTAAACTTTTTGATATTTTGTGCAGGTTTCGTACATTCAAGTATGTACTTGTCACTGATATTGAGAAAATGTACAGACAAATCCTTATAAATCCCAAGCATAGATATCTGCAAAACATATTGTGGAGAGAAAGTCCTGATGATGACCTTAGACTGATTGAGCTCCTCACGGTGAGTTATGGAACCAATTTTGCTCCGTTTGTGGCGACCAGATGTCTTCTAGAACTGGCTGAAAACAGCGGTGATGCATTTCCTTTGGCAACAAAGGCCATACAGCACCAAACTTACATGGACGACATATTGTGTGATGCAGATTCACTTAAGGGTCTTAATATTCTTCAAAAACAGTTAGTTGATTTGCTAAAACAAGGTGGTTTTACTCTTCATAAATGGCTGTCGAATTCTCAGGAGTTCATGAACAATATATGTCCTCCAGCTTCGTCTGAAACCTGTAATATTGCCTCAGAATCAAATTCAAACAAGGTGTTGGGTGTGCGTTGGAATCGTGGACAGGATTGTTTTTCGATCAACTTACCCAAGAATATTGACATTAATTCAACGTATTCATACGTCATCTATAAGGCCATGGATTTTTGACAGAAAAGGATGACAGAATGAAAGTCAATGATATTTTGCAGGGCTCTAGTCTGAAGAGACCCTCCTGTTTTACAGTTTCGGTCCCGCTTTTTAGCAGTGGGTACCTTAAAAATGGCGGCGAAGTCCGCTTGAATTGACGTCTTACGTCAAATCATTTGAAGTTGGGATTCGCCAATTGATGTGCTCTGATGATGAACTTACGTCATGGGTATATTAACAATAGCGGACTTCCGGCCAAAAAACGGGACCATTTTTAAGGAAATATTGAGATTTGTTGGCTCTGTCCATATCTCCTAGGCCGTGCCTCGCCAGAAATGTCAAAAAAATGATGAAGAGGGTGAAATAACAAAAGTCCAAGTCACGGCCACGCTTATTCTTAGGAAGGAATGAAAGTGAAAGTGAGAATCGCTGGCCAATGGAATTCGTCAATAGAGTTTTTTGACCAATCAAGGTTGTCAAAATTCTCACTTTCACTTTCACTCCTTCCTTAAGAATAAGCGCCCAGGACTTTTGTTGCTTCATCCTCTTCATAATTCTTTTGACATTTCATAGCCAACTAGATGACGTGTTCAAATGAACACCCCTACTTTTTTTAAGCAGACAAATTTGTGTTTTTGATTGGATTTTCAATTACTGAAGACGAATCTAGAGCCTTTAATATAACTATATACCTATAACTAAATCTCACCTAGTCTACCTCCTTGCATGTTGGTCACTATCCCGTCCTGCGGACACCTGTTCAGCCTCCATGTCTTCCGTCTCTTGATGTTGTTGGTGCAGAGGCTCTGCTCAAAGTCCCCGAACGTCCGAAGGCCCACCCCCTTTCTCTCGTAGAGCGGGAAGAGGAACACGTGGACCACCGATATCACGCAAAGGGCAAGGATGGTGGCTTTGAAGAGGATATTGCGGTTCGTATTGAGCATTCTCTGTGGGTATATACAGGGTGGTCTTCTGATGCTGACGATTTTGTTGCTGTGGTTGTTGTAGTTGTTGCGGAAGCCAAACTGTAGGAAGAAAAGTTTGATAACCTATGCCCCAAGTAGCATGATAATGTCGAAAGCAGGTTATTAATTGGTCGTTTTGGAATTGGACTGATTGTTATATCTAACTTTAAATAAACGTCATTATGTGGTGATACAGAAACTTTTCGACATTGGAAATTTTACATGTTTACAGGGAAACTAAAAAATTGCTTTTGTGTGTGTGTCGGTACAAAAATTACTTACTTTTAAATTTTTACACAGGTTGTTGCATATATATTACAATAACCAATAAAAAGAAATAAAAATCGTGACGTTTAATCACTGGAAAATAAGGCTACTTCGATATGTCACAAAGATACATACCCTTTGGAAGTTATTTTTTGCTAATCAAAGCTCTAGCGGAAGGCTCCAGCGCCAGCTCAAAAATTATTTTTTATTCAGAAAACTTTGGTTTGTCTTTTGGAATTTGTCTATAATGTTCTGATTTTTTCACTTTTTTTTAACACCCCTGCTTTTGTAGTATTTATTTTTTTATGACCGTTTTTTCAATCTTCATATTTTTCTATTCTTACACTTTGTCATGTTTTATTTAATGCTTTGTTCTTTAATTTTTTACTTCTGACTTTTCCTTGTGTTTTAATTGCTTCAAGAGTGATTTTTCTATAATTTTATATTTTTTTCACTTTTCTTAACTCGGTGTTTTTGTACTTTTTATTTTTTTCTTACTCTTCTTTTAATCTTCAAATTTTTCTATTCTTATCCTTTGCCATGTTGTACAGAATGTTTTGTTTTTTCATTTTTGTAACAATTTGGGTTGGAATTTTTCTTGCGTTTTAATTGTTTCAAGAGTTATTTTTCTATATTTTTATGATTTATTTACTTCTCCTGACTCGGTGCTTTTAGTAGTAGTTTTTTTTTCTTACTGTTTTTCTGTACTTTTCTTACTAATTCTTCATATTTTTCTATTCTTTTAATTTGCCATGTTTTCTTGAATGTTTTGTCCTTTAATTTTTTTATCAATCTAAGTTGAACATTTTCTTGCATTTTAATTTACTGAGTTTTCACTTTCTTTAACTAGGTGTTTTTGTACTTTTAATTATTTTCTTACTGTTATTTTATTCTTCATATTTTTCTATTGTTATCCTTTACCATGTTTTATTGAATGTTTTTTTTCATTTCTTTGTAACGATCTAAGTTGGACTTTTTCTTGCGTTTTAATTGTTTAAATAGTGATTTTTCTATAATTTTCTAATTTCTCCACTTTTCTTTACTCGGTGCTTTTGTAGTTATTATTTTTTTCTTACCATTCTTTTGTTCTTTATACTTTTCTATTTTTATTATTTTAATTGAATGTTTTCTTTTTTCATGTTTTAATTGATCTAAATTTGAATTTTTTATTGTGTTTTAATCGTGACAAGTTTTTTTTTACCTAAAATTAAAAAGCTCTAGTGCCAGCTCCAGTCTAACCCCAAAATATTTTTATTGAGAAAATGTTTGGTACGATTTTATAAGTTTTTGGTGATTTTGACCCAAAATTTGAAATTAAATACGCTCTAGGGGTCAGCTCTAGCGCTAGTTCATTTTTTTTATTGGGAAAACTTTGGTTTGATTTACTTGATTTTGAGCCAAAATTAGAATACATATTTTAACTGTGTGCCTCTACCTAACATTTTTAAACTTTTCGATGATTTTCTGATTTTTTTTCACTTTTTTTACTTGGTGCTTTTGTAGTTTTTTTTCTTATTTTTTTTTTGTATTCTTCATATTTTTCTACTCTTTTCTTCGACCCTTTCTTGCGTTTTAATTTTATGATTTTTCCACTTTTTGTAACTCAGTGCTTTTGTTTTGTAAATTTGAATTTTTTGATGTGTTTTAATCATGACAAGTTTTTTTTCCATCTAAAATTAAAAAAGCTCTAGCGACCAGCTATAGCCCCAGCGCCAGCTCCATTCCAAGCCCAAAACCATTTTTATTGAGAAAACTTTGGTACGATTTTATAAGTTTTCGGTGATTTTGGCCCAAAATTTGAATGTTTTAATTTTGTGCTTCATACCTCAATTGAATTTAAATTTTTCTAGAATTTTCTAAATTTTTCACTTTTCTTAACTCGGCAGTTTTTATTTTATCTAATGCTCTTTCATGCTTCATGCATATTTTTATCCTTTTTCTTTGCCATGTTTTATTGAATGCTTTGTTCTTTAATTTTTTTTTATCGATCAAAGTTAGACTATTTCTTGTATTTTCATTGTTACGAGGTTCTCCAAAATTTGAATGTTTTAATTTTGTGCTTCATACCTCTTTTGAGCTTAAATTTTTCTATAACTTTCTAAATTTTTCACTTTTCTTAACTCAGCAGTTTTTACTTTATCTAATGCTCTTTCATGCTTCATGCATATTTTTATCCTTTTTCTTTGCCATGTTTTATTGAATGCTTTGTTCTTTAATTTTTTTTTATCGATCAAAGTTAGACTATTTCTTGTATTTTCATTGTTACGAGGTTCTCCAAAATTTGAATGTTTTAATTTTGTGCTTCATACCTCTTTTGAGCTTAAATTTTTCTGTAACTTTCTAAATTTTTCACTTTTCTTAACTCAGCAGTTTTTACTTTATCTAATGCTCTTTCATGCTTCATGCATATTTTTATCCTTTTTCTTTGCCATGTTTTATTGAATGCTTTGTTCTTTAATTTTTTTTTATCGATCAAAGTTAATTTCTTGTATTTTCATTGTTACGAGGTTCTCCAAAATTTGAATGTTTTAATTTTGTGCTTCATACCTCTTTTGAGCTTAAATTTTTCTATAACTTTCTAAATTTTTCACTTTTCTTAACTCAGCAGTTTTTACTTTATCTAATGCTCTTTCATGCTTCATGCATATTTTAATCCTTTTTCTTTGCCATGTTTTATTGAATGCTTTGTTCTTTAATTTTTTTTTATCGATCAAAGTTAGACTATTTCTTGTATTTTCATTGTTACGAGGTTCTCCAAAATTTGAATGTTTTAATTTTGTGCTTCATACCTCTTTTGAGCTTAAATTTTTCTATAACTTTCTAAATTTTTCACTTTTCTTAACTCAGCAGTTTTTACTTTATCTAATGCTCTTTCATGCTTCATGCATATTTTTATCCTTTTTCTTTGCCATGTTTTATTGAATGCTTTGTTCTTTAATTTTTTTTTATCGATCAAAGTTAGACTATTTCTTGTATTTTCATTGTTACGAGGTTCTCCAAAATTTGAATGTTTTAATTTTGTGCTTCATACCTCTTTTGAGCTTAAATTTTTCTATAACTTTCTAAATTTTTCACTTTTCTTAACTCAGCAGTTTTTACTTTATCTAATGCTCTTTCATGCTTCATGCATATTTTTATCCTTTTTCTTTGCCATGTTTTATTGAATGCTTTGTTCTTTAATTTTTTTTTATCGATCAAAGTTAGACTATTTCTTGTATTTTCATTGTTACGAGGTTCTCCAAAATTTGAATGTTTTAATTTTGTGCTTCATACCTCTTTTGAGCTTAAATTTTTCTATAACTTTCTAAATTTTTCACTTTTCTTAACTCAGCAGTTTTTACTTTATCTAATGCTCTTTCATGCTTCATGCATATTTTTATCCTTTTTCTTTGCCATGTTTTATTGAATGCTTTGTTCTTTCATTTTTTTTTATCGATCAAAGTTAGACTATTTCTTGTATTTTCATTGTTACGAGGTTCTCCAAAATTTGAATGTTTTAATTTTGTGCTTCATACCTCTTTTGAGCTTAAATTTTTCTATAACTTTCTAAATTTTTCACTTTTCTTAACTCAGCAGTTTTTACTTTATCTAATGCTCTTTCATGCTTCATGCATATTTTTATCCTTTTTCTTTGCCATGTTTTATTGAATGCTTTGTTCTTTAATTTTTTTTTATCGATCAAAGTTAGACTATTTCTTGTATTTTCATTGTTACGAGGTTCTCCAAAATTTGAATGTTTTAATTTTGTGTTTCATATCTCTTTTGAGCTTAAATTTTTCTATAACTTTCTAAATTTTTCACTTTTCTTAACTCAGCAGTTTTTATTTTATCTAATGCACTTTCATGCTTCATGCATATTTTTATCCTTTTTCTTCGCCATGTTTTATTGAATGCTTTGTTCTTTAATTTTTTTTTATCGATCAATCGTTAGACTATTTCTTGTATTTTCATTGTTACGAGGTTCTAGTTCAAGGTAAAATTAAATACGCTCTAGGGGTCAGCTCTAGCGCTAGTAAATTTTTTTTATTGGGAAATCTTTGGTTTGATTTACTTGATTTTAAGCCAAAATTAGAATACATATTTTAACTGTGTGCCTCTACCTAACTTTTTTAAACTTTTCAATGATTTTCTGATTTTTTCACTTTTTTTTACTTGGTGCTTTTGTAGTTTTTATTTTTTTTCTTACTTGTCTTTAATTTTTCATATATTTCTATTCTTATTCATCATAATTTTCTTATCGATCCAAGTTGGACTTTTTCCTGTGTTTTAATTATTTCAAGAGTAATTTTTCTATAATTTTATGATTTTTCCACTTCTCTTGACTCTGTGCTTTTGTAGTTTTTTAATTCGTCATATTTTTCTAATCCTTTCATTTGCCAAGTTTCATTAAATGTTTTGTTCTTTAATTTTTTTATCGACGTAAGTTGGACTTTTACTTGCATTTTAATTTTCTGACTCTTTCACATTTCTTAACTCGGTGATTTAGTACTTTTTATTTTTTCTTACTCCTCTTTTAATCCTCAAATTTTTCTATTCTTATCATTTGCCATGTTTTACTGAATAATTTGTTTCTTCATTTTTTATAACGAACTAAGTTGGACTTTTTCTTGCATTTTAATTGTTTCAGTAGTGATTTTTCTATGATTTTCTAATTTCTCCACTTTTCTTGACTCGGTGCTTTTGTAGTTGTTATTTTTTTTTCTTACTGTTCTTTTGTTCTTCATACTTTTCTATTTTTATCAATTTCCAAGGTTTCATTAAATGTTTTCTATTTTCATGTTTTAATTGATTTAAATTTAAATTTTTTATTGTGTTTTAATAGTGACAAGTTTTTTTTCACCTAAAATTAAAAAAGCTCTAGCGGCCAGCTATAGCCCCAGCGGCAGCTCCAGTCCAAGCCCGAACTATTTTTATTGAGATGGTACGATTTTATAAGTTTTTGGTGATTTTGGCCCAAAATTTGAATATTTTTATTTTGTGCTTCATACCTCTTTGAACTTAAATTTTTCTATAATTTTCAAAATTTTTAACTTTTCTTAACTCAGCAGTTTTTATTTTATCTTATGCTCTTTCATGCTTCATGCAAATTTTTATCCTTTTTCTTTGCCATGTTTTATTGAATGAGAGAATGTTTTTTGTATTTTAATTATTACGAGGTTTAATTAATTTTATTTAATTTTTTTAATTTAGTTCAAGGTAAAATTAAATTCGCTTTAGGGGTCAGTTCTAGCGCTAGTTCATTTTTTTATTGGGAAAACTTTGTTTGATTTACATGATGTTGAGCCAAAATTATAATACATACTTTAATTGTATGCCTCTACTTAATTCTTTTGAACTTTTCTATGAATTTGTGATTTTTTTTCAGTTTTTTTTACTTAGTTCTTTTGTAGTTTTTATTTTTTTTTCTTACTGTTCTTTCATTCTTCATATATATATATTCTTATCCATAATTTTTTTATCGATCCAAGTTGGGCTTTTTCCTGTGTTTTAATTGTTTCAAGAGCGATTTTTCTATAACTTTATGATTTTTTCACTTCTCTTGACTGCGTGATTTTGAAGTCTTTTTTTCTTACTGTCTTTTAATTCTTCATATTTTTCTATTCCTTTCATTTGCCAAGTTTCATTAAATTTTTTGTTCTTTAATTTTTTTATCGATGTAAGTTGGACTTTTTCTGGCGTTTTAATTTTCTGATATTTCACTTTTCTTAACCCGTGTGCTTTTGTACTTTTTGTTTTTTTTTCTACTGTTCTTTTATTCTCCAAAAATGTATACTTTTATACTTTGCCATGTTTTATTAAATGTTTTGTTTTTTTCATTTTTTTAACGATCTAAGTTGGATCTGAGTTTTTCTTGCATTTTAATTGTTTAGAGAGTGATTTTTCTATAATTTTATGATTTTTCCTCTTGACTCTGAGCTTTTGTAGTCTTTTTCTTTTATTCTTCATATTTTTCTGTTCTTTTCATTTGCCATGTTTCATTGAATGTTTTGTCCTTTCATTTTTTTATCAATCTGAGATGCGCATTTTTTTATTTTTCTACTTTTTTTAACTTGGTGTTTTTGTACTTTTTGACTTTTTCTTACTGTTCTTTTATTCTCCAAAATTTTCTATTTTTATCCTTTGCCATGTTTTACTAAATGCTTTGTTTTTTTCATTTTTTGTAACGATCTAAGTTGAACTTTTTCTTGCATTTTAATTGTTTCAAGAGTGATTTTTCTATAATTTTATGATTTTTGCACTTCTCTTGACTCTGTGCTTTTGCAGTTTTTTTTTCTTAGTATCTTTTTATTCTTCATAATTTTCTAATCTTTTCATTTGCCCTGTTTCATTGAATGTTTTGTCTTTTCATTTTATTATCAATCTAAAATGCACATTTTCCTGCGTTTTAATTTTTTATTTTTCTACTTTTCTTAACTCGGTGCTTCTGTACTTTTTTACTTTTTCCGACTGTTCTTTTATTGTCCAAATTTTTCTATTTTTATCCTTTGCCAGGTTTTATAGAATGTTTTGTTATTTAATTTTTTGTAACGATCTAAGTTGGACTTTTTTTGCATTTTAATTGTTTCAAGTGTGATTTTTCTATAATTTTATGATTTTTTCACTTCTCCTTATTCGGTGCTTTTGTATTTTTTTCCGGTTTTTTTATTCCTCATATTTTTCTATTCTTTTCATTTGCCACGTTTCATTGAATGTTTCGTCCTTTCATTTTTTTATCAATCGGAAATGCACATTTTCATGCGTTTTAATTTTCTGATTTTTCCACTTTTCTTAACTCGGTGCTTTTGTACTTTTTATTTTTTTCTTATTCTCTATTTTTTTTTAATGTTTTGATCTTTAATTTTTCTATAGAGCTAAATTGAGCTTTTCCTTGCGTTTTAGCTTTATTACTATTAATTTTTTTCGACTTATAAATTCGTTGCCAGAATTAAGCAGATAGAAAATTTATCCAGAAACAATTTATGTGCCTAATTGGATTTTAGCAATCCTCCCCAAAAAAACTTATCAGTGGCAATGTCTCATCAAAGGTCTGGAAGACCAAAAATCACTGATGCACAGCTATCGAGGCACTTGCTTTTGACGTTTTCGTAACGATTCAATTTGCATTCAAATTTCTTTCGGTTTTCAGCTTCAAACAAAAGTGTTTAGTCACTTTTGGCGCCTAATAAGTAGCCAATTTATTGTCGTGTCGTAAAATCGTGCAAATGCATTCACTTATCAGCTGTTCTATTGTTTATTTTGATACAAAAATCGCAGCATAAGCCGGAATTTATCGAGCAAATGTGACCATTTAAGACGATATTATTGTATAGAAATTCTAGAGATTTTTTTATATTATTGACGCTTTTCTCACACTGATAACAAAAATATTATTATTATTATAGCTTGCTACATAGAGACTAAACAGTTTGTTTACCTAAAAGGCGACGAAAACACCCCCAAAACTCAATCCAAAAAGGGGGTACACCTTGGGGGAAAGGGGGCGTGGTGGCACTACTACGCGGCGGCGCGGGGGGCTCTTCTAGCGAAGCACTGGAGTCCTAACGCCTGCACGAAGCGACGGAGGCTGCATGTTTTCCTATCTCTAAGAAAAACTATCCCGACTACATGTCGACGTAACGCTGCTGCTGCCCGGAATCCGGAATCATCAGCGACAGGCCGATATCGATTTCCATCCCGACGACGCCGATCTACGCAAATTGGCGCCGAGACGCGTGCATGGACGCTTCGGAGACGACGTAGACGATTAATGGAATGTAAAGAGGATGCTGATGATAAAAATGAGGTAATTTGTTTCAATAAAACTATTTTTGTTAATTTTATTTGCGAACCTGAACTAGCGTACCATTAGTTTTTAATTAATTAATTATGTAGACACGTAATTAATTAATTTAAGTTTATTATATATTAATTAATTAATTAATTAAGTGTCATTTACTTAAATGGATTACGTGTCGCTAACTGAATTAAACCTAATCAATTTGATTGAGTATCATTCAATTAAATTAATTAAGTGCCTAAAATCTCTCGGTACTCATGATGAAAATAGAAGGAAAGGTAGAAATGAGGTTACGCTCTTACCTTCGAAGAAAGCTCTAATATTCGGATGTACTCAGACATCACCGCTTTGATGAATAGCGGAAATTTTTCAAAATCGGAATTCTCTGAATTTTTAATTGCTATAATAAGAGTATATTACGACACAATGAGGGTTATAAGAATAACTTACTATACTCATGTATAAAATGGCAGTAATAAATAAAAAATTACTTATTTATTATATTTTTAATCTAATTTAATTCAAGACTGCCTTGTTGAACACATGATTATACACGTAGGTAAAAGAACACATATTAATAGGTTATTATAAGGATTTGTCGTTTTATTAGTGACGCTTCCATTTAATGTAGAACGTTGGATGGCTGTCTCTTTACCCCACTACAGCGTAGCCTAGAAAAACAAAATAATTAATCATCACACCCTGTATACGGAGGTTCTGATTTCTAAACTATATACCATGTAATACCCACTATAGGAGACTTTCTCCATTCCGTGGATAATAAGAAATCATTACTCACCGTATGCTGGTGCGGCGTAATAATAGCTACCGTAGTAGTACGGGTAAGAGTAGGCGTAAGGGCTTACGACCCATTGCGGAACAGGATTCGGAACAGGGGCAGGTGCTGGTGCTGCCAAGGTTATTGCCAAGAACAAAGCAACAACAACG